>CM060255.1:23103322-24303322 GCA_030684275.1 Acipenser oxyrinchus oxyrinchus | reverse complement strand
AGGCAGGTATTTAAACAGGTGTGTAAGGCATGTCAGGTGTCTGTGTTGAGGCTAAGGCTTGAGAAGAGACCTGTGGGGACCATTAGGAAAGGTACTGTGTTTATACACGTGTGTGTAAGTGCTAGGGCACTGGTAAACGGCTTAGCCATTCAGTTTAAATTAAGGACTTGCAAAGCGTAGGTTAGCACTCCTGGAAGGAGTTAGGCTTTTGTTTTGTGTTTGTAAATACAAATAAATATACAGGCACCATCCTGTTTTCATTTAATCTGCTGTGAGAGTTCTTCTTTTAACACAACAAAACAGTGTGAAAGGTCCCGAAAGCAGCAAAGCTTACCCTGGTTTGCCACTATATATATATATATATATATATATATATATATATATATATATATATATATATATATATATATATATATATATATATATACAGTACTGTGCAAAAGTTTTAGGCAGGTGTGAAAAAATGCTGTAAAGTAAGAATGCTTTCAAAAATAGACATGTTAATAGATTATATTTATCAATTAACTAAATGCAAAGTGAGTGAACAGAAGAAAAATCTAAATCAAATCCATATTTGGTGTGACCACCCTTTGCCTTCAAAAACAGCATCAATTCTTCTAGGTACACTTGCACAAAGTCAGGGATTTTGTAGGCATATAGTCAGGTGTATGATTAAACAATTATACCAAACAAGTGCTAATGATCATCAATTCAATATGTAGATTGAAACACAATCATTAACTGAAACAGAAACAGCTGTGTAGGAGGAATAAAACTGGGTGAGGAACAGCCAAACTCAGCTAACAAGGTGAGGTTGCTGAAGACAGTTTACTGTCAAAAGTCATACACCATGGCAAGACTGAGCACAGCAACAAGACACAAGGTAGTTATACTGCATCAACAAGGCCTCTCCCAGGCAGAAATTTCAAGGCAGACAGGGGTTTCCAGATGTGCTGTCCAAGCTCTTTTGAAGAAGTACAAAGAAACGGGCAACGTTGAGGACCGTGAGACGCAGTGGTCGGCCAAGGAAACTTACTGCAGCAGATGAAAGACACATCATGCTTACTTCCCTTCGCAATCGGAAGATGTCCAGCAGTGCCATCAGCTCAGAACTGGCAGAAAACAGTGGGACCCTGGTACACCCATCTACTGTCCGGAGAAGTCTGGTCAGAAGTGGCCTTCATGGAAGACTTGCGGCCAAAAAGCCATACCTCCGACGTGGAAACAAGGCCAAGCGACTCAACTATGCACGAAAACACAGGAACTGGGGTGCAGAAAAATGGCAGCAGGTGCTCTGGACTGATGAGTCAAAATTTGAAATATTTGGCTGTAGCAGAAGGCAGTTTGTTCGCGAAGGGCTGGAGAGCATACACGAATGAGTGTCTGCAGGCAACAGTGAAGCATGGTGGAGGTTCCTTGCAAGTTTGGGGCTGCATTTCTGCAAATGGAGTTGGGGATTTGGTCAGAATTAATGGTCTCCTCAATGCTGAGAAGTACAGGCAGATACTTATCCATCATGCAATACCATCAGGGAGGCATCTGATTGGCCCCAAATTTATTCTGCAGCATGACAACGACCCCAAACATACAGCGAAAGTCATTAAGAACTATCTTCAGCGTAAAGAAGAACAAGGTGTCCTGGAAGTGATGGTATGGCCCCCACAGAGCCCTGATCTCAACATCATCGAGTCTCTCTGGGATTACATGAAGAGAGAGAAGCAACTGAGGCTGCCTAAATCCACAGAAGAACTGTGGTTAGTTCTCCAAGATGTTTGGGCCAACCTACCTGCCGAGTTCCTTCAAAAACTGTGTGCAAGTGTACCTAGAAGAATTGATGCTTGATGCTGTTTTGAAGGCAAAGGGTGGTCACACCAAATATGGATTTGATTTAGATTTTTCTTCTGTTCAATCACTTTGCATTTAGTTAATTGATAAATATAATCTATTAACATGTCTATTTTGAAAGCATTCTTACTTTACAGCATTTTTTTCACACCTGCCTAAAACTTTTGCTCAGTACTGTATATATATATATATATATATATATATATATATATATATATATATATATATATATATATATATATATATATATATATATATATATATATATATATATATATATGAGTATAATAACACCACTTCCATGCAATCAGTTGGCTCATGCTAGCGCAGCATATTTTCTTGTTCATAAATTAGCATTTGCTATCTCTTGTGCAGCAGCATAGCATTGTTGCTGTCACATAGGCTAAGTCAGCCAGCCAGCCCATCCATGATTCATTATCATGAGAATTTTTGACAGGATATTAAATTTCCTAATCCTGAACTTTCTCGACTGACCCTTTACTTGTAAACAGACAATACAGTTTCTGTCTGCAAAGCATTTTCTCAACCATCTCTTTTCATTGGGCTTAATTCGGGGGGTGGTGGTTCTGGGAGGAATTTTAACCTGAGATCTTATTAATAAGGACAACCACAGTAGCACTGGGGGTTGGTGAAGCTGTAACAGGTTTCCTTTCCTAATTTAATCTAAAGCATAATTTATACACAAAGTTAAAGCAATCAATTGCTGTCTATTTCTATTGCATCTGCATCCCTTTACATGTTATAATGCAACTTGTAATATTTAAATCAGAACATAAGTCTTCTGAATAATTATTTTGACGTGTCTTCTATTATAGCGTATTTTATCACATAATGATGGATTTCAATGTCCACAGACCCAAGGGGACGGATCAGTATGAAACAAAATGAATAACAGAATGTTATTCCGAAAATTAGTTCTCTCAATGATTCTGCTTGTACAGTAGAACCAATAATAGCTGGTTAGGTGTTTTGGGGGTTGTGGGGGACCACTTTGTTTATAATACATTTGCATTTGTGCATTTAATTCGTCTGCCATTGTGAAAGTGTATACCCATTTTCAAATCAATCCAAGAATCCAGTCATCCATCCACTTACTGTATGCTTGCTCAATGTAACTGATTAAACAAAACACAAAACAAACACATACTGTATCATACCAGTATCTGTTAATTAAACTTTCTAATGATGACAATATTTTTTTAAGTCTCATTTGGTAAATTTGCATGAGGATTAATGACCTTACATTTTCAATAAAAAAAAAAATCAAACCAATATTTAGGATTAAATAAACTGAATCCCTAAAAAGACATGCTGCCGAAAACTATTCCCCCAAAAAAGCTGACTATTAAATTGCCATTTAACATATCCAGTCAGCAGAAGCTGCTGACAATGTCTAAAGCTTGTAATCTCATTTAACCCCCTCCTGTCATGCACGGGCCCACCCTGGCTGCATAATGCACAGCAAATTAGATCTGACACAGCAACAAGAGAAATAAAAAGCTCTTGCTAAAAAGTCAAGCCACAGTGGGTAACCCTGACCTTCAGCTCTCCCCACTCAGCCCACTCCTTTCTCCTGAGGCCCCCACAGACATTTATGAGAGGGCAGGCAGCAGGATTTCCCCTGGGGCAAATTATGGTGAATATTTCCCTTAGACAAAATAAAGGAATTTCAGCTGTGCAATCTGAAGTCTTTCTTGGTAATAAAAGATGAAACCCCAATTGTCTGGCTTAAACTTCTTCACATTCAATATTTTCTGCTTCCACCCGCAGTGTTCCTTGACTCAGAAGCAAAGGGGGCATCCCTGTTGGATCACAGTGAATTGCACTCTGTACTCCAGACGCCTTGCATTTTAAATGAGGTCACCTTGGAGGGTGGCTGCAGTCTTCAAAGCAATCTCAACCTACCTGCCATTTACTTCTGGAAGGTTTTTTTTTTTCATAAGCAATTCTGACTGCTTGCAAGAGTCCTTCAGAACATACAAAGAAAGCAACCTCTAGGTGGGCATTTCTATAAATCTAAACATCGGCTATGAGGAACGATTACATTTACTGTAAAATATTAAAACGAACACTGAAATCTCTTTTCAAGTGCAACACACAATGTGATACAATATAGTCAAGGGTTATAATAAAAATAAAACAAAATTTAACCATTAGCAAAATTTAAAATATATATATATATAAAAATTCATAAAAGTGACAATAATGTACAAAGAACAGCAATGTAACCACTGTAATTTCATTTCAACTTTCTGGAAACGACTTGCACTTTTAGTTGTTGTAGGTAACCAACCAAAAAATTAAAGATTCTAAATAAAGATAACATGCTGCATAGATTTGTACAATTAATAGAATTAAAAGAAGAATTATATTTTCAATTTTAAATGCAATAATTTGCTGAATCTGTAATATTTATAAAAGCAACAATCAATTTTACTTCTACTATATTATTTATATTATTTATTTTCTCAAACAAAATGTGAGTATAAACATAATAAAAAGGTACTACAATGTTCTAAAGGATGAAACAATCTCTAAATCTAAAAAAAGAAACTTAAATAAGACACCAGACTAGCACAGTATTAATCAACTGGTGATCATCTTTTAGAAACCTAACGATCAGCACCAATTATGCATTACAGTCACATTTTTGAGAGTTCCATCCACTAGTGAGGGATATAAACTTTCTCTCTCACCAGGCTCTTTTGGTCTGTATCACTATCGGTTGCACACTGATATAAAAAAAAAAAAATCAATTAGCGTTTATTACAGAGGCCTGTAAGCTGACCGAAAAGTTTGCTTAAAAAAAAAAAGTAGGTTAATTACCTGTTATGACTCTTTCATCATCACACTGCTCCAGGCTCACCTCCACTGCTGGAGAAATAATAAGGTATATTTCACCCCCTTTCCATTCCCATATTTTCAATGCTTTAAATTTTTTTTAAATTGTTTTTCTTTAGGCTTAAAGCTATAAAACTAAAAAGTTGCTGGCAGAACCAAGTAAATGTTTGCTTTCTACTTCCCTCTGCCAGACTAGTGACTCCCCGACTGTCCAAGCCTCTTTAGCAATGGAGTGGTTTATTTAATTTGTCACTAGAATAGAAGCAGCTGAATGAGAGACAGAGAATGGACTGGGTATAAAAGAAACAAAGGCTAAATGTACCACTATTTTGATTCCCTTTTTAAAATTACTTCCAAAGTGTGATATCTATTGTGGAGAATAATGCTGAACAAAGCACAGTGTCTTGGCAATATTCACAGAGCTTATACACACAGCCAGAGCTGTCTGTACATTCAGGGGTACAATACTCCTGTAAAAGATGTATTGGAAAGACTATAGTTCCTATTGTATTCCCAGTATAAACAAAAAGGGAAATGGAGGCTAGCTGGCATGCAGGCATAGAGGCATGCTTTATTCAGTGAATTTAGCCTTATTATAGTAGCAGCGTTTTTTGTTCTGGGCTGCATTTTACAATAAGATATTTTAGAATTAAAAAAGACTGCTAGAAATGTAACATTTGGTAAATAATGTATAATAGACTAATATCTAAGAATGCAGTTTAACGTATTAAAACAAGACTCAAATCATTATTATCAACCATGAATGGCAGAGACATTTGTGTATCCAAAAAATAGTATCATTGGTACAGCACAAAGTAAGAGGCAGCATAGGAGAATATTATTCATTTTGTAAGCTTTAATTGTTTTTTTTCAGCAGTAAGTGTACCATCTAGCCACTGTCTACAGGCACAATACTATGTCCATTATTAGCAACATCATTTTGCTGTTCTATTACTGATATTTCAGGTATTTTAGTGTGTCTATTCACTTTGCTTAAGAATGATACTCAGAATGCTTTTACAATATAATGAAATTGCACGGTTATCCACAGTCAAGTACGTCAGCCTGGTTATACAGAAGGTGGGTTGAAACATTTCACATGAATAAAATAAATTGTACAAAATATTAGTCTTTACATGCTGAAACCACAGTCTATGCTGAGGTGTGGTTGGGTTTTGAGCATTCAAAGACTTTTTTTTCAAATCAAAAAATACTGTAACTTTTTTTTTTTTTTTCCGGACAGGAACCTAAACTGATGTTTAGGAAAATAACCTGGCAAACTATTTGTTAAGGATGTTTCATGGGTGTATTATTAATGACCAACAAAACTGCAGGAGAGCAAGAGGATGGGACGAAGAGTAATGCAGCTGCTGTCAGATAATGCCATCGCTATTCCTGGGCTTGCAGGCATGTATGGATCTTTCATTATTTTCTTTTTAATTCCTGTTGTAACTAAGCATGTGGTGTTCCCTCTACTTGAAACAGTTATTCTCTTTTCACCTCTTCAGACAAACCAAGCTTTGGTTTGTTTAAAGCTCAAACCCGGTCTGTGTTTGATAATGACAGAGTTCTTAGAAACAGGAAAGACAGGTAATGAAAAGTATCCTTATATGAGACTCGGACGTTCAGGTTTACCTGCTCCACAAGAGAAACACTGTAACAACCCAAACAAACAAAGAAATGTGATGGATGCTTCACAGAGATGTCATAACAGAATATGTGATGATTTGGAATGGGATATGCAAACTTGTTAATCAGGAGATTGTACATAATGTACTGTAAAATGATTCCCCATTTTATTTTATCATAAGAAATGCAAAGTAGATGTCCAATTTTACTATGAACACATGTGCAGCACTTGTCTCAAAGTGCTTTATATACTGAAAAGTGTTGTTGTTTTCTGTGGCTCAATTATTAAAACTGACAGAATTGTACTCTACTGAAATTCAGCATTATATGCTCTGGTAGCAGGTTAGGATTTCTCGTTCAACATTCCAGAGTAGCACAAGCTAATAATCAGCACATTTTGTTATCGACTAAAGCTAGGGTAACGCCGCAGAAAAGTCTTTTTTGTTCCACAAAAGAGAGTGCTTCATCAGCAGTTCATTTTTTTTTTTACCAACATCATATCTTTTTTTCTATAACAAGCTAAACAATGCAGAACACATTCACAGACTAAGCCTCTTGTCACACGCCCTATTCTATTAGGTTCCAGTGACAGCTCAGCACAGAAACACACAGACCCAGCTCAGTGCTACTAAGTTCAAACTGACCATTGCTTCTCGCAACTGGGCCACAACTGTTTACATAAGGTGTGTGTATTGTTTTAGCTTTTTTTTTTTACATTTTGACCACTTTTTTAAGCTTTTGCTAACTGCTAACTGGTAAATCCATCTCAGTTACATATGTGAGCAGGAGGATGATGGGAAATGTAGTTCTGAGAGGTCCATGTGGGTACATGGGAAGCCATCTTGAGGCAGGGAATGCAATTTAAAAGTTTTAAAAAAGTGGTCAAAATGTAAAAAAAAATAAAAATTTAAACAATACACACACCGTACATAAACAGTTGTAGCAACACATGGGAACATGTAACACAATAACATAAAAAGGTCCTTATGTACCCTTTAAGAGCAATTTCATGGATATTGTAAAATTAACTACAGTCAGTTTTTAGAAAAAATATGAGGATGTTGTTATTGGGTTTTACTCGGTTCCCTGTAGTTTCTTGCATTACCACTGTAGCTAGATAGACATCTTAATGTATTTATTTTCAAGGATATACAGAAAATTGATGGCAGTGAGAGGGTAACAATGCTGTGGCTTTTTTCACCACTTGTTTATAATGGTATTGCCTACATAGTTTCATTATGCACGCTGTATGTTAGGGTCTGCCAAACACTGACATATTCAACAGTTTTAAGTCACAAAGATCAAGTTGGCAAGGATACAAAAATACAGCATTAAATACGTTATTTGTTTCAGAAAAAACTAAATTCAATTTAAATTGTTAATTTATGAAAAAGCCCACACTGGTTTGGGAGGGGAGGAGGTTCTTTATGCTGCTTCAATCAAGTCTCGGCCCAGCTGTATAAAAGAATGAATGTTTCACACACACAGGGTTGGTGTGTTCGTAGTTGAGAATGGGAGAGAGAGAAGAGAAATAAATGATAAAAAGCATAACAATTGCTACGCATGTTGGGGCGTGGAAAAAGCACGGTACTTGTTCTCTATCTGTTCGTTTGTTTTGTCCACTGCTTCTTTTTCTGTCTGTTTGTTTGGCCAATGTGCCATTTGTTTTGTGCAAGTGTTTCGTGTTTTGTTTAAACCTTTTATTTTGTTCATTTAATAAACACACAAGCAGCGCATTTATCATTTCACTCGCAGTACTGTGTGTTCTTCTGGGTCTGACGTCACCCCTATCCCCATCCGGGTCACAGTTCTCACAGGAATCTTCTATAGTTAGGCACTATTGATTGAGGCCCAGGACATTTCCTTGCCATTAATGACCGACTGGGAGAGTTGGTGGGGTGGACTGCCTTTCTGATAGAAGCCCTCTTGGGCTGGAAGCTGATGAGATACTGAATCGTTTTCAATGAGCAAAAGAGGGTTCTAAATAATGGGTACAAAATATAACCATCTGAGCCTAATTAGGGGATCCAAATACAGTGTTTCTTATTTGAAACCCTTAATTAGTGATTACAAATCACTGGGACATGACCACCATAATGGTTATACTTAGAACTTGAGAAAGACAGACCGAGCCATATGGCTCTATAATGAACGCTCATGACTTGAAAAAACAGTTTTTACAAGACTTGGAAGTCTATTCAGAAAACTGAATTCTGGTGTGCCTGTAACCACACTGTATGGGACTTCAACAGCTTAATTCCTAAAAGACTAAAAGCAATTCAAGGAGTTATATTAGTTTTCTGAAAACATCTGAAGGAATCAACAGGAAACCTGGGTATGTGTGCACGGACACCAGTCTGCTAACCCATTTAAAAGTAATAGCTTTGCAAAGCACAATAGGAGATCAAACAAAACAACAAAAAAGTCATAATGGATTTTTGTTTTTAGACTACAGCTCTTAAAATCTATTAACCTATGTACATCCAATAGGCCAGTGTGTCTTTTTATCTTGAAATTTCCATTTAAAAATGAAAAAAACACATTGATGTACACAATAATAAAAAAAAAATGTAAGGTACTTTTTATATAAGTACAGCAACCATTACAATAAAAGAACCTTTTATTTTGTTAAATGTTATGTTAGAAACAGTATGCTTGTTAAAATAGTGTATTCTAATAAATATTACAACTAATGCAGTGCCGCTTTTTTGTCTCATATTCTTGGAAGTACTATTTTATTGTAACAGGACAAAAAATATTAAGCTGTGTGTAGATGAGTAAGTAATCAATAATGAAGTATTTCTTACAAAAATGAGTAAGCATATGTATTCTCCCCCTCTCCCCCATTTAAGTTATCTCTAAAATTTCACTGTAGCACAAAGAAAACAAAACATGCCATTAAATTGAAAATGCCTGGTTAGTCCCAGCACTGTAATGTGACACCTATGTATTACTCTTTACACATTTATTTAGACCCAATAGAAATTCTGTGTGCCAGAGTACAAGTATTAGACAAGTTTAATTAGTTTTCTTCCCTGCTGCTCCTAACACGTATTTAATTAACTTCAAGGCAGGGTAATTAACTTTAGATTGCTGCTGATTTTGTGCCTCACCTTCTGTTGACACTCCACCTCGAGCAATGGCTGCGGCCTTGCTGACAGCGTAATGGATAGGATCTCTAGGAAACCTAATGTCAAACCTGACTAGTCTAATCAAAGGAAGAAAGAAGAAGATAAAAGAGAAAATAATGACTGTCGGGTCATGCTTTGAAAGAGCAACAAAAGGGCATAGATCAGCTAGACAAACACAATGGGATGGTAACAGTAAAGGAGGGACAGGGGGTGATTCAGTCTGTGCTACCAGCTACTGTAGTGTGCCTGGTAAGCTAACTGACAAGTACTGAACTAGGAGAAAAAAATACATGTTTAATCTTTTTGTAATGAGCAAAACTACAATAAAAAAGGTAAAAGCGCTGGTACAATACTGCTAACACACTTTTTTTTAGAACTGGAATGGACCTCCTGTGTTGCTCGGTACTAATGTAAGGTTTGTAACATTACAAGTTTTACTGTCAAATTTCCATTTTGGATTAAACATCTTGATATTATGAATCTGCCCAATTAAATCAAATCCCAGGTGGGCCCTGTTCACTCTTGAACTGGGGCAACAGCACACATGGGACATTTCTTGAAGTAGAGCACCCAGGCAAGGGCACTCTATCTACCAAGTGTGAAAAACAAAAGCAACAATGGTTCATCCTACCAAACGAACAGTAAACTTGTTACACACAATTGGGCATCATTTACGAAAGGGCACTAAACATTATGGTGCACCATAATTGCAATTAGTCTGCACGTTCATGATTTCCGTATTTACTATTGTAATTGTATTCATTATTGCACGAAATAGTGGGCATATTATGGTGCACACTGATTTTATTTTGCCACGCTATGGTAATCAGAATGAATATGTGATTTGTATGGTAATGCATGATAATGTATTTAAATGTGGCACCCCACTCTGAATAATGAGATGAGCTTTATTCACACTGTATTTACTAAAGTGCGATAATCGTAGTGTGCACCTTAAAGTGAGAGGTAATTAGTTTGTTTGTAAACCAGGCTTTAACCACTGATAGGTGCACTATTTAAAGTTAAACCTATTTTTCTGGGCTGAAATCTATCTGGCACCATGGAGGTATTACTCGCATACAGAGGCCGAACGGGTAGGATCCAAAGCATTCTCTAGAAAATGAATGAGCTATGAATTTGAAACAGAAGATTTCGTCTTTACAATTTGACACTTTGTGTTTGAAAAACGAACAAAATTATTCAGCAAAATGGCTAAAACCTGTTCCTGTTCCACATCAAAAATGCGAAACGAGTCTGTTTGCTTTACGAAATTCAGCATTTACTTGCATTAAAGATTTCATATAGAGCAGTGAATATTACCTGTAAATGACATGTTCTATTAAGCTTGAATATTATAATTTATAATGTTATAATTTCTTAGATTTTATTTTATAGTCCATTACATTGGTACAAATTTTAATTCTTAAATCAGATTACAGTTTTACCGAAAGATGTTGTCTTCTGATCTTTAAAAGTAGGTTAAAAACGTTCCTTTTCGATGAAGCTTATTCTTGATTGTACAGCGCTTTGTGATAACTCTGTTGTGAAAGGCGCTATAGAAAAGCCAATTGTATTGTTTGTTGCATAATTATGAAATGCACTTTATAAAAGCAATGAAGTGGTTTGTGTCGTTTGTAACTTACCTAGTTGAGAATCATCTTTAAGTCTCGTGGTGTCAGTGACACCCTGCACACCTTCTAGTTGTTTTGGGGAGAAGATGTTCTTAATTTTCTTTTCCAGGCTAGTCAGTTCCACCTGTCCAGATTGGCCTCCTCCTGTGCGTGTTGCTGCAGACTGGTTCTGTGCAATCTTCTCGTTAGTTTTTCTTTTCAGCTCAGTCCATTTTTTTAAACATGTCTATGGCTCTTTGACTGTGACCCAGGGCATTGACCTTTTGTTGTATGGCTGCCCATATTGCCTGATTTCTCTAGAAGCAGGAGTTTTGGAAGAGGCTGGACCAAACAAGGTATTATAATTTAAAACAACCTCCTCCACGAGAATTTCTAACTCCTCTGCGTGCAGTTTTAGTTTGTTGTTGCCTCTGCCTGTCCCCTGAGGATGGCTGCATCTGTTGATTACTCATTTTCGGTTAATGTAAGCCACCACCACCTTTTACAATAAGCCACTGACCAAAAGATATGCCTGTACTGCTGGGGCTAAATTATCACTCACAATACATGTAGTGTGCACGCTATGGTATGTAAATAAGTCATTCGTGTGGATGTAAATTAATGTGTTCTCTGTTATTCCAGTATGGAAATTATGGTTTTGGAATCCATTTTCATACATGCACATAATGTTAGGTGTCACATCTAAGAAACACTTCCTGCAAGTGTCCTCCTTCTTTGTAGCAGAATGGCATACATGTGTAGTCTAAGGTTCCTGCTTGTCCTATTGATTACTGAACCTTGTTCACACACATCAGAATAACCTGCCATCTGAATAGCATCATGGACTTTGGAGTCAGCACTATACTCCACTATCACAGACTTTGCATCTAGGGGTTAACACTGGATGAGTGCCCATCTCTAAGGCTCTATAACACAATACAATATTAACAATGAACAGGCTTACTGGAAGTACTCTTGTTTGACATTTTGTTTGTCCTTTAGCCATACCATGTCCTGTCAACAAGATGCTTTTAACCTTGGTGGATCATTACCTGTATACATAGCTAATACCTAATAACATAATACATGTCTAAATAAACTCTGCATGCACAGTGGTCACTTTGTGCTGCTGCTGTTGTGGAAAAAGAAACTTTACTGCAGTGCAAAGAAACTTGTCAAGCACCAACAGATTGAGCAACAAGATTTATTGACTACCATCACGTAGAAGATGCAGCAGCTGGAGTCTATAGTTGTTTTTGCATACACTGTTGAAAATGGCCACAATTCATCACAAAGAGGGCTTTTATCATTGAGGGTATGAAACTGAAAAATACAGCATATCTTTGAAAAAGATTACCACAGTATTTTTGCACTGTATTTTTGCAGTTCCATGTTTTTCCCATGGTTATACTATGCATTTACCATAGTTTACCCTGGTTTGTCATGTTTATTAATATGCTTTACCATCCATCGCTATTCTTTACAATGCTTCCCTATGCTTCAGCATGCTTCCACTATGCTTTATTACACTTTGCTATGCTTTTACTATGCTACACTTTTATAAAGGTAGCCACAGGTACGCACAATAATTCTTGATGTATAGCTTTTTGGTTTCTATAGCAGCAACACTTTTTGTGTTCCATTTACCCCAGCATGAGCCCTATTCATAAAGATTTATGTATTCTTATGTTAGACATAAAGGTTTGGTGTTCATGAATAACAAAAGGAAACTGTTTTTTTTCTGAGAAGCATTATCGGCCCTTTTCACCAAGTGATTAAATTAAAAATAAATAAATACATAAATACATAAATAAATAAATAAATGAAACAGTTTTACACTAATAATGACTGGAGTTGGCTTCCCGTGGCTGATACAGTCATGTTCTTTCAATGTATTTAAAGCCTATGCAGGGTAACTGAATGCATATGTGTACCACCGATCCTTTAAAAGTTTCATTGTCAATTTAGAAATACAAAAAAATGCAGATTATAATGCTGCCCAGTACAGGTTAAATCTCTCCTGAATAAGCGAGAGTTGCCACACTTGATATTACTGTCATGGAAACAAATGTTAGAAGTCAAGAATATTCTTTACAGAATTTACTGCAACGTGAACTCCTTAAAAATAGTGCTGTAGTATCAAAGCATGTCACTACTGATCCACACAAAAAAGCCTACGAATGGGAACACTGGTACCCAGTGTTGCTGCATCAGCACAGTCAGGCTTAAGTGAAGAAATGTGTAGCATAAGCATTCAGTGCCTCTCTGGCTGGCTGTTTCAACAACGGAAAAGAATGGTTTGCTCACCATTTTGAGTTATAGTTTGTCATGCTTTCCAGCATAGAGCTGGAAAAAAAAGCTGGAAAAATGTAAATTTTGTTTGTATATAGATTTAGACTGCCTATTATCCTCTTCGTCTCATAGAATGATCACTGATTTCTCAAGCTATCGTGTGTTTATATTATAAACTGATAACAGAAATAACCTATTAACTTGGCAGGCCTCTTATATCAGTAATGGAAGTAACCGTATCTTGTTCCAGCAACAGCTTATTAATAAGGAGGTTTATAAAAAGGAAAAAAAAATTAATAATGAATAAAGCAGACATACATTTTTAATACTCCCAGGGAACCTAGTCAACTCCAGGGGGAGACTTTATTTATTTAGCAGACACCTTTATCCAAGGCGACTTACAGAGACTAGGGTGTGTGAACTCTGCATCAGCTGCAGAGTCACTTACAATTATGTCTCACCCGATAGACGGAGCACAAGGAGGTTAAGTGACTTGCTCAGGGTCACACAATGAGTCAGTGGCTGAGGTGGGATTTGAACCGGGGACCTCCTGGTTACAAGCCCTTTTCATTAACCACTGGACCTTCTACAGCCACATGTAAAGAACCCAGTTGACCTGAGTTTAGTCTAGGTATGTCACAAAGGAGAAAGGGGCTTATCGGTTTCCTATTGCTTCCAGGTAAGCTTTCTCCCAGCAGGGGGTTCATCCATCAGGACGAGGTTGTATTTTGCTTTGACAGCTGCAGCTTTTGTTTCATCCCCGCTATTAGATTTAGATTTTTTTCTGCACAGTTTTAGTTTCAACAGGTGTCAGTTGGTGAATTGGCCAAAGCACAAAGATACATTCATTGCTAAATTGCCACTATCACAACCACAGCTATCAAAGTCTTGCCACACAGCTTCTCTGGTCAATCTGTGGCGCACATACCCTGTGACAGATACAATGATTTATTCAGTCCCTTCGAAGATGAGGATCATTTAGTATCGCTCATTATATGATTGATTTCAGCTCATCTGAATGAACGCATTTCCAGTGCTGTCCTCAAAGAGAGCCCGGAGCTCTGGGAACGGGACACATAACACCATTGAGTGTTCATGGGAAAACCTCTCCTCTGACTGTTCCTGTTTCCATCCGGTGTACTTCAGGCAAATTAACAGGTTTACACAAATACCTGCCATTCAAGAGATTGTGAACAAGGCGTGGTGGTAATTTAGAAAATACACCTATAAAAAAACTGATTCCAGTGAAGCATTTACACTTCGTAAGGGCATTTATTAACCTTTCTTTTTTTTTTCTAAGGGAAAGCAAAATTAGCTTGCTTGGTTTTGTTAAACTGTTGAGGGCACACACTGTCACACGCATGAAGGAGACAATAGGTATTTATTTTATAGGCATGTCCAAAACTTAGGACACACTCATAACCCTGTACTGCCCTGTAACATCTGTAAGTCGCCTTGGATAAAGGCGTCTGCCCAATAAATACATAAATAAACAAATAAATAACAATCATAATAATAATATGTACAGTAGCTGCACATCCATTATTTTGTTATACTGTGATAATATGTTCAACTATGATTGTATTGAAGTTAAAATGTCTGTATTTTAAAATTGGTTATGTATATATAATTGCTGTATATCATAAAAATAGCTGGCTTTACTTCCTGTTGCTTAAAATAAAAGATAGGCTACCATTGCCTTCCTAGGAGAGATACATACACTATAGCCACTAGGTAATAGGAACATGTGGGCACCCAGGTAGTGTGTGACCTGCATTTAGGACAGGATTCCCATTGGCACATACTGTGCAGCAACTGCATCACTAAAGCCACTAGAGAAAGACACTACACTGAAATGCAAGGAATCAGTGGACCGCACTGGCAAGCAGGGGTTTTCAGACTTTGGAGTTAGGGTTTAGATCTAAACTGCTGTCGTCCTGGTTCGAGTGTTTTAAGTTTGATTGGTTGTCAATGGCAACAGCATTCCTCTTTCGCTCTCCTCCTGCTGTGTGTCTCGTGTCTGGTTGCTCCTGAGAAGGTTCTTGCAGAAACCTTGGGCTTCCATGCAGTGCTGTGTCATGAGTGATGTTCACAATATAGGGTTAGAATTACAATTCTGACATAAAATATAATAACAGCATAAGAATTACGACCACTTTTATCATATCAACATTTTGAACTGCGATGTATACGTGTTACCCCAAAGTCTTAGTAAGACACACAATACACCATACAACTTTGCCACTACTATGCCGCTAACAAAATAACATATCATATCTTTGTAGCTAACAAAATAATCATATCATATTATTACAACCCAATACAGTAGAGACTGATCCTACTTTGAATCACTAATGATGAGGTATTATATTAAGCCAGTCACTAGGTTTTTACTGTTATTCAACAGTTATTTACGGATTTCTGGTTTATATCATCATTAAAGATTAGTTATTGGTCAAGCTGTCTAATCCATATCATGATGGAACTCATTACTGACCCAGCAGCATTGACAATTAAATACCATCAACAACACAAAGCCCTAATATTTCATTTCCCAAAAGGCAAAGCTGCAGTGTTTTATGAAGAGTAAACCAATAAATGTTATCTCATGTGTTCGCTCATTTAGAAAACATGTACAGTTCTCAACATGTCTGCCATTTAAACTCAAGTATCTAGTACCAGGAGACCCCAAACAGTTTGATTGCTTAACCATTGTGCTATGCTCTCTTCAACCTGCTTAGTGTTGTAATCTGCACTGACTTTGGGGTCAGAAGCATGTGGTATCTATATACCGTATTCCTTTGATATAAGATACTTTTATGTGGATGGATCTTAAATGTCTAAATTTGCTTTCATTTGTACTTATGAACATTAACTCTATGGTAACTTTTTTTTTTTTTACATTGTAATATTTTTTAAATGTGTACTTTTTAGACAAAATTGAAAACAAAAATGTTCCTTAAACAAAGCTTCACTGGAAAAATGCCAGTACATATTGAAACATGTGAACCTTTTTATGAAAGATGTTTTAGCATAATACAGTACAGCTGTTCTGAAACAACAAGACACACATATTCCTGGACTGGTGGAGGTCTTTAGCCACAGAATTGTGTACATTCAGGCTAGGTTTTTGTTCCTTATGTAGCTCTACACCGTGAGCTATAGCTCTAAAGATGTTTGCCATTAGACTGCTCTTAGCATCTTTGTGGGCAAAATTTGCTGTTGTGTTTAAAAGCTTTACTGGGTGAAGAGGCGCAGAGCATATAATCACAACCATTATAGAAAGCTCTCGGTGCAAGGAAGCCTGTACTTTTAACACTCAACAGTAGGCAGTTCAATGAAAAGACTTAGAAAACAATTCTAAGCAACAGACCAGTTCATGGAACTGACTGATACAAGGGGCAGAGCACCATAATAATAATGAAAGAAACCAGCATTGCCTATATTCATTTCACTTTTGGGACAACGCTTTGGAAAAGGGTTGGAAAAAAGTAAACCCACTTTTGCTAAGTTATCTGTAAGGTTAAAAAACTGGTATTAAAATGGAATAATGGCACAATGCACATTTTGTTATTTCCATGATTCATAAACATACAAATTCAAGGACCAGTTGCCATGGCATGTTATGTAAAATGAATGCACAGCTTGTCATCAAAGTCCATCGAAGAAGTATGCCAAGACGCTGATGGAGGCAAACTGCCCAACAAATGTGCTGAAGCTATTCATGTATTGGGCTCACCACTTTGTGATTTATAGAAGAAAGTAATAGAAGCCTGTGGGATTAATGTAAACTTCTAAATTCCAAGTGAAGGGCATGACATATTAAGTGTGAGAGACCAATCAAAAATAAAGAAAACCCAACCAGGGCTTAATAGTAGCACCAAAGCAGTAAAAGCTAATAAGCAACATCTCACAATTAAACAGAAACTCTTGTTGGCTCAAATCTGCAACCACTCGTATGAATGCACTGTTCCTTCTACCAATAAGGATAGTGTAAATATGCTCTTTAAATAACAGGAAAACGCAAGACTCCATCCGCTTTGCAGACTTTCATGACCTCGTGCTGTAGCATCAGTTGGAGCTAAACCAAGTGTCTGGGGCCAGTTCTTTTGTGAAGCTTCACTTCACCACCCTGATACTGGATACTTTGTCTCCATGGAGACAAACATGCACTCTCAAGATGTGTAAAAACCCAGTAAATACAGCAATTAAATATCGCTCTAATTTCTCATTTACCCACACCAATTCTTCTGGTTTCTACTAGCACAAGGGTGCCGTGTGCAGTCAAAAGCCAGTGTCAAGGGATATAGGGACAGAATGGTACGTGCGCCAATTCTTCCAATGACTCAGAGATATGGACCCTCGATATGGATTCCAGGAATACGTTACAAAAGATTTAGAGCAAATTTTATTTGTGGGTGTATTTGGTGCTGGATGAATTTTAAAATGCACCAAAATGACAAAAGCACTAGTGTTGCTCAAACTGTTGACATTGGTAAATTGAATTTTTGATTTTATTCTTTCTTTTTACGTACTCTAAAATATTATTTTAAAAAATCTATCAATCTTTAGAAGAGTCTTTCTAAAACATTATGCAACTTATGTATCTTTTTGTTTTGATCTGTTTTAAGGAACCTTATTTACTTAAAGATTGCTAAATATGCATAAAATTCAATTTTAATTGGTATAGGTTCAAATTAAATCACATGTCAGATCTCTGTGTGTGAACTTAACATATGATTATTTTTTTAAATATCCAAATAGGAACACAAATTGTGTTCTTTTTTTTATCATACCTGATTTTCCTGATACCTTGTATTTTGTGGTCTCTGTACAGAATTCATTGATCGTCAGGTCTTGGAATTGAGCTTGCCATAGGAAAGCTGACTGGCTTTAAACATTTTTATATCCCACCAAAAAATCCAAGCTCAGATGGATCAATCAAGGTGTTCTTTGTTATATTTTTCAAAATAACATTTAAGAACTGAGAATAAAAGTGTACAAATGAAGATTGAAAGCAAAATGTTCTTTATTGTAATGTTCAGGGCATTTATTCTTCTCAAAAGAATTAGCCCAAAATCCATAAAAAATTATTTTCTTTTTTTTACTTATTCATTAAAGAAATCAATACTGTGATTTTGAAATAAACTGCAGCAAATGTATACAATACAAAGTATGCTGTATTGTATGAGTTTTAAGTTTTACTTTCTTCATGTCCGGCAGCTCCCCTTCATGGAGCTCCGGCCACAGTGTAGCGACCCCAGGCGAAGCAGGATCCCTGGCGACCCCAGGTGACGGCAGCATCAGAGGACCCTCGGGAGGCGACAGCAGCAGCAGCGGACTCTAGGGAGGCGACGGCAGCAGCGGCGGACCCTCGGGAGGCAACGGCAGCAGCGGCGGACCCTCGGGAGGCGACGGCAGCAGCGGCGGACCCTCGGGAGGCGACGGCAGCAGCAGCGGACCCTCGGGAGGCGAACTCGGGAGGGGAGCCCCTGGCCACGGCAGCGGGAGCTCCACTTCTCCCTCGTACCCTGTACCTTGTGAGGAGCAATAGGCAGCCCTAGGCGATGCGGAGTAACAGGCAGCCCCAGGCGATGCGGAGCAACAGGCAGCCCCAGGCAATGCGGAGCAACAGGCAGCCCCAGGCGATGCAAGGCAAGCATCCTTGGGCGAAGCGAGGCTGGCATCCTTGGGCGGAGTGAGGCTGGCATCCTCGGGCGAAGCGAGGCTGGCATCCTCGGGCGAAGTGAGGCTGGCATCCTCGGGCGGTGCGAGGCTGGCATCCTTGGGCGGTGCGAGGCTGGCATCCTTGGGCGGTGCGAGGCGGGTATCCCGGAGCGATGGCGAACTGGCATCCCGGCGATGGCGAACTGGCATCCCCGAGCGATGCACGACAGGGCGGCAGCGGTCCCTCAGGAGGCAACGGCGGCAGCGGACCCTCGGGAGGCGACTGCAGGAGGGGAACCAGGACCAGCGACGGTGCTAGGGTTTGCCCTCTTCTCAGCCGCTGCGACCCGATGGTTTTCCCCCTTGCTTGTTTTAGCAGCCTGTGCAAGGGCAGCTGCGGACCGCCAGCCTTCTGTTTCGGTCCATCCTGTCGTGAAGGGAGAGGCAGCTCCTGCTCCTCTCCCTTGGGTGGTGGTGGAGGAGAAAGAGGCAGCTCCTGCTGCTCTCCCTCAGGTGGTGGTGGTGGACGCAGCTCCCGCTCCTCCCCTTCTGGCTGCGAAGGAGGCAGCCCCTGCTCCTCCCCTTCTGGCTGCGAAGGAGGCAGCTCCTGCTCCTCCCCTTCTGGCTGCGAAGGCGGCAGGGCCTCCTCCCCTTCTGGCTGCGAAGGCGGCAGGTGCCTCCTCCTCTTCTGGCTGCAGCTGTGAAACCAGCAGGCATGCTCCCCCTGCTGGTGGCGGCGATGGAGGCGGAACCAGCAGACATGCTCCCTCGGCTGGTGGCGGTGGGAGCGACAAGTCATCCTCCCATGGAGGTGAAGGTGGCACCAGCAGGAACTCACCCTCTGCTGGCAGAGGTGGGAGCGACACACAGTCCTCCCAGTGCGGTGGAGGCGGAACCAGCAGGCATGCTCCCTCTACTGGTGGTGGCGATGGAGGCGAAACCAGCAGGCATGCTCCCTCTGCTAGTGGAGGTGGGAGCGACACACAGTCCTCCCAGTGCGGTGGAGGCGGAACCAGCAGGCATGCTCCCTCTGCTGGTGGCGGCGATGGAGGCGGAACCAGCAGGTATGCTCCCTCTGCTGGTGGCGGCGACGGAGGCGGAACCAGCAGGCACTCCCCCTCTGCTGGCGGAGGTGGGAGCGACACACAGTCCTCCCAGGGCGGTGGAAGTGGAACCAGCAGGAACTCTCCCTCTGCTGGCAAGTACCTGGTCTGTGGATGTTCGGCCTTCCCCCTTTTGGGCTGTGGACGCACCGACTTCCCCCTCTTGGGCTGTGGACACACCGACTCCCCCTCTTGGGCTGTGGACGACCGACTCCCCCCTCTTGGCTGTGGGCGCACCGACTCCCCCCCTCTTGGGCTGTGGACGTTCGGGCTCCTCCCTTTAGGCGCAGGACGTTCGGGCTCCTCCCTTTTAGGCGCAGGACGTTCGGGCTCCTCCCTTTTAGGCGCAGGATGTTCGGGCTCCTCCCTTTTAGGCGCAGGACGTTCGGGCTCCTCCCTTTCAGGCGCAGGACGTTCGGGCTCCTCCCTTTCAGGTGTAGGACGTTCGGGCTCCTCCCTCTTGGGTGCTGGAGATGACCGGGTCTGGTCCACTGCCACAAACCACTCTGCAGCGTCCCCCACCCAACCCTGGTTCAACACCTCTCAAACTGGGGGTCCCCGTAAGGGCAGTCCTCCCTGACGTGCCCAAACTTGACACAGGCGCCGCACATGGAAGCCCCCTTCTTCCTCCACTGCTCCTGTTCCTCTCTCTCTCAGTTCTCTCCACTCTCGCTCTCTCCGCTCCTACGACACCCACCCCGAGCTGGAGACCTGCAGGCTTTTTATAACAGGTGACCATCTCCTGATTAGCAACAAATTAAATCACCTAATTAATTCGGAAGATGGCCACCTTCTGCACGAGTTCACTAATTGTGTTGTGGATGGGGCTACCCATCCACGCTACTACATAATAACAAAACAAACAAACGGCTACGCCGTCATATAAATACAATACAATAAACAAAACAAATACAAAATACACTGCACAGGGCGGAGGGGGAGACCCCGATCTAAAAGAAAACAAACAAAACAATGTACAGGGCACCTAAGCCCTGTTACAGGTATATATATATATATATATATATATATATATATATATATATATATATATATATATATATATATATATATATATATATATATATATATATATATATATATATATATATATATATATATATATATACAGTATATATATATATATACAGTATATAATGCAATACATGTCTTTATAAATAGCTTAATAAATCACCTGCCACTCGCTTGTTGACGTTTCTGATTAGGGACAAGGATTTCTATCTGTCTCCTTATTATTCATTTATTACACAGTTTCAATATTAAAAATTAAAGTCATTTCACAGGAACTGTAAACATAGCATGCTATGGCATCTGATACTCATGACTAGATTAGGAACTTGAAAACAAGTCTAACCTCATTAAGTCCTATGATCTGTATGCAATGGTTCATTAAACCAGAGAATTGTTTTAATTTGATATTTGACCTGTGTGGTAATCCGCACAGGTGTTTGTTTACATTGTACAGAGGAAGATTGGGTAAGATCAGTTGTAGCAGGTGGAACAAATTGCACGCATCACTCATCCAACACTACAGATGATAAACTGCTGTTCACCTTCAACAGGATTAAGAATGAATGACAAACATCCAGAGGTTATTGAGCCCATTAAAGACTAATTGAAAGGCTATAAAATATGTGATAATTAATTAATAGTTAGCATATGACACAATGCAAAGTGTTACCTTTGTAAGGCTAGTTTTCTTTGTAATAATAACAACATATTCAGGTATCTTCAAGTAAATGTAATCCAAAGAGTTTTATTCAGGAACAAACAGATCAAAAAGTAGTACAGGATACTGTAGGAATATTAGGGGTACTGGCCGTGGTGTTACTGAAGACTATCTTGTTTTTCAAAGAATCTGGCTGAAATTGGACCTTGGAGTTAACTAAGTTTAGTTATATAGAATAAGGAAGACATGTAATCAATGTGTGCTTATTGGCTAAGGACGGGGTGGTGGCAGCCTGTGATTGGTCAATGAATATGTAGTGTTATGATGTGTATATTAATACTGCTGTTTTGGAGAAGTGCTGTTGAGGGTCACCCAGTACTTTGGGTTCACTGTACTGCAATGCTGTGGAGACTTCTGCTTTATGTGTAATAAACTACTTTTGGTGAGAAGCATTACCTACAAGACCTTATTGACTTCTCTGATCACAGTAAATCATGTACAACACAACAGCAGCAGCAATGGTGCTGCAAGTAAACTCGCAGGTCTCACAGGGTGGAATATGAGCAACAGAGCTGGAAATAACCCTACATGTCTCGGCAGGTGGAACCCGAGCAACAGAAATACCTGTTACAAGCATTAATATACCCAGCAAACGCCAGCCCACTGGGAGTGAAACTCCACCTAGAGGGAGTGGAAATTCCTTACTTCCACCAATTAACAGAGTTGGCCCCACTTCATAGGAGGTGTATTGTAGGTGTTCCGTGATGCGGTACTGTGGCGGAGTGTCCCGCCCCTATGTATTTATTTATTATTTATATTATTGTTTGCGGCGCGGCTAACAGCGCCGCGTATTTCTTAATGTGTTTATATATTTAAAAACCCAGTGAGGATGCGTGACTGATCAGCTACTGATTATTTAACTAGCTGACAGTCACGCATCCTTACCAAACACGTGCAGACTGTGGCCGAGGGGTAATAAGATAATTAACAGCTAGTTAACCCCTCGGCCAGAGTATAAGAACCTGCAGCTGTCCGTGCTGCGAGAGAGAGTGTACAGAGGAGAGTACGGGAAAACATGGGAGAGCGAGCAAAAGCAAAACAATTGCTATATTTAAAATATACTTGTTTCTGTTTATTTGTTTGGCCATCGCGCCTTTTTGTTTTGTGTTTTGTTATTTGTTTAAATCTTTTGTTTTGTATTATTATTTATTAAATACGCTGACCGCAGTAGCGTTCAGCTTCACCCGCCCATTCATTGCTTTGGTTCAGTTACTTCCTGGTCCGTGACGTCCCCACACCTCACCACTGCAAGCCATCCTGCCACAGGTACCAAAAGCATAGCATGTCACTTTTAGCAGAAGTTTGTGGTTTGGTACCAGTTTTAGCTGGTTTGATTGTGGTTTGTGGTAAGCAAAAACAACATATGCGAAAACAAGGTGTTTTCTCATCAGTCCGAGGTCACAGCTGCACTAGTTCGGGCTATGTGCAAAGCTACAGAGCTACAAGGTCAAGGCAGCGCTAGGCAAGAGTTAGGAGAGCCTTAAACCTTTTTATGTAATGAACATTTTTACCATTTTAACAAAAGTTCACTCTCATTAATAAAACAGGCAGTGTAGACCATAATTGTCTGTATATAACACGCACTCGTTTGCAAATGTTTTAGAAATACATTTTTGAGGCTACAGGCTTCTGACCCACATGATGCATGTTTTATTCTGAAAAGTATTGTGAAACTTGATGGACTTCCAGTACTAAATAATACACATGCCATAAAGCACTGTAGCCAAGCATTTCAGCACTGTCCTCAATAAGCCCATATTTAAAGACAATGCTTTCCATCTCTGAGGTAGAACGTACCCACTTTGAAGTAGAAAAACATGCGCCGGATGGGAAAATGCTTGGTGTGTAGGGGCTGGTACAGTCGTTGGAGATACTGACCCCATGAAACCTTTTCGGTTTGTGCTCATTTTGTCTGCAGAGGGAGACAGTGATCAGAGCATGAGGCTAAGAACAGGAATACTGACACTGGAGTCAATAGATCTGGGGATCAAATCAAGGTCAGTGTGGGGAAAGTAAAGAGCACATGTAGGCACACCAAGATATCTAGGTTACCGAAGTGAAAGAAGAACATGTGAAGGCTCTTTAATGGACACTGGAAGATTTCACTATGAAATGGAACTCAGAATGTAGACTATAGACAATGCAGTGTACTTGACCATGTAAAACACTGGTCAGCGTCATTCATTGCCAACAGCAACATACTAACACTTCCATTTAGTAATAGTGCCAAATGTGCATACACACGTAAAAAGTGGAAGAACAGGCTTTCTTAATAAATCTTTTTGGTACTGCCAGACTTATACCTGACAAACTCCATACAATGTCAAGGTCAACCACTTCACAAACAATTGAAGAATAGCATGTTAAAAACAAGAGCTTATATTCTGCAGAAAGGGCAGAACAGATACTGTACTGTAGATACTGTAAAATGAATCATCCACAGTATAGACACTATTTTCATTATTTAAACAGTGGTGAACATAATCCTGTTGGTGTTTTCTGCCCAGAGGTGATGCTAATACAATAAAAAATATAGTAGGAGGTAAAGGATTTTAGGGTGGCTTTATTAGAGCTGATGCTGTTTAGATCATGAAAATAGACAACCATGTCTTATATACATTTCTTGAAGCATTTGTCTCCTGTATCTTTCCACAGCACATTTTCCAAAGTACATGATCAATTCCAACCTAACCTTTATTATCCATAGTTACTGCACACATTACACAGTCTTTTCTTCAAAGTGGGACATCACCATAACTGAATCTTAAAGGTTTCTAATGTGCCTGTGAAAAAAGCATAGCAGAAGAAAACTCAATGAACCCCCAGTAATGCTTGGGGATTATTCTACTACTACTGGCATTAACCTTTGAAAATAAATGCAAAAAGTAAAGAAATCATAGCTTGTGTATTGCTTCCTCAGGCTCTTCATCTTGCAGGAAGTGTCTCTGTCTGTCACAGCCAGAACTGAAGTACACTTTAGTTTTGAACACCTTGTTCTACAATTCACAGGGCCTTTGAACTACTGCTTTCAAAATGTGCTTGTTGAATTAATGAATAATTTTACCAGGTGTTAGGGTGAATGAGGAGGCTACCAGCTACAGATCCAGGCTCCTGTGCCCTCATTTGTGCATTACTCGATATTTATTAGGGTAAGATAAAAGGCCTGGCTCATTCCCATACCTTTAATTTGGATTTAAAAAGAAAAGGCAAAGGTAATAAAAACAGACTTTATAAATATGTAGAAGTGAAATGAAAGGAACTGCTTTGAATGAATTAATGCATTAGTTTGTCCTGGACCCTCAGAGAGTGGGTGTTTAGTTTGAAGTTTAGGTTTCCCTGACTTTAATTCTTGGGATAAACATGTGAGCACAGCAGCAACAGCTCTTTAACTGCCAGTCGGGCAGAATTGTCATATCCCAACCTTCAAATTTCAGATGCAACACTGGTTAAAATGAGGCCTGAAAACAAGAAAATATATAGCATATTTTATATGTGAATTATTTATTATCGCTGGGCTAATAGATTCTTGAAATTACCAAATAGGATCTTTCAGGCTGATTATCCAGTTCAATATTTAGCATTTATCTATCAGTTCCAAACCATAAAATGTGAATTCTTATCCAGTAAACTACCATAAATTGATAAATTGTTATATACAAACTGTACAGTATGGCCAAATATAATGGCACACTTATATGCATGGTTTGCTTCTCTGCAGTGAGTCTGCTGAAATAAGCTGCATCATAATGGCTCTTTCTACTCTCACGGGAACAGAATGTCAAATTGACATTGAAAACAGAGCTTTTAAAGAATTGATTTGTGGGTATTTGTTCATTTTACCAAATGTAGCCAAAGCCAAGCCAATATGCCTGTTATGCAATGAGTGTGTTTCTGTCATCAAGGAATATTATCCTTTGAACTCGAACACAATGCGATCCAGGGCCGACTCCCTCATTACATCTTACACTTATGGAAGTAAGATTCTCACAAGTTGTGTATCACAGCAACACAAGGCTATGGCAGCTTCTCTACGAGTGGCCTGGATTATGGCGTGAAAGAAAAAGCCCCTTGCTGATTCCGAAACCTTCAAAGGGTGTTTGCCAGCTGTTCTCAAGGAAGTGGTAGTTGATGTATGTGAGATACTTTGATGGCCAACTTTCAAGAGGAACTATTGGGTTTGATCCCTCTAGAAACGTACGCCACTGGAGACATCATTTTTGAGAAAATCGGTGCAGTCTTTGAGAAACCCGGACTCTCACTAAGCAAGATTTGCTTTCTGGTAACAGATGGTAACAGATGTGGCAATTTAAATGCTGGGCAAGCACAAGGGTCTTGCGGTACGACTGGCAGATGTAGTGCCAAAAATGAAGGCCCTGCACTGCACCATACACCAAAGTGCTCTGTGTGCAAGATTTAGTGGGGAACTGAAAGATGTGATGAAGACTGTCATGAAAATAATCAACTTTATCAGAACTTTCTCAAGTCTGCAGCATAGACTATTTTGTAAACTGGTCACTGAGTCCTCTGCAAAGCATGAAAATCTTCTTATCCACAATGATGTTCGCTGGCTTAGTTAGGGTACATCGCTGGCACGCTTCTACAAGCTTGAGGCTCAAGTTGTTGAGTTCCTTCAGCACAGTGCCCACAAGAAGGCAGCTGAATATCTGTCCCTTCCAAAAAATAATGAATTTAATATCTAAGTCAAAGTAGCGTTTCTTTGTGACATATTTGGCCACCTGAATACCCTTAATGTGCAACTGAAGTCAATCAGCGACCTGGTCAAGGACCTGGAAGCTTTTCAGAAGAAGCTGGATATATTTATCTGTGATTTGAGCTCTCGGAAGCTTTTGCATTTCGCTCGACGCTGCGTGGTCCTCCAGCGCTGCGTGGTCCTCCAGCGCTGTAGCTCTGAGGTGGCTGCATGGAAGGTCTGCAGAGTGAAAAGAAGCGGACAGCTGACGGCACACGTTTCGGAGGACGTATGTGTCCGTCTTTGTTTCTCCCGAGTCAGCGTGGGGGTGGCAGCGGTGAGCCGGGTTGAAATAAACAGTAATTGGGCTTACCAAATTTGGGGAAAAAATAAGAAAAATAATTGCAGATTCCAAAAAAAAAAAAAAAAAATGTCATCAAGGATGAATCTCTGGAGAGCTGCCTTCGTGTAGCAGTCACATCACTGAAGCCACATTTTAACAAGGTAGTACAGAGTAAGAAGTGCCACTTTTCTCACTAGTAACAACAGCTGACCAAAATTAGCAAAATAAGTCCTAAATACAGTATTTGTGTAGTGTAGATATTATTGATTAGTTTTACAACGCTTTTTCAGTTTGATTAAAATGTGCAGTTCTTACTGTTGCCAGACATTTTTTTAAACCCAAATTACATATCTTTGACAGGACCAGATACCAAGAGTGAAAAATCAGGGCACTTTCAGTTGGTGCGAGGAGGAGAGAAACCTTGTGAACTACCACACAACGCAGTTTAACGCAAACTACGTATCTTTCTTCTGTAGATAGGCTTTTTTTAATTCCTTCGCCTTCCTGTGTGCATTGCACTTAGGCAAAAACAAAAACTTAGAAAAATATCATTTAAAAAAAAAAATACTCCAAAGTGGTTAACTTTCTTGTTGACAGCGATGTTTTAATCAGCCTATCAGTGTGTCTGTACTGGTTTTTCTGTACGTAGCAGGTGGGACAAAGTCAGTGCTGCATTGTTTTGATTCAGGTTGTTAAAATCTAGTTTTCAGCGTTAGACATAAAATACCAAAAATGGACAACAAAGCAAAACAAGCAAAGTATATTTTGGCTGAGGATCGTGTCAAGACATTTCCCAGAGAAACTGTACATGCAAATGGAGGGAATTGTAGAATTTTAGACCCGAATAGGCACGTTTTCTTTGTTTTGACTCGGTACTGATAAAATAAATTCCTGGATGGGCCAAATATCATGACAACGAACGTGCTGCATCTATGGACTTTATTAAAGTATGCCAGATACCTTTGGGTAACCGAGTTTTGGGGCTGTTTCTAATCGATGTCCACATCTGTATAACTTGACAAAGCTTTGCCTTACACTTCCAACCAATTCAGTGGATGCAGACATGCAGTCTCAATGTATGGGAAAATCCACACCAGACAGAATGTCGGCAACTGCTGGGGGATGTTGCGTGCTTGCCTTTAACAAATTACATGACTCTGTTTTAGTAAGGAAGCAAGTACCTCTATTTTTAGGCTTTTATTGTGCTCTGAAATATTAGGTGTATTTAATGTTTAAACAGGTCCGCGAAATGTCAGTGAAATCCTAATTATAATCCTAATCTTAATTGGATAACTTGACCATAGGCATATGATTGAATCCATTTTCCCCCACTGCGTTCGGTACTTTGCTTTTTAGTGACAGGCTCGTCAACACCAGCCATCATGACACTTCGCCAGTAAAACAGGATGCACAGGTGCACGCACCAAGAAAAACACATGACGCATACCGCATCATATGAGTGCAGGTTAATGTGATTGGATAGCCGCATAGATGCAATGCAAACTACTCATTCAAACAACAAGCCCTAAACCAGTAGAGTATGCCGTTGCACCGCGAGACAGTACAGCACCCACATAATACGAAATTTCATATCCAGAAAATAAAATAAAAATTACATTTTACGCCTGGGTTTTCAACGTTTACTCTGAAAATCAGGACAAATGATGTCCCGACAGTACCTCGATCGGGACGCGGGACAAAGCCCCTAATATCGGGATGATCCCGATTTTATCGGGACGTCTGGTCACCGTATATTTACTGTGCTTAAATTTTTTTCTATCTCTTATTTTCTCTTGCTGTTTGTTCTTTTGTCTGTAAATTTCAGGGGCTATTAACGCTGAATCGCTCTCACAAATGTCTATCTATAGCTATCAAGGCACAGCATCTTGGTAGGGAGGGGATGTTTACATGACTAACATTAGTTAACACAGGCCTAAGTATAATCATTCTAGAGGTGAGCAGGCAATGCTCTTTCAATGATTTGTTTGATTTATACCACAAGTGTGGGTATATCTATAGTGGGATACATAACATGCTTACCGGCACTAGATTCGAATGTGTCTATCATTGACAGACTGAGCTCAAGGTTCTATCTAAAAAGCTCGTTGTGAAGAGGCCATAGACAGGGTTTGAAATTAATCTGCATCAAAGCATAGTCTGATGAAAAAAAAGTAAAGATCCAGCAGGTAAAATAATCCCAGAATATATTTATTTAATATTATTAAAAAATCACAAATTGTATTGCTGTTTATTTAAAAAATATATATATACTTGTGGTATAAACAGATTATTGAATGATCATTTGTGGTATACAGTTTTTACGGTAAGAAAGTGTTTTTTTTTTTCAATTGTCAAGAAACACACGTAATAAAACACAGATCTAACTTCATAATTCGAACGTTATTCGAAAAGGTCTTTTCTCTATATTTATATTTTTATATATATATATTAGGACTGTCATAAATGGAGTTAAGTTGTGCGATTAATGTATTCATTTCTTTGGAGTTTTTAAAAAAAAATTTTTTTACGCGTGTTAATCGCATGCCTCTGTCTTGGCCCTCTTAGGATTCCAGAAAGTTTTTTTAGTAGCATTTTGTTCCTTAATATGTCTAGATTCCATGTCTGCCTGTTGCCAAGCTGAATAACTGTCCATTTAGATGCAAAGCAACATATTTTGGACCTTCCCTTACTGTTCTTCAGACGGTAGAACACCGTTGTTGCAGATAATCAAACCAACGCGTTAGCTCGTCGCGCTGCTTAAATATAAATATACTACAGAAAGTTGTATTCAAATATTTTTATTATTTTAATGTTTACTTTTTGGAAACTTATTTTTTTATTAATACACAAGGTTTTTATCAGCATCTAGTTTGTTTGTGCGCTGTGCCAATTGCTTCCTAACTTCCCCTGGTAACAGAGGGGCAGGGAAGTGTGTCATACCGAACATAGCATCGCCTGTTTTATACAGAATATTCTTCTCATTAGTGAAATTCGACTCCTATTGCAGGTACTTTAAAAAACAGATTGATATATTTATTTATATTGTTATAAAACATTTATGGATTTGTCAAAGAAAGTGTTCTATAATACACCAGCAAGCCAGCACAACATAATGAAACAAGCCATGCCTATGATCTGTCTAATGACTGTGGCAAAGTGGCTTTACTGTGTACGGGTGCAGGAGTAATGCAGTGCGTAATGAACCAGACAGAGAGTTATTCCAAGGGAAAAAACTGAGCTTTTATTTTCAAAGACCAGGTCTGGTGACCAAAAGAAAAGTCCCTGGCAATACACAACAATGTGTAAAGTGCAGGGAAAATAACACGGGTTGCATCCCAAATAATAATAAACGATATCTCTCCCACAATATACCATCACGGTCACCAGTCCTGGGTGCGCGTGGTAGTGCTCCAGGTGGGTGATACAATTTATCTGGTGACAATCCGTGCAGTGTTGTTCCGGGTTTTTGCTGGCCCTCAGCGACAGCTCCAGAACTTATTTAAGTGTCTACTAATAATAATAACAATAATGAGTACAAAAACAAATAAACACTCACAAACAGCAATCACAGGCGTTTTCCATCCTTCTAGGTTATTTACGTTTTAATCAAAGCAAAGGAACAGATTGCTATTCTCCGTCCCCTTTTATGCCGTCACACATGACCCCTCGGTAAACGAGTGCAACTGTCTCTCCAATCTGCGGCTGCCACATCGTTAAACTTCCGGGTCAATGCGTTCTTGCAACGGAGTCTCGCCTTCATCCAGACTGGCTGACTTCCTGACCCTGGGAAAGAACTGTCAGACCAGCCCGTCCAAAGAACTCTGTTCTTGCTGCTTAGCGCCCTCACAGGTCAGGAGGGAGATTTACAACCAAGAATCATTGCATTTGTCACACTACTATATATTTTTTTATAAAATAATAATAATAATTATTATTATAAACAATGATACATATATATAAAGGAAACTGATAATAAAATATGTAAATGTATTGCGTGTGTGTGTGTGTGTGTGTGTGTGTGCAACAGAAATTGAAGAGTAAGAGAAAACGCAGTCCGGAAATACCATACTGTAAAATATTCTCCTGTTTTTATACAATATAATACTATGCAAAACCCATGTCTACATTCCTTTCACAGCAAGTATGTCAAGGTGCTTTATATAAGCTAAATATTATTTGTAAGTCCTGGTGAACAGAGAAGTCTTGAATTTGAATTTGAATTCAATAAAGGAGTCTAAATTGGAAAATGGCCTTGGGCAGGAAATTCCACAACCGGAGAGAAAAGCTGCCGAAGACACTTGTATTTAATGCCTGCAGCTTGGTGGGTGGAACAGCCAAGTCCAGCATCAGACAACTACATAACTGGTAACTGAATAACAATCTTAAAGGCAACATTTTATTTTCCCACTTCTAACAGGAAGCTGGTGAAGCTGGTAGGAGAACAGACTTCACACTTGGGACCTTGTGAAGTGCGAGAGAGATTTTGAATGTTTTACTGGTTCAGCTGATACCTAATGTATCTAGCTCAAGAACTTGTAATCATCCAGTTGTATGTACAACCCATGTTCTGTTTGAAATGTGTGTCTTTAATCCTGAATGTATACTATTGTCTCTCTTTCCCTGTGATCTGCTAATATCTGACAGCTCCTGTAAAATCTAGCAGTCGCTCTGTGCCCTACTGACGAAGACGCTGACCCACTCCAGCCATCATTTCAATCTCATGAAGCTGTTATATCTCGCCCCGGGTTACTGTGTAATGCCCCTATTTTCTAACACAAAAAGTGCATTGTAACCTTTGATCATAGCTATTAAATTTGATCAGAGACTGAGGGCTTTCAGCCCCTCTACAAACCTAATAAATGTTACTGTAACATATGTGCTGTTATTGTTATTATCGAGAGAATCCTATATAAATGTAATTGTGCTGTTGAGGTTCAGCTATAACTGACGTCTCTATCCATTTCAGTGTGGATCATTTACGTTGCAAAGGCTGAAAGCTACAGTGTAGGCGTTCACGTTGAACCACCTCATTTTCATTATGTATGACATCCAAAGAAGCCCTTATCACATTGCAAAAGAGAAAAGCTACATATATCCATTCAAGCCAAACCACCAACCTTTCATACTGTAACTATGATATCCAAAGAAACCTTTATCACACTTAGCATTATATGCTTTTAAAGTACGTCACATAATAAATACAACTTTTGTAGCCTTCAATTTTTTTAAAATATATTTTGCTATACAGTGGTTTTGTTTAACTGTAAACACAAATGAGATGTAAACAAGTTAAGTTTCTTTTCATTATCAGGTGGTTTCAACACTCATACTGTACATTAATAATTAATATTATTTGTTTTCTTTGTTTGGGTACCTTCCCATAAATATCACTTTGTGACACTGTGAGTTATCTGTTTTACCACATCTGTGTTCACCACGGCAACATATCAGACATGTCAATGTGGGCCATTTGACCATACTTTGACAATTTTGTTTTGTTCATTGAAGTGGAAGACATGCAATCTACAGGATAACTAGCACACATGAGTACAGAAAACAAAACTCATGTAAATATTCTTCTCGTGGTAAATATACCATCATTTTACACCTGGTGCTGCAGTGCATATTATAGGTTTTTAGAGGTTGTATTTGAAGTTTTCTCACATTCTCTGGAGGAACCTACGCTTGTAATGTTGAAAATATGGTATTTGTTTGGAAAAAGGATTGGGATACATTTAAAATAGTTACAGTAGCTACACTCTGTGATTCCATGATTTAATACATGTATAACAGGCAGTGTTGAGTCATGCACTGCTGTAATGAATTCTGACCTGAGAAGAGGTTAAAAACTCTAGAACCACAAATACAGACAAGGCTGGCTCTTTTGCATAGTGGTGAAGATGCACACTTGCAGTGTGTGTGGATGCCGATTCACAATCCTATTACACATGTACAGTATTTACAACAAATTATATGTATGTTGCTAATGCAATAATGCACCTGCACTAATGCACTAATGCATTATCCAAACAGAAAAGTTGCCATAAAAGTACAGCAAAAAACCCCAGAAAAAAGCCCATTGTTGTGGGATAACATGCAGCAGCTAACAAGTGAACTATTTTGATGCAGAGCTGCAGAGTTGAGCTCTTGACTCACACAGGAGTACTGCCTCAATGGTTTAAAAAGAAAGAACGATCAGGGCTCTGAATAAAACCGTAATGACCTTGATTTCAATCAGTAACACAATGAAAATAAAATTCACATTGTCATTTAAAAAAAAAAAAAAATTCCATGGTCTCACTGCATAATGGGAGAAGATAAGACCATATACACAAATACACATATACGCACACACATACACACACACACACACACACACACATATATACACAGTGCTCCCTCGCTATAAAGCTCTCGATTATAACACGCCTCGGATATAACGCTCCTACAGCATGTCCCCCAGTTCCCTATACTAGTGATTCATGCAATATTTCTACAGTAAATACAGAGTTGTTCAAACTGTAAACTTCTCAGGTTCCTTTTCTGTGTCTCCCTTTTGATACAGTATCTGAACTGAAGAAAAGCTGTGCTGGCACTTTCTAACCCACTTTATGACATCTTATTCAGCATTCATTTTATAACTAAATAAATATTCGGCCTATTACGTGGTTATCTTTCCTAATGTATTTACTTTTTTTGCTACAAGAGGAGCTGCGGCTTTCTCTGGGAGACAAGATTCTTCAGCTTCGTTCAGCCCCGCTCCGGCAACTGAACCGGGGGCGAGCCCATTCCCTCTTCCCCTCGCCTGACTCACTCTCCTTCTCACACTTGGTTTGCTTGTCTGTTGCTGCGAACTGAACTCCCGACCGCTGTTTAGCCAGGCTATTTATAGTTTAAAAACTGCTAATTAAAATAAACATTTATTTAGTTGTTTTTAAATATAGTGTTGATTACACGGTGCTTTATGCAAGCATGGCTGGAAAGAGAAAAACGATTAGCGTCAGCACAAAAATTCAGTGTAAATAAAATGTCTCTGTTAGATACTGTGCGCTTGCTAAAGCATGCTTGGAACGCTGTCAGTCAACAAACAATGCAACGTTGCTTAAAAAAGCTGTGGTTTCTGTAGCTGAGGAGAGAGTGCTGATGAAAATACAACCAAAACTGAAACTCTGACACCAGAGGGGATGTCAGAGGAAGAATTCTCAGCTATGTCACCTTAAGCCCGGCTTTAAGCCCGCCGCACACAGCCCGACTCAAGCCGTCCCGACTCATCTCATCTCAACTGGCCGTACAGAGTCTGGATGAATCGTGTCAGTGTGCGTGCCCTTAAAACCAAGATTATGCAGATTTCAGTCGGGATGTCTTCAGATTTGAAGATTGAACATGTTGAATCTTTTTCAGACGCAGTTTCATTCAGATGTGATCAGTCCGCCTGTGTGCGGCGGTTGCCGACCAAGACTGACCGAGACCGATTAGTCATAAGGGTGTCAACCAATGGTGAAGCAGGTTTAAGTGACGTAGCTTGTCATGTAACTTGTCACAAGATGGCGGAATATTGACAGCTTTAGTTCCACAGGTAAAAATACATTAGTCTTGAATTGCTCTGAGTGTCCTGAATTCAAAAGTATCAGATATGTGCACATTTGAATAGGTTTTTTTAGGCGTTTACTAATCAAAGGGAAATTATCAATTTACCTTTTTATTATCAATCTACTGGCAGCCTATATTTTCTTACTGCGCCAAAACAGAAGTAACCGGTGTGTCGATCTCCAATGGGTCACAAATCACAAATCCAATCTAGATCCACACGCTGAGAAAAAACCCCCCCGCCAAAGTCAAATAAAAAATCAACAGGTTGGATTTTATTTGCCACAGGTTGAAGTCTAGTAGACAAGCTATACAAAAAGTCAAACACTGCCTGAAACGTTTGCATGGTGTAAATGGTCAATTAATTAATAGGCTAAGCGCTTCTTTTGGTTGCCTCGCGGCGCTGTCTCCGCTGTCTAATCAGCATACGATGCCATGCATAATATGAGGGTCGCTATGTTGGGCTAAGTTAATACAAAAATGTGTACAGGGCAGTATTAATTAAATCTACATACATAGTAATCACCAGGATCTAGTTGTGGTCCGTCTATTTCAGTCTTAGCAGTGTGTGACACCCAGTCGGGAAAAACTCAATTGTGACACAAACCAAAACTGAGCACAACTGATCGCAAAATCTGTGCATATTCAGATGAGATGAGTTGGGATGGCTTGATTCGGGCTGTGTGCAGCGGGCTTTAGCGATCAGGACGCTCTACCTGAAACTGACACCGATGATGTAAGCGTGTGTTCTGAGCTTGTAACACTGCGTAGTGCTATGGAGCAGCATCCGGATAGAGAGCTGAATTGGGATTTTTTAGAAAATGATGAAAGTTTACCGTCCATACTTGCAGAAAAAAAAAAAAAATGACCACATGCCTATCACAGAGTTTTTCGCTGGAAATAATTTGCAACAATGTAGCCTACCTTTACTTTTTTGCACTTATTTTTTTATTACATTCATAGGTTTTGATACATCTTTTTATTAGCGTAATGAGTGTCTTAATAAAGATTTTTAACCGCATACACGCTTATTTGTTTTGATTACTGTACTGGTGATTGGAGGACATTTTGAATGTCAGGTTATTGTGTGTCCATCGCTTACTGCGGGCGAATCATGTTAACACAAACGCGCCCATTCTAAGCGGTGGCGACTATATGTATGTGTGTATATAGTAGGGCTGTCAATTAATTGTAGTTAAATTCTGCGATTAATGCATGAATTTCTTTGGAGATTAATTTTTTTAACGCTCATTAATGGCACTCCTCTGTCTTGACTCTCTTAGCAAACCGTATCTCATTCCCTGCGTCACCATTTCATTAATATAATCGAGCACATGCAACGCAATAGGTGCAGTCTGCGTTTGCAGATCAAGTTAGTTATATAACTGCATTATGCAGCAAAGTACTAAAAGTATAATGCTATAATAGTATTTACAATTAAGGAGAATATAACCATTACTCATGAATGCTTTGTTTTATTTAGGCAATTTTAAGTTATTAATAAAAGAGAATACTTATTTTTTTTAAATGGCAATGAAAAACATCAGTAACGGATACCCTTTTAAAGGAAACTGATAAGAAAATATACAGTCTAATTTGAAATGCATTAAGGTGAGTAATAAACTGACTCCATTGTGATTTAGCAGTTGGTTCAAACAATTTAACAGGAAATGATGGAATTTTTTTGTATAATAACTATAAAGAATGGGCAACAATATTAATCCAGAAATAGGACAACAGGTTTTTTTAAGATGGATTATTTTTTTGGAAAATAATAATACTAATACTAATACTAATAATAATAATAATAATAATAATAATAATAATAATAATAATAATAATAATAAAATACAAATTTCACTTATACAGCTCTCTTCATGCAAGCATTCCAGGGTGCTTTACAAAAATAAATATAAAAAAGCTTGTGTCTAATTCAGTAACAAAAACTTTGTTAAAATAACATTAAGGTTGCAGATCAAAATCACAAAAGTCAGGAAATGGGACCTTAAGGCACACAACCTTAACTCAACCCTGTTATACCTGTGCATCACATCAGATATGACATCATACATGACATCAGTAATGACATCAGCAATGACTAATCACATGACAAGTGCTCCACCAAGACTGCCCAGAAGGACATTACATGAGTGTGTTTATTGGTATGCAGAATATTGTGCCATTAGCTGTTCTTAGGAACTCATATGACAATAACATGACAAAGAAGCACAGTTTGGTCGTCATTCTCCATGGCACTGTTCTAGAAAAACAAAAAAGCAAATAAACATTCCTTTTACTGAGTGAGATACATATTCAAATGCAGCGCAATGAAAGTGTACTTGTTTTGTCTATGTTTGTGTCTACGTTGGTACATACACCAAGAAGCATGATAGCTACAGTCCTGCACAGAGAATGTCCATCTGGGCAGGTGTAGCATATGTTATGTGGTTAGTTATGTCAACACACACTATATATATATATATATATATATATATATATATATATATATATATATATATATATATATATATATATATAGGGTCTACTTAAATCATGGTAAATTTACATTATTTTTCACGGGTATGTTGCGGAATAAAATTAGGATTTCATGGAAATTTCATGGACATGTTTAAACATTAAATAAACCTAAGTAGACAGTATTTCAGAACACTATAAAGCCTAAAAATAGTGGCACTTGCTTCCTTACTAAAATAGAGTGCTGGTATTTGTTAAAGGCGAGTATGCAGCATCCCCTGCAGTTGACTTGCCCATACATTGAGACTGCACGTCTGCATCCACTGAATTGGTTGGAAGTTAAAGCAAAGCTTTGCCAAGTTATACAGATGTGGAAATCGATTAGAAACAGCCCAAAAACTCGGTTACACAAGGGCATCTGGCATACTTTAATGAAGTCAATGTATACAGCACGTTCGTTGTCATGTTATTTGTCACATCCAATAATTTATTTTATTAGTACCGAGTCAAAACAAAGAAAACGTGGCTATTCGGGTCTAAAATTCCAACTATAAGCAGCAGGTTGAAGCGAGGTGGCTGTGCTGGATCGTTTTAGTACTGATTTAACTTGCAGACAGGAATACTTTTTGTCTGGACTGACTTTCCAGTTTGGTTTCTGAAAGATGTTTATTTTACGTTCTGTTCAGCAGCCTCTGGTAGCCTTTCGTTTAATGTGTGATTCTGAAGCTAAATAGCGATCGATCGTATTTTCTCCAAATACACATTAAGATATGGAAAACAATTACCTCAGTCTGCATGTAGTTTATTTGGGAAATATCTTGAAACAATCATCAGCCGAAATATAGTTTGCTTTCTTTGTCGTCCATTTCTACTATTTTACCTCCAATGCTGAAAACCAGATTTTAGCAACCTAAATCAAAACAACAATGCAGCACCAACTTTGTCCCGCCCCCTCCTGCACAGTACAGGTCACATAAAAGCAGTAAAGACGCATTGATAGGCTGATTAAAACTTTGTCATTTGAATAGTAAACAAGAACGTTAACAGCTCTGGAGAAATTCTTTTGTAAATGTTACTTGTGGACATTTTTTGTTTGTTTTTTGCTTAAGTGCAATGCACACAGGACGGCGAAGGAATAAGAATGGGCTAGCTACAGAATGAAGATACGTAGTTTGCGTCACTTGCGTTGTGCAGTAGTTCATTTAAACGCGGTTTCTTTTTTTCTTTCCTCTCCGTACTTGTTTGTATGCATTGGCCCCTAAGAGGTGAATTTCGTGGTGACCCCTCAATTTCACCATCTCCGCGAAATCAGCGAAATCGCGAATTAGGTAGGTCCCTATATATAAGAAAAAAGAGAAAAGGATGTTTCAGGTACTTAAAAAGGTAGAATAATTGATTACAAATCAATTATCAGGACGTTTCGGACTGCAAGTCCGATAATATGAAGCTTTGTGGTCCAGTGGTTAAAGAAAAGGGCTTGTAACCAGGAGGTCCCCGGTTCAAATCCCACCTCAGCCACTGACTCATTGTGTGATCCTGAGCAAGTTACTTAACCTCCTTGTGCTCCGTCTTTCGGGTGAGACGTAATTGTAAGTGACCCTGCAGCTGATACATAGTTCACCCACCCTAATAAATAATGCTGTGTGTGTGTATTAACAATTACAGTTTTGACGCCGGTATCAGTATCTACATTTAAATCCCATTCATAATTTTTGTGGGTGTCGCCATCTTTCTGTTGATCAGCTCACCAGCTCTGAGAGTCGGTGAGTTCGTTGAGTCAGGGTTGAGCCAATGCTGCACGTCACTAGCTCTCAACGGTGAGTTTAGGAACGATTTTGAGAGTTGTTGCTTCTCAGCATTGAATTTAGGAACACAGCCTTAGTTACAGGTCCAATCAGAACTACACATAAACGGTTACCAAATCATACAACTGCGCATGCGTAGCATTCGTTTTTAAAAGTACTTTTTTATATTAAAATACACCTTTTTAAACTTCCCCACCCACAAAAGGCACTAAAGACTACTTAGATGCAGTAACTTGCCAAATGGGAGCAGTAACTAGTAATTTTTGACCTACAGGTGAATAATAAAAAAGGCTCTCCCAGCACCAAACTTACACGAAAAACCATCTGTTTTTAAAAAGTGCTGTAGATCAAAAACTACCGGACAGAATAACACAAAACTTGTAGAACAAATTCAGCCTACCAATCAGACCTGAAATTCAAAACGGCAGGCAGATTGATTGAACTTTTCGAGCTGAACAAAATAGGGGCTTATGACGGAAAGAACATTGCAATCTTCCTGCCATAATATATAATCCAGCTACAAATAAACAGACCCAAACAAATGTTTTCAAACAGGATTTAACAGATGCAATTGTGCTAGCATTCCTGATATGAATTGAAGACGAGGGGCATTATAACTAAATGCCCTGGCTCCTGCAGGGTTCAAACAGTTTTTTTAGGGACTGTCAGAAGATTAGCATTTTCCGATCTCAGGGAACGACCAGGGATATATGGGGTCAGCAGATCTTGAAGACCCCATGTAAGGCCTTATAGGTAATAAGAAAAATAACTTTAAAATAATAATAATAATAATAATAATAATAATAATAATAATAATAATAATAATAATAATAGCATCAGTAATAAAACAAACCTGAATGAGATGGATGCAGTAATTGTATCAATTAAATATGAGATTAAAACCAAGATTAACTAAGATTAAAATTTTTGCTGCAGACAACGGTATTGGCAGCCTACACTTATTATACCATAATTCAAGATAACAGATTAAGGACAAGCATTTAGTAAACTTTAACAACTTTGTATTAAAATTAAAAGCAAAATGCACAATTTCTAGTAATTTAACAAAAAATCATTTCATTTAAAATATTCGTTCAAGACAAAAGTATTGGCACCCCTGCTTTAGTATTTCATGTGTCCTGCTTTTGATTTTATTTTGGCTTTCAGATGTTATGATAATTCTTATCCAGTATGTTACATCTTGTTGGTAAAATCTAGACCCATTCTGTCTTGCATATTTCCTTCAGTTCAGACAGATTGGATACACAATGCTTGGCAAAAGCTTTTTTCAGATCAATCTAAAGCATTTCTATTGGATTGAGATCAGGTGATTGCGAAGGCCATTACAAAACTTGTATCTTCATTTTCTTCAAGAATTCCAGAGTTGACATAGCTGTATGCTTTGGGTTGTTGTTGTGTTGGAAAATAAACTGTCTGCCAATCAGCCTACAAGCAGCGGGTGTCATTGTATTTCGTAGACTGTTTTGATATATGGCTGCATTCATTCGATCTTCAATCACATGAATGTCTCCAGTCCCTGAATTGCTAAAACACGCCTATATCATGATCGAACCAGCTCCATGTTTAACTGTAGGTACTGTAGGTACCTTCTTCATTAAAGGCTTTCCCTTTTATTCTCCAAAAATACTGGGGTCCATTTTTGGGGAAAAGTTTAACTTTAGTCTCAAATATTTATAAAAATATTTATAAATATTTATAAAATATTTATAAAATATTTTTACAGAGAGAGAGAGAGAGAGAGAGAGAGAGAGAGAGAGAGAGAGAGAGAGAGAGAGAGAGAGAGATTTTCGATACGGTTGTTGTAAAGTGACACTTCAGAAAGGGAAAACTGAGTTAACTGAATGTGAGTAAACAACAAAATGAAGGCTACAGATAAAGATCTCTAGCAGATTAGCAGCAATTTGAGAAGAGCACGCTGTTACACCCGGGGTTGACAAGAGCTGACAGGGTTTACTGAGCATTGCTCTCACTGACAGGTTGAGTGTCAGGTTTCAGAAGAAATGAGATAGATGAAAAAGGCATTTTTGATCTCAGAACATAAATGAAATGTCAAGACCACAGATCATTTTAAGCATGTGATAGCACGGTAGAGTAACTTTGTTAATGGCATACAACAAAACTATGTGTGAACATCAAAGTTCCCTTAAATGTGCCCTTAAATGTCATGTTTGGACACAGTGGTGTAGCATTTTCTTCATCTCCACTATTCTCACACACTGATGAAGACATAATTTGCATCTACTTGACATGGGTGTGTATTTTAAAACCATTTACACATTGCTCTTTTAGTTAATTTCTAAATATTTTTTGTATTTGTGATGTGGAGTGTGGTTCCAGTAGCTACGTGAAATAGCGGATCAGGGCTTTAAAAACCAAAGTGACGCTAACCCACTTAAGATTCTCTGGGGGCTCCCAAGTGATGCATCCGGTAAAGGCGACTGCGTGGAGTGCAGGATGCTCCCTATGGCCTGGACATTGCCGGTTCAAGTCCAGGCTATTCCACTGCCGACCATGGACGGAGCTCCCGGGCGGCACACAATTGGCCGCCGCCCGGGGCGGGGTCCTCGGCTCACCGCACACCAGCGACCCCTGTAGTCTGGCCGGGCGCCTGTAGGCTTGCCTGTAAGCTGCCCACAGCTGCGTTGTCTTCCGGCGCTGTACCTCTGAGGTGGTTGCATGGTGAGTCTGCAGTGTGAAAAGAAGCGGTCAGCTGACGGCACACGCTTAGGAGGACAGTGTGTGTTTGTCTTCGCCCTCCCGAGTCAGCGCAGGGGTGGTAGCAGTGAGCTGAGCCTAAAAATAATTGGATATTCTAAATTGAGAGAAAATAATAAAAATAATTGCAGACTACTAAAAGATTCTCTGACGGATGAGGGTTAGTGCTTTATACCAACATATAGTATAGAAATAGATATAGTCCAGTAATTATTATTATTATTATTATTATTATTATTATTATAATAATAATAATAATAATAATAATAATAATAATAATATATTTATCTTTATATAGCGCCTTTCATAGTGGACCACCATCACAAAGCGCTTTACTTATATATATATATATATATATATATATATATATATATATATATATATATATATATAATTTGCTGTATTACTCTGTTCCCCAAGTCTAATACAAATTATTATTATTATTATTTATTTCTTAGCAGACGCCCTTATCCAGGGCGATAAAGGCACACTAATTCTAACTAACCCGTCCACAACAATAAGCAAGAAGGCTCACCACAGCCAGCCCCTGTGGGTGGCAATTGGACCAGATTATGGCTAATTATTTCATGGCTTTTGCTGCATGGTCTTCTTTGTATTTTTTATTTTATTTTATTTATTTTAAATTGTTTTGTTTGCTTTATGCCTGGTACTGGCTTATAATTGATGAAATGCACAATTCATAATTGATCATACAAAATAAATGTATAGCATTGTCTAACTGTATAGCAGTCGAGCTGTGGGGTACAACAGAACATATCCTGCTGAACAAATGACTGAAAAACATCAGATACTAAGTGTAGTCAGCACTGGCTGGTGATCAATCATGTAACATTGAAAGCCAATCAGCTATGCAAACACCTAGACCTATTCATCCTATTCACTGTTATACCGCAATCAGATTCCAGGGGACAAGGGTCCATAATCGACGTTAATTGCATTGGCCAGTAATGCCCTTACAGTCACACTAATGCTTTATGAATATGGCCCTGGGAGGCCTAATCAAATCTGTAATATAGCTTTATAATGCACTTTAAATCACTGTTGGATTGCAGTGGGAGCATTGTAAATGCCTCAGGAGCACAGTACTTTCACATTCACAGCAGCCACTTGAAAGGACTTGATTGCGATCATCTGGAAGACATGTTCTTGGTGGTTCGTTTCCTGCTCTCACAGAAGACTCCTGGGCTTGCTATCAGTTATGATCTGTATCACATGTTAGTCAAGGCGGATGTCCAGGTGAACATCCTTCAGTTATTGCCAGAGCACTTTCAGTGGAGGTGCACACATATCATACATGTCCAATGAGGATCATATCAGCCAGCATATTTCCTTTCGTGCTTTTCATGCATCTGCCACTTCGGTGTGACAAATGGTGCTTTCATCCCCTTGAAAGATGTCAGCCTTGTTCAAGCACACTAAGGTGAAACAAAGGTACTGGTAGTAGGCTTGTCTCTCTGACATGTATCCATCAGCACTTACCCTTACCTTGATGAACATAAGTCCCATCCTGCCATCATACCGAATGGCAAACTCTGTTGCAGGACCAAAGAGCTGAAGGAATTAAAAGATGTTCTCCAAGACTTCAGACAAATCTGGACCAAAGGACAGCAGCAGAGCCTGATAAATGTATACAGCATGCTGTCCTTATCTAGCAGTGTCCTTGGGAAGTATCTGTGGGATTTGTTAAGGGATATAATAGCTGGACTGGAAAAAAAAACATAATCATCTGCCTCTAATTGTTTTCTCAGTTGGAAACAGCAACTCTAGGTACAAGACAAATAAGACAACGTGGTTCTCTGGAACACCTGACCTTGAAAGCAGTCCATTGTTATCTTCCTGGCATTATGCTGTATTTCAATGAGCGATCACTAAAGCCGTCTGAGCCAATCTAAGTGCTGGAATCACAGATATTCCAGTACATCTTATTTTGCAATAAGTGTCGTGTTTTGCACAGAAAACAATCATCCAACAGACATTCTATCACAGACACGATCCGATTTTTAAAAGGAAAGGTGGCAGTATATTTCTTCTCACGAACAAAACCATCATTAATTACAAGGTTATTACTTGCATTGAGGTTCTGGGGACATCACAAAAGCTTTGTAATTACTTAAACTGATCGGTTTTACATTTTAAAAATAAATTAAAATGTGGCTTTAGTGTAGGACTGTCAACGCGGGCTGAGAATCCTAATAAAACGGCTGATAACATTTTTGACATAACGTTGAATGCTTACACCGACTTTTTTTCACATGGGCTAGGACTGAACTATAGAGCTTATACATGAATATAATATGTTCATATGTGCACTTGTGATTCCCAGTGTTGATCTTATTGTCCACTCCATGAGCCTCTTATCCAGCGGAGTCCTCATTAGAAGACCATAATAAAATATATGGCCGAGTTAAATTAACTAATATGTTAATCCTCTGAGAATAATCAATATGTTTGAAAACTCCCCAAGTAACATCCGGTACTCACCTGCTCTTACCAGCCATCAAACCTCAGAACTGAACACCTGATGAACCACAAATATGCAGGCCTATTGGTGACCTGCTAATTCAGGTTTCACAGTGCAATATTTTATACCACTTGAATCTCAAGTTTGCCCTACTAATTCAAATTGTTTAGTTGCTTGAGGCTTGGGCAAAAACTGCAACCTCTATGTAAAAGACAATAACAAAGAATGGTGCATGTATACAGATTTATTTAACTCCAGTGGTTTATTTATAATATAAATTAGAAAGAAACAGATTGCCTGTCTTTGTAGAAAAAGGGTGGGCAGCTTTACATTCAAGCAAAAGCTTGACCCAATGTCCAAATGAATTGTTTCCGGTCAAGCAAAACAACAGGTATCAAGGGGTACTGTGTAATGATGACTGATGGTAGAAGTATGAACTGTTGACATCGAATACACTTTCATGAATAAATTAAAAAGGACAACTAATGTCAAAGATCAAATGGTAGTTTTTTTTGTAAAACTATAAAAGGACAGATGTTATCGTTAACAGGTTTAGAAGCTGCATAAAGGACTCGAGGGCCGTAATGTCTATTAGACATAACATTCTTAGGTCAAAGGTTACACTGGTGCTTATGTCTCACACGACTGGATGACAACTATGAAACTGAACATGATAAATGTGAGCAAACTGAACTGCCAGGGTAGGGGCCAGTAGATCTCAGCAACTTGCCTTTGTTAAAGACCCTGCATCGGGGCTACTTCCCAGGGAAATGTGTAGGTTTTTAAAGGTCAGAGTGACAGATGAGCTATCTGCGATTTTTTTTTTATAATGGTAACTATAAAATGGTGAATAGGTTTAGTTATCCAATTTAGACTGACAATAACTGTATTGAATAATGAATATAAATGACTTGTGTTGAAGTTTAAAGGTCTCAAATCATTTTTGTGCATTATAGTCATTAGGGATATCTCTGAAGTCTTGCAATTTGCATCAACAGTTTGTTTGATGGGAAAACCTTACAAACATTTCAATGAGACTTCAAAGCCAAAGGTATAGCCATACGCTTGGTACAATGTTTTATTTTGTGTAGCTAAATTTGGTCTATTTATGTGTACCCAGTGATTACATTTGAACAATGGACAACTGTACCGGGGCCCCGAGCTCAGGGGCCCCCCAAAAATGATAAGAATACTTATTTTTAATTTACATGATAATTTGTTGAGTAAAACAATAATTGCAAGCTTTCTACAGACCTGATTCACATCAGATCTGCCATTTGGAACATTTAAGTTTGACTGGCCTGTCTCGGCAATTCTTAAAGTATCGTAGTGGTTTCTTTTTTTAAATGTTGTTAAGCATAATTAGGGTTAAACAATGGCATATTAATCAAAGCAATATACTTTAAATCTATAAATCATAACACTTGATTAAATAATAAGTATAAGCGACAGGATGTTACACAGGTCAACATTTCATATTGGACTTGTTTATATAAAATAATAATCTTATTACCCTTATTATACAAATCGAGAATAGAAAAGTAACAATTTTGCTACTGTGTCTTTGTAACCTCCAAATAAATATTAGCAAAAATATTATAGCATTTTAGTGTTGCACTTATTAAGAGACAACTTCATTAACTTTAACACTTTCGACAGGTGGTTTACGGCGAGAGATGGTGTTTTTAGAGGCTATTATTGTACAACCAAGTGAGCTATTTTAACAAAACAATGCAGCCCGCGTTCACTTTTTTTATATGAATTGTGATGTAATTTTTAAATAATAATTTTTATTTTTTTAACTATTGAAACCCAAAGTTAGTTCAGCATGCATAGTAAAAATAAAAGATGGACTTCAGGAATGGCAGCATACGAGGGTCGCATCAGAACCGCTTAACCCTAGGTTAACGGTATAAGTGTGCAACCTCAAGGACCCTCGTGCCTATTGAAGGCAAAGAAGGATCTACCACATTCAGGCGGTAGAACCTGGAGAATGTATGCGGCATAGTCCAGCTAGCCGTCGTACATATATCGGTCTGTGAGGCCCCTTTGAAGAGGGCCCAAGATGTAGCCAACCCTCTAGAGTGCACAGATACTCTTCCAGGTGGGGGTAAGCCAGCACTGTCAAATGCCGCAGAGACTGTGTCCACAATCTAATGCGACAGTCGCTGCTTTGAGAGGGGCTGTCCTAGTGTCCGTATACCATGACAGAAAAAGATCTAGTCTGACTGACGCAGAGCTCTTGTCCTATCCACGTAACATCTCAACGGCCGTCCTGGTGGTTGACATACACCACCACTGATGTGTTGTCCGTTCCGACCAGCACATGTTTTCCTTGCAACACCGGAAGAAAGTGCTGGAGAGCCAGAAAAACAGCCTGCAGCTCCAGCATATTTATGTGCAGGGCTATCCAATGGCATGACCAGGTGCCACGGTCTCCTCTGCCTTCCCAGACCGTCCACTTGGCGAGATAACACTACTCCCATCCACACACCCCTGCGTAGCTGAGAGGGCATCCCCCACCATCGCAGGGCTGCGGAGCACGTGTGAGACACTGTCAGCCAACGGTGTCTGTTATGCTTGGGGTGTAAATGGAATGCATTGAGCCACGCTTGGAGCGGGCGCATGCGTAATAGACCCAGCTCAATGGCTGATACAGCTGCGGCCATCAGACCCAACAGTTCTTGGAACCGCACCAAGGGGACCTTCAATCCCTTTTAGAACAGGGAGAGGCAACTCGGAATAGCTGCTACTCTGTCACCCGACAGGTATGTGTGCATCGTAGTGGAGTCCTGCCGGAGCCCCAAGTATGTTGGTATAAGCCGACTCTTCACATCGTTGATGTTGAGGCCCAGGCTCGGCAGGTGCTGCGTCACAATCGCCGAGTCGGCCAGTGCCCCCTCTCACGACTAAGCTCAAATCAGCTAGTCATAGAGATTGTTGAGTACTCTGATCCCCTGCAACCGCAAGGGGGCCAGGTTAGCGTCCACACAATTTGGAAATGTACGAGCAGCTAGGGAGAAGCCGAACGGCAGCACGGAGAACTCGTAAAGGCTTCCCTGAAAGGCGAAGCGGAGATAATTCCTGTGCTCTGCAGGAGGTGAGGTCTACGAGACGAATGGCTCGCTTGCACAGCAAGGCAGCGACTTCCTTCTGGAGTACCGAGACCTGAAGAGGGTCCAACACGAAGTGTACGTGACTCCTCGGAAGGGGGGAGGTCCCAAATGGAACTGCAGCCCGTAACCGGTAGCAAGCACCCAGGTGTCCGAGGTGCAAGCGCACCAGTATTACAGCTGTTGTGAGGCGAAAGGATGTGTCTGGGACCGCAAGCCTTCAGGGCTCCTGCTGGGGCTGCTGAGGTTGGGGCAGTGCACTCTGAGGCGGTTGCCTAGGACGACGGCTGTGGAATTGCCTCCTGGAACGCTGTTGTGTGGACATACCATGCCCTGCGTTCCTTGTGCTCTGTGGAGGGCCTTGGTTGCCCTTCGCCGCTGTGGCCTGTAGGCGATGCCTCAGGTCACCCAATGGGACCGTGGGCACCTGCACCATCCTTGTGATGGTACACGCCTGGGGTCCTGCCAATGGCTCGACCTACCCCACGATGCCGCCTTATCTGCGTCGGGCACCCTTGCCTTCAACAGCCATAGCTGTCTACGAGCCACCACCAGGCTTGCCAGGCTCTGGCCTAGGGCTTGCCCTTGAAGACCAGAGATCTGGAGGCAAAGCTCAGTGGCCATTGGTTCTGGGAGTGGGGTCACCAATTAGACAGCTATTTTATGGGTCATTTAAGGGCAAAATAATACAGAAAACCTGAATTACCGGTATCTGGAAACACATGTGGTATTGAGAAAACAAAGAAAAACATAAAAGAAAACAAATAGACTGCAGTAAAACATCATAAAAAGTTAAACTTTCACAATACAAAAAATAAAAAATAAAAACTGTTTGTGGTTTATTTGTGTAAAGGCCTTGATTAATCAGTATATTGATATTATGAATAGAATAATATATGAAAATGAGTTTAAACGAACAAGCGGTCTCACAAGTGTACCCCAAAATGTATTGCTTTTTTATGACTGGGAATGAAGTATTTATTGCTCATTTGACTTCAATTAACCTTATTCACGAAACATATTTGGTAGCCCTAAATAGATCACGTTTATGTTCCATTTTTTGCTTTTTAGAGATTGGATGTGTGCTGTTATAGACCAGATCAAAATGAAATTGCTGTTCATTTTTTAAATTACATCCAGTATTTAAATCTCTGAATGCTACACAATGAAAAAAACAGGAAAAGCTGCACATCTACTGCAACCATTTATCTAATTTTGAGATATGAAACATAAATAAGATTCAAACCAGCAACCTATATCCCGGGAAACACTTAGCTCACACAATTTATCAGTGAATTATGTCAAAGCAGAGGTGGTGTACAATGCTGTATGAAACCTGACTTGTCTATCATGTAGAAGGTAATTAGCACTAAAAAAAGGACACAAAATCAAAGTGTATGCATTTTTTTCTGTTAATTATCATAGATAAGGCAGACAGAACAACTTCGAGTCAATAATCAGTTTTGCAAAAGGAGATTTCATTCTTTAAAGAGGGAATTTGACAATTTATCCATAGTTTTACAAGATATTAAACTGACTTTCCGGCAAGAAGTTAATTATTGCAGTCTGATGTATTGGAGCTAGATAAACACTTCTTTTTTTAATGCAAACCTTTCTGAAACAGAAAAAATAAAAATAAAATCACTTATCTGAAAAGATTATGAAAAAAAGTAAATGCAGTGGAACAGCATTTACCGTTACTAATAAAAATAAAAATAAAAACTCCCTCAATCATGTACAGCAGGCTATGTTGGAAATGTAACCATTTCTGCTTGATCTCAAAGATCCCAATGGTTCCTTTGATAATATAAAGTTTTCCTTTTAGAAATAGCTGGCTGTATATATTTAGCTACAAAAGCCCCTTAGGGGGGCACGGTATAATGGACGGAGATTATGGGGATTTTTTGTGTGATTTATTACAGCCATACTTATAACAGTATATATATATGGTTAAATATTCAGAGTAAAAAGACAAAAATGTTAAAAGAAGTGACGTTTCTGCTATTATGCCTTCAAGTGTAGGTGAGCTGTGCATAGAAATTAGCAGAGGAATGAGCAGAACAATTAGAGCTTTTAATTTAACGATTTTCTCTGCTCTCGTCACACAGATACCCTAATGAAATGTTATCTTTTTTGCCCTGCATATTTTAATTATTTTTTAAGATTCACATGCTCACACGGAATCTCTCCTTGTATATCTAGTATGCAAGAATAAGGATAAAATGTATTTCTTTCCTTGATTTATTCCTTTCCTTGATTTATTCCTTTCATCAATTCATTAAAAAAGGATATAAGAATCAAAAATCAATCGTAGATTATTACCTTTAAATCTGACTTTGTCAAATAGACGATTTACAATTGTTTGTAATATATATATGTGTTTCTGATTTTAGAAAATTACATCATGATAATCCTTTTTATAGAAGTGGTCCTGATGCAAATCAATGGTGTACAGTTTACTAGGCCGGTCAGCATCATCATATTCTTTTCAGACCGTGTTAGCTATGTCATTTAAGTTGGATAGCAAACTCTAGGGCAGTAATGCTCAGCAGCTTTTGGATCCTGTAGTATTCTTGGTTGCCATAAGGTATAGTTCATTTTCATTCTTAATTACTTTACCTTTTTAGCACTGTTCTGGCTGGTTACAAGTAAGTGAAATACACAAGTATTTCAGTAAGTGGAAAGGTCAGGTGAAGTGTTTGATTGAAATTTTCTTTATTGTTTAATTGTTTTCTTGTTTGAGCGTCATGCCTTCTCTATCGCTATGTGGCTAATTCATCAGAACAAACCATATTAAAACAGTATTAAAGAAATGCTTCTTTTGAAAGAAAATGGAGCTACAATTTAAAACCGTGATTTGATAATTGATAATCACGTGCCGCTAATAAGGGTGGAGTGGGGAGCTGTTTCATGCGTTGCATCACACACTACTTTAGCCGTGTGTATTGCACTGTCTATAGGCAGCCTGTTGATATAATACAGGTATACACCACTGTTGCACTACTTATAAAAGGTACTTGAAAGCTTAATGACTCAGCACTTGTTTTTGGCTTTTAAAATCACTTTTATGTAATACCGGATATTACTTGCCGCAAATTGATCGCAAATCAAATATTACTAAATTGATATGCATTCTGCACAATGCGAGTCATGGTAACAAAGAGCAAAGAATGAATAAACAGAGCCCATGTTTAAATACAAGTCCCATTGAGTTAGATATATTTTTTAAAACCATTGGATTTCCATTTTAGTGTGAGATACAGGCTTTACAGATGTAACCCAATACCTTTTTGCGCCAAAAACAGGGATCATAATACCAAACTAAAAGAACAGTTCTTCTGAGCTCAACAGGTGCATTTACATACAGCAGCCTGTTGTTACATATGGCTTATTCAACAAAGAAAAATGGAAATCTGGTAAAGATCAGGGGTGCTGAATTGTTATAAAAATGGTTAAGACTAACAAATCTGTACTGGATGGATCCCATGACTTAATTTCCAAGCCATTTTATGAGCACATGTAACAAGTGCACCATAGATTCAGTTTACTTCAAAGGAATAATATATGAATGCAATAACCCACGACAGGGTGTTTAACTATGGTCCAATATCTGCACACCTAGGTGCGTTGTTCAGCACAGACACCCCTTCCAAAGGGAATTGCTTGTCGAGAGAATCAGGCAGAATGGTTCTAAAAGGTAAAGCGACATATCTGCACAGGTTAGAACACTTGAGCCAATGAGATTACTCTTGCCATTTTATAAAGCTGTATATTTCCATATTATCCCGCAATAGTAATACAAATAAACACTGTTGACAGTAGAAACCATATGGCTAACAGTCTATGTCTTGAACACTGAGTTAAGCTGTACGATATGGAGAATGAATAAGTACATCTCATTTTCATTGAGACTCATTTCTCCAGATGAATCATAGTTGTACCACATGCAATGTTTAATTGTATTATGTTTCCATGGTAACCAGGATAGAATAGAGCCTGATGATCAAATCCTGCAAAGGTTAGCCCCCATAATGGTACTTTAAACGCAGCATTTATATTGCAGCACCCACAATCAGTTTTATTTTTTTTATTTTATTTTATTTTTTTAAAGCAGCTGACAACACCCTGGCAGACAGATTCTACAGATGTACTGCCCAGCACCAGGCAGTTCAGTCCTGTACAGCAAAAAATTAAAAAAAAAACAGAAATCATTTCTTACAGGTTATACTTAGTGAATCTTTCCACTCTCTATTTAAACACTGGTCATTGCCACAGCGCAAAACAACATTCTGACAATGTTTTATGATCTGCTTTTTAATAGAATAAATGCAATTGAATGCATTAATTCATATTTTGGTATTTTTTGGATAGAATAACGTATTCAAAATGTCACTGTCCTCTACAACAAACAAAAAAGTTTAAATTGTGGTAACACTACTACAAGTAAAACAAAAAATATGGACTGTTGTACATGCATAGAACCTTTAGGATCCTCAATTGTATCCATCTCATTGTCTGTCTGTCTGTCTGTCTGTCTGTCTCTGTCATAACCAAGCCTCCTTTGAATTTCATTTTGGTATAACCAGTTGCATATGATGTTCCTTTATAAAATTGTTTTATTCTATATATTTGTTCTCTCACAATTTAAGCGATAATGTTTAATATTTCGTAGTAATCTCATCACTTGTCATAATCAGCAGAATGTTTGTTACATGAAAGGGTTCATAAATCCATGAGCATGAGGCCCCTCTCTGTGTGCGCGTGCCCTGGTTTACACTGGTCGCCAGCAAAGACACAAGCACCATGAATGGTAAGTATGTTTCCACTGTTATTTATGAATAATGTTAATGTGCAGTTATCATCAAAGAATATCTAGTGACTTTACTAGCTGAAATTTGAAAAGTATGCAGAATTATACAAAACAGATGTTGGGTTGGAGCTGTCAATCTTGTCTCAAGATGCAGGTGCTAATGTGCTGTAATTATCCCTCCTGGCAGTTTGCATTAAGGATGCTGGATCTCACCCAGTCAATAATAACTAAAGCTTCGTATATCACTAATGTGGTTTGTAATAACTGCACTAGACGTTCATATTTGACAACTGCCATCAACCAACTTCCCTCCTGAAACAGATCCACCCTCACTCAGATTTCTATAGTTTGTAATTTTCATTTTATTCTTGTGTTGCAAATGATTTCCTCCTGGTTAGCAGTCATTCTTGCTTTTCTTCCTTAGTCGATCATTTCTTTTGTAGATTTACATTGGGCATTTAGCAGTGATATAATACAGGTACATACACAACTCAGCAATGCAGTGCACAGGCTCATATTTATTTATTTATTTATTTTAATTTAGTCGTCGCCAATGGTTTTTACCTTGGTTTTCTCCCCAATTTGGAATGCCAATTTTTGTTTTTATCCCAGTTCACTGCTGCAACTCGGGAAACGGAGACAGAAACACGCGTCCTCCGAAGCGTGTTCCTGTCAATCTGTTATTTTTCACACACTGTGGATCCACAGTGAAGCCACCAGACCTATAGTGCCAGTCGACAACACAGATCTGAATAGCTCCACTGCAGACCCGCAGGCGGCGTATCAGCCACAGGGGTCGCTGGTGCGCAGTGAACCGTGGATTCCCCTGCCGAACTAATCCCTCCCTACCTGGGTAGCACTCGGCCAATTGTGCACTGCCCCCTAGGAACTCCCAGTCACAGTCGGCAATGACATAGCCTGGATTCGAACCTGCGATCTCCAGGCTATACCTGCACTCCACGCAGAGCACCTTTACAGGATTCAAACCATAAAGAACATGACACACATTAGTACCCAGTTCTTTCGCAACATCTAATCTAATAAAACCATTTGGGGGTGGGGGGGGGGGTTGCTCATTTGAGGGCTCATTGCAAGTTTGCTCTCAGAAGGGGTCTGTCCTCCCACATCTGGAAGTGGGAAAAAAAGAATATGACTATTTCTGAGAACGTGAACCTGGGAAAATAGGTCCACATCTCATCACATATTTATAATAAAAAAATAAAATGAAGTAAGCACTGGCTAAAGCCTCAATAAATATTCAGTAGCACATATTTTAAACTAAGTTAAAAAACACTCATTCTGGGGGGAAAAGATGCTGCCACTTCCCAAGCCCATTTCAGAACGCTGTAAACAAATCACTATAAATGTCGTTCATCTAACTAAACTGAGTATGTCTTTAGGGGGAAGATCTTGTGCACGACTAATTGTATTCCGTGTTTGAAGATAAAACAGAGCTTTGAAAGAGGTAGAAATGAAACACACTCATGTTACAACAAAGTACAACATTTGGGGAAAAAAGTGCTTGCTTATAGTCTTTATGCATTTACTGATTTCAAGTAAAACACCACAGATACTAATAAAGCACCACGCTTTAATGTACCCAGGGGGCAACACTCAAATAGACAATAGGCTGACAATGCAAATATCAGAGCTAATGAGTCCATGGGAATAGTTATTGATACATATAATTCCCTTATGTGTGGGGAGTCATCTCCTATCCTCCTGGTGGATGGAAGGACTCCAATTCCACAGACTGATTCATGTGGAAGGCTGTGATCACTTTAGGGAGGAAAGCAGGGTTTGTACGCAGTGACACCCTGCTGCCATCGTCCTAAATACGCATACAGGAGCTGTCCACCGACAGCGCCTGTAGCTCACTGAACTGAAGGCTGTCTTCATAGAGAGATACTTCAACTCTATGGAATGCATGGGCTCAAAAGGGACCTTTGTGAGAGCCTCCAGAACAATATTAAGGCTCTATTCAGGGAGAACGACCCTCCTTGGGGGGCGTAATCACCGAGCACCCTTAAGAAAACGGTTTGCCAAGAAATGCACACCTGGAGATACAGAGTCTATGGGGGCATGGCATGCAGAAATGGCCTATAAATACACCTTCAATGTAGAACGTGACCTACCAGCATCAAACAAGTCTTGCAGAAATTGCAAGATAACTGGCATAGGGCAAGAGACTAAAGTATCTCCACGTGTAGGCATATAACAACCTGCCCTAGTGTTCTGCAATGTGCCCACAACCGCATCAGATAGCCCTAGGGCTGACCAGTGGTCCCGTTCAGGGGCCAGACCCATCATTGGAACCTGCGCGGTTCCAGATGCCAGAGAGTGGCTCTCGCTTGACTGAGTAGATCCAGACGAAGCAGGATTTCCCAGGGCTGGCCTTGTAAAAGCTGGCATAGGGTCGAGAACCAGATTCTCCTGGGCCACTTGGGGGCCACTAAGAGAACTGTCGTCTTCTCTAAACGGACATTCTCTAGAAAAGCCGGGAGCAATGGTATCAGCAGAAACGCGTAAACGATTGTCCTGGGCCAGTTGTGGGCTAGGGCGTCGACAGCGAGTGGACCGCCTAAGCGGTGAAGGAAGTACCACAGGGAGCAGTGTGTCGTCTCCGCCGAGGTGAAGATATCGACCTGCGCCTTCCCAAATGCGCTCCACCACCTGAGGGTGGAGCCGCCACTCTGACGGATGAAATACAGCTACAGCAAGGCCTAGCAGCAAGGCCTAGCCCCGGTAGAGAAACTGCATTTTCCCCAAGAGTGTAGGCATAAAAGACACACACTCCTTTAAATCAATACTGCACAGGCAGTCACTCACATACGACAGACAGTAAGAAAAGGCAGTCTGCAACACAAGTGAGGCAGGCTGTTGAAGAAAGGAGAAAAAAAGAGGCTTTGATTAGAGCCGCTGATTCCATGAAAGGGGAACTGCAGTCGACTTGGAAAAGCTCTTTTTGAAATCCGCTCAGTTTCAACACAGAGGTCTTACCTTACCATCTTGAGAAGCAAAAACAGAATATTGCTCTGTGGGCTGACTATTTAATCACTCGGTATGTGGGCTCGAGGGCGTCACCCTAGGAAATGGCCTATCGGCAGCTCGATATAAAGAGCTCAGTGAATACCTACCAATAGGAAGGCATATCACATAAGTAATGTTTTGGTGGTCGTCTTCAAATTGAAAGGGAACAGTCACCTCGTTCTTGATTTTTCTTCTTTTCGTCAGTAAGGGCTGGAGCTCCCATCTATGTTATTGAGCAGCTATGAACTTTTATTTTATTTATTTCAATTGCATGTTATTACAATGCCTTAACAGCAAGTATCAAAGCATAGAAACATTTTACTGAATTTTTGAAGTTTAATGATTCCTGAAGTTCTGTAATGTGTCAAAGTTGTACTGAATTGTATTCTTTGATGATTTTCAAAGTTTGGTATATGGTATGTTTATTTACAGTATTTCATTACCTTAAGTGTAGGTGTTAAAGTTTTATTGAACTGCATTAATTTAATGATTTGTAAAGCTTTATTCTTTATTCTATACATTATTAAAGGTACAGTAATTGTTATTAATACCTGTTCGATTATCCATACCAGGGCCATAGCCAGCCATGAAAAATCACAGAGGCACTTGTACTTTTTAATAAAAAGTCAGTGTCGCTGTATTCTGCAGTGACAGTAAAGACTTGGAAGAGCCCAGAGATATCAGCAGGACTTGGGAATTAATGTGTGCACACAACGAGGGATGAAATGCGTTTTTATTTGTGGCAAAGCAGCGTGTAAAAGGCCTAAATAAATAATTACCAGTATGATTTTAACCAAGCTGGCTACGGCCTTGCATGCAAACCGATTATGCAAACTAGCATCGGTCCCAATTAGTTCGGATAATTGACTCTACTGTAAATGCAAGAAAGTACAAAATAGTATACAATTATTTCCATGTTATGTTACATTGATTGGTTGATTTAAACTACTCTGCTAGCCAGAAAGCAGAATCACAGAGGCGCAATTATCAGTCCATTAGGAAATTCCTTTATGTATCCCATATTTCTGGGTGATGACCATTAATAAATACCCTACTTAGATTTGTAATCTGTAGCGGTCCATTACCTATAAAAAAAACTGGATATGAAGTAATTAGAACCTACGTCCATGTGACCACAAACTGCACAGTCTGGAGCCCTTTATTCTATATGTAATGCACTGCAGTGGGTTTTATTCCTGAAGACTAATGCTTGTCCAGGATCCACTCAGAAGAGTGGCCAACACGTCTTCAAAATGAAACAGGATGTGGTGTTCCTGATCCATTACATTCATCAGCATTTCCATGCCAACACCCTATATGAAATATCACTTCTGTACGAACAATAAGTCCCCTCTGTTTAAACAAGGTGATTATTATCAGCTCCTGTAGGAAATTAAATGCAGGGCAGAGCAGTAATATGCAGATATGCAGATTTTCAGAGAGAATGGCAGCTAGCCCTGGGTAACACAGCCAGTTTGATTAATCTGCATCACATGAATACAAAATCAACCGCCAATCTCTCTTGGGCTTGCATTAAAATGTCACTTTTTGTCTCAAATGTATGTCTGAAAAGACATTTGAAACACTCTAAATGACTGTATAACACATTACACCACTGCTAAAAGTTCTGGTTAGCATAAGGACTGTTTTGATTTTAAACAACATCCAACAATAATAATGCTACAAAAATTGAACCAGTAATACTTAACAGCTTTTAATGGCTGTACATTTTCAAAGGTCCTCCAAAATAATAATAATAATAATAATAATAATAATAATAATAATAATAATAATAATAAACATAACATATACAAGTATCAGTATACAATCAAAATAAGCTTCAGTTTGAATTTGTGTCATGTTTTATTTTTATAAAGCAGACCTTGATTTTTACTCATTCTGGTCTTTCTTGTACTGAAGGAGGCACACAGATATTCAGATATTCAGGAGGCTACCCCACAGAGAATCAGACCAGGAACTGCAGGGTAAAGAAGAGAAAAATAAATATAAATAAATAAATAAATAAACAGAAAGAAAAGATGGAATGGGATGAAAGCATGGACGAGCAGCAGTGCCGATTGGAGGCAGAAGGGGCTCCTAGATATGAGGAATGTTGGGACTTCTACGATGTTGGCACGTCTACGAGGGGTGCCGATGGATAGACCCCCTCTGGTGGGAGGCCTGGGGTCCGGGTGAGGTGAGCATGGCATGGCCAACCCCAGCCACCTGCCCAAAAGAGCCGGATGGAGGACTTATTTCCATAGTGCCTCGTCTGTGCCGAGCCCAGGCACTACACCAGGTGCTGCCCATTTCACAGTGAAGTGGAGTTGCCACCTGCCCCAAAGAGGAAGAAGGGGAGGAGCGGCCATCCCCAGAAGCGAGCAAAGAAGCCGGTGCCAGCTCCAGAACCAAAGAGGAAGGAGCCACTGTCCCCAAAGTCCAATGCTGGAGGCGGGCATATCTGCCAACTACTAGGGGGGGGGGGGGATGTGGGTTAAATGCCCTCCTCAGCTACCTCGATGGCCGGGAATGGTGCATTGCCTGTGGAGAGTTCGATGTGTCCCCTTCAGGATGAAGAGGAGAGGCCAGCATGGTCACTGCCGGAGTGCCCCACATCACTGCCAGCATTTCCGCTGCCAGCTGCCACTGCTGGAGGGTCCTGTGCCACCCCGTCCAGAGTGCCCAGCAGCGCTGCAATTGCCGGAGTGCCTCGCGTTGCTATCAGCATTGCCGCTGCCAGCGCCACCCCTTCCATAGTGCCCCGCGCTATTATCGTCATTGCCGCTGTCAGCACCACCACTGCCGGAGTGCCAAGCTCCGCTGTCCCCAGCACTATAGGGAGGAAGCCCCGCTGTCTCCAGTGCCCCAGGGAAAGGCCCTGCTGTCTCCAGTACCAGCGTTGCCACAGCTGGCTGCACGTCTGGAGGAGCCAGCCTTTCTGCTCTCAGCATTGCCGCTGACAGCATTGCCACTGCCAGCGTTGCCCCTAGCAGCATTTTCGCTGTCAGTGGTGAGGACACCCCGGCAGAAGGAGGAGGTGAGGAGACCTCCACCACAGACCCAATCATCAACCCACAAGGGACCACATGGGGAAAGACGGAGATGAGGTGAGGGGTTTGTGTTTTGGGGGCGAGGTGGCCAATGGTGGCCAAATGTGCTGCTCACATAGCGGGGAGGTGTGTGGCAGTGTGGCAGGTCAAAAACCCTGCCGAGGCACGGGTGTGTGTGTGTGTGGAGGGGGGAATATTGGGTGGCAGGGAGGGAGTTAAAATCCTCCCTGCAAAAACACGTGGGAATGTGACTGGAGCTGGAGCCACAGGTGTATAAATATAGGACGATCACAGGTGTTAGATTGGTTGGTGTTAGAGTTGATGTTGGTGAGAGGTGGAGGTTTTCGTGTTGCATGCTGTCTCGTCTGTGTATTTACATAAATGAGTGTTTTTGTAGACCTATTGTTTTGGCCCTATTGTTTTGCTAGTGTTTGTTTCTGTGTTTTATTTGTTTATTAAAAAGTGCATTAGCGTAACTTAGCCATGCAGCTTTCTGTGTCTGAGTCTCTGTCTCTGCATTACCATCTGTGCTGGGAGGCTTCCGCGCCACTGTGACTCTAAGGTTCTACTGTACAGCCACTGCTGATGCACGATGTTAAGATACATTTTGGTATTTCTAACCTGCCAGAGGTTTACTGTGTCCACTCCTAGTACTACTGTATACACAGGCATAGTGTCAGAACAAAGTCATTTATCACCAGTAACATAGTGGTTGTCCAGGATCATCGCAGATCAAGGTTACTGACACGATGTAACTGAATATTATTGTAGATGCTGGTCTGTTTGCAATGCAATTATAATAAAGTAACATGTTAGAAAATAAGATTAACTGTGTCAATTAAAATTATAATTCTGTAGTACAGAAAACTTGGCAGACTGTAATGTGAAAGAGGATGAACTTAAAATAAATGAATAAATTAGTTAAATCACATAAACATGAAGGGACATTTACATTTTTGTCATATATTTTATGTAGATCCATTAATTGTTAAAAATCTGAAAACAAATGTACACTATGAATAAATGTGCTATTTTTAATTGAAACAGTCGAGAAATAGATTGCATCAGTTAATAAAATACAGTGGCAGTTTTGAAGAATTGCTTATGCTAATATATACAAAATAAAATAAAAAAGATTGCCTAACCTTTAAAAGGTAAGTGGTATATCTTAGCTTTGGATATGTACATGAAAATTTCACTGTAATATTTCAGCTTCTAAATTATTTTTGCTTGATAATGTCATTATATATTTATTTTCCCGGAAAGATAAAATGTAATATGAAGTGTCATTTTACGCTTGCGTTCCTAAAATATAGGATTTTCTTTTCATATTGAAGACTCTAGCAGGCCTATTTAAAATGATTCCAGGCCCTTCCAATTATTGTATGGAAAATGGGCATTCTGCAATATTATTAAAGCTGTAATTCCCTGCTGAATCTGACAGGATGTTTCTTTTTATCACTTGGCAATTTCTATCTAGTTATGGTATAATTAAGTTTCCTGACCCTTGCTCACACTCTTAACTAGGCATTTAGAAATATACTAAAATTGCAGATCTTTGGCCTGATGTCCTCTCTCCCTGCACAGTAATAGAATAAAATTATTAATCCAGTAATAGTACAGAACACATTAGTTTGCATTGAATTTCACTGTTTCTCATTTTCTTTGAGTGATAATCAGCCAGAGAGAGAACCTCTTGTCCAATCCCAAGGGAGCCACCTGTATGCCTGTGATTATGTCAAACTAAATGCATGCTTGCGTAGTGGAGAAAAATAGCATAAAAATAGCTGATGAAAAATGAAGGGGGAGAAATCACTTGTAAATAAAAGTGTATCTACTCAGACAGCACAAATACATCCCTTTTGAAACTTGCTCCCGTTCAATAATTTGCTGCATTCCTTTATGCCTAATATTTTACCTAATCAAGTTCTGTAGAAAAAATAAAATCTAATTCTTCTGAAGCTAGAAAGGACCACTTGTAGTTTAGTGTTTTTATCACCACCACTACTGTTTATCCTCTGTATAGCAGAATTCTAATAAAAACAGCTTCAAGGCACGTCATAATCAGACGTTTAGCAACATTTGTATACTTTTCAACTTCTCGGGGTGCCGCTTTCTAAAAGGAGAAAGAGACCTAACTAGAAGATATGTTCCAAAGGGATGCATTTCTTTATGTTTGGATTAGATTGTTATGTATTATTGAAGTTGATGTAAAGTTGCGGTATCAGGATGTGGTATCAGGCTATGTAGCTCTGAAGAAGTGGTGGTGCGGAAGACAACGCAGGGGGATTTAAGTAACGTTGAGGTGATTCTGGATCTGGATTGTGACAGCATTGACGTTGTGTCACTTTAACCTGTGACCTCTAAAAGAAGAGAGTCGGCCAGAGAACTGGAAATGGAAATGTCCCTAACTGCATGTTTCACTACAGGTCACAAGCAAGCATTGGCTGAAATTAACTGGAAAGGGAAAATGAAGGTAGCTTATCTAGCTTCATCCATCTCACTAAGACCTAATTCAAGACATTCATTGATAGAAAGAGGTAGTATTACACCATATTGCATACAGACAACAATTAACCCTCAGATTAAATTTTAATTATGACTCCGCTAGCCTAAGAGCAGCTGTAACATTATTTTTATTACATGAGAGTAGTTGCTATTTACTTGCTAATATTGGACTCGGCTTTCGCCTAGATATAATGAGATAGTAGTTGTGGGCACCAACCAAGACGTATCTTCGCTGTAATATATGAGCCTTCAGCGCTTTTCCTCCACCAGGTAACATGGATTTCCTATTGGCCCGATGTTGATGGCTGAAGTGGAATGCTGGCTCCAAGGATCAGCCAATTTGTGGCCTCCACAGCGCATCAACACACACCAAGGTGGTGATGCTGGCACCAGGGATCAACCACAGCGCGGCCTCCATAGTGCCTCATCATGACAACCGCCTGGAATAGGCTGGGTGGAGCACTTTGCTGGAGTCATCACATGAGCACCTCCCATCTTCGGTGCACTGTATTCGCCCACGACACCTTGGGAAGACTCGACAGTGAAGACAATTATGGGAGGACAGTTTTGGAAGTTTATTCATTTTTAAAAAGTGAAATGTATTTTAAAATGATAAATAAGATCATATTCTGTCATTTCAGTCATTTCAAGTCCTATTCCTCAACTTTTGTTGAATAGGAACTACACCATATAAGATATTTCATATGTTCATCATATTTTTACTATGTATTTGATCAAAAGTGTGTATACCTGAGCAATTTATTTTTTACCAGAAAGGTGAGATTTTAATCTTTCTTGGAGTAAGCAGCATTACTAGTTATTGTGAATGGCCCTCTCATGATAAATAATTATTTTTCGGTATGTCTATTTAGGCAGAAATCTGCATTTTTACATTACATTCAACAGGTTAATGTTCGTTTGAAGCCCTACTATTTACATTAGTCAGTCCTTGACACAGCACAGCCGCCTTTTATTAATTAAATTCATGATGATTCAGCCTGACTATAAGCTATTGTTTCCACTATGTTGCTATATTTATAACCTGTAGCTAAAACAACTATGAATTACAACTGAATTTTAGTGCTAAGTTACTTTTCTCCTGCCCCATTCATGCTATAGAAATAAAGGTTTATTATTATTATTATTCATTAATTTGATCAAATGGTGGGGCTGCTGCTGTGTTTTTGTATTTTGTCAAAATATTGGGCCTTTATAATTAATTAGTTTATTCATTAATTCATATCCAGGTTGAGGTTTATGATAGGCCCAGTTCAGCTGCAGTGGAAGAGAGAGTCAGGGAGAGCCAGGATGCCAGCCCAACTTTTGATTATTTCAAGAGACCCAAATCAGATGACCTAAACATGTTTTTTAGGTTCCACCCTCAACAGAAATAAAAAAAAAAACCCTGTGGTGCAGAAGGTTTTCTGTTATAAAGATGGAACCAAACGAAAGTGGCTGTCATACAGTGAAGAAAGCCATGCTTTATACTGTTCAATTTGTATGGCATTTGCCAAGCCCACCGACAGCAGTATTTTCATGAGTGGAATGACAGATTGGAAACATATTCACCAAAGAGTAGAAGAGCATGAGAAGAGCAACATGCACAGAAGTAGTGCTGAGGTGTATGTTTTAAGGGCCTCCAAAGCAGATATTGAAAATCTGCTCAGTGGCAGTCAGATGTCTGCTCATAGAGAGCAGGTTTGCAAGAGGAGGCAATCATGACAATTCAGTATGTGTTCTGTAGAACTCTTGTAACAGTGTACAGAGTGTATGTGTTCTGTAGCACTCTGAAAATAGTACTGCATTAGTGTACAACAATAGCAGTGATGCAGCTAGGTGGTAGTATTAGGGGCTGGTGTGTGAACATGCGTACGTCGGTGGGGTGATGGAGTATCCACGGGCCGGTTGTGGTGGGCCGGTCTGGGTCAAAGTCCAGGGCCGTTTTTTAGTCCCAGTCCGTCCCTGGTCAATTGGTTTGTGTTTTGTATTTACTTACTAAACCTCCTTGTAGCTTGTTGGTTTTGCTGCACTTGCCAATGTTTTTATTGGGAGCTCCCTACCTACCTAGTCTCTAGTGTCTCTCTGACACAGACCAGCGTGCTGTGCTTGTGGGTATTGCTCCACTAGGTCGTCTAGCAAGTGGTATTAGTCTCTGTCCCATTAAATACAATTTTAGAAACAAAAGCTTTATTATATAAATTCACACTTCACCTGAAAATCTATTTTAAAAAACCTTTAAAATCCAAAGTAATTCGCAGGGCCTAGGGTGCAATTTGGTTATTTAATTTTTATATATCATTCACTGTCTGCATTAGAAAAATCTTTTCGTTGCAGTACATGATTTGCCCCAGGTTCCTGTTCATGTCTGAATAAAATGTCAATTAAATACAAATTGAGAAATGCACTAATTGGGTATAAATAGGCTGCTTTTGTTTGAATGAATTCATTATGTGTTAAAAGGACTATTTAGTCTACATCTGCAGCACAAAAAAATTCAATACTCAATCTGTGATTTTCCTTTCCATCTAATACACATGTTGATCCTTTCCTGGGGAACATTTTTAGAGCAAAGACTATGCAGTCACTTTAACTTCTCAAACCCAGCCACGGTACAGACTGCGGCCTCTGAAATTCTGGCTCTCAAAACGCCAACCAAACAAGCAAAAACTTAAGTCTTGTTACTTTGGTTTGATTTTTTTATTTTGTTTTCTGTTTTGTTTTATAAAACAGAAAAAAAATTATTGCGTATTTCTATTGCCATCAATGCCATCTTTGTATCCAGTCTGCTTGTGTTATTACAGTGACTTAAAGCTCTAATGTTGGCTGTAAATTAGCACTTAATTGCCTAACATATGTACTTGGTAGTTCCTTGTATTGCGATTGAATGCACTCACTTGGCTGAATGGAACTCTCAAATTCAAATATACAGAGTGACAGTTAACAGTAATGTGGGGAGTGCTAAATAATGAATAAACCAACAACAACAAAAACACATGTTCAGATATTAGAAATTACATCAACTGAAACGAAAATCTTTGGCACTGTCTCTAGTCTCTTTTCTAAGGTAAATATTATTGGAGCTCACAAACACAGACAAGCACTAGCAATGTAAACTGGAGCAAGGAAAAACTGGACCAATGTTCTTCATGTGTTGCTGTGTTGCTTCATTTGCAAAGACACCACCTCACTTTCTGTATTTTATACATAACTGCATATAATAAAATATTTTGTTACAATACCTACAAAACTACCTGTGACAGGATAGGACTTTTTTTAAATTTGGGTTCCTTATAGCTAGTTGGTTTTTCAAAGACAGCATTTGGAATATCACTTTTTATATTTTATACAAACCTACATATTATTTCAATGGAACTCAATGAATAAAACAGATAATAGAATGTGGAGGTTGCAATAGGCACTCAATATTCAATAACCTATACATACTAATTCATATCAAGCATGCTTTCCATTTGACCCAGTGCCTCAAGGAGATTGAAATGACCTCAGTCCCACTGCTAATTGATTTTTAAAATTATTATTATTATTATTATTATTATTATTATTATTATTATTATTATTAAAATGCAGTCTGTTTAAATTTCATTTAAGGGTCATTTTTAAAAGGTAGAAGAGATTGCAACATCATGAAGCATGGCATACAGCATTATTCTCAAGATCAGGTTAAATATGTGTCTATGCACATGTAAAGTACTCTAAGAGAACTGGAATGTGCTACTATTATATATAAAATAGTGTACATGCATGCAGGAAAATGAACCAATGAGGGGAAAAAATACTATGCTGTATTTTACAATTAAAGTGCAGTGTTGTATTAACCATTTCCTGCTTCCCTACCTAGAAAAGATATTGACGATGGTCAAATTAGACCGGTGTTTTGCCTCTTCCCCCCCACCCCCACCCCCACACACAATGATGGCAGTCTGATACAGTTATCACAACTTTTTGACTTCTCAATCTAATGCTGTCCTGTGTTATCAGGGCAGCCAAAAGTCCATTCTCATTCCTTGTGTGAAATGTTATGGCCATTTAACAGGTACAGAAAGAGAAGATGATGCGTTAAACCAAATATTGCCTCAGGCTGTGTTTTTTCCCCCCTCTTTTATCATCACATCTTAATTTATAGTGGAATCATCATTATCACAACTGTCAGCCTCATTTAACCTCCCCTGCTCTCCCATGATTCTCTGCTGTCAGGTCTGATTGCCTGCCTTCTGCTTGCTGAATGATAATAGTTGACTGATTAGCCCTCCTCCAAAAGAAGACAATGACGTATAGAACAGTGCAGCCTGTGCTATATATTACTGAGGAGCTTGCAAAGCTTTGATAAGGCTGTGCAATGATCCACGAGGGGGTCATGTAAAACTGGAAGAACATCACAAGTAAAAGACCTGGGCCATCTACTCCAGTGTAATTATCACCTAGCAGTATAATGTGTAGAGGAAGAACAGGTCTACAAAACAGTTGGTTGGTTTACTGGATTCCATATCAAAACATGAGCTGTGTAATATGCAAACACTCACAGGCCTGAACATTGAAAAAGAAAACAAATATTAGTACTAAGGGGGGAGAATGGAGTAAAAGCCATTTAAATCCCCAAAACTACTCAGAGCAATAAATGAACTGCTCCTATCTGAAACCAAGTTGTTTCTCTGCAGTCGTTTTATTCATCTCTTAATATAAGCATTTGCCTTAGCAGATACAAGCCCGCTATTCTACATCATCTTTATCTTGAAATTAAAAATACATACATAAATAAATAAGATAAAATGTATTGATTACATATATTAATCTCCCGAAGGCATTACTACAATTTAGTGATAGTCTTTCTATTATCCCAGTAATATTAAAATACAAAATGCACGTAATGCACCTCAGCCAGAGAAGAAAATTTTTCTTATCTACACCCTGTTTCTGCAACTTTTTGCTATCTTGTTATACACAAGATTGTACAGTGCAAGTTGTTTTAGTCGGCCGTTACTATTTCTCTGGTTTGACATGCTAGTCATACATGCTATTATTTCCAGACATTTCATATTGCTGTGATGTTATAACAACCTTCACAATTGTTTTACAGGCGTTGAACCCTGGGCCTAATACTCCTGGGACTATCAGCTATGTAGTAGGCCTAGTAATTAATATCTCATTTTCTTTGACATCTGATGGCTGTTTATCTTTTGAACTGGGTCTTATCATAGATTGTTACCTTTAAAAAGAAAGAAAAAATCTAATGGCATATTTGTGCGGCTGCTGACGTGCTTTGCAGGGCTTTGCTTCACCATTAGATACAAAGCTTCTGATGGCTACTTGAGTTTGAATGCACTGTTATTATAGGTATTACATGAAATTGCTTGTGTTATGTGAAGGGGATTATAGAGGTTCTGGATCAATAACTCCAGTGGATGTTGGGAGTGATTACAGTGCTCTGTAAATTTTCCCATTTGGCTGTCAGTACTGATTTACAACACGCTGCCTCTTTCATTCACATCAAATCACTCATTTCAATGGCAAATTCCATACATCTCAATTTGGTTCAAAAGCTGATTTGTGTAAAATGAATGTGCTACTTGTAGGCTAATCTGCATGCACTCAAGATCGCAAAAAAATGTAAAGATGCAGTGCCGTTTACTTGAAGAAATATCTATCAATTGTGGAGCCATTGGCGAGAAAAAAAAATCGATTCTGGGTATGACGTCAAAATCGAGGATTTGCGTGACTGTTTTGTTCAGATTTGTGGTTTTGTTGTCTTTCTGCTCATTTTGTGTATTACTTTTTTTATAATTGCATTTTGTTGAGCTTCAATTCACACAGGAAATACCGGAATAAATACAAATAATAGACGTAACTCCTTTTTCTCTACAGAAAAACAAAAGTTAACATTATGTGCAGGTTTTTATTAACCATTTCTGAAAGTTTTTGTTGTTTGCCGTCTCTTGATTGTACTTGATTATGGGGACAACTTGTATGGACTGAAAAAATCTGTATCCCCGGTATCATTCTGCTCCAAGACTTTTTAACTAACAGGCTACTCTGTAAATCATTATGAACACCTTTGTGGTTTGACGTCTTTCTTACTTACAAAGGCTGACGCTATGGTATATCTGTGATTATTCTGCGCTATTCTGGACAAGCTGCCACACTATCTTAACACATTTCTAATTACTTCTAGTTGCATATACTATGATCTTGGGCTAATCTTTTTTTTTTGCACCACGGTGCTGGAATAATATCCAGAAGGACCTGAAACTCAGTGTTGCCACATCTCTAAAATAAATCGATAGTTTAACAGAGACAAATTGCTCCATTTTACTGATGTAAATGATGGCAAATTTAAAATGTATAAACCAGATTTTTCGTAAACCCTTAATATACAATATTTTATAATGTTATTAAGTACGTCAATAAATCACTCATGGGAGGAGGGGGAGGGAGTTGGGGGACAACACGAGCAGGATTCATATGAAGTTAAAGTGCAGCGATTGTAAAATCAGACACAGTTTAGATCACCATATAGACTCCATGTTTTAGCTTTAGCTGATGTTTCTGGCTGCAATTGTTTGTTTGTTTTTGTCTGTTGGTGTCTGTACTTGCAATGTGTTGTAATGAAGTGATTTTATGGTTTGTCCTTATCGTGCCACTTTTCATGACCAAGTCTTCTTGGAAAATGAGATTTTAGTGAGATTTTGGGTGGGATTTCGTCAAATTAATGTTATTCTTCAATTTTATATATTAAAAATAACAAAAAACAAAAACATTACCCGAAAACCATGACGCAACATATACTGTCCTTAGTAGTGTGGTGGCAATGTATTTAAATGAACCATGTACATATTCCTGCATTTTAGCTGCATATCTCCTTAGCAAGACGAATATTTTATAATACCCAGTGATGCACATAAAAAATGACATATATATATATTTAATGGTGTATATATATATATATATATATATATATATATATATATATATATATATATATATATATACATATACATAGATTATATCCCTTCAGTCACTGTGTGCACCATTGTACCATGTTAATTTTCCTAATACTGTTTTATAATTTTGTAAACAAGGAATCTGAGAAGGGTTAATTGGCATAATTGTCCCATCCCCAGTTGTTTATCATAGCGAGTGAGAAGCGTTACTTTTTGGCATATATTTACCTTTTTAAAAAGAACAAGATTTTTCATGAGGAAAAGGTCTGAGTAAAATCAGCTGTTTTTAAAGTAAATGTCATGCGCTGGTTTCAGTCATTAACATTTGAATCTATGGAATGCAAAAACTTGTATGATGTATTGTGCACATTTCGACTGTGCATGGTTTCGGATGTCGTTTAACACTTAGTTCAACCAGCAGTAAATTATCATAATTTATTTTGTGGATCCATGTAGCCTACTGTATAGCTGATGATTATAATAAAAGGATAACAATTAATTAAAAGGTGATTTAAATCACACAGTGCTATTGTAAGCTTTACGTCAGGGTATAAAGTAATTAGAATGCTTTTTAAAGCTTTTATGATTTTTTTATTTACTAATAACCAACACATTTATAGACATTATTACTTAGAATGGATCTTTTAAACCAAAATGTAATCAGTAAATAAGTAAATATGGAGGCTGTGTGGTCCAGTGGTTAAAGAAAGGGGCTTGTAACCAGGAGGTCCCCGGTTCAAATCCCACCTCAGCCACTGACTCATTGTGTGACCCTGAGCAAGTCACTTAACCTCCTTGTGCTCCGTCTTTCGGGTGAGACGTAATTGTAAGTGACTCTGCAGCTGATGCATAGTTCACACACCCTAGTCTCTGTAAGTCGCCTTGGATAAAGGCGTCTGCTAAATAAACAAATAATAAATATGCCTGTGCTGTGATATAGTTAATAAATTTACTGCAATAAATATACATCCCTGCCTTAGAAAACGAGAAGCCTTCATTTATGCTTCAGTGCTCTAGAAGCTGGCCTGAGACCGGCAAACTCATTCCACGTGGAACCCTGCAGAGCTGTCTGATGTAAATGGTTTTCCTTCACTTTTGTGTGGGCTACAGTTAAACCTAGGGCATAATAATGGGATTTTTTAGATAAGAAATTACCAGCACAGCCCTTTCTTTTGTCTCTACCAGGGAGTTTAATAGCTAAAGCAATAGAGAAAGGCTTTGGTTACCAGAGTAACGAAGAAAACAGACCCCAGTCTCCATGGTAAATAGAAAAGCTATTTGTTGCAGCCTTTTTAAACCTTGAACAGACCTTAACAGTTGTGCTATAATCAGTACAGACTTACACTACTATTTGTCTCTAGCTAACCAATCTGTTCAGTTTTTAGGACATCAAGTACACAGTCTAAAACGAATATGCATGTTTTGTAAATAGGTTATATGCTATTTAATAAAATTGCCTTAATTAGCAACTAGATATTGATTTCATTCTATCTGGAGAAAAACGCCATTGGTTTATATGTGAGATATAATAGCAGATAACCAAAAGTTACTATTACATTTTAGATGGTTTACTAAATACAGTACAATACAATAAAGAGTATGCATCTTAGAGCTTGCGCTAAATATTACCTACTCTACTGTGCAGCAAGATACGTGTGTGTGTGTGGAAAGAAATGGACATTTCTAAAAGAATAAATTACATTTAATATATTATATTTAATAGAAAAAAAAAATACCTGAAAAATTCTGTAGCTGATTACAGAACGTACTTTGTTTCTTTACACTGGCCAAATTAAAGTCCCCATCAAGTCTGAGTAAAGCCATTTGCATAAACAGCAAAGTAGATAGCTAATGTAATGCCTGTTTACCATATAAATATTAGAACATTAGTAATGCACTAAAAAGGAGTTTTGAATGCTGTCTGAAATGGTTTGCTGGGACCTTTGTAGGTTCATTATTAATCATTGTAATTGAATGAGGGTATACAGGCACATTATTAATATGCTTTCCTCCCCCACTACCCCTTGAACAAAAAAAAATGTAGAACAGCTGCACTTCGCTCCTAGATTAAGCACAGTGGCTGGTAGCTCCCATTTCACTTCAGTCACGAGCAAGATATAGCAAAATTACAGAGAGCACAAAGACAGCAGCTCAGTAATTCCTGGATCTACAAACCCTGCAATAAAATTACCTAAATTGCCATCATGCACTGTAAGTGCTTCTCATGGCTAATCATTTTGTCTTACTTCCCAAACAACTCCACTTCACTGAGCCTTTCCTGCCTGCTTCTATATCTCCTTGTTCTTTTACATTATTTTTTTTTATGACCAATTATGTTCATTAGCCAAAAAAAAATATATATATATATATATATATATATATTGCTGAGTTTACCCTGCATTTTAGAGTTACACCATCGGTATTAAAGAAAAGGATATCAGTTATTATTTAAGTGATTCATAAAGTGCAGTTTTATCCAGTTTTGTCAATCCAGCAATATTTTCAGATTTTATTTCCAGTCAATAAATAATGAATTTAAATTGAAATATGTTTCGCTGTAATATCAGGTATTTTTATATCATTTTAAAAAGGCTATTGTCCCTGGGAATAACTACAGGTTTGGTTTGTACAGAGAAAATAGCAAAATAGATCAATTATACTGTGTTGTGTTTATATTAAAATGAATATCATTAAATAACACAAAAGAGACTGTACACAATAATGTGTTGGGTAGCAGACCATTGGTTTAAGTTGAAGTTATAATTTGCTGTTATTTGAAAGAGAAATAACAACGCTATTTAAAAAATGAAAACAATAAAACAAGCAAATGCAGCTAGTGTTTATATTGTTACCTCCAGCTAAACTTGTAATTTGTTCAAAAAGCAATAACCAGAACATTAGCAGATTGTAGGCTTTGAGGTAATAGTTCCCAACAACATAATAGCCAGCGATTTAAAAAAAAAAAAAAAAAAAGGAAATACATCTGTAAGATACACAGACACACTTCTTTATAATGTTAATTGATATATTTATTTTTTTTATATTTCAAATATGAAAAGGTCTAAGATTATTTTTTTCAGTGAATCCAGTTCTTTTTATGATCCTTAATTGGAATTTATCATAAAGATGTTTGTGAGTGCGTGTGTGTACTTCTCAAACAGCTGTATAAGTCGTGACAGAAAATTAATCATTTTCCTTTTCACCAAAACACACAATCTTTGACTGACATCAGTGAAATCACTAATGCCTTTTTAACCAATAATGGAGAACTCTCACAGACCATCACAGAATGGGATTTGTACAGTATGTACCAGTACAATAGGTATTTCCTCCTTAATCTGATAAAGCAACAAGAAATGAGAGCTGGCTGATTGATAAGTATTTTAATATTCTAATTACAATGAACGTCTGAATGCATTAACTCTGGATTCTGTTTAGGAAGAGACAGGATGGTATACAGCCAAGCTAAAACCTGTATGTTATTCTACAAAACTTCTGTCATTCTGGTATATTACTTAAGCACAAAAATATTGAGATGAATGACTTTATGCAAGTGATAAAAAATACTGGCTGCAAGCGAAAGATCTGTTTTTTTATAAATCACTATTAAATACACGTTTGTTTCTCATAAACCACTCCCCAATAATGCTTTTGACTGTCAAACCTACATGGTGTGCACAAGGTAACACTTCCTTATTTAAAAGGAAGACTGTGATGGAATTGACAGAAAAATTGTGCCACTGTTACTTAAAAATAAGTTTAGGAGATATGAGCTTGTAACATGGCGAGGAGCTCTGTACATGAGTGTTTGTTTATTTTTAGAACAGGGTATCCCTCCGCCCCTGTTCAATGCATTATTTTGTATATGTTTTGTTGTTGTATTACTGTTATTATTATTATCATGGTTTATTTATTTATAAATATGACGGCAGAGCCGTGTTTTGTTATTATTTTGTATTGTTTCGCAGTGTGGATGGGAAGCCCCATCCACATTAAAAACCTTGTGCAGAAGGTGACCATCTCTCGAGTTTATTAATTGTTTAATTATTGCTAATCGGGAGATGGTCACCTGTACTAAGCCTGCAGCTCTCTGCACAGGGGTGGGTGTACAGAGGAGAGTGAGGAGAGCGAGAGGAGAAAGGGAAAAAGAAAATTAAAAAAATATACATATATATACAGTATATATATATACAAGATAAGTGACAGCTTTTGCCCAGCCTGACCTGTATTGGCTATTGTGTTTTGTGTTCGACTTTTGTTTTTGTTAAAGCCTTTATTTTTGTTCTGTGAGCAAGTGTGTTTTTTTGTTAAACCTTTTTGTTTTTGTTATTGTTTAAATAAACGGCACGCCAGGCGTCTTTCTGCACCGCAGTATGTTGAATTTGTTTTCTTCCTGCATTCTGACCAGACGTCACCACTCAGCCAACCCTGTCACAGCTGATAAATGCAAAGTATTTAAAAACGCAGCCCAGTTAGATGTAATTTACACTCCCAAAGGGTTTCTGACCAAACATAATGGTTTTAATGATATAAAATGGTTCCACATATTCTGCCCAGTTAGTTTAAGTGATGGTAGGTATAATATAAAACCAATAATAATCTGAATTGTAAGCTTATGTATATAATGGCAATTGCAAAGTGTACCATTTTTATAGAAATGATGCAAAATAAGTCTGACCATGGTGGTTTAAGTGAATCATTATGTGTACTGCTGATACATTTATAGAACTTTCACACACCAGGTATGTTTCAAAATGTATAATATAGCCTGTGATGGAGCCTTTAAAAGCAGGGGAGTTCTGTAATATTATTAACAATTAAGCTTCAATTTCCACAAAAGCCCATTAAAAAAGGCAACAGGGTATAATTAATGTATTTGAAATACATCTGTTATTGGCACATATTAATATCCCAATTATTTCAAGATACAATTCTAGATGGTATGGAGGGGTTCTTTTATGAGACAACATACAAATGAAACACATGGATTTTGTTCACTTCTGTTGGGAATATGATCCTGGAAAAGGATATAAGTACCCAGCTTTGCCAAACAAGGGATAGAAATATATTTAGCAGTGCATACAGTACATACTAAATTTTTGTAATTTTCAGCAATGGGTATTTTTTTCTTGGAACCATGAAACAGCAATAGCGTGCAGTATGAGCAGAAACATCATCACACTGGGACATCTGTGAAGGATACCTGGATACCTACTGCACAGCAGCCAGAATATGCAAAGAGTTAAGGATCCAATGGTTTGTAAAAAATTGATGTGAAAAAGCAAGTGATCTGTATTTATATGGTCCTTCAAACTATTAAAGTAAAAGCCACAGCGGCAGCATCTTTGTTAAGATACTGCCAAAAGAGGGTTCATGTTTCTTGCATGATACTCACAAATAAAGTTGACCTACTCAATCATACAATATAACTGTGTAACAATAATGGGGCCTTGTGGCAATGTGCCCCGCCCCTGTGTGCATTTGTGTGTTATATGTTGTATGTTGCGTGTGTTAATGTTGGTGTATTGTAGTTGCTACACGGGATATAAATGGGTGTGTGCAGCACGAGTTATTTAAAATGTATAATTGTATTTAGGCACGAGGAATGGCACTTCACTTCACGTGCATTTAAAGTATTTAATATGTGAGCACGAGGTTGCACATAATTAATTCACGTGCTGGGATTCAAGTGAATAATTAATTAGTAATTGAATCCCAGCACAACAGTATATATAGATGCACGTTTCACTCACTGAGGGTTGGGTGTTCGGTGAGTAGAGAACGGGAGAGAGGAGGAGGAGGAGGAGGAGGAGGAGGAGGAAGAAGAAGAAGATAATGTGAAATAATATTAACAATTGCTATTGCGTGCAAGAGGCAACGATACTTGTTTGTTTATTCCTACTCACCGTGTTTGTGTGTCTGTCCGTGCACCGTTTGTTAAGTGTTAGTCCGTTTTGATTGTCTATTTATTTTGGCCTCAAGTGCCGTGTCCTGTTTTCTGTATAAACCCTTTTTGTTTCGTTCAAACCTTTTTATTTACAATAAACCGGCGCAAGCAAGCGCCTTTACCATTTCATCCACCATCTGTCTGTGTACTCCTTTCTGGTCTGACGTAACCACTAGAGCCTGCTTGTCACAGGCCTTCATCTGGAAACCAAAAAGTCACATGACCACAATATGGCAGCCCAATTAGTTCTTATGCAGGGTAGGTCATATATTTTGCCTGTTAGATGTTTAAAAAAAAAAAAAAAAAGATTGACTTGCAATTTTCTACATTGTTTTTTTTCAAATTTTCTACATTTTAGGCTCAGCTCACCGCTACCACCCCCGCTCTGACTCGGGAGCGGCGAAGACAAACACACGCTGTCCTCTGAAGTGTGTGCCGTCAGCCAACCTCTTTTTTTTTTTTTTTTTCACACTGCACTCACCGTGCAGCCACCTCAGAGCTACAGCACAGCCGTGGGCAGCTTACAGGCAAGCCCGCAGGCGCCCGGCCAGACTACAGGGGTCACTGGTGTGCGGTGAGTCGTAGACACCCTGGCCGACCTAAGCCCCGCCGCCCCAGGCGGCACTCGCCAATTGTGGGATTTAGAGAGCTTTACCGATTTGTTTTTATGTGAGCCAGTAGAAGTCAAATTCTCTACTTTTGTATAGTTTCTTTCATTTAAAGTGATTTTGGTAACACTTTACATTGTGTCTCTAATAACTGTGTATTTACGTAGTTGTTACTTAATAAATACATGTGTACTTAAACATAATTAGTGTTATTATGCATAGTTACAATGTACTTAATGTGTACTTACAGGAGAGATGTAAGTACACAATGGTATCGGAAAAGGGTTAGAGCTAGAGGGGTTAGGGTTAGCATTATTATTATTATTTTGTTTATTCAGCAGACGCCTTTATCCAAGGCGACTTATAGAGACTAGGGTGTGTGAACTATGCATCAGCTGCAGAGTCACTTACAATTGTCTCACCCGAAAGACGGAGCACAAGGAGGTTAAGTAACTTGCTCAGGGTCACACAGTGAGTCAGTGGCTGAGGTGGGATTTGAACCGGGGACCTCCTGGTTACAAGCCCTTTTCTTTAACCACTGGACCACAGAGGGGTTAGAATTCCTGGATCGTATATTACAATCATATGGCTCCATCTAATTGCAGGTTATTTTCTGTACTTTAAATTGATACATCAACAACTGTATGATTATATTTCTAACAATACAATTTTAAGTGCTTTCTAATCTGGATTGCATTCTGAACACTGTACGACTGAGGCTTAGATTGATGTTGCTGATTATATTCTTTCTAATATGCAAAAGAGTGTAACCAGTGCAGTACTTCTGTGTTTAAAAAGGCTTTCTGTACAGTGGATTCACATAATTATTGTACAAATGGGAACGTATTGGTGTTAGAAATGCTGCTTTAGCCTGGTGTAGAGACTACTTAACAACCCGTAGGCAGGTCGTGTGTTTTGAAGGGCATTTATTAGGTCCTTCAGATGTTGATTATGGAGTTCGAAGTCTACCTAGATCGCTTTTGTTTACATTGCTATTCAGTTTGTTAATTGAGATTGCATTGTCTGTTGATACAGTGGTTTTTGCATAGAGCTGTAATTATGCTGAAACCCCAACAATTTTGCATTTTAAAAAGTACAGAAACCTTTGTTCATAAGACACCAGATAAGGTTTTAGAAACGTGCAACACAGGTGGGAATTTAAAATGGATTTACCAACTCCTTACAATGAACTTGCTGTAAAAAAAGACAAACAGGACGCTAAAATATTTTTGCTATCCAAAGCTGGGAAAATTTTCTAATAAAGAATTTGTGAATAGAATTTTAGTAGTTACCTTGCCAGCATGGCACTGAAACACATCACACCATGTGAAAACTGAGATGGTGACAAAGATGTTTAGAAGTGATAAAAAAAATAATTAGTCGAAACAAGTAGATCTAGGTTAATTAACTGAACATTTAATGTTGTTTTTTTCTTATAAAAAAGGACACATTTGGGACTTGCCATCATTAAATGTCCATCATCTATTGATCCAATTAGAAGTCAATACCATCTGTTTGTTCCAGATTCTGACTATTAGGTTTTTAAAGGTTTCGATTGCTTTTCCCAGATTACTGATTTTCTGTGACTGTAGGTATTGTTTTAAACATATCCTGTACATATCCTGTAAAGAAGCTTTTAGTTCTGGGAGGAGCTCCCTTAAAAATACATATAATCTGAATAACAAAAACAATGTCAAAAGTTAACATTAAAAAAGGATGCATGTATGTATGTGTGTATGCATTTGTGTGTGTGGGTTTAAAAAGCCCCATTATGTGAGAAAGTTGTGTTACTGTGATTAGATAAAATCCATAAGACCATTCTGTTTCCAAATGCTTTTCAATGTTTCTGTTCTGTGACAATTACAAATGTCAGTTCGATGCACTAGTTAACCTTGATGAGTTTATACCATCAAATATACATTTATTTACAACTTTATGATGGTAGGCAACATTTACTGGCTGCCACTGTTGCTCACCATGGCAAAGTCAAAGGTACAATATAGACTTATTATAATGTAGAAAATTACTTTTCATGTTGTTCAGCAACCTTGAAAAAGCACCATGTATATAATATTCAGTCCATTAAAACAGTATTTTTTTTTATCACAGAACTCACCCACACTGCATATTATTGTATGCAGCAGACAGCTCCACCTGTTGAACATGGTTTTCGAGCATTGCATGTATTTGCTCATTCTTAAGTCATACATAATCAAACAGTTTTATTGAAAAGTTTTCAAAAGTTCTACCCATAAAGATGCAATATACCATATACACAGCTAGTTTAAGATTCTGATCAGCAGGAAAAGGAAGAACAGTCAGATAAGGGAATCCTCCCGAGGATTTCTGTGATCTTGCACTCATTTCAAAGATCACCAAGACCAAACTGGAAACCTTTTGTGCTGCTGTAAATCCATCACCTTTTATCATGATAAATAATTCAAAACATGATTGTACTTTTTGTTGGAAAACCAAACGGATGACATGCCAGTCGAAAAAAAGGAAAATTCCAGAATCCTTTGGTATAAATGTATGATATTTACAGCTACTGTTTCTTTTATTTATAGAAACCGTTATGAATACACGTGATCAAAGTTACATTTTAAATTGCACTGTTCTAGGCTTTTTTGCCACACACACACATTATGTGTATCGGTACACAGACTGCAGATGCATGCATGAAGTACTGTATGTATGTATGCATTATGTATATATGTGTGTATGGGTTTTAAAAATCCCATTATGTCAGACAGTTGGGTTATTGTGATTAGATAAAATCTATAAGCCCATTATTTTTCCAAATGGTTTTCAATGTTTCTGTTCTGTAAGAAATACAGATGTCGTTTTCAGTTTGGTCTACTAATTAACCTAGATGCACTAAAGTAATGAGTTCTCTCCAGTGACTCCATCAGTTTGAAAAGGGAGCATTTTCATGTGATCGTCTCAGGCCATATCATCAGGGCATTGTCAGTGCAAACAATACCCTTATCTAGCTTCTTTTCAAGCCACCTGATTAACTAGAAAAAAGAAAAACAGAAAGAAAAGGCCATGTCCTTGCACAGTCGCTGGAAATGTCACCAAAAGGCCACGGGACCAGTAGTACCTTTATTTATATATATATATATATATATATATATATATATATATATATATATATATATATATATATATATATATATATATATATATATATTAGCATATCTTACTGAAGTGCCAGAGATCTTAGGATTTCCTCCAAGAAGAATGTCTAACATTAAAGCACTCAATTTACTATGACGAAGCACAGCAAATACTGCATTAGGGCTTGCAATGGTCATTTATTTTTGTACTTAAAATGTGTAGTCTAGGATTTGTGCTCCAAACTGTTTGTTTAGCCAGTGTTAGGCAAATCATGTATCATCATAATGAAACAATTCATTTACACGTTTCCATCTCAAATCTCAGAAACTCATTTGATTCCAAAATTTGGTGAAGGCCAAATGAAGTATGCTTGTTTTCTTGAGCCCTGAAAGCCAAGATTCACAACAGTAAACTGTCTACTGTCATTTTGACATTTTCAAATCTTCCAGCTAAAGCAGAATAAATAAAAATGTAGTAATGCAGACAATGTTGTAGCAATGTGTCTGTACAATTGCCTCCTTTCTCTAGCGTACCTTACATGTGCACTAGTATTAAAAACCTTGCATACGTTTTGGAAAGAAAAAGATATACTTTACATTGTGTGCATGACCAGGTTCCTAGTGTTATTTAATGTAATCATTTTAGTGTTACAATTATGCCCTCCGAAAAAGCATAATAATACCATTATTTTAAATAAAAAAATAAAACATAACATCTCTAATCTGTGTCATACGATATATCACAAGAAAAAATAAATAATCACCCAGTTCATATAAGTCGGGTATTTCTACACAAAATCTTAAGCAGTTCAAGAGTCTTGCTAGTCATGAGTGGAAGTTTTAAAAAGGGCAAACATTCCATTCTCTGCTGACTCTGGGCCGGACCAAGGGCAGGACCAAATCAAAGTTAGCACTTGGCAAAAGAGGACGCGAAAGCATTCGCGGTAACAAAACACAAGAAAGATTCCAAGCGAAATCTTGCAGAACCAAAACAAGCCCCTTCCACCCTTCGAAAAGCAGCTATGGCTTGTTACAAGTGGGTTGAGAAGGGGGAGTGGTTTGCTATCGCCCGACCAAATCTACTCTGTTCCAGCCATAAATCACATCGCAAGACTTCCGCAGGCAAATAACACTAAACATCCTGATATTTGCAAAAAAAAAAAAAAACAGTACATGCCTCAAGACGCTCCACTGACCTCATATATCGAACACTCACTGAATAATTTCAAATGAATAATTTACAGTATCAAATATTATATGTATTACTCCTATTATTATCATAATATATGTTGTGTTTGTTGCACCCTTAAACAAATCAGGCACAAGACTTTTAGCCTATTTTTTTTTTTTTTTTTTGCCACAGTTTTAAACATTTGGTAACTCTCCTAAAGTACTTTAACATGTTGACCTACACAGAAACATTATGAATCCCAAATTCTCAGCATGTAAGAACAAGCCCACTGTTCCAGTAAGGGAGCACATATTATATATATATATATATATATATATATATATATATATATATATATATATATATATATATATATATATTAAGAAGTCGAATGAAATTCTATCCAGTGCCGTGAATAGTAGACAGCCGTCTACTATTTCCATTTCAAGCCTTTGAAATCAGAAGAGCTTTTGGTCCTTATACCTTAGAAACTGGCTATTCACTGGACACTTGGAGAATCACAATAATGTTTTGCTTCTATCACATATATTTTAGGCCGACCTACCTGCTCATTATTTAATCCTTATTAATTTCCGAGACTGAGACAAAGTAGAGGAAATGATTATTATGTTGTGATAGATCTTAGAATTACTCTTCAAAAACAAAGTGCTGTTGCTTATCAGTACAGTATATACTTGCCTTAAGGTATTTACCTATACCTCTTTGTGACAGGCTGGCTTTAGTGATGACGTCAGACCAGAAATGAACACACAGCACTGCGAGTGAAAATGGTGAATGAAAGTGCTGTGCACGGTTTATTAAGTACGGAAAAATAAAAAGGTTTGAACAAACACAAAAACACTTTGTAAAATAAAACGTCACAGTAGCCAAAACGAACAGACAGACGCATTATAAAAAGCTCTTCTGATTTCAAAGGCTTGAAATGGAAATAGTAGACGGCTGTGGCACATTTACAGCAAGGGTAGTGTTTTTTAATCACTGTTTGAAAGACAGCAAAAATTAAAGGCCATAAATGTTAATAACAAAGAAGAGCTCTCACTTGTCAACTCAGCATCCTGAAGGATAGCATTGATTTAGAGTTTAGTTGAAGTCTAAGGACACAGAACCTGAACCAGTAAATACAAATATTATGCAGTTTAACCCTATGAAAAGGCAATTCTTATGCAATAATACTGTAGAATACCAAAATACAAGACTCTATTATGGACTGGTTGTAGATTTAGGCGTATTTAATATGTTAGCTATAACTGTTTAAATAATGTACCTATAATTTTTCTTTTTATTAACATCCTGCCAACCTTTATTTAAAGTCTGTTTCAAATCTCTTTTCAAAATGTCCACTCTTGTACACTAGGGCTGGGACCAAATCAAAACTTAAAACCCGCTATTCGCACTTAACAAAACTGTATATAACAGCTTTTTTTTTGTTTGTTTTTTGTAAGTATCTTATTTCTTCTGCTCATAAAAAGAAAACGCTATTAAATACAGTTTTATTAAGTGAGATTAGCGGGTTGTCATAGTTTTGATTTGGTCCCAGCCTAGGTTTGAGATTGTCCGTTAAAGTGCTCTGGCTTTTCTGTTCCGTATCATGGATTGTTATTGCTGTGTTACCTGTTTGACAACGTGGGCAATAATCTTTACACTATCAGTGCACTAGAGTGGCCATTTTGAAAAGAGCACTGAAATTAGCGAGAAATGACAAATATATCAGTTAATTTTGAAAACTGGATTTTGTGTACATTAACTCACTTATCTTGGCGAGAGCCAAGTTCAAATCAGCATGAAGTTTTAACATCTACTTTCATGTAATGGAAATCAAGTGTATAATCAGCTTTGCTTTTGTATTTTCACTTAAAATGAATGCTGTATCTTGTTCAGTTAAGCTTTATTGTTTAAGAAAACTCAAAAAACGTGATTTGCTTTTTTTTTTGCTTCAGAGCTTTATTAATTATAGGAGATTACTGTACCTCAACAAAAATTACAAAAACTTCAGAATGTATGCCCTAAAGGTGCTTTGTACCAACGAATTAGTAAAATCACCAATTGGGACCAAAATTTAAGGGAACTTCTATCTTCTGTCTGTTCTGAGTTAGGATCACTAATAAACATCTTCTACTAGGCGACGGTACAGATAGCTTGATGCAGGGTACTGTAATCATAGTATAAATATTTGAAGTATGTGGGAAACGCAGTCCTGATATGACAAAAAATATTGCACATGTTGGAGAAATTTCAAACAGTTGGCTACTTTCTCTAAATACAAAGGAATTGTATCATTGATGAATGAACTAAAGCTACCTGCTTAAATTAACAGAAGGGATTACATTGGCTCTTTCATGACTCATCTTGTTAGTAAAACAAAAGTAGTGTATCCCTTATCAGCAGAATAATGCGGCATTAGTATACAGAACTTAAATGTGAATGTGATATCAGCTTCATATTAACGGTTTGTTATGAATGATACGTTATTTAATAACGATTTTTATTATTTTTTTATACCCCCGTGAATAAACAGCACCTTTCAAAAAAAAAAGGGTCTCAAACTTTTACCTTTTGTTGGGGAGGAAATAAAAATGGCTTTGGTTCCTGCGTCTGGAAGGATGCTAGAAAAGAAAATGCATTATTCAAAATGAAAAAGGCTTTTAAAGCCTGTTTACTTCAGTAACTACTGTGAAACAAATGGGTCTTTCTCTTGCCATTGGCCACCCACAGAAAGGGAACAGAACAAAGATAGCTCTGTCGGGCCTCTCACCACCAGAAAATGCCTGGAGTAGCCAGACTGTATGAGAGCCCTGCTGAGTTCATTCAGCTACACTACACTCTTACACATTGTACAGCTAATTACACATCAGATTAAGGATCCAATTATGATTGCACTCTGGCTAATTAGAAATTATTTAAAGTATTTCTCAATTCGTTTTTATATGGTTGCATGCATAGAAAACCCCACTTCCATGCAATAGACATTGACTGGGATAAAAAAGAAGAAAAAAAAAAGAATTACGGAACTTTTTTCTTTACAGAAACCAACTCTCCCACTTGTATTACTGTTTTTCTTTTTTTCCCTAATTTTTTGGCTCTGTGCTTTTATTTCTTTTATAGATCAGCTGTCAATTACATCCCATCTGGGGAGCAGCACGTTATTATTACAGTTTGTTCTAGTAGCTTTTCAGTCATTTGAAGTTGCTCTTTGCAAGTATCTTTGCAGCAGGTGGGCTTTTTGGCACAAGCCCAGGTTGTTCACAATGCGCAAAACTGAGGTTTAATGGCAGCCATATGCATGTGGCACTGAATGCCAGTCTTTACCCATATGCTGCTAGGCAGATCCTTCAGCCTGCCAGTCACTCTGCTTAGTAGCTACAGTCTAAGTATCTGCCTGCCTGCCAGAAAAAAGGATACCAAGGCAGTACATTTCTCCAGTACACCATCCTTATTACTGAGACAACCCTGTCATTAGTAGGAGCACAATGAACCTGATCTGGAGATGCATACCAATTAGGCTGCATGGAGCACTTTTGCTCCTCATCTCTATGGAAACTCTGCTTCCCTGACTGGAGTGGACAATCAGTAATGTTTCAGAAACCAATATGTCACCTAGCTAATACATTTTAGACATTGTCACATATATTGGTTCGTTGTGTTAAGAGATTAATCCTGCATTAAAGAAGTACCTTTAAAATAGAGGTATACTGTTCTACTTTAAAAAAAAAAAAAAAAAAGTAAAAAAATAAAATAAATATTAGTTATCTTAATTCTACATTTAAAAAAAGCAATAACTTGGTTTTCTTCAAAACCCAGTAGGATTGTAGAAAAAAACATTATCAAAATAATTATAATTTGAAAGATTTTGTAATGGATTTTGTGTAAAGGTACTTCAATATGAGTATCGGTAATTCATATTTGTGAGTCAAAAACAACTATAAACGTTTTGTGAAATGAGAAACCTGCTGCTCAATGAACTTTGTTTTGGAGTATGTGAAAATGAATGATATATTAGATAGAAGAGACTTGAATGCAGGAGGGACCTCTAATATCTCTATAGCTTTGAACAGGTCACAGGACTTTATTTTACTATTTTGAAGCAGGCGCACATTTTCAGAGAGGAGTACAAATAAATACCAACATGAAACTAGCAAAAAAACTACTGACAACAATCGTTACACCACTCCTGTCTGTAAGAAAGTTAATGTGCTGATGAAAACTATGCCTTTGTACTTGCTTTAAAATATGGCTCAAGGTGTCTGGTGCATTATTGCATTCCAAAAGCATTGTAAGGGGCAGTGTTGTGTGATACACTGCCATTACGAATTCTGTCCAGTACCCTGCTGGTGAGATGAGATGACGTTAAAAGCCCTAAAACCATGAATGCAGACGAGCCCGGCTCTTTTGCATTGTGGTTTAGACGCTCGTTTGCGGTGCACAGGGTTGCTGGTTTGCTCCCAGCCTCCTCCCTCTTAGGTTCATGGATCCTCATATGAATATCGAAACCTCCAGTCTTTATCAAATCCTACTTTTTGAAAGGAGACAATAATCAATATAACAAAACTAAACAAAGATACTGATAGCAGTTTAGTAACCTTGAATCATATTGTTTTTCAGTTCAAGGTTTTTAAGGAATATAGGCGTTAAGTAAAGACTAAAGATAGTGCTTTTAACATATGCCCCTAAATACAATTAAAAAAAAGGTTACCAATATTAAGAACTGCAATTAATTGGATCATTAAAAAATATGATGACTTGGGACATAAGCAACTACTGTACCTTTCAAACTTTAAAGCAGAGGTTCTCTGGGATGGAAATAAGACACCTGTTGTATAGTGGTTTGAACCATGTCAGTCTTTATTATGAGCTTATGGTTAGTGTATGGTAGGTAAGTTGTCACCAATTAGGCTAACATCAAAACCTGGACTAGACTGACCTGCTCTGCAATAGGACTCTTATTCCCATCCCTTGCATATACAACATACCATTTTTTTCAGAATCTGAACATGGCAGTAATAGAAACAGTTACTAAAAAAAACTAAAAACAACTTACTATCCAGATTTGCAATCATTTAGAGGCCAATAAACGAACCAAGATTGCTCCAGTAAAAACCCAACTGTATAAATGGGTAATTGTATGTAAAAATAATGTGATATCTTGTAACAATTGTAAGTCGCCCTGGATAAGGGTGTCTGCTAATAAATAAATAATAATAATAATAATAATCACTAAGTACTCTTCAAAAGCAAATGGCATGATAGCTGTGTAATCTTGAATAAAAAACTCTTTGCACTGTTAAAGGCAGAAAGTGCTGTCACGCAGTTAGGGAGCACACTGTATACATTAGACAAATGGATACTTAGAATGCCCCTGATTGTAACATCCATTTATTAATTTCCTCTCATTTGTATAAGGAAGATAAGTATGTAAGTTGAACCCATTGACGAGGTACATTCTAGCAAACACAAGTTCAGTGTAAATGCATATTCTAACGCCATGTAAATAATTGCTACAGTATGGGAAATTCATTTTTTATAAGCTCAGAGTTATGATTTGGGTATAATTTAATATACACGTTTGCCAGTAAAACAATGCAGCAAATTGCTTTATGTTAAACAGAGGAGAAAGCTTTTACATAACCTTGGGTTTGTATACTTTTTTTTTAAGTTTCACACACAGCAGAAGCAGTCATTACAGCAATACAACTAGAAGTACAATAAACCAGTCATTATCAGTCAGAAGAGGACCTCTCTATGAACACAAATATGAAACATTAAAATGTCATTGTAGTGCTGGACTATTGTATGCTAAACAGGCCATAGGGCCACATATATTACAAGTGAAAAAAAATTGCAGGTTTGTGTTACAGTATTTTTAGAGTAGAGTGAAGAAAGTATTACAGACTTTCTGAGTGCTATATACTGTACAGGTTGTGCAGTATACTTGGTTTATAGTTAGGCTTGGTACTATTCGATTTTTATTTTTTTTGCCAAGTCGACGATTAATATTGACGTTTATTTTAGAAAGAATGGGCTGTTTTTTTATGTTTATTTTTCAATTCAAGCAGAGAATGGATGAAATCGACCTTTATGCTTTAACAAAAAACATAGACTTTTTATGCCATTGAGAAATTTAGCAAAACCTGTTTATCATATTCAACATTTTACCAACATTGTAATTGAAATAATGTTTGGTCATAGCGGAGCTATACCTTGTAAAGATAAAGATTCTACACAAATTTAAAAATGTTCTCAAATAAACCGTAGAAAATGAAAGATACACAGACTTTTATAGCATAAATTTATGAGTAAAAATATTCACAGAACAAAACATTAGATAGTTAACAGAAATAACTTACACTTATTAGTCTGAGATCCCCCCTCTCCTGCTTCAGCACAGCTGGACTGAGAGTCACTGGAAAGCAAGGCAGACGGGCCCGCTTCGTCCTGCTGCGGAGACTTCAGCCGTCGATCAGGGTATTGTGCACAATACTCATTAAGTGTTTTCCTCTTGCACACCATTTTCAAATCAAACTAGTAACTGTCACTGTATATTCCTATAATAGCAAAAGCCTACACCGTAACGCGCTAATTTCAAAGTAGGCGCTTTGAATGACAGGTGCTGTAGCTGGCAAATGAAAGTGCACAGTCGGTGCAGGTCTTGATGATTGACAGTCATTTAAACGAATGAGAGCATTCTAGCGCTGCTTCAGTCAACGATGTCAGAACAGGGTGAAAGTGACAGTGACACTACAGTATTAACAGACCACTGAGATGACTGACAGTTACCCCTAGCCATTCAGACGGGAACAAAGATGGGACAGACAGCAATACAAACTCTATACAAACTAGAGATGATTTCTAATGATTATTTTTTGTAAGAAAATTTAAAAAATAGATAGTGGTTTTACCGACGTTTATCCTATATACATTTATTTCAGTCGAACTCATATTTTTGGGGAATTCGACGTTTAACGAGTTTTACCAATTATCGAAAAGTAGCAAGCCTATTTATAGTGTAAATGTACACTGCTGTGCAAAAGTTTTAGACATGTTGCATTTTTCTACTCTGATGCATTATGAGCATCAACAATTTACTCAAAGCCTCCACTAGTGTTTTCTACTATTATAACAACCTTGACTTGCATAAAGAAGGAAAAACACTGAGTGAAATAGCTCGCATCACTCAATTTTGAAGTTGTGGTATCCGAAGCATAATCAACAAGTACAGAGAAACATCATCTGTAGTTGACGACCAGTGCAAAAAGAACAACTATATTGCACACAATAATAGTCGCTAATACAGTCGCTGAGGTTTATAATGTATAACAAATCACTTTATTTTTAATGTACTGTAATGTTTCTAGTGCTGTATGGAACAGTTTCTCAAATCAAATGCTGGGGATGGGGATGGGGAAAATGGCTAAAAAGCATATAAGTAGCTTAAAAAGTATCCAGAAAATAAATAAATAAATAAATAAAAGTTGCCTGAAATTAATGTTGTCGGCTTTATGTAGCCATGATGCAAAGAGATTACATTATTAGATAATAATTAGATAAAGTGAGCTATTACGTTTTTTTTTTTTTTCTGAATAATTATTAACATAATAAACTGCAAGGAAATTGAATGTCAATTGACCTTAATTCAGGTCACTTCTAACCACTCAGACCTCGACTATTGTATGTGACATTTGGAACAGCTGTTGCAATGATTAGAAAAGTGTTTGTACACAATGTCTAATTTTCTAAGACTTCCACAGTTTATTAGCTTATTTATATCTTACATGTATTCTACAGTTCATGTGCTTTTTTGGATTTAAAATAGCTGTGTTTGTGCTTCAGTAAAAATAAGAAGTTAATACAATTATGACTAATGGAGGTCACTGAAGTTTCATTAATAGATAGTTTTGAAGTTGAATTTGGAGGTCAAATTCCCGCCTTTCTTTTTCTTTGTTTTAAAATTCAAACCTAATCCTCGCTTTATTTAAATGAATTCAACAGTTCACATTACTCAGAACCTGCAATATTCAAATTGTTCAGATGCCCTAAACAGAATTCATTGGGTAAGGAATTATACATGCATTTTTATGGTCTTTACAAATTTGACATTAAACTGCAGGTTGATAACATTTTTGATAGACTGTTCTTAATCACTTCCGTCAAGTAGCAAACTTGTGGCCTGTAGATATAAAGACATTATTAACAGAAACATTTTAAATCTATTATTGATTTCATTAGGATGCATAAAAATGCACCAAGCTGATTACCTAAAGAGGCGTCATGTGGATTCTCCTGTCTGTTGAAATAAATTCTCCTTGTGACTATCAATAGACGCACTCCAGCATCTCCGCTGTGATGTTTTCATTCCTCCAAAGATTAACTTCATCATTTTAATTAATTTCTAATCAGACAACATTAAACTAATCATGAGCTATACTGAACAATGCAATCTGTGCTTGCGAGGCAAGGGAGGGTATTTTCTGTAAACATCCATGTACAGGAGCAAAAGACTGCATACCCACACAATGACCACCAAGCAACACTTCCAACAATGCATAAGCAACACAATGACCACCAAGCGAGAGGTCTAATTCGCCCTTCCTCTGGACGGCATGGTGCAGGTAACTTTCAATGTTCATTTTCACCTGAAGAAGAGACAGGGGTGTCACGATTCATTGTGTATCAATGAATCATGACACTTTCCTTACATAATATATCATATCGTAAAAGATATGTATTGTTTGTGCAAAACAGCTCATCAGAGTTTACAAAATTGTTCTTGAATGAAGAATAAGATGGTTTTATAGAAGGTATGAATACATACCCTTCCTGTCTCATTTACTTTACATTTTTAACAGTGATCATTTCATCGTATTATTCATCATACAAGTAGCCAACATATCGTGATATGTATCGTATCGTGACATCAGTATATTGTTACACTTCTACTAATAAACGGTATTAAATCTTCAAATCGGTTACCACTATTACCTTTTTCAACCGAGATTGTGTGAGCTGTGATACTGTACACCTCCAGCTGACCCACGTAGGCCACTACTGCAATAAAACTCAGAGCACTAAATACAGACGAGTCCGCACTACACAGTTCTATATTGTATTTAAAATTAGCAGTGCTTGTATATGGGATATTCCAAAGCTTTGCTGCATACCAGATGCCTTCCTTGTGCAACTATCAGCAAGTCAAGTGAGGATGATAAGCCTCAGGATAAGCAAAGCTCCTTGGCTTATGAAAGGAGATTTGGTTACTGATCTTTATAAGGATCAACTACTTACTCAGTGATGTTTACAATGATATTGATAGAGTGACATCCTGATCTAATTACATGCCAACAAGCAGTCGTCCCAATGTAAGAAAATCTGGGGATTACAAGGATTTCATTGGCAGAGACTAACTCCCAGGAATCAACTTGCCCATCTAAGTACCAGGCAGCCAAGCCATTTCACAGCAGAATACAGCAAACCAGATGGAATGGCTACTTTAGAAGCCAGTTATAACAATTAACTTTGTATGCTTTAGGAATGATGACTAGGCTTTTAAGTGGCAGCCATTTTGACACAGCTAAAATGCAAGAAAGACCAAAAATATTTTTTTTGATTTTCTTTAGTTCTTTTTTGTGAAGAACCATTTTGTGGAAATGACCGGTAACTTAACCGGCAGTTATTTGATACCTAAAATCCATAATCTAATGCATATCCGATTGGCTGTAGACACTAAACAGCAACAGACAGCATGTTAGATACAAAGGGCTGTATACTTGTACCTGGTGCCTTACTCCAGTACCATCGTATTCCTTTTTACTTATTTAAAAAAAAAAAAAAACTTGTATAGTATGTTACTATCAAATCAAGAAGTAGTTAAGGCACCTACTGACCATTCCATTCCAGTATTAACATTTTATGACTTTTTTCAATGACCCTTAATGGAGGAAGAACAAAAAGATTAAAACACTCAATAATAAAATAAATATTAATACTACTAAAGAACATTAGAAACGTCAGCACTTTCAGCTATCAATCAGGAAGCTTCTCTGCAGGACACATCCACGTGTTAGCTGACCGTAGAACTTTCAGATAGCTGTCAGAAAAAGCAAAACATTTCAAAATGCATCAAAAACAATAAAGACACTGTTTACCAGCTTCTACTCTCAACAAAACCCTGATTAGCGGGCATTACCATTGGTAGCTGACCTTGTCTTACCTTCCTGACGTATCAGGGTGATATAGCTTAATAAGAAACTGTGTGTGTATTTCTCAATGTCTTGCTTTACTGACATGGTTTCCAGTTTGCTGGAATTATGGGAAACTCACATAATGACGTCAGCTAAGACATTGCATGATTGGAAGGTAGTTCATTGTTTGTGCTTGTGACTACTGGGTTTGGTTGGGTTTTCTTTTCATTGCTGCACGGAGTTAATAATAACCTATATGTGTTTCTTGCTCACCTGCACCACAGTAAACGATCATGAGTAATTCATCTCAGACAGAAACCAGTTTAGTATTCCAAAAAAAATCATTTGACAGCAAAAAAAAAAAAAAAAAAAAAAAATCTAATATAAATCAGTCTTGGCCTACATCCCAATTTACATGAGTGCTCATAATTAATCTAATTTTGCAGACCTAACTGTTAGAGGATCAAGAATGACAGGCCGGAGATTGGAACCGTCTCTGTTGGGGGATGGGGAGTGTGCCGAGACACTGGGAGTCCCTTCTATTCTCCAAGGCATTCGTCTCCTCACTAGCAGCAATCAGACACATACATTCAACATTATATCCAAAATAGCTGCATTAACATCGATCATGCAGAAATGCTAAACTGCAGTCGCACGCATCATTTTCATTTTATACATAGAACTGGGGAGCTTGCTTTGTGCAAATGAAACCTTAACTGAATTATTTCAATTTCTATTTCAAGGTTAACTGGCTAATTGTGTGTGATCTACTTACACACAGTGCCAGGACACATACAAATAACTCAATAACACGATGAAGTAAATAAAAAGATGAGAGAATTACATTTTACCTTTTGTAATTACACTGGTTTGATATGTAGCAGCCTATATCAGGATCAATACCACCAATTTGTAGGCAGTTTTTATAACTGAAGTAGTCAGCTTGTATAATTCTTTGTTTAATTTTGTAAAGCACCCTGTTCTTTGTTTGAAATAGGAATGTAATTAGGGATGTCAGTGTGCCCTTATGGACTGATGAATGTATGTTTTTGGGTGCCGTCGTTATGGTCATATTTATTTACACTGTTAACCATAAAAATGCTCATTGAGGTGAATCATCCTGTTTTCCAAGAACATCCTTATAATTTGTGCAAAAGCTCCCAGTATAATGACAAAAAAAGGACAAAGAGTAGGTTGGTATGAATTATTTTTACAGGCAGTCATAGATCAGAGGTTCACAAAGTGGGGGTCAGGACCCACCAGGGGGCCGTCACAGAATGACCACATCACAAGCTGAATTACTAAATGTAACAGCTACATTGCAGCAGGGTTTTTATAGAAAGCAGACATTTTGGAACTCTGTCAGATTAAGAATACTACAGTCTGTCTCATTGATTCATTATTAACGTTAGTCCACATCACACTGCCTAATTACACATCTAGAAGTATTACCATACAATATAAGTAGTGGATTCATGTCCAGGGTGGTCACAGCAGACCCAAGTCACTTCAAAAGGGATCCAGCTAGGAAAAACTTTGAGAACCGCTGATTGAGAGTTTACTTAGATATTACTTGAATGTACTGTATTATAAACAAAGAAACAGAGGCAAAGCCCCTCTTAAAAGTTTACCATAGTAAAAGCATAGCCTAGTGAGAGCATGATAAAACATAGGTAAGCATTGCAAAGCCTTGTGTGGTATGGTAAAACATATTCATGAACATGGTACGTAAGTGCATAATATAAAAAAAGCATGGGAAAACTGCAAAATTACCATGCAAAAATACTGTGGTAAACTTTTATAAGGAAATGCCAAGTAAAAAACAGTGCTTGAAGAGCCCCATCTTTACAGCTTGTCAACAGCGGAAGCTCAATTTTACTAATTGTCAACCTGACATTGTGGATTAGTCCAGGGAGAATACGCAACACTTTTTTTTTCCTTACAGTTGATTTTATCTACTGTTATACCCCAAGATGATTGCATGGTTACGGTGGACAAGAAAATGATACAGGTGTCAGCTTGAAAAGACATACACTTCGGAAACCTGCAGGTTACTTATAAAAACATTTACCTTTGCTCCTGTTGAGAAGGCACAGAGAAGGTGCTTGAATCAGTGGCTGTATTATCAGCTGCATGTCTGTCAGGCACTATTGGATGCAAAAGTGTGGACCCAATAAAAAAGTATAGTTTAGTTAATAAACTGTACTAAACTATTATGTCATAATGCTAAATTAAATGTTAAAGCAATGTGAAACAGCTTGAGGATAGTGCATGAGTGCACTGTTCCTCAGCAACACATCAGCAATGGTGATCAGAACTCAGCTGGAGGTAAGTGGTCACTGCAGAAACCCATTCTTAAACAGCTGGATTTATTTAGAACATTTTTCCAAGTTAGTGGTTGTACTGGCATTCACTGAAACTGGAAGGAGAAACAATGCCTCACATTACCGGGGTGGCGTCTTCAATATGGAGAGCTAGGGTTCAGATTCAGCCTGAAACCCAAGAAGAGACGTCCTAATTCAGGAAAGTGTTTAATACTGCTATCGCTACTGCTATATTGTTGTTGTTCAGACTGAAGTAATCAAATTCCACTTTCTAACTCCAGGCTAATGATGTTCGTCCAATCTGCATCTCAACAGGCTGTCGTAGAAAATAGATACTGACATAAAGTTACATGTGTGTTATAGTTTTAGTAATTACTAATCTATTTACTAATAAAAAGAGATACACGGTCACCCCCAGCACTAATCTGAGAAAGGAACTTTGAAATATTTCCAAGATGGGACCCCCTCCCCTTTATACCAGTAAAGGAAAAAAAATATATGCTTGAAACATGCTTTTATAAGTGAATATATTTACAGGCATCCACAGGGAAGAAACATTAATTCACTTGGGGAGTAAGGGACTTGAAAATAAACCTCTAACAAGAGTTTAATCGACATGTGAGGTAGAGTTTACACCAATGGATCTTTAAAACCGGGTCTGTATTGATGGCCGCTCAAAGCGGATCAACAGAGCACCTCACTATACCCATGACTGTCACACTCTTTCTTCAGAAGTCTATATGTTAGGATTAATGTAAAGGGTGAGTCTGCCTGCAATTCCACAGTCCGTCAATTCTCCCAAAGGACAGAAATTGCTATTGAGCCATTCGATTAAGCGGAAATGCTTTGATTCAGCCATCTGATTGCATGGGTATGTTTGCAGTTTCTCTATTTGACCGAGCAGGCATACTTGTGATTGGGTTATTTCATAAACCCCCCCACCCCACTTGAGAACCATTGTGTGCTGCAAGCTGGCTTGAGTGTGCAATCTTCCTAAATGCTGAAGCAAAAGCCAAAAAAGGAAATTTAAAAAAAAAAAAACAGAGAAATAAATAAATACACTAACACTTTCCATCTTGGATTACCTTGTATTGTTTTAGGTATGGTACTCTAATATTAGTGCTAATCAGGGTCTGTGAAACCAGCCATGTATTTACCATTGTTGGTAACAAAATCGATTTTCAATGTAATAAGTATACAGTCCTGTGATTTGTCAAGACTTCCTTCAAGAACGTTGCTGAAATAATTGGAAGGCAGTAATTTGAATACATGTGTATTTAGAATATTTCTAAATATTTAAATTTCTTTCCTCAACAAAAATCAAATTCCTGAAGGTCACAATGCTTTCATTGTAACCTGTCCTCCTGAAACACTAGGGGCAGAGTGTTAATAATATTATCCTGCTTGTGATAAAAGTAAATTATTTATGTGGATAGAGGTCTCAATATATATATATATATATATATATATATATATATATATATATATATATATATATATTGTAACCAAGCTGCTTCCACTCGGGTTCGTTGCCCCTTTAAAACTGACCCAACACACACAGGAATGGAGTTTCAAGCGCGGTTGCGCTATTTTTAATAAATACAAAATAAACACAAACACAAAACAAAACCTAACTCTGTTTTGGAGTACTTACTGCACAGGTTATTCCCTGACTAACTTGCAGGACGGCCAAGCCGTTTACCTGGCACCACGGAACACAAACCAAAACCACACAGGTTTAACACAGCACTTACTTCTTTTATGACTGCTCGGAAGCAGAGCACCTCTCTTCTGCTTCCTTCTACTCAGCAGCCCTGAGCAGACTGACTGCTCCTCTTAAATACCCTGCACCTGGTCCCAATTTAACAATAGCTACCAGGTGCAGGGGATAATTAATAATAAAACAATTAAATTAAACAATAAAACAATTAAACAAAACAAAAGGTGCATTTCCATTTTACACTTCAGGGAGGTTTTAACCCCCTCCCTGCTGTCTCACTCAACCCGCTGCCTACAATATATATATACACAGTCACCTCCAAAATTATTGGAACCCTTGATAAAGATGAGCAAAAAAGACTGTATAAAATAAATAATACCAGTACTGAGCTATATTTTAATTTTCCAACATGTGGAATATATTTGACTTTATTAATGATTCAGTGGAATCAACCAAAATTACACATTTCTCAAATTATAAATTTATTTCCAAAACAAATGAAGTGTCACAATTATTGGCACCCTTGTTTTCAGTACTTTGTGCACCCTCCCCTTGCAAGGATAACGGCACTAGGATAACTGAGTCTATTTCTATAATGTTTAATGAGATTGGAGAACACATTGGGAGGGATCTTAGACCATTCCTCCATACATAATCTTTCCAGATTCTTGATATCCTTCAGTTTGTGCTTATGGACTGCCCTCTTCAATTGAAACCACAGGTTTTCAATGGGGTTCAAGTCTGGAGACTGAGATGGCAATTGCAAAATGTTGATTTTGTGATCAATTAACCATTTCTTTGTGGATTTTGACGTGTGCTTTGTTTCAGCCTCCTGGCAGAGGCAACCAGGTTTTTGGCTAAAATGTCCTGGTACTGGGTAGAGTTCATGATGCTGTTGACCTTAACAAGGGCCCCAGGACCAGTGAAAGCAAAACAGCCCCATAACATCAAAGATCCACCACCATATTTTACAGTAGGTATGAGGTTCTTTTCTGCACGCATCCTTCTTTCGACGCCAAACCCACCGCTGGTGTGCGTGGCCAAAGAGCTCTATTTTCGTCTCATCTGACCATAGCACCCGGTTCCAATCGAAGTGCCAATGCCGTTTAGCAAACTCCAGGTGCTTACGTTTATTGGTTGCTCTTAATAAAGGCTTTTTTCTGGCAACCCTTCCAAATAGCCTATTGGCATGGAGGTGGCGTCTAATTGTAGATTTGGAGACTTGGTGAAGATGCAAGATGCAACCAAGTTCTGTAATTCTCCAACTGTGGCCCTTGGATTTCTCTTTGCCTCCTGAACCATCTGCCTCACTGTGCGTGGGGGCAAGATACACTTGCGTCCTTTACCAGGCAAGTTTATCACTGTTCCAGTGGTTTTGAACTTCTTAATTATTGCCCTAATAGTGGTAAGTGGTATATTTAGTTTTTTAGCTATTGTTTTGTACCCATTGCCTGATTTATGAAGGTCAACAACCATTTGTCTCTTTTCATTTGTAAGTTCTTTGCCTTTCCCCATGGTGGTGGATGACAAATGGATTTCATATGTGTGTTACCTCATTTTTATACCCCAGTGAAACAGGAAGCCATGGAAGGCCACAATACAGTTCCTTAAGACTGAGATGAACTTAAAGAAGTAGAATGTTTAAGCAGATTTAATTTTGTTTTATTTTATTTATAAGAATGTTCTGAGAACATTTTTTATTACTTGTTAATAAAAAAATCTCTGAGCAATTGTATTAGAATAAAAGAATACGGTTTTCCGATATATTTGAGCATAAAATATAGCTCATTACCTGTGTTGTTTATTTTATACAGCCTTTTTTGCTCATCTTTATCAAGGGTGCCAATAATTTTGGAGGTGACTGTGTGTGTGTGTGTGTATATATATATATGTCCGGAAAACATTTTCCAAACAGGACATTAAATAAAAATGTATATAATAAAAATAACAGTCAAAAAATAAATAAGGGGTATCTCAGATGTCTGTTCAGTATCTTCTCTCAATCGTCATCTCCTGCCCTGCAGCTGCACGCAATCAAACACACACACACACACAGAGAGCAGGGGGGAAACATTCCGAAAGTAATTTTTAAAAAGCGGATATAAATTTATTTATTTTTTTAAATAACAATTTAAAAAATAAAGACGGCTAGTTTTTCCCAGTACACAAACAGTCAGTCACATTGCTGTTTGTGTACTCGGGTAGTCACGTCTTTGGTTGGTGATTTTAATAAACGCATCACTATTGTACTTGAATTTAAGATGCAGGCTATTTTTGAGAAGCAAAAAATGTTAAAAGTCTTAAATTCAAAGGAATACGGTACTTAATGTGTAAATCTTTTTGCACGACATAAGTAAGTACATATTTGTATCACAAAAGGTTTAGGGTTAGGGTTAGAGTTGTAGCGTGCAATAAGATTTACACATTAAGTACATTGTAACTATGCATAATAACATTGTAAGTATACATGTATTTACTAAGTAACTACTATGTAAATACCCAGTAATTCGAAACACTTAATGTAAAGTGTTACCCAAAGTCAATAAAATATTATATTCAGTTGGTTTCAGACTATTATGAACCAGCTTACTAAATTGTAATGACCTTACATTGAAAGCCTAAGATACATTTCAGATGAAATGGTTAGTTGGGCTTTTTCTGAAAGGTCACACCTAAAAATGATATTTGCAATCTCAATATGTTTTATTCCCTCGTTAAATAAAGAATAAAATAATAAATACACCTATGCAACTGAACAGATACTCTTATCTGCAGAGCAGGGGGAGAAGTTTTAGGATTCAATTAAATTCTGCTGTTTAGAACATCTTTGGGCCCATTGTCGGTTGTCTTGACAACTGTTGTAGCCTTAACAGCAACAGCTAATCTCAACTATTCCCTTCCTCAGCATATAAACTGTTCAGATAGTGAATTAATAGGGTTTATGCTGCCTATGTAAATGATGAAATATTTTTGTTTCCATAGTGATTGGGAATGCTGAAAGGACAGTGGTACTTGACATAGTGCACAGCAGGTCTTAAATTGAAAACAAAACAAAAACATTGAAATTGCACTGAAACAGCCTATCCTTTAAAAAGTGTTTTTTTCCTGTTATGGTTTTAAAACTAAGGAACATTTTGACTCCTCATAAAATAAGTTGATTAGTTCATTAAATGATTACAAAAACAAAGATAAATTAAGCTCAACAGTGTTAACATGGCCACCTTGAAGAGTACCATTGAGTCTAATTTAATGATCTAAAACACCAACACATCAAAACCCTCTGAGCCTTTAAAGGAGTGAAACCAAGCCTTTAAAATGATTTATACGTCACAGATCGTCTCATCCGATCGGTTCCCATTAGAGCGGAAAATATCGATGGTAGATGCTTGTAATTGACTTGAAACATAAATTCCAAGCAGACTTTAGCAATCGATGCAGTCCAAAGCATAACCTAAAAGTACATTTAAAAAACATTCCTGCCATCAATTATATAGCAGATAACAACCACTATGTCAAACATTATTGGTTATAACTGTGTTTTATAAATGCAAGATGTGGTCCATGCTTTCCCAGTGAAAATACAGACCTGTTCAGAAGCAGGTACAATAGCAAATCACTGCAAGTAAATTGTCAAACTCATATCGATAAATTATACAACGTCAATCACACGTAAAATCATTTCTAAAGCAACTTACTGTTTACATACAGTAGATATCTGTTTTACAACAGGACTACTGCAGCACTAAAGTCTGCTGAAATCAAAAGCTGAGATGGTGACTGATATTACATGTCTTACCTGTGTAAACAGCTAATTGCATATTATAAAATGACATACTAATAAAAATACAATAGCTGCCAAAGGTTGGTTTATTTTACTGTGTTTTTAACAACTTTCTAATTAAAGTCTGCAAATGTTAACACTAACTACAGTAGGCCATGTTACATATCATTGTAATCAGATCCGGTACCTCTTTGCTTGACAGCTGAGAATTATACAGTTTGAACATGACAAAACCTATGAAACAAAATATGTACATAATATGTACAATTTAAAAAAAAAATGCTTTCCTGTTCCATGACTTGTATGACAAAAGTGTACTGTAGCAATATATTTTAGGATACGATGTCTATAAGTCAGAAAATGACTTTCATTTTTAGCACTCTAAACAACAACAATGTTGATGCTCCTGTTCATAAGATTAGTCGGCCCGCCACTAGTATTGTTCAAACCTGTTGAAGATGTTAAAACATTGCTAGGCAAAGGTGGGCATGCAGCTACCGACACCAACAATAAGGCCAGAAACACAAGCAGACAACAACTTGAAGCATATAGGGAGCATGTGACAAGCAGGCTGTAATGGTGACATCAGACCAGGAAGTAATGGACACAGACAGGACTGGTGAGTGATGAAATTGTGCTGATGAGCCGGTTTATTGTAAAATAAAAAGGTTTAAAACATAAACACTGAACAAAACAAACGGCATGGTGGCCAAAACAAATAGACAGACTAACAAACGGTGGATGAACCCCAAAACAAAACAAAACAAAAAATTCTCCTTCTCTCTCCCGTTCTCCACTCCCAAACACACAACCCCGAGTGAGTGAATTGTGCAACTATTTATACAGCTGTGCTGGGATTCAATTACTAATTAATTATTCACTTGAACCTCAGGACGTGAAATAATTTGTGCATTTCCCGTGCTCACATATTAATACACATTTTATCTGCACGTGAAGTAATTGTGCAATCCCTGTGTCTAAATAAAACTATATATTTTAACAACACTTGTGCTAAATATCCCACATTATATCCCGTGCACCAATATATATACACCAACATTAACATCACACGCAACAGATAACACATAATACACACATGGGCGGGGCACACTGCCACAGAGCTACTGTAAATCAAGGTCAGTACATTAGTTATATAAACCAAAATGCTATCCCTCTTCCTTCATTATAAGATGTGGTACCTTTCTGTTTACAAATTAACCTTTAATTGTAAGCAGGAAACAGGTCACCTGCTCTTTATTCTATTATTTTAAACTGAATGTTTCTTCATGATCGGAAAGCACCATTGTTATAAATAATAACATATTATTTTGTTGCAGATTTTGCTTTAGTGTCTTCCTTTGTACTTTATAATATGTTATACTGTTAGGGAGGTGTCACGTGATGAGACGCATGTTTCAGTCAATAGAACCAATGCATGTATTTAGTTATCTATTTTGTATTAAATACAAATGATTTGTTTTGCATATTCCAGTTGCACATTGCTGTCAACACAAGTGTTAAATCAAAACCATAATCCAGTGTAATTATATAAATATACTGCTCTTGCCATTGTTCTGACAAGAGTAAGACTACTTTCAATGACTATCCACAGACTTACATAACCCAAACTGCTTCCACGGATACTGTAAACCACACAGCACAGAAACACCCACGTAGGAGTCCCCATTGAGCACTTCTTAATAATGTTGGCAAAAAGAAAGCCGTTTGTTACATTCTTGGAATGTCATTGGCCCTACCAAGCTTTACATATGGTACATTCACTGTGTGTATTTCTTTATTTTAGGAACAAATGTGTCAATGTTGTCTATATTTGGAGAAGTGGAAGTACATACAGATCAGTATGTACTTCCAGTAAAGTGCAGGTCAGCACAAAATGTCTTATATACGGAAAGTAGCTACCCATACAGATTGTTTCTGACAACCATGGATATCTACGGTGGCTCATTGAGGCCATCAAAAAAAGAAAAAAAAGTCAAGGTCACAAGATAATTTATCTCAGCATCTCGATATCACCATTCCGTTATCTCCTGATCACGAGATCATTTACTTCAGGATCTCGATATCACCATTCCGTTATCTCCTGATCACGAGATCATTTATCTCAGGATCTCGATATCATCATTCCGTTATCTCCTGATCACAAGATCATTTATCTCAGGATCTCAATATCACCATTCCGTTATCTCCTGATCACGAGATCATTTACTTCAGGATCTCGATATCACCATTCCGTTATCTCCTGATCACGAGATCATTTACTTCAGGATCTCGATATCACCATTCCGTTATCTCCTGATCACGAGATCATTTACTTCAGGATCTCGATATCACCATTCCATTATCGTCTGATCATGAGATCATTTATCTCAGGATCTCAATATCACCATTCCGTTATCTCCTGATCACGAGATCATTTACTTCAGGATCTTGATATCACCATGCCGTTATCTCCTGATCACGAGATCATTTATCTCAGGATATCAATATCACCATTCCATTATCTCCTGATCACGAGATCATTTACTTCAGGATCTTGATATCATCATTCCGTTATCTCCTGATCACAAAATCATTTATCTCAGGATCTCGATATCACCTTTCCGTTATCTCCTGATCACGAGATCATTTATCTCAGGATCTCGATATCATCATTCTGTTATCTCCTGATCATGAGATCATTTACTCAGGATCTCGATATCATCATTCCGTTATCTCCTGATCACAAGATCATTTATCTCAGGATCTCAATATCACCATTCCGTTATCTCCTGATCACGAGATCATTTATCCCAGCACATCACACTCTTGGCTGATTTTCTCAAGATCCTAAGTTTTCACGATTTCAACATAACGAAGATTATTTTTCTTCCATGGCCTCAACGAGCCACCGTAGATATCTTTAATTGTGCTGTAAATCAGACCCCAAATAATCTTCTCTTTGCTATAATGCAACTATTTCCAGCATGTAGATAACGTAATCACATCAAGTTACCGTAAATGCTTTTTTTTTTTTTTACTATGGTACTACTATTAAAGGCTAAACAAAGTTACAAATAAAAATCCATATCTTTTTTTAAATGTCTAACAGTACATGTTTTAAATGTGTAACAGTACATTTTTTAAATGTGTAACAGTAAATCTTTTGTCACATTTTGGTTTATAATCAATCTAAATCTAAAGTGCAAACATGGACATTCAATGACTGACAAGCCTACCTACACCATCTAAAATGCTATAATTATAGCAGTGCTCTTGTCAAGGGTTGGTGGTATACATCCATATAAAAATTGCTCTTACACCAACCTTGTCAAGTCTTGTATCTTGTATCTTCATTTAAGAGGACTGTTCATCCTTTTGTGTCTCTGCTAATGTTAAACACTAATCACATCCCATTTTTATACTTCAGGCTGATGGCCTATGTCCAATACCCTGACAGTTTTATTACATATATTAAATAATGGGTACTGTGCTGCAGGAAGAAAAAAAAAGCTACTTGTATGCTTATGATGGGTATGTGCAACTTACTGCAGGGTAAAAACATGTTTTCTAATAAACTGTAAGTGTATATTTATTTACTTAAAATAAAAATACAAATTTAAAACATTTTAGTGGACTGTTATATATCAAATGGATTTGTCTATTATTATTTTTTAAATAAATTACAAAAAATAAATCGGAGCTACAGAATGCACCCAATATTGATCCTGTTTATTTATTAAACTGATACATACATATATCAAAGCAGACATATGTTTATTTATTCTGTTTCATAAAACTTCAAAACTTTCATCTGTCCAGTTGGCTGCAATTCAAGACAACAGGACAGATTTAATTTCAGTGCCCAATTTTGTAGTGTAACATTACTCAAATATAGTAGTATTAAAGTAACTACTTATGAAGGTACATGTGTGTGATTCCATGCCTATTTTTTCTCCCATAGATAAGTTACCCCTATAAATAAGTATTACAAATGTGGTTTCACATACAGTAACATATACCAGTCTGGCACACATGTTAAATTAGTATTCCGGTAAAAATCTGCAAATTACAAGATGAAATATTTCTCATTAAAATACAATCTCTTAGGCTTGCAGGAGATCCAACTTTGCACAAAAAAATGATAAATGCAGTTAGCTGAGCCTGCCTAACTAAATTCCAAAAAATCCTCACTTTCAAAACTCATTACCGTAGATTGTCAGGTATAGGGGCTTGTTTGACTGTAATGCAACAGTGGATATGCCCACTTTATGCGATTGCTATTTAATTGCTATTGTACCATTTGACCTCAGAGGATCCTACACAGCAGCTCACATTCAGTTTTACACTGACAGAACTGAAAAGACGTACTGTTTAAAATAGTTATTTAACAGGATTAGCATTTTTATATCATTACCGTTTCTTTCAAGTTTTCGCTATGACTATAGGCTTGGAATCGGGTATTTCTTATATAGACTGAGCAACTACCTTCCCCCGTGATTGAATACAAGACGATGGCTGTAATATCACCAGAAGTGTACCAGCGGCTGTCAATTTACTCTGCCTGCCGCTCCAGCTAAATTGCAGTTTAAAAAGACAAGGAGGGGCCCAGGGGATAACACACAAAAGAAACAGTAGCTGACCACCGCTCAGGTGAAATTGAATTGGAAATCTTCCATACCTCATTAACATAACAAAAGCCCATTTTAGACAAAGCCTCCCTTTTTAATGTAGAAAATCAATCTTTCTAAGGACCAAGTCATTGTTAAAAACTGTACAGGTGTTCCTTCAATAGTCCTTAATCAAAAGTGTCAAAACAAAGTTGGAAGTTATCTCTCGGTATCTATGGGAAGAAAAAGGACTCCAGTAAACAAAAATGACTTTGAGCCATTAATCGACAGGGTGCAGGAATGCCAGTCCGGTTTATTCTCTACTTGTCAGCTAGGGGGATACTGCAATTGATGCAGGGTTTTGCCCTGTTGGTGTTAACCCTGGTCCTACCTGAAAACTGATATGACTAAAAAAATTAAATAATGTAGGCCTATATATATCCTGCAAAGGATATGCAAAACAATGTACGTGTGCATATACTCTACCAGCAAATTGAGGATAAGATAGATATTTTTCACTGTGGATGGTAGCTGTTTTATCCTTGCTGTTGTGTCATTTCTCTCATTTATCTTCAATTGAGGATAGGCGTCCACATCGCCTTTGAATACTCTTGAAAGCCTTCCAGTTCTCAAATAATTGCTCTGATGCTTTCCTTTCTAAACTGTGGCAACAGAAATATTACTTTGCACTGTAGAGCAATGTTTAAAATGTTGGAGACTGTGTGTTGCAGTGGTTAAAGAAAAGGACTTGTAACCAGGAGATCCCCGGTTCAAATCCCACCTCAGCCACTGACTCATTGTGTGACCCTGAGCAAGTCACTTAACCTCCTTGTGCTCCGTCTTTCGGGTGAGATGTAGTTGTAAGTGACTCTGCAATTGATGCATAGTTCACACACCCTAGTCTCTGTAAGTCGCCTTGGATAAAGGCGTCTGCTAAATAAACAAATAATAATAATAATAAGCAACAGCAATATAGTCAGTGCTACATTTGTGCTACACTAGTTACAGTTACAAATAGTTGGTCAGACGGCAGCTCCTTATTTCTTTGAAGATCTACTGATGCCATTTTCTAGCAAGATGATATGAAAGACACATTCATGTGACTTGTAAGGTTTGACTTGCACTGTTAGAAAGTAACCTTCTTTTTTTATAAACAAATATACAATGTGTTCCCACAAACCTGTCTGAAAAAGGAACAATTGCAGTTACAAGTTAATGAAAATGTAATCACATTCCAGTAATGCATGACTCCCTAATTTAGTTTGATTTCTTTCAAACAAAACTGTTGTCCCTCAGATATAACACCCCTATATTTTGTTGGAGTGGAACTTCCGAAGGATATTCACAAATCACAAAAGGGAAACGTGAGATCAGAATTACAGAGTGGTGTCTTATAACACCAGCTATTATTGCAGTGGTATCCAGGAACACAAAGGGTTACCAGCTGTGGGTATGTCACCTTTAATACGTGAAAGAATACAACATTTGTAGGCTAGAACTGTGAAGCTCTGGTGGATATTCAATGAAGCTGAATGGGCAGTTATCTTATCTGGCTGTCCAAATTGTAACTGCTGCACATTTTGCCCAGACCATTATGATTCTACTTGTATGGAAAATCACATTTACTGTAACTCTAGGAAAGCAAAAAAAAATCCATCCATTCTTACAAATAATGATATCATTATTTTTCACATTTTTCAAGTCTAAATCCGTTAAAACAAACCAATCCCTGTGTGATCCCAGAAAATAACTTGGATTTAAAGGTGTTTAATATGATAAGGTAAGTTACCATTTATCTGTATACTTGCAGACATATATTAACATAATAATAATTTAAGCTTCTAATCCTTTTTATTATTTAATGAACGTCTTCATTTTACAAAACACCAACAATGCACATTATTAAATGTTGATCCACCAGGTCTAATCCTACTCCCTCTAGTGCAGTACTATGTGGTACTCTAAAGTGTAATGGTAATTCATAGCTAGCTTCTAATGCTCTTGTGCATTTCACTCACCTATTGCTTTTTCAATAAAGTGTAAATACTTCCAAATAGCAATCTCCATATTTGCCATTTGTCTTTCCTAAATAGTATGAAGAAATTATACTACTATGAAGTATCTAATTGTGTTTCACAATATTTATAAGATGGGGTTTCCATTCCTGATTTCTTAGCTGATGTCTGGCCAGGGATAACCAGGACAGGAGATAAGGATTAAGGACTGTTCTTTTTTTTATCTATCATAATTACTCAAATTTATTCAAAACCTTAACCGGGAAATCCCAATTGAGTCATCTGTCTCATTCTCAATGCAGTCCCAAAGGAAACATATCATTAAAATCAGATGCAATCTGTTCAATTACAGAGCCCTTAGTGATTCTCATAAATAGCTACTGTGAGCTGCCGAATTCCCCCTAAAACAAAAGCCCTTCATCAGATGAAAACGAAAATAAAGCAAATATTTTATGATTCTGCTGCTAGTTAGACTCTCCATTAGTAGATATGTTACACTCAGAGTCAGGATTTGGTCAATCACTGACAAAAAGTAACCATTTTGCGATATCAGCGTTTAAAAATTATCAAAGAACAAAATGAAAGATTATTTCAGTCTTTCAGCAAATTATTTTGCTCAAATTGCAAAATGGAAAACATCAAACAAGCAAAGAACGAAACAGAAAAGAAGGGACAGTTTCTTCGGTCTTTGAGTAAAGCGATATATCAAATTGCGCAACGTAAAATGCCAAACAAGCAAAAATATGATACAGAAAAGGAGAGACAGCTTCATCGGTCTTTGGTCTGCTGGAGTTTTTTACAGTCAGAATGAATTTCAATTGTCCAATAGGCCGATGCCTAACTTTGGACGAAGTACCCAAAGAAAACAAACTTTCTCTTCGTACAGCAGCAGCAGCTGATTTTGGGGCTATGCACGGCTTCATTTCTTGCAAGTGCAACAAGTTTTGTCAAACAAAGAAGTGCTTCTGTGTGCGTATGGGCATTCAGTGCAATTCTAAATGCCACAGCAGCAAGCCTTGCAAAAACAAACACAAATAGTGATTTTAATGTTTCTAAATCTAAATTGTGATTTTTTTTAAATGATCATTATGGTTTCTTTATATGTATCTAATTTGATTGAACTACTTTAATTTTACCTGACTGTTATTATCTAAAGTTCTAAACAATCAAAACAGTGTTTTAAAATGAGGCTCAGTAGCCCAGTGGAGCTCTCAGTATGGTTTATTTTGAATGTTCATTTACCAAAGTTGTCATCATCTAAAATAAAAACATTTATGGTTTTCTTGTTGTCAAAAAGCAGTCTCGGTCTTTATTCCACAATATTTAATGAACTGCTATACCTTGCACTGAAATGCATTTCTATTATGCTTAGTCCCTCCCCTAGGGAGTTCCACCAGACGATGCTGAAGTTGGCTTCTTATTCGCCAGCTTCTTATTCGGCCGTTGAAGTTGGCTTCTTATTCGCCAGCTTCTTATTCGGCCAGCTTCTTATTCGCATTCCAGCTTCTTATTCGCATCCCGCAAATGTAACACAAATTGAATAAGTAACTGGGGTATTTTGGGGGTGAAATCGCTTTGTGCCACTTATTGCAAAGTTGATTCTCACAGAGTGTTTTTCCCATTTAAGTACACTGCTGTCTTAAACATGTTGCATTTTTCTACTCTGATGCATTATGAGCATCAACAATTTACTCAAAGCCTCCACTAGTGTTTTCTATTATTATAACAACCTTGATTTGCATAAAGAAGGAAAAACATTGAGTGAAATAGCTTGCATCACTTGATTTTCAAGGTGTGGTATCCAAAGCATAATCAACAAGTACAGAGAAACATCATCTGTAATTGACAAACCCAGGACTGGAAGACCCAAAAAGCTGTCCAACAAGGATGAGCAATACTTGAAGATAATATCCTTAAGGAATAGAAAGAAGACAAGCGTTGAATTGACAACAGAACTGGCAGAAGGCACAAGTGTCGTTGTCCATCCATCAACAGTCCAAAGCACCTTTGACCATTGTTCCATAGTCCAATGTCTGTGTTCTTGTGCATATTTTAGCCTTTTAGTCTTGTTCCCCTTTCTTAACAGAGGTATTCTTACTGCAACACATCCTTTAAGTCCTGATTTCAAGAGTGACCTTCGTACTGTTGGAGTGAGTGAATCCTGACCCTGAGTGTAACAGATACACATTATGCACGTTTAGAATATGGCATACAATCTTTTTATTATTAGCCACAGGTGGCTACAAAGGGTGATCACGGGTGTTAATGTTAGAATTAATGTTGTTGATAGAGGTGAAGGTGGTTATTGCTGTGCTGTGTACTGTTGGGGAGTTTTTATGAAGCGGTATTTCCTTGTAAGTGGTGGCTCGGCCTGAAAACCACAGGGTACGTAAACTGTGTATTTTGTTTCAATGGCGGCGTTTACATGGACAATGACAGTTTTCCTTACAACATGTTTGCCGTAATTTTCAGGAAATGCGTTGCTATGCAGTTCTGATTTAGGAAAAAAATCGGCCGTACCAATGCAGATTACTCAATTCATAGTCACTTAGGGGAGGGGATATTTAAATGTCCGTGTATGCTTACTAAGTAGGAAAAGAACGACTCTGAATATTGTGAGGAGAGCTTCATGCGTTGCTATGAAGATAAAAACATTCGCAAATAAACCTTAAATCTCTAATTCGAGTTTGAAAGAAAACGGTAAAAAAAAAGACAGAGGGACAGATAACGCAGTTAGTTTGTAGCTAGAGCAAATACAGTACAGCTGGTTGTAGGCACATCTGAATAATGTAGCTATATTATATACCATACAGATATGCTTTAAAGTCGTACAGACACACATAAGAATAGGACTAGAGTTGTAACTGCATAAGAAATTAAGAAGATATAAGTCAAACTGAAGATATAGTTAAACTGAAGACTGTTCATATGAAGCTGTATGGAATTATTGTTGTTGAACATATTGCTGTACAATGGAAGGATTTTCCACCCATTTGACTGCCATGGATGTAAGTAAATTAAACTTATTGTTTCTGAAGTTTGAAAAGTCTATACGCCTGGAATTATTCAATACGAAATAAGAAGTTGAACTAATATGCAAAGCACAGTAACTCTGCTATTCCTAATCTACATAAATGATTTAGATTCTGGTATAGTAAGCAAACTTGTTAAATTTGCAGATGACACAAAAATAGGAAGCGTGGCAAACACTGTTGCAGCAGCAAAGATTATTCAAAATGATCTAGACAGCACTGGGCAGACACATGGCAAATTACATTTAATAGAGAAAAGTGTAAGGTACTGTACGCAGGCAATAAAAATGTGCATTATAAATATCGTATGGGAGATACTGAAATTGAAGACGTAGGAGTTAATGTTGACTCAGAAATGTCTTCATCTAGACAATGTGGGGAAGCTATAAAAAAAGGCCAACAAGATGCTCGGATATATTGTGAAAAGTGTTGAATTTAAATCAAGGGAAGTAATATTAAAACTTTACAATGCATTAGTAAGACCTCATCTAGAATATTGTGTTCAGTTCTGGTCACCTCGTTACAAAAAGGATATTGCTGCTCTAGAAAGAGTGCAAAGAAGAGCGACCAGAATTATCCCGGGTTTAAAAGGCATGTCGTATGCAGACAGGCTAAAAGAATTTAATCTATTCAGTCTTGAACAAAGAAGACAACGCGGTGATCCAATTCAAGCATTCAAAATTCTAAAAGGTATTTACAATGTCAACCCAGGGGACTTTTTCGACCTGAAAAAAGAAACAACGACCAGGGGTCACAAATGGAGATTAGAAAATAGGAGGCACTTTTTTACACAGAGAATTGTGAGGGTCTGGAACCAACTCCCCATACACTACCAGTCAAAAGTTTTAGAACACCCCCATTTTTCCAGTTTTTATTGAAATTTAAGCAGTTCAAGTCCAGTGAATAACCTGAAATGGTACAAAGGTAAGCGGTAAACTGTCAGAGGTTAAAAAAAAAGTTTAGGTTACCAAAAACTGAAAAATAATGTACATTTCAGAGTTATACAAAAGGCCTTTTCAGGGAACAAGTGATGGGTTAACAACTTACAGCTGTTCTGCAGCAATGGAAGTAAATTAAGCCTTGAAAGTTGATGCTAACAATTCCTACAGGTGTCCCAACTTTTGTTGATTACTTACAAACCCTCTGTCTGTATAAAAGCAGTGTTGGAACAGACTGTGTTACTACACCCTCTTAAGCATTATTTGGACAGTATTGTACTGCAGGAAGTAGTATATTGATATCATAATGGCGAGAAAAAGGCAATTAACAAAGGAAGACAGACAGACCATTATAACCCTTAAAAGTGTAGGTCTTTCCTTTAGAGAAATTGCAAAGAAAGCCAAGGTGTCAGTGAGTACAGTTTCCTACACCATCAAAAGGCACTTGGAAACTGGAGGAAACTGTGACAGGAAGAGGTCTGGCAGACCCAAAGCCACAACAGAATCAGAAGACAAGTTTCTGAGAGACAACAGCTTGCGTGATAGGCGGCTCACAGGACAACAGCTTCAATCACAGCTTAACACTGGTCGAAGTAAGCAAGTCTCAGTTTCAACTGTGAAGAGAAGACTTCGAGCTGCAGGTTTGACAGGTCGAGTGGCAGTAAGAAAGCCATTGCTAAGATGGCAAAATAAGAAAAAGATGAAGCACCGCCAGTGGACTACTGAAGACTGGAAGAAGGTCTTACGGACCGATGAATCAAAATTTGAAATCTTTGGTTCATCACGCAGGGTTTTTGTACGCCGTCGAGTAGGCGAAAGGATGGTTCCTCGGTGTGTGACACCAACTGTCAAACATGGAGGAGGAAGCGTGATGGTCTGGGGCTCTTTTGCTGGATCCAGAGTCGGGGACTTGCACAGAGTGAGTGGCACCCTGAACCAAAACGGCTACCACAGCATTTTGCAGCGCCATGCAATACCCTCTGGTATACGCCTAGTTGGTCAGGGGTTCATCCTACAGCAAGATAATGACCCAAAACATACCTCCAGGCTATGTCAGAACTACCTTAGAAGAAAAGAACAAGACGGTAGGCTTCAAATCATGGAATGGCCAGCACAGTCTCCAGACTTAAACCCCATCCAGCTGGTTTGGGATGAACTGGACAGAAGGGTGAAAGCAAAGCAACCTACAAGTGCAACACATTTGTGGGAACTTCTGCAACAGTGTTGGGAAGAACTTTCCAAACAATATTTGATTTCCATTGTAGAAAGAATGCCACGAGTGTGTTCGGCTGTTATATCTGCAAAAGGTGGCTACTTTGATGCGTCAAAAATTTTGTTAAACAAAACAATTCCATGATTTCTTTTTTATCTCCAATTGTTTATTTGTTCTATGCTTTAATTTCAGAGTACATTGAGACATTAAACTGCATAATTTCAATAAAAACTGGAAAAATGGAGGTGTTCTAAAACTTTTGACCGGTAGTGTATGTATTTTGAGCTTGTAACACATCTTCATGCAATTCTGCTTTTTCAATTCCATGTTGGTAAATTTCAGTTTCGCTTCCGAGCATCCTCATCACCATGGCTATACCAGGCTGAGGCCTTTGTGTGCCATTCTTTTTCTTTTGGAATGTGTAGCCTAACCCACTATTTATTGTTAGAGGTGTGTAATTCTCCACCGCTAATTGCGGTGAGGGGTATTTAAATAGTTTGATTGCAGAATTGTAGTCTTATAAAATAGGTCGTTATTTTGACGCTGAGTGTGGTCGTACTCAAGACGCACATTACGTGGCTTTTTGCGGTCGCTTTTTCCCCTTTATAAATTTGGGCCTGAGTGTTTTTTTAAACCTGGTCTCATTCTGTAATGCATTCAAATCCCATAACAGAATGACTGGGTGAATCTCACTGTTCCAAATTACACCACATTGCTAAACAGACGTGGATCTAAGTAATTCTACTTAATTCTAAGTAATTCTAAGTAATTCTACGAATTCTGCATTTTAATTTAGCATATTTAAGCATATCTTTTTTCCCCTATTGTCCTTTTTTATATGCACAGAATACACCATGCACAAACTGAAAATAAGAAGTTACATATGGTCAATTTAAGACAACTTCCATGCACATTGTTTGTTTCTTCCTTTCCATTTTACAAAACTGGTACAAACTTGGTGATAAATGATTTGTCAATATGCTCAAAGTAATGTGCAATGGGAATGAATGTCAAACTAGGCACTCAAACTTGATTGCTCTGGAAATATATACATTCTTCTCCACATACTGTAGCTGGAAAAGGGGAAACTGGTCAAATGAACCCTCCACCAAGCCTATAAAATGAGGGTCATTCGGGGGTGTTTCTGATGAAGACGAAATGAGAGCCTCTCACTCAGACCTAATATGTATCCTATCTTCTACAGCAGCCTGTTCCCATCAGCTGTGCTTTGTCATTTAATAAATGGGAAGAAAGAGCTACAGATATGACTATAATAACGTGACAGTCGGCTTCCTTTAAAGTAGAGCTAACCAATTATTTAAAAATTAAAATGTTCTTACCTTTTACTAGCTTTAATAACATTATTTCTGGTCCCCTTTTTAAAATGCATTATGTTAATTCAAGATAATATAAATGCAGAGGTATTGTCAACCTGCTGAATGCTGGTAATATTGCTTGTGCTAATAAGCTAAGTGGCAAGAAAACATGTTTTAAATAAAACCCTGATTAGCAGTCCTAGCAGGCTGCCCAAGTCACAAGTAGTCTGACCAACACCAATGTGCAGAGAAGGCAAAACCATAGCAGACACGCAAATAGAAGCTTTTCAACCTCAATTAGTATTAAAAATCAATCTGCAATAAATAATATGTGTCAGCTTGTGATTGCCACCGCACACTAGATGTGTCTAAAGAGCAATCGTTTGGAAAGACAGCTGTAAATGACATGGGTGACACGGAGTCACTGTGCAACCTCACATCAGGAACTGATGGCTTCATGAGGCCACACAAAACTGAAAAAGCAGGATAAATGGAGTGTTTGTTGTTTAGAACAATTACGTCTTGACCAATTCATAAAGCGTACTACTTAAACTAATGACATGCAGCACAGGTAATAGTCATAAATAATAGCAAGATGGCATGCAACCATCTCGGGTCACAAGTTTATGAAATGCAAAAACACCCATTCTGACTAGGTCATATAAAAGGCATTTGATTCGCAGGGAGTAAATGTGAAATATTCATCTAAACAGCTGCTATATAGCTATACCAACAGGGTGCATACAGCATACTGCACATGAAGAGAGCTGCTTCCCTTATTAGTATAAAATCCTCAAATCTGATTGTATCGGAAGACTTATCTCTTCATACACACAAAGCGCCTGTAGGTTTTGCTTTAAAATTAAATGACCACAGTGCACTCTGATTGGCTGAACAACATTTCAAGCAGTGATTGGATCTGTTTTTCCTTTCTTACACTGCTCAGTTCTTATAAAAAGGTGTGTGTTGTGAAATGACTGCACCAGAGAGCTACAGTAGGTGGCGTGACTTTCACTTGTAATGTTTTTTGGAATGCATGTTTAATGAGAGTACAACATGTTTTACCCTCCAACAGAGTGTCCCAAAATTAACCCAATACTTGTTGGAGGCTAGCATGTGTTTTTTCTAGAATCTGTCCAGAATTGAACACCTAATCCCAATGGACACGTTATGCAGTGTTGTCTTCTACACTGCATTCTGTCTATATACAGTAATTATGATGCTAACACAGTGTGTCAACACAATACGTGCAGTACATTTCACACTAGTGATTTCACTCCAACAGCTACCACCCCAGCTGTGTGGCTTATTGCTTTATTTTCTCTCAAGTTTTATTGTGTCAGAAGCAAACATACTGCAGAGACCCCCCACTGGGTCATTTTATCTGAAACACTGTTCCTTTCAAGATCAGTAGTTGACAATATTTTATAATGTTAATCTTTATCTGAAGATAATGTGCCAAACAGCAACTTCTTTTTGCATTTACATTTGTTATTATTATTTTGTATTATTGTTAGCTATTTTAGTTATTGTTCTTGTACTCAATTGTATTTATTTATCTATTCATGTGTAGGGAAACATCATCATATGTTTAAACAAAATTATTACTCATTAATAGCAATAAGTTAATTCACAATAGACCCCTTACACATACAAAAACAGAATTACAATATACTATTGTACCATACAGCAATAATCACTGCAATCCATTCATCTTTACACTCTGTAGTGTAAAATTAGGACAGCACTTTTTTATTTTGATACAAATGGCCACATTTTCTAAAAAGGTTTTTTTCTAAAAAGGTTTTTTACTTGTGCACTGTGATCGCCTACAGTGGAGACTTCATTCATAACATACGTTGCATGGAGATCCTCATAGAAAATGTCCATGCATATAAAGACCAGACAAATGGTACCAGAGATATCGTTCAGGATGCCATCAGTACAGTGAAAACTTCAGGTAACCGTATTCTACATTAACTTTCATCAAAGACACACCAGTACCTCCTCAAGACACACCTGTTCAGACACAAACCTCACAACTCTCAACTATACTGTGCTATATGACACCCAACTGTATCGGTACTTGCATCATCTTGTACTTGCACTTAACTGCGCCACACTTTGCTGTATTCTACTACTGCTCTCAATCATAATTATATTTTCCGTATATCTTATACTTGATTTTACTCTTAAAGGTAACCGTATTCCCGTTTTTTGTAATTGCTCTTAATCGTTCTTATCCATTTATTGTACTTACTACTTGCTCTTAATGGAATTTACTCTTCTAACCAAATATTTTTAAGTTTAACTGCTCTTAGTCGTAATTGTTCTCAAATGAAATTATTTACTGTATTTTTTTAGCAATTCTGGAAGTATAGCCTAGGCATCATTAGCCCAAACAATCAGAGGCCAGAACGCAATCGAAATAAGGCTTTCCTGATCCAGAGTAATAATCTGAACAATTTGTACTGCTTGTAACAAGTTTTATTTAAGAACAAAAATTGAGAAAATGCATAGTTCTCAATCTTAGTGTTACATTGATACAGTACCTACTGACCTAGACCTTCCAGGAAATCAGCTCATGTTAAATATTAAGTAGCGGGGTTCTGAAAAATATAGCACTACACGTCCCCATGTGTTGCTACAACTGTTTAAATAACATACCTGTCATTTTTCTTTTCATTGTTAACATCCTGACAACTTTTTACACATATAACTTTAAAGTCTGTTTCAAAGCTCTTTTCAAAATGGCCGCTCTAGTGCACTGATAGTGTAAGGATTAAAGCCCACATTGTCAAATAGGAAACACATCAATAACGATCCATGATGTGGTACGGAACAGAAAAGCCAGAGCACTTGTTATGTTGTTGTTGTTTTTTTAATCGCTCTTCCTGCAGTGATTTAGAAGACAGATCTCAAACCCCCAGTGCACTAGAGCGGGCATTTTGAAAAGAGATTGACGATGAAAAGAAAAATGGCAGGCACCTTATTTAAACAGTTTGAGCAACACGTGGGGACGTGCAACACTACATTTGTCGGGACCCCACTACTTACTCTTTAAGGGGCCTGTTAGGATTAAACAGTGTTGATTATAAAACAGTTGAGAAATTACACCATTACAAAAGAAAAACTTTTGAAACTTGGCCTTTTTTGTAGATATCACATCTTTATGTATCTGATGATTTAATTATTGCTTGGCTGTTTGTGAACACATGGAATTGAATGTTAAGATAAATATTTTATACACAACCTTATAATCTAGTACATTACAAGGGATGAGGGTGAGTGTGAGATAACCAGGGAAACCTATCTGTTGTTTGTGACAGACATCTGATGGAATGGTTGGAGACTAACCCATCAGACATCCATATTGGTCTCTACTAATCTGTTCAAGGAGATTACTTCTTAAAATCCCTCTTGATCATGTTTGATCCCCTTACCCCTAAACCATATTGATAAGAATTGTGATCCTTCTTATTTTAGTGCTGCTGAGCTTTTTGAGCTGTGGGCTGCAGTTACAGCAAAGAGTGGATTAAGAATCATTTTAAGGAGGTTGGACATCTTCTTAACACTGACAAAACATTCACAGTTTTAAATGAAGGGCATGTGCTCGCGCAGATCTGTCCTTCCATATTGGGTTTCAGCAAGACCTATTCAAGAAGAAATCCATCATCCTATTTACTTGTAGGGCAAACCCTGAAGATCCTTATATACAGTATGCCTGCCAGCTTGTGAACAGCAACAATAAGTACAGGCTGAACCAGGACAATATCAAGTTATAAACTATTCCTTCAGTTCACGGAACATATAGAAAGCGTGTAAGGCAGGATGTCTCAATATATTTGAGGGAAGCTAGACCACTCTGAAGTAGATATAGAAAGGGGTGGAGCTAAATTTTTATATATATATATATATATATATATATATATATATATATATATATATATATACTGTATATATACACAGTATGGAGCAAAAACTGTTGTGTTTGGCTAGGGCCATGGTTGATGAACGATTGGTTGCAGGCACTATAGTTGAAACTGACATTGCAATCATCTAGATAATTTTGAAAGCAGCTGTGCTAGCATCACACAAACATGAGCTTGCATCTACGAATGCGCATCAATTACAGAGAGAATGTATTAAATAAAGAGGTGATAAGAGCTCTACAGAGGGGAACCTCTTATAAAAGTTTACCGCTGTATTTCTGCACAGTATTTTTGCAGTTCTGCCATGCTTCTCATGGTTATACTATTATTTACAACAGTTTTCTCTGGTTTGTCATGTTTTTTTTAATATGCTTTACAATTCCTCACTATTCTTTACAATTCTTACCTCTGCTTTCCCATGCTTTCATTATGCTTTTGTAAGGGACTTTTGGAACCAAGGGAAGCGCCACTGCTCTGCTTCCTTGTTTCAGTCTAGAAATCCAAACACAAAAGCAATATTTACTCTCTTTGGCAACACATTAGGACCCATGACACTCTTTGCTTCAGACGTTCCAAAAATCGAATGGACAGTATAATTTGAGCTTCAACATTTAAGAGTGCCCCAGGACCAAGTTGCTAAGAATTCAAAATGATTTTGTTGTTCGTTGCTCTCTTTCCTCTTCTTAATCTAACAGGGCAGATAGGTAAGATAGGTAGATAGATAAGGTAGGAGATTAATAACCTTGCATCTAGGATTTTTAAATACATTTAACCCATATGCTGCCAAAGGCAGTTACTGTATGCCCCTTATACTGTATTTTAAAAAGATAAGAAATAGGTGCAGGCGGTACAGTACACTATGTGCTCAAGCTTCTGAACTCACTCATCTTTGTGGGTGTCGATGAGCTCTGCATCACCATGAATGTCGTGCATAACTTAGGATTTGTCATTTTAATTAGATGAAAGCAAGTTTCCAGGACAACCCCGAGGTTAATGGATGGTTATAGTTTATATGAAAGGAAATCTTGCCTTTCTTCTAATGAGTCAAACCTTGCTTAACGTAGGACCACAAAGCCACTACACAGAAACATGGTGGTACAATGGAAATGGCAGGCTTCACTTTCCTGGGGAAAAAAAGCATTAAAGTGGCAGAATGAACACTATTGATACCACTGGTGCATCACACAGCAGTTAATTCGTGTTTCAACTCTATCAGTGACAGTTTCCTTTAAGCATGTTGTTGTAATTAGGAGGCTGGTATTTGCACAGGAATAGCAAAATTGAAAATTACATATCATTTTGTAGCCACTGATAGCAAACCATCCGACTGGCTTGTAAACAATCCTGCAGGCTGCGCTCACATGAAACCTACAGCTGTGCCATCAGCAAATTAAAACCAATTGAAATCTATTTAGTTTGGATAAAAAGACTTCATCCCCACTGCAGCTCATCTGCTCTGCCAGAAGCTCCCAGCGATGAAACAGGTGCTTGTAATTTAATTAGCCTGATGAAACACACCTTTAAAATGAATTTCCCCTGACGCCCTGGCAGTCAGCCACCGCAGTCCCAGAGGCTGATCAGCATTCGGTAAATATTGAGATTTGAGAAAGTAAACACGGCTCTGGCACCAGATGGCTGGGAGTGCTCTGTTGACATTGCTGACTATTACTTGGATATGAAGTCTTTACTTCTGCTAGGCCCCTCAGGGAGTCACTGTAGGATTTGATCCCCTCTCCAGTTATTTACCTTCTAATTGAAAACCCTTATTCCCAGATGGAGCATCACGCCGTCGCTCAGGGCATCCCGTTTCTACTCTGCTTGGCTGTTGATATGCGGGTAATTGATTCCCATAATGCAGGTTAAATGTGACACTTCGTGTTTAATGAAAATTACCGAGTCCAAAGCCGTTTATCATTTTTACTGTTTGTGATGTCAGCTCCCTGGGAGCGCGCAGTTCAGAATGCTTGCTTTCCAGGGAGGGTAGGAAAGGAGCTGGCTGGATCTGCAAACTTGCAAGCACTCAGGAACTTCAAAAGTGCCACTAGATTGCAAAAGCTCGTCTGAGAACATTTCAAATGAAGGGCTGATGTGTAAAGAGGAATGGTGTTTGTATACACTGGGTGTTTGCACATTTACAGCAGATGGGATGCCAGACACACACAATTAATATGTGGGCTGCACCCCGTACTCTTTTTCAAACTTCCACTGGAATATCAGGAGGGTGTTTTATTATTTTATTTTTTTCTGGAGAAATATTTCATCACTGTGATATGTCTCAACATTTTCAAAAACACATCCTTTTACTTTTCTTCAAAAAAATGTCTAGAATGACATTTTCTATCCTAACTCAAGGGTTTGACAGCCCTGACAATATAATGATGTGTTTTGGTTGTTTATTTATTTTTGAAATACCTTTAGCATTCAAAACAGTAGACTTTAACACTTACAACCAGCTGGAATTTTAAAATTAATTTACAATTCTGGTCACCTGAGATAGATAGATAGATAGATAGATAGATAGATAGATAGATAGATAGATAGATAGATAAATTATTATTATTATGTGTGATGCAGATGAGCCACAAAGAAAGTAGATGAGATAATGCTGGAGACTGAATAAGTATATGTTAACTATAGAAGACAGTGTACACAAGTGAGTGCTATATAATGAGTGTACTGTACTCGCATGTTATTCAACAGAAGGTGAAACCACAAGTGTTAATCTTGTAAGATGCAGAGATGAAACTTTGTAAGCCAGGCTACCAATGGACAGTATTCTATATGGCTCTTCCCTGGGTCAGACAGCAATGCTGCCCAGGCTGCTTTGTTTAATGGGTCAGTAGAAAATCTTCTTTTGTCTGATTGCACAGCAGAAACAGGGGAGGATTTTTTTATGAAGATCATCACGACTCATAATTATAGCTTCCTCTAGGGTGTTTCAACTAATTAAAATATCCCTTTTTTAGACTCAAATTACATTTACAGGCAGCTGTTGGTAAATTAAGAGAATTGCAAAAAAGCCACCCTGCTTGCTGTGCCACACATTTAATGCCACCTCAAGGGGCAGTAATTACAGGCTATGGCTATGTTTCTGCAGGTCTGCAAGGCTTATTATCATGGGCATTATACATCATATTTACAACATTTGATGCAACTAAGCATAAAGAAACATTGTGAGTAGCACATAAGGACGTTGTTTCTGAAACACTAGGCCATATTTTACACCAGTCTTTCATAAAAACAAATAAAAAGACCTGGAAAGTTACAAACCCAACAATAAACAGACTTTTAAACTATGGCCCAATATATATATATATATATATATATATATATATATATATATATATATATATATATATATATATATATGTTGCTGTCTTAATACTTAAACTTTGCACATGGTGTTTACTTCAATAGGAAATATTATATTACACAAAAAAACAAAACTACCTATCAAACTTTCCAACAGTTAATTAAAAAAAAAAAATTCATGAAATACCATTATTTAAGAAAGCCCAAAATTCTACTTTATTACAGTTGCACATGTGCATTTCCCATCTTCCAGTGTAGTCTGTCTTTCTTCTTCTTATTACTATTATTGTGTATTTATTTATTTGTACCTGCGTGTGGAATAGGTTCAAAAGGACTCGTATACAATCTCTGGCTGTAAAAACTGTGGAATTGAATCACCTTTTGTGTCACCTCTGTGCTACCACCAATATTTGATTATTTTGCTCTTTGTCGGTCCTCTCTCACTGCAAGGTGAAATACCAGTCCCATTTATACCCTCTCCTCTGACCTTCGACCTGCTCACTCAGAATTCACTTCCAAATGACAAGAGTGTCTTTTCGAGCAAAATCTACATAATTTGCTGTCAAAGACTGTCAAACAAATGGTTGACTTCTTCCACCCCATTTCAGTAAAATGATCAAAACAGCAGAGGAAAAATCTTTTTTTTCCCAATCACAAGAAAATAAATCATGGTGGAAAACTGCAAATTCACATCTATAATACAACTTTAAAAGATAACAAGTATATTAAGCGTGAGGCAATCAATGTAAGTAACAGGTCAACACATTTAACTACCGAGCATGTGTATGCCTTGTATAATAGAAAAATAAATCATCTATTCAAAATGTGTTCCCTTGCTCCAAAAACTAGAAAAGCTAAAACCCACTACACATCCATTCAACTAACACATGTCTTTCAGCTTTGACTTTTTTTTCTTACATGCTATTAAAATAAAACCTCATTAATCAAATAAATTGGATAGCCCTAACAATGAAGGTGCAGTAAATAATGAGTGCACCACAAGACCATAATTAATCATGTCTATCTTAAGAAAATGGGGAAATGTATCTTTTCATAATGTTTAACGTGTTCATCTTTGTCTTAAACAATTCTATCATTTTTATTTTTAATTCTGTATGTGTCCACTATTTTCCCTCTTGTACTGGCTTCAATTTACATGTCACTACAGATTTGTTTTTTGTTTTTGTTTTTTTTCTCACACATAAATGATACAAACATTTTCCTGTTACCTGTAACGGCTGAATGACGCCCATATTCGACAGCTGCTGCAGTCGCTACCTTGTAGACGTAAAATAAGTAGATTCAACGGCTACATTTTTGTCTTTAAACATAATAGTTCATTATTTGTGAAAACCGTGTGATATTTTGCTAAACGGCAATGTTTGCACAACTGCAGAGACTCTGCGCCAGCATTAGCATATTTTGGCTGTGGCATTGTTTTACAGTGACCTGTATAATAAGTGTCACATTAGCAACACAACAAATCAAACGCTTCTTAATTTCCCCCGCTTTCCCACACAGCTGCCAGTGTGATTGTGTCACCAGATTTTAATTAATATGATAAGCAATACTTGGTAGACAACAGTCTGTTTTTTTGCGCTCACTTGCAAGATTAAAAAAAAAAGAAAAGACAATAGTTTTAGCTTGGTATAAACCAAAATATTTTCTTTAAGCTAGGCTGTTTGTTTGCCAGCTTATTAATTGTTTGTGCATGCTGATTAAAAACTCTCATTTTAAAAAGGTATACTGTTTATTATTATTATTATTATTAACCATGCATTGATATAGTCTTGATTGTCAGGTAATGACACTAATACATTTGCTCGAGCATTTTATTAGGCTTATATATATATATATATATATATATTTTTTTAAAGTGGATGTAGCATTATTTTGAGAACGGTAGATGAATGTATTGTTTCTGTAATTTAACTCGGGGATGCTCCTGTGTTTCTAAAGAAGCACCCGTTCTATAATGTACTTCAGCTGTTACTCTGTTCTTTAGTCGCTTAAAGCGAAGTTAATTGGTCCATATTTAATGAATCTGCCCTTAAACAACTAAAATACAGTTTGCTTTTTTTTTTTTTTTTTTTTTTTTAAACTACTCCTGTTTTTGCATGCACCCCCATATCTAACTTCTTCGAAAAATGCAAAAGCAATAAGTGGCTTAATTGTTGGTGGCTAGTTCACATGATTACACAAGAGAAACACACAAAAGGCCTTTTACAAACAAGCCAAGAATCTGTACTGAGATAAAACAAGATGCTGAATACCGCTTTCTTTAAAACATTCCCAGTTTAAATACATGTCAAAAGTGCCACCTATTTGCAACACAAGGCATTACAATTGAGGCACTGAATCCAGCTCACACTGGATCCCCCCAACCTGAATATTTACCTCTGACCCCAACAGGGCTTATCTCTGCAGTGCAATCTAAACAATTACAGGCATATGCAAAGTGAAACAATAACCTAACAAATGTCAATTTCTTAATTAATGAAACAAGGTGCTACTTTTTAAAAAAAGACAATATCGTGTTGAAAAAAATACAGCAGGAAAACAAAAAAAAGATATTTAATCTTGTAATAATGTTCTTCACTGGCTAATTGTCACTTGCTTTATTCCTGTAAGCAAAATTATTGGTAGCACTTTACAATAAGGTCCATTAATAAACACTTTATTAACCCTTTACAGATGATGAATACATAGTATATAAACTATGAACAAACAAGTTATAAATATTTATAAGCATTATTAATGCTTTATAAGGTCTGCTAATAAACACTTTATTAACCATTTATTAATAATTAATAGATGCTACATAAATATGAAAGTGCAAGGTTTAAATATATATAAAGCCATTTCTAAATGAGGTTATTAAGGACAAATCAGCATAGGGAGCTGAGATTATTCAAGCACATTATAAATATCATTATTAATGCTTTATAAGGTCTATTAATAAACACGTTATTAACCCTCATTTATAAATGGCTGTATAGCTATGTATAGCTTGCTCTTTCATATTTATGTGGAACTGAATGGGTTGATTGTTACTGGAAAAACTGGCAATGGAACATAACAAAGAACATAAAAATGAATACAGCTGTGTACCAAGTAAGAAAATAACTCAAGCATACATTCTCTTTACAGCAGAAACTTAAAAAGTCACACAATCACAATATGGCAGCCATTTTAAGTCAGAGGTCAATGGTATGGTCATCAAACCATTTAGCATGGAGGGTTTATATAGCCCACCCAAATACAGTATGACCAACTCAGCTGTTTTCTGAGATATGAGGCTTTGACACTGTTGGAGTGGCACCTTTAAAATAAGTGGCACTAAAGGTTACAATTTTCATGTACAATACCTACGATTGAGCTTGACGGAGAGGATCATAGAATACAGGTATGTACCGAGTATGAAGCCAATATCTCTACGTGTGAGGTCTTTATCATCCAAAAAGCAAAAAGTCACATGACCCCATTATGGCAGCTATCTTAGGTCTGAAGGCAAAGTGAAAGGTGCAATTACATCATGCCTATGGCGTTTCAATAACACTGAAAATCTGAAGTCGCAAGCTAAAATTGAGATATTAGCAGTTGCAGAACTGGTGGCTGGAAATGTGTAAATTTGTATAAACATGTATAAAATATCAAGAATATTTAAAGCATTCAATTCATCGGAACAGTGGCAGATCTAAATACCTCTATCCTTTAAAATGTACCCTCTCAAGTGAGAGAAATATTTTTGCGGACAGAAATACGCTCAAGAGAATCACATGCAATGTTGGGAGTTTGAGTTTCATAACTGTTTTCATTTGAGTAACTCCTTGTCGTTGTTTAGATCAACTGAATAGACCCCCATGTCAAGAACGATGTCCATATTGTGCCAATTAAAAGGTGGTTTTATAAGGAATTCATTTTGTATAAAACATAACACATTTTTTCAACTACTGTATAACTGATGACATTTGCATGTGTTAAAGACTGTTCTTGTAGTTTAGACAGTCTAACAGATGATATTGCTCCCCAAACAGCATGTTGCACTGGGATTTATTTAATGCTGCATTGGGTGAAGCCCAAAGAATTACAAGGCTTCTAAAACACAGGAACACACTTGCTGGTTTGTGTAAATGTGAAACCTTACCCAAATGTGAAATCTTACCCAAATGAAAGCTGCTTTATGAGTTAGTACACGTTATGACTACAAGTCAATGTTAAATGTATTAATTATTACATACTTTCCAATAAATATGTTAAGATACACAAACTGTAAAATGTAATTCATAAACAAAAATGCTCAATAACCTTTGATAGAAATTTAAAATCAGATTCAATATAAAAATTGTATCCATTAATGATGTAGAAAATATTCCTGCTCCATAATAATACTGCTTTTGTATGTGTCTTAACATGAAAATCAATTGGGAACCAATATTTGCTCGGTTCCAACAGTATTTGAGCAAGTCCTTCTACTCCTCTCTATTGATAAGTGTTTCAAGCGAACAGCACTTGTAATAAGTGGAAAATGCCCTGTTATCACCCAATGCGAACAGAATCAATAGTAGTTTATGTAGAGTTTGATAATTGCAGCTGTTACACAGAAGAGCTGATTCCTTCATTGAGTGACTCTTATCAATGTATTGTCTATCATCAGCTGATGGCTGAAATGCTTAGCAGAATTATCATAATTTTGCTTAAAAGCCTATTTAATGTGTATTTTACAGTATTGTAGGTACAGTTCCCAGAGTAGCCTACTAGAACCATCAAGATTCTCAATCCTCAAATAACTGCATGCAAGAATTCTTGTTAATTCAGTTCTGTCTGGACCCTAGTCATAGAAACCTGAAGTCCACCCGCATTTATGACTTCTCTGTTTACACCATGAATATGGTTCAAAATAATGAAAAACAAACCTTATTTTAGCGCAAATTAACATGCAAAGCACAGTCAATCTGCTGCGTAATAGATTTTTATGTAGTCTAAAAGACAGGCTACAGATGCTCAGAAATGGTAATTGCGTTATTGGAATAATATACAGTAATGATTTCATCAACAGTCTGTTGAGACTTTATATTGTTATACCAAATTATATATTGTACCTCTGTTTTTTTCTCCTTTGAATATAATTAGCCAGGGCACTTGCTTACAAAAAAAAAAAAAAAAAAAGATAAGACTATTCTACAATTATACACTACATTCATTAGTGTCACCTTATTGACTCCACCAAGAAAGAAATGACAAATTAGCAATTCCAAAAGCAGCAGTATAATACTATCGTTTGTATCACAGAGTCAGCAAATCCTAAGCTAACCTCTAATAATTCAGCTCCCCATTCTAACCCTGTTCTGCCCATCAATACAGTTTTATGTGCTTTGTACTAATCGCTAAAGTCAGATAAAATGCAAGGTTAATAGTTACCAACGGAATCTGGAGCTGTTCATGATCTGATAATGAAACCCCACATTATCGCTGCTGTGTATGTCTATTTCCTGGTCAAGAATAGGCCATGGGGAGGAAATCAATGTATAGGGCAGCAGCAATAGATCTCCGAGTGTAACATATAAATTGCCCCCTTCACTCTCCATTCACATTTAAGTAAATATATAGTCCTAACTTGGGATGTACTGATACAGAAGAATCTTAGCTTTTGTCTACCTGTCACTCCCCCTTTAGATTTATGTTGTCCAATTACAAAAGTGTCCGACAGACTCCTTTCCATTAACCTATCAAGTTCTACAGTGTTTGTTCACCAATAGGTTATCTGGCAATTGAATAGATATGTAAAATGTATCCCAGCTCACCATTCACAATGCCCTGGTTTTTAACTTGGATCATACAGGTTGTCTCGAAATGCGGGTCCATGTTTAATGATCTTAATTAAATCCACATGCCTCCTCTTCCTCCAGATATTCACGTGGAACGAGACAGGCAGGATATCACATTATTTTTACATACAATTACCCATTTATACAGTTGGGTTTTTACTGGAGCAATCTAGGTAAAGTACCTTGCTCAAGGGTACAGCAGCAGTGTCCCCCACCTGGGATTGAACCCACGACCCTCCGATCAAGAGTCCAGAGCCCTAACCACTACTCCACACTGCTGCGAGTTCTATACATTTATATTGTACTACATTTTATTCTAACTAAAATGTAGTGCCCAATCTAAGACGTTTTACAATAAAACTTTGTTGTTCAGATTTATTTTTTTCCCCCACATTTTTTTCTTTGTTCCTAATCCGTAAGTTTAATCAATTGAGCCTTTACTTATTTCACCAGCTATTTTCCTCGAGAGTGAACACTGCCAAGCTCAAGCAACCAGTTTGACAGACAAGGTAAAGAACTGCTGTATTTTAAAGCAATCCCAGGGAACCAAGGTACTGCTAGTTTTCATCATACCCAAAGCAGTGCTAATTTTAGACACCCTAGAGCAAAAAAAAAGTTTTTTGGTTTTTTTTAAATAAAAAAATGAAATGAGGGGGCTCCCAAGTGGCGCTCCGCGTGGAGTGCAAGATGCACCCTATAGCCTGGAGGTCGCCGGTTTGAGTCCAGGCTATTCCACTGCCAGCCGTGGACAGAAGTTCCCAGGAGGCGGCGCACAACTGGCCGAGCCAATTCAGAAAGTGCAATATAGGTACACATTCTGGAATTATTTAGTTAGCTACAAATCACCTTAAGAGATACTTATCAGTACTTGCTGTGGGAATTCTCTGGTTGCCAAGGAAATGCCGGTTTTAAGATGGGTTTTCCTGCTGACGCAAGTATTCAAATCAATAATGGAAAGTTTGGCTGCAAAAAAAATTAACATTAATGATTACTTCTAAAGTACATGAAACAGAATTGATAACTGGTTATTTAAACACACAGAAAACCTCAAATTAGGATCATGCAATCTGTGTCATAAGGATAGAAGAAAGATGGATATAGCCAATACAAATGCAGTCTTAGGTATATATATATATATATATATATATACAGTACTGTGCAAAAGTTTTAGGCAGGTGTGAAAAAATGCTGTAAAGTAAGAATGCTTTCAAAAATAGACATGTTAATAGATTATATTTATCAATTAACTAAATGCAAAGTGAGTGAACCGAAGAAAAATCTAAATCAAATCCATATTTGGTGTGACCACCCTTTGCCTTCAAAACAGCATCAAGCATCAATTCTTCTAGGTACACTTGCACACAGTTTTTGAAGGAACTCGGCAGGTAGGTTGGCCCACACATCTTGGAGAACTAACCACAGTTCTTCTGTGGATTTAGGCAGCCTCAGTTGCTTCTCTCTCTTCATGTAATCCCAGACAGACTCGATGATGTTGAGATCAGGGCTCTGTGGGGCCATACCATCACTTCCAGGACTCCTTGTTCTTCTTTACGCTGAAGATAGTTCTTAATGACTTTCGCTGTATGTTTGGGAATTCGTTGTCATGCTGCAGAATAAATTTGGGGCCAATCAGATGCCTCCCTGATGGTATTGCATGATGGATAAGTATCTGCCTGTACTTCTCAGCATTGAGAGACCATTAATTCTGACCAAATCCCCAACTCCATTTGCAGAAATGCAGCCCCAAACTTGCAAGGAACCTCCACCATGCTTCACTGTTGCCTGCAGACACTCATTCGTATGCGCTCTCAGCCCTTGGCGAACACACTGCATTCTGCTACAGCCAAATATTTTAAATTTTGACTCATCAGTCCAGAGCACCTGCTGCCATTTTTCTGCACCCCAGTTCCTGTGTTTTAGTTGCATAGTTGAGTTGCTTGGCCTTGTTTCCACGTCGGAGGTATGGCTTTTGGCGCAAGTCTTCCATGAAGGCCACTTCTGACCAGACTTCTCCGGACAGTAGATGGGTATACCAGGGTCCCACTGTTTTCTGCCAGTTCTGAGCTGATGGCACTGCTGGACATCTTCCGATTGCGAAGGAAGTAAGCATGATGTGTCTTTCATCTGCTGCAGTAAGTTTCCTTGGCCGACCACTCGTCTCACGGTCCTCAACGTTGCCCGTTTCTTTGTGCTTCTTCAAAAGAGCTTGGACAGCACATCTGGAAACCCCTGTCTGCCTTGAAATTTCTGCCTGGGAGAGACCTTGCTGATGCAGTATAACTACCTTGTGTCTTGTTGCTGTGCTCAGTCTTGCCATGGTGTATGACTTTTGACAGTAAACTGTCTTCAGCAACCTCACCTTGTTAGCTGAGTTTGGCTGTTCCTCACCCAGTTTTATTCCTCCTACACAGCTGTTTCTGTTTCAATTAATGATTGTGTTTCAATCTACATATTGAATTGATGATCATTAGCACCTGTTTGGTATAATTGTTTAATCATACACCTGACTATATGCCTACAAAATCCCTGACTTTGTGCAAGTGTACCTAGAAGAATTGATGCTGTTTTGAAGGCAAAGGGTGGTCACACCAAATATGGATTTGATTTAGATTTTTTCTTCTGTTCACTCACTTTGCATTTAGTTAATTGATAAATATAATCTATTAACATGTCTATTTTTGAAAGCATTCTTACTTTACAGCATTTTTTCACACCTGCCTAAAACTTTTGCACAGTACTGTATATATATATATATATATATATATATATATATACACATACATTCAAATACATTAAATTCACATTTTTTAAATTTAGAGAAACCGTTATGAAAGCAATCCAGGCCTGAATAGTTTGCTACGTCATCAACGTCTGTCCAAATTTAAATAGTCAATTTTCTCCAGAGTAATCCTTTTCCATTATTCGATACACAAAATGTAATAAATTAAATTATTTAAATTATTTTACTTACATGTTTTAGCAAGTGTTGTTGTATGACCTCATATCTCATGCATGACACCAGGTTTTTTCTCAGTTACCTTCATTAATGACTTATGCATTTCACTTGAATTTGTTAAACATGGACTTCAGAATAGTCTTAAATAGATGTATTTTTTTCACGGTTTACTATGTACAATATATATTTCGGATGTCCATTCGATCGCTAATGTAATTGTTATGCATTGTCAAGCAATCAAAAGCAAGAAAAGTGAAAGCATTGGGGATGCACAGTGTGTTCTGAGGGACACGACTTAGACGTCTGTCCGTGTGGTCCGTGCCCCTCCTCACTCCCCCATCAAACTCCTAAAAAAAGAACTCAACTAATGGCAGGCTTACCTATCAAATGACTGTGTGAACAGCCCACAGAATGCTGAAAGCTAGGTGGCAATCCACAGGGATAATTGCACTAAAAGAATTGTGCTATTTGCCATGCTGGGCTTCACAAGTCAAACAGCTACTTCCACACATGCAGCTGTGAATAGCTGTCAATTATAAATGAATAACTCTGGCCCCCTTGGCGCAAAGAGAAGGGTTAACCAGCAAAAGTGGCTTAATATACTGTAATGGCTGAAGAGCCATTGGACAGAGTGAATTCAACAGTGTTTTCGGAAATCTGTTTCCATAATATATATTTATGCACAATATTCGAATCTACAGTGCTATTCCTCAAAACCAAACCCAAGTCTGATAGCTTGCAATTCTATACAAGACAGTTGAGTGGAAGAAAACAATTACAGTGGCATCCAACTGTGTGCATTTCACACTCCTGTTTCAATCAATCAAAAGTCTCGGACTATCTAATAAGAAGACATGCAGAAAATATAAATCAACCGCAGCAAATATATATATATATATATATATATATATATACAGTATATATATTTTGTAACCGGCCAGCACTCACGGTCGTTCGTTTGCCCCTTTTAAAAGCAGACCCAGGACACAGGAAATTGAGTTTTAAGCGCAGTTGCGATATTTTTAATAAACAAAAACACAAACAGAAATAAACACCTAGCTCCTTGTTGGAGCACTGACTACAAAGGCAGGTCCCTGGCTAGCTCGCAGGACGGCTAAGCCATTTACCTGCCAAACACAACAAAACAAAGTTTTATCACAGAACAAAAAAGGTTTTACACAACCTTTCTTTTTTACGCTTGAACACACTATCAAGCAGGCTCCTAAACACACCAGCAGCCCTGAACAGACTGGCTGCTTCCTTTATATACCATGCACCTGGCTCTAATTTACAATGATCGCCAGGTGCAGGGGATAATTACTAATCAAACAATTAACAAAACAATTAAATTCAATCAATGTGCATTTGCACATGGTTTTCATGCAGGGAGGATATTAACCCCCTCCCTGCTGTGTTATATACAGTACTGTGCAAAAGTTTTAGGCAGGTGTGAAAAAATGCTGTAAAGTAAGAATGCTTTCAAAAATAGACATGTTAATAGATTATATTTATCAATTAACTAAATGCAAAGTGAGTGAACAGAAGAAAAATCTAAATCAAATCCATATTTGGTGTGACCACCCTTTGCCTTCAAAACAGCATCAATTCTTCTAGGTACACTTGCACAAAGTCAGGGATTTTGTAGGCATACAGTCAGGTGTATGATTAAACAATTATACCAAACAGGTGCTAATGATCATCAATTCAATATGTAGGTTGAAACACAATCATTAACTGAAACAGAAACAGCTGTGTAGGAGGAATAAAACTGGGTGAGGAACAGCCAAACTCAGCTAACAAGGTGAGGTTGCTGAAGACAGTTTACTGTCAAAAGTCATACACCATGGCAAGACTGAGCACAGCAACAAGACACAAGGTAGTTATACTGCATCAGCAAGGTCTCTCCCAGGCAGAAATTTCAAGGCAGACAGGGGTTTCCAGATGTGCTGTCCAAGCTCTTTGAAGAAGCACAAAGAAACAGGGAACGTTGAGGACCGTAGACGCAGTGGTCGGCCAAGGAAACTTACTGCAGCAGATGAAAGACACATCATGCTTACTTCCCTTCGCAATCGGAAGATGTCCAGCAGTGCCATCAGCTCAGAATTGGCAGAAAACAGTGGGACCCTGGTACACCCATCTACTGTCCGGAGAAGTCTGGTCAGAAGTGGCCTTCATGGAAGACTTGGCCAAAAGCCATACCTCCGGCGTGGAAACAAGGCCAAGCGACTCAACTATGCACGAAAACACAGGAACTGGGGTGCGGAAAAATGGCAGCAGGTGCTCTGGACTGATGAGTCAAAATTTGAAATATTTGGCTGTAGCAGAAGGCAGTTTGTTCGCCGAAGGGCTGGAGAGCGGTACACGAATGAGTGTCTGCAGGCAACAGTGAAGCATGGTGGAGGTTCCTTGCAAGTTTGGGGCTGCATTTCTGCAAATGGAGTTGGGGATTTGGTCAGAATTAATGGTCTCCTCAATGCTGAGAAGTACAGGCAGATACTTATCCATCATGCAATACCATCAGGGAGGCATCTGATTGGCCCCAAATTTATTCTGCAGCATGACAACGACCCCAAACATACAGCGAAAGTCATTAAGAACTATCTTCAGCGTAAAGAAGAACAAGGAGTCCTGGAAGTGATGGTATGGCCCCCACAGAGCCCTGATCTCAACATCATCGAGTCTGTCTGGGATTACATGAAGAGAGAGAAGCAACTGAGGTTAGTTATCCAAGATGTTTGGGCCAACCTACCTGCCGAGTTCCTTCAAAAACTGTGTGCAAGTGTACCTAGAAGAATTGATGCTGTTTTGAAGGCCTAAAACTTTTGCACAGTACTGAATATATATATATATATATATATATATATATATATATATATATATATATATATATATATATATATATATATATATATATATATATATTTATAATATGTAATTTTAAAACCACTTTTACCACAGGGTTGTGTTCCACAGTAATATTAGCACTCAGCACATCCCCTTTAAGGTGTTACTGTTTACCTTTTATTCTATTTAGCACTTGTTTTAGTACAAGACTGTGCTATTTTAAAGATACATTCAATGTTTCTCTTAAAAGGAAAGCCAAATAGATTTATATGTTGTAATGATACAAACAAAGCAGGTGAAACCCTGTGAAAAATATTGCTTTTATTGGTTCTAAAACCATTGTTAAAATACCAGATGAATACTCTGGCAGGATGAATCTCCAACTTATCTTCAATTGTATTCAATCAGAACATAGCAATGATTCGGGCAACATGTGTAGGACTTGTGAGAAAAAGAATGTCTGTGGGGTTTAAATTAAATAATTAAATCAGTAAAACCGAAACATTCAAGTACAATAAAATAAAAAATATATAATGTACAGAGTAGTGGGGAGGTTACTGTTTACTTATGTGATGTAATTTCATGATAGATTAATATAATTTGTTTTAATAACTTCAGATTAATACTGTAGGTAAAATATATCCCCGTAATCCTTTCCTGTTCATGCCACAATGCCAGTATCCCTATGCTGTGTCTCTTCATAAGACACACACAGAATTCTCAGCTTCAAAGAGAATTAATAAACAGTTTCAAATATCATTACCAACTGCCAGTTCCAAAACCCAAATAAGAGCAAAAAAAAGCTAAATAAGAAGCAAACATTTCAAGTACAATAAATGAATTACTTATGCTCGCTGTTTATGAAATCCTTTTAATTACTTTCACAATACTCTAATTGAGGCTAATCTATTCATCATGCTACACACAGTATGTGATCTTTTCTTGATGGTGATATTGTGCTTTACTTTATTAACAGCAAATCTCAATATTATAGATGATCTACAGTATGGAGCTACAATACATTATTTTATTAAAAAATTCAGGAATATTAGCGATCAGCCACATCCCAGCCTGTTAATATTAAAAACAAACCAAGGATCAAATGTACATTCAAAGGACTGGGTCAGTAAGAATGATTTCCTCAGGGTTTTTGTTTAGTTCGAATTTTTCTTCACCAAACCCAAAACAAATACAACCACATTTCCATGTAATTTTCATCTATAGAGCTCTAAGCTGTAGAGCTGAACACACTGTAGATTAATAAACAATACAGTTTACCTAAACTAAAGGCTCACTTCTTCAGTTTTAATTAAAAAAAAAAGTTTTTAGTAAAATAGAAATATGTGCAAATAAATTACTCCACAATTGCTCAATATTTTACCTGTATTTATAAAATTATCTTATCTTTCTTTGCAAAGAAGATCCCTCTTCCGTGCAGTTAAACCCCATTTCACTCAATTAGTTTTTCTCTTAACAGTTATTGTTGTTCCCCTAGTGTAGGCTATATTGTAAATGTATAAACTATATATTGAATACACCTGTTGTGACCCCAAGTAGCAATGTTGTATGGTAGGGTGGTTTCCTACCAGTTTGAGCTTGTTGCCCATGGCCTCCTGCATCATTACAATATCATATGACCTTTACCCATCTACGGTGACACAGACAGCACAGGTGAAAGAAATGAACCCTGAACAAACAGGGTAAAACCTGTCCTGTCATTCTAGAACAACAACACATTCAATAACTGCAAACACTGACTAAGCCAACATGCTGCACTGAAAGGCAAATATCTTTTATTTCGAGAAACGCCACGGCACGGACGAAACATCTGCTGTACCCTGAGGAGGGTGCCCACCATGAAAATAAAACCAAACCAAGAAGAGGGAAACAAACTCTTTTACTGCACTATTTTACACAAGCACCCTTATCATTTTTAATTTCAGCGCTTTAAATAAATAATCATACAATCAGCATAAATAATTAATGACAGCAACTTGACCCAGGTCGCTGCATTGTTAAACCTACTTATTTTGTGAAATAAAGACGGTTTGTTTCACTGCCCCAGTTATTTCCTGAATTATAGTCCAACTCACAAAACTTGGCACCTTGGCACCTAATTTGGCAGTTCAAAAAGGCCAAAGAGAACAGAACGTGTAGAGGGTACCAATGCAGAACTAATCCAGCTGGGTGAATTGCCAGGGCAGTGAGGGAACAGCCCTCCTTCGTGACTGACTGCCCTGTTACCTGACCTTGTTTTCTGTTTTGAGAGCACACTGTTTTTCACCTTTTATTAGCTCTCTAATGCACACAGCTGCTACAGCGCAACCCTACATCTCCTGGTCCTGCAGCAAGTGCTATTAGACCAGCAAAGCAGACGAGAATGCCTGTGATTACATTTTAAAACCTTAAATATTCCAAATGCACTGTGATACATGCATTAATCTATTTTAATAAGAATGTCAGGTAGAGGCTATTCAGAAACACTCCTCTGTCCCACAGACCACCACACATGGTACACGAAATTGATAGACTACAGCAAATGGAATTTACACACATACACACGCACACACGCACGCACGCACACACACACACACACACAGTTTTCTGCGTTTAATGTTCAACAAGTCAATGAAGGGACAATCTCTGATCAGATTTCTCCCACTGCTGCCACCATATTTGCTCAGGTCTTTATTACCACGCTCATGCCAGCTTCCCACAATTGCTACAATCTACTCTATTTACTCAGCTGCACTGTGCACATGTTGCTCTCACAATGAACCTCATTTCACGTAGACCTCTTTCTGCCTAAATGTTCTTCTATCACTCATCTCGCTATACTCACCAACCCAGTGTATGTGCAGCTTCATTATACGTCATATATTTACACACACAGGTACCCCATAGCAGCTGCAGCTGTCTACCAACGCGTATGGTGCCACAAGGGTCATAGCTGCGCACAAGACAATAGCAGGAGTAGAATACCTGTAAAAACAGCTACATCTATCTGTCTCTAATAATATGATATACCGATTTTATTCATATTTTAAATATTACATAACTGCTGCATACAGTAACTTTGTACCCCAATTGTACAAACTAACTAAATTGTAGGCTTGTACAAAGTTTCTGTATGCAAATAATAATAATAATAATAATAATAATAATAATAATTCTGGCCTAGCATTAATTTTCTTTGAAGTGTCACTACTGTATTAAATAAGTAAATAATTTTGTTAGCTACACAATGTGAAATGAAAGTTTAACTGAGATATTTTGCATATATAAAAGTTTAATGTGTATTTATATTAAAAGTGTAGTGATTTCAGATTATGTTCTGTGGCAGGTTCCATTTAAAATCTGGTTTTATATATGTTATTCAGAGATTAAACCGTTTTTTTATGTGTTTTCTGTGGGTTGTATAAAGCCTGTGACATGTCGTCATTAATAATTAAAACAGTTTTTTTTTCTTTTAAATCTCTCATTTTGTATATCAAAAGAAATACGTTCAGTATTAGCCCTATTATCTTCAATATTTTATCATTTGAAAATATACATTATTTCAGCGGTTTATAAATAACAATAGAAATAAAACACTTTATTCTATATATATATATATATATATATATATATATATATATATATATATATATATATATATATATATATATATATTCAATATAGCGTTCTGTTTCCACGGCAACATAAAATATAATTATCTTAACAACTTCGTTATGTACGGGAGTAAACACTCGAAATGTGCGAATTAAAAAAAAAAAAAAAGAAAAAATCAATAAAACTAAACTAAAAAAAAAACACATATATACTTCCTAGAAAAGGTGTCCAAAACTAATGAAATACACATTGCTTTTAACCTGTAGAATATTTTGTAGGCTTTTTAATGCAGTGGTGCAAAGCAAAACCTCAGGTACAATTTTCTACGTCTAACTGCAGGAACCAAGTGCCACCTAGTGGATATTTAGAGAACATCATGTTCGATATTCTTTTCTCAGTAAAACCAGTACGGTTTATCTATATTCTCAAAGATTGAAAACATTAATATTAAATTAAATATTTATATAGCTGGAAAACCAATGGTTAATTAAATGTGTTAATTAACTTTTTTTTTAATTAAATAAACGTGACTGGCGTGGTTTGATGGTAAAATCTGAATTTATTATTATTTATTTCTTAGCAGACGCTTATTGAAGTAAGTGGAAGAATGAAACTACCACAAAGTTTATATTGACCTTCATTCTATGGAGAAATGATATACTGAATAATATTTAAATAAATACATGTTTCATAGGAGGAAACAACTGCATCAGAAGTAAGTCATTAAACTCAAAAACTGCTCTCCAAATAAATGATAATTTAAATGAATCCACCCAGATATTTCAAGCTACTGTGGTGATGACAGTCACCAACCCCTTTACTTTGACAAAAGACATCAGACAGACATCAGACATGCTAATAGTACATTGCAATTATAATGATAGTACACTGTATATGCTGTATGCTGCAGCTTCTTAACAACAACCACCAGCCCACAATGTGATCACCGTTGGGTAGATATTGACAGCATGAATGATGTGATGTATGCTATTTGAGAAGTGGAGGGTCCGAAACAAACTAGCTATTGAAGTGATTCTTCATCACTTAATCAGCACGATAGTTAATGATGATGGATGCATGGAACGAGTGGATTGCTGTAACATTGTCCGAACTAATCCACTGCCTGCATAATTCAGTCACATAAACCACTAAAGGGTAAATCAATGTGTTTATGCCTATAGGCATTCTATATCCTCCATAGGGATTGAGATTGAGTATGGTTAGAAAGTTCTGTAGATCTTAATTGAATGCGGTGAGCCCTGCATTACACCAAGTACAGGATTTTAAACAGTATTGTATACTGTTGTTAGCAGACTAACTAAATACTCTTAGCTGTAGGATGTCAGCCATCACAGTTTCAGTAGTTGTTGTTGAAGGCACATACAGTAAACTATTACATCCCTTTCTAGTGAATTAGATATTATTCAATAATGTAGGACATTTGGGTTTTGAAGTTTAGAGACATTTGTTAACTTTTAGAGGTATTGCCTTGTATTGTTTTTCGAAAGTTTCAGAATTCCTATGTAATAGGCCTATAATGACAAGTTATAGGTGAAGTTAGTAGAACTCAGTAAGGTATTACCTTATAGGTCATACTATGATGTGATATTTAACACATATCAGCATGTAACACAGCCTTCTAGAGATGTATTGTGTTTTATCTGAGGAATGTAGAATGTGGGGTCTATTTTAGTAATCTAAACAGGGGCAGATTTTAATACCACCCAATTTTTGCCCAATTATTATCATACTAGCTGCAATAAAAATACACTGAATGAGGACCGCTGTTTAGATCATTAAAACAGACCCTAGTGTTGCTTTATGTTCTGTAGTTTTATAAAAACTTGCAGATTTGTAGTTCAGTTTTAGGTGTAATTCAGAGCAGTTAAATAATTGTGTAAGTTAGTATAGATCACTAAGAGAAAGGATTTTATAACTTTTTTCTTTTTTTTTTTTACATAAACATATTCCTTAAAGATGTATTCTGTATTTAAGGTATGGAAAGAGTCTGACATGAACCGAATCATTTATTTGGCTCAGTGACCGGCTGCTGTGTACTGTTGCTACAGTCTGTTGTCAATGGACTCTTTATGAGGTTTGTTCATCCAAACTGTACCATATCGTTTTATTGCAGGGATAGCATCATTTGGAATCCCAAAGCAGATTGTTATGCTGATATATTCTCCACATGAGGTATATGAAAAAATGTAAGTGTGACATGCAGATTGATGGGTGAACAGAGAAACTCCAGATATTGTCAGAATCTGATACTCTCAATAACTTCTACTTAATAATGTGTATACCAAGTTCCATGATAATTAGATCACTAGTTCTACAGATATATGGAAATGTGGGACATACTGTGGATTGATGGAAGTGCAGAATCAGTCTGCTCGTCAAGTTTCCATTGAAACACCCATTCAAAACATGTTTAATGTTATCTAAGCTGGGAGGAAAATCTATGTAAGTACCCTAATAGCTGTGGTTAAACAGTGGCCTGTGTAATGGGCTGGGAGATACAGCTGAAGTAGCTACCCACTGTATTAGTCGTAACTCCATCCATATCATTTGTTTAAAACACAATAACGTCCTAATCCTTTTACATTAGTCTGGGGCAGATACACACTTCGCAGGTGGGGTATCTGAAGGTGAAATCTAGGGGGGTAATAATAGCTACGATTACACAGCTCAAATGCCATCTTCTTTTAAGATTTAAAAGGATTAGCTCACTAGTGTTTTGTTTGTTTTTTTTTAAGCTGAGGGAACACAAAGCCACTTTGTGGCTTGGAACTTGGTTTCAGAAGACTAGGTTTCAGGCCACTGCACGGCACACCAGGGGAGACCTTGGGTTTGATAGAGCAGCGTGCTTCTTATGCTTATTCTATGTTTTACTGAATTTAATTATATAGCAGACGTGGGCAAGGGTGTGTTAAAAACTGAAACAATGCAGGGCTTAAAATATAATAGTTCATAATACGTTTGTTAATTCGACCTCCTCAATAACAACGATATATGTTGTAAACCACATAAAGTATTATTGTTAGCTGCACAATGTGTAGTTTAATTTAGATATTTTGCATAAATAAAAGTTCAATATGTATTGTTTTAAAAGTGTAGTGATTTCAGATTATGTTGTGTGGCAGGTTCCATTTTAAATCTGGCATTATGTATGTTATCCATAGATTAAACAGCTTTTTATACGTTTTCTGCGGGTTGTATAAAATCTGTCACATTTCATCATTATTAATTATAGTTACTCTTTTTTTTAAGCATCATTATCTCGTATCAGTGCATACTCTGTCTATGGTACCAAATGCAATAGTGAAAAATGCGCACACCAGCACCACCTTCTGGACATTTAAGACATAACAGCTGTGGAACTGTGAAATGGAAAACGTTCAATCCACAGTAATCAAAATCCTTAATGCAAATAATAATACATATGAATGCATGGTCACTCGTTTTGTTTTTTTGTGTTTTTTTTAAGCATTCTTCCTGTTGATTTAACTTCAAATGGCATTTCATAGTTCTTTTTTTTACTGACCCTTGTGTTATGTTTAATCCTGCTTTTTGCAATTACCCAAACATTGTATTTTTGTCTTGTGGTAAGTCTGTGTTTATGATGCACTGCCATCAGTTCAGAAGCATTGTGTCAGTTCCAGCTGCCAGGCATAGCTATACTGATCAACCAGAGAGGTTAGATCAACCAGAGAGTATTTCTATTAGTAAGCGCAAGCACCATCTAGTGAAAATCAACTGTAGATAGAGTTTTATTTTGTATTGCTGGCTATACATAGTAGTTTATTAGATGGTGTTGGCACTTGCTAGTTTAAAGACTTATCCTTACATAAGTGTGTATGTACAGCTACAATTGGCATATATGTATGTTACATATACTGCATGTATATCTGCCACTTAGAAATGAAGAAATGAATGTTGAGCTTTAACACAGACTTATCAATTATATGTAAATGCAATTTGAATATACTTACTCAAAACAGGATATAACATGTTTTTTTGTTTTGTTTTGTTTTTTTGAAGATAGGCCTCAACGTGTCTTGTTCGATCAAAATCTGAGACAGACATACAGTTTGTTCATTTTCTGTTGTTTTGTCGTGTATATTGACCCTCAAAGGTAACCTAGCACCTTGACATGTGCACTGCTTCTCATGTGCAGCCTTTCATTAAAACCCTCCTTAATCTTTTATTGATTTTTTTTTTTTTTAACAAGCAGGATAGAAACTTTGCTGTCTCATTTTGGCTACCTGTTTCTCTAAGCTATCACACACATGAACACACTGTTTTGCTTTGAGAGAGATGGAGTATCTCTGAAAAAATATTTTTTTCAGCAACAGTATGCTTACATTATATACTTCTGTTAGGTGAATAAATAGGCATGTTTCTAATCTTCCACTTCACCAGCTTTCGAAGTGCAAATATGGCCAGTGACCACTAGATGGCAATATCTCCTAATGTTTCATCACTAGTGATACCCTGCGTCCACTCATCGTTCTATCATTGGCTAAAGTAAAAAAGAACATTCATTTTAATCCAACTAAACATTGGTATGTATAGACATTAGACAAAGTTCCAGATCTACATGCAATTGCAGGCATGGTAACTTCAGATTTTCCTTTAGAAGAAAGATCATTTAAATTGTCTGGTGACAAATCTGCGCTTGTGGTTTGCAAACAGAAATCCAAATATCATATTCATGTAGCAAAAACTTAACACTGATTCTAAAGCAGGTGTTATTTATTTAAGTGTTGTACAAATTATATTGTTATTTAGAAATAACAAGTTTTAATTTTTCTTTTTTTTTTTTTTTTTTAGTTTTAGACTTTATTTTCATTCTATTGGGGGGAGGGGACCCAATTATCCTGCACCACACCTGTGCAATAGGGTTAAGGACCCCACCTGACGTCATCCTGGGGTTTAACATTTAAGGAGCCGCCCAAATGCTGTTCCAGCAGCAGTAAAGACACAGAACATTTTTTTAAATGACAAATGGGGATGCTTACATGATATACGTTACTACATTCTTATATTGGCTTTGTTTGCAGTTACTTGTGACACCCATAATGGAGCTTTCCTTCTCAATAATTTTGATGTCGCATAACGTCTACTTTTGTAGTGCTTTCCCTCTATTGTCAAAATTACTTAGGAATTTCACAAGTGCGAACAGCCAATCAGCTTCCAGATCTAGCGGGCTTCTATTTTGCATAGATGCCCGCTGGAACGTTGAAGTGCTTTTCCCGTAACATTCTAATCTACGACTACTCTGATAACACAAAAAGCTACTTAAACATACGTTCTGACACTGGTCTAGAGACAAGTGAAATCATGTCTGTGACAGCACACTGTAATGAAGGCTCAATTTGCAGCTACTGGACAGCAAATCAACAGGAAAGACACGATTGGTCCACAATTCTGTCATCAGCTGGGGCCAAACACCACCCTCCTTCAAAACCAGTCAATCAAACTGCCAACCCTGTTTCAGTTCTTTCCGTACCAGCCAATCACTCCCTGCCAGCTTGAATGACGCCCCGCAATTATACATGTCGTTATAAATTATACGAAGAAAGAGTACGATAATAATAATAATAATAATAATAATAATAATAATAATAATAATAATAATAATAATAATAATAATATTTTCTCTACGTGTATGTCGTTTTTCTATTCTAATTATGTTAGGGACTATTTTCCTCAGCGGAAAGTTTCCCTGCGAAATATCAGACGTTCACGGTAAATATAGGTTTTGAATTTTTTTTTTTTTTTTTTTTTTTAAAGAGAAAATAAAGAAATAAATCGTTTTCTAATAGCGGTAGATGACCTTGACTTTCATTAGCGCCCTCGGGACGCGTAACTCCTGTTGCAGTCATCTACCGTACCGCACAGAACAGCCCGCATCGACGGGCTCTGTCGCTTAATTATAAACCTGTCAGATGAAGAGAACGGAAATGCTGTCTTTTGATTGGTTGCTGTAGACGGCATTAATGGCCAGGAAATACCCTCAGAATGTCCACACAGCCATCACCGATAAAGTACAGTAAGGTATCAATTCGCCAAAAACAACATCTAGACTTAACTCCTGCAATTATTGATGTCCACCAGCCGTCAATAGCTGAAAATCAGCAGCTAACCTACAAACAAACTGCAAACCTGCAAAGCACATTCAAAAACCGAAGCCCAATGCGTGGCTCCACCCTCATAAATCTCAGCCACTAACATACCCGCTTCAAAACTACACTCTCTCAGGAAACCTGCAATTCATCTTAAAATAAATAAACTTAAACTAAAAAAAAAAAAAAGAATTTTACAAAATAAATAAATCAAATATCAAAATTACTAAAATAATTCATTTCTTTTAAGAATAAATTAATGTGTTTAATAATACTGCTAGTTATAGAATAAGTTTGTTATATTTACCTATTTAAAACTGTAACTTTTCTTTTCGGAAAGGCGCGAAACACAACGGTATTAAGTGTTTTCTTAAATAAATTAAAAACTAAACTGTATTTTGATTTTTTTTTAAATGTTTCGTTTGTTTGTTAAGAAAAAATAGTTCTCTTCGCATTAACAGGCAGAATTATACCGTCGAAGAACCGCTGCAGCAGCACTGGACGAGCACCGCAGGAATATAGAAAAAAAATTAATAAAATGTTATAAATCTTAATGTTGTTGCTGTTTAAACCATGAAGACGGTTTATAATAGTAATAATGACCTCCAGGCAGGACATTTCCTGGCCGTTAATGCCCCGGCTGGAAGTCCCTTGCTTACTCCTCGGGCCTTCAACTCTCCCAGCCAGGGTTTTAACAGCCAGGGAATGGTCTGTCTGTCGGTCATTATTGCTTAAGTCGAGATACACACACATCCATACTGTCACTGATAAGCCACTGAAAACTCAGCAGCAAGTCCGACTCTCCGCGTAGCTCAATCAAAAGACATATTGTAGCGATCTGTGCATTTGTGTTTCCCTCCCTGTATTCCCGCTCTATATTTCCCGCCACCGCTGTGTTTACCTGTGTGTGTGTAATTCTAGCCTGCTTGTGTGTGTTTGTGTCTCCCCTGTAATTGGTCCTGTCAGTGTGTGCTCCCATTGGTCCGAAGTGTGTGGCCGAGGACCAATGGGATATGTGTGTAAGCTCTGCCCCTGATTTATATACAGGGGTTGAGCTAAGAGTATAAAAGGGGCTGTGCCCAGTGTGGTTGTTGCTGTATTGTATCCTGTGTTGCTGACAGATGGCTGTGTGTGTGCATGTGCGTGCGTGTGTTTGTGTGTAAGTAAAAGATTCCAACAATGTGCGTCGTTATGCTCTAAATGTCAAATCTGGTTTTCACGTCTAGTTTAGAGTCACGGTTTCACCACTACAGTATCATTGTTCACTGCACAATTTATTCTAACAAAGTTTATGACACTGCTGTGTTTTAAAGTGTCAAGTTTATTTAGTTTTCTAAATGATTCAACGCAATGTCCTTCTGACGTCAGGGTGCCCATGTGAATGAGCAGTGGAATCTCAGAGGACTATCCTGTATAAATATTTTAAAATACATCAGTGGATAGCATTGCCAGTTCATTAACCTTTCAATCTATTGTCTCCTTATCAAATGACCCAATCTCCTTGCATCCAAACAATGAGTTAAACAGTCATGGGCCTCCATCATGCCAATTACAGTAGCAGGTAATGCAAGGTTACACTCTGGATTTCTGAAGCTCCTGGCATCTGTACTAAGGTCCTGAGGTCAGTTAAGGAAACGCTGACAAGCATTATTAATGAACATATGAGCGATGGCCCCCTCTGTGTGCATTGTGTGGAAACAGTAATGTGGCCCTTCCTGCCCTATCATTTCTGGGAGGCTGACTAAGAGCTGAAATAAAGATGTAAATAAATGACTTAATGATCAGATAATTGACCTTTTAGAGCAAAAAAAAAAAAAAAAATACAAATGACTCAAAATAATTGAGGGCTGGCATCTGTAATGGGATGGGTGCTTTAGGCCTCATTTCCATTATCAGTTTTCAGCAGGCCTGTTTAAATTTCAACTAAATATGTTTCAACTGGAAAAATATAACATATTGTGGCGCATCCAGTAAAGGCGCTCCGCGTGGAGTGCAGGATGTGCTCTATAGTCTACACGTCGCGAGTTCGAGTCCAGGCTATTCCTTTGCCGACCAAGGACAGGAGCTTCCAGGGCGGCGCCAATTGGCCGAGCGCCGCCGGGGAGGGAGTGTTAGGTCGGCCAGGGTGTCCTCGGCTCACCGCGCACCAGCGACCCTTGTAGTCTGGCCAGCGCCTGCGGGCTTGCCTGTAAGCTGCCCGAGAGCTGCATTGTCCTCCACCGCTGTAGCTCTTGGGTGGCTGCATGGTGAGTCCGCAGTGTGAAAAAAGGCGGTTGGCTGATGGCACACGCTTCGGAGGACAGCGTGTGTTTGTCTTCGCCCTCCCGAGTCAGCTCAGGGGTGGTAGTGGTGAGCTGAGCTTAAATAATAATTGGATATTCTAAATTGAGAGAAAATAAGAAGAAAAAAAATGGCGACCTACTAAATTAAAAAAAAGAAAAAAAGATATATGTTTTGTTTTGTTTTCAGGTGTTACAGAATATTTTAGAAACTGAGAGTGAATATGCTAAGGAACTTCAGAATCTTCTAACAAATTACCTCATGCTCATTGCAAGCCATTTCAAATTGGGAGAAAATAATAAAAAATAATTGGCAACGACCAAATTATTAAAGAAAAAAAAACAAAAAAAGGACAGCTGTGGACGGTTACCCCCCTAAAGATAACTAAGGCTTGTGAGGTGAGAAGCGACAGGTAGTTTATTCCTGCAAAGGGCTGACATCTGAGAGAGGCATAGTTTCAGCTGTAAAGAAATTGTCAAGCCATGTTCCAGGAAGCCAAGATGATATTTTACAAAAAGTTTTTTTTAAAGTTACACTGTTTTAAAAACAATTGTAAAATTAGGGTAAAATGCAGCCGTGTAACCGTAACAGACTACCTGTAAAATGTGTTGTAAACAGACATTTACAGTAAGCTGTCAGTAGATAAAACAATCAGCATTACAGATACAAGTAATTGTTTAAGGTGTTACGCCTTTACATTTCAGCACACTACAGATGTGCCAGGCTAGCACATTTCAAATCTTGCTCCAGGTGGCACAGCAGGCATTTAGAATGATCTTTTTTGAGACAATAAACACTGAAGTGTAATTATGAAGAACTTGACATTTGGTAAAGGAAGCATTGTGACTGGCACACCTTCCTCTGCATAATCACAGATGCCTTTGAAGGTCTGAATACCACTGATGGCAATCTGGGTTGTTGTTGTAACTGCCGAATATGTGACTGTTAAAACTGCAGAAGGTATACTGGAGTACTTATCTGAATGGATTCACAGTATCACAAACCCTTGAATAATTCAGAGCACTTGCTTCGAATTGAATTTGTTAAAAGTTCAAGTGGGGAATTACATTTTAAACTGAATTGTGAGAGCTATAACTAATGAGTGGTGTGACTCTCCCAACCCTTATAACAACTGTCTTTTACCTCTGATTAGTTCAATTGCTTATCAGGAGAGTTCTTTTTTGAATGAATCAATATTATTATTAAACTGTTATTCTATTGTACATGTGTAATTTTAAAATAAGATACAGTACTGTGTGCAAGAGTTACACCCGTGGAACACGCTGAGTTCAGCCACAGAGGCATGGTGGTCCAGTTCTTAGAGAAAGGGGCTTGTTACCAGGAGGTTCCCAGTTCAATCCCAGCTCAGCCACTGACTCAGTGTGCGTGATCCTGAGCAAGTCCTTTAACCTCCTTATGCTCTGTCCTTTGGATGAGACGTAAAACCAAGGTCTATTTTAAGTGACTCTGCAGCAGCAGTTGTGATGCGCAGTTCACCCTCTCTGTAAATCTGCTAAATAACTAATTAATAATAATAACATGGATGAAAAAAAAACATTTGAGAATGTTGGCTTTTCTACAAACCTGGCTTTTCTTTGGTTGTTAATATTGTGTTCTTCTAATTAGATGTTCATTTGCAATTCAATTAATTTAGAAACACATGTCATTGCACTGCCAATAGGTGTAGGTCCACATCAGGCAGCCAGAACAGCCCTAATTCAACATGACATTAAAACTGAGGGATTTAGAAGCTGTTCCTTGTGAGAGAACAGCAAGTTAAGACATGGATGTACCAGCAAACCACTGTTTACTGCGAGTCCCTCTGTCTTTCAGATGTGCTGCTTTGCCATTAGTGACTGAAACTGCCTTGCAGCAGGGAGATGCAGCTTTTATATACTGTATAACAGAATGCATGTCTGGGGTTACTTCTACATAACAAATGAATCAGTCATGTAAGGAACACCCCTCACAGTGTGTGCTACATATCACAGGTTTTTCTCAATACCAACCAGTCCATCTCTTGTTATAATGTTGTAGAAACAATGTAAAGCAAATGCATTGTAGATACTGTGGCTGAGGAGCAGATAATCAATAGCATTCCCTCTCACTCTTTTCTTACTCTCCCTTTCCCTCCCTCCATCTCTGCTTTGCCTCCCTTTGCCTCAGCTCTGCTGTACACCTTCAAACATCCTGATCCTATTATCTGAAGAATAAAAAGAACGCTGTGAATGCCTTAAATTCAATATCACTTTCAATTTACACTCTTGCATATTGTCCTAGCAGAAGAATAAAACATGCATCAAGACCGTTTTTTGTATTATTTTGTTCTCCCGTCTTTCTTTTATTCATGTGAGCTGCATCTTTCTGCGTGAGTGCTGTAATCAAGATTAAAATAGACTATACAGTGAGACTCACAGATGTCATCTCAATGACGACGGCTTTTAAAGGAGCAATTTCAAGAGGACAACAAGCCCTTCACATTCAATTGCACAGCCTGACAATGGAACCTCAAACAGTAGCATCCTTTCTGTCCTGCATCTTTGAACTTCGGAGAATAGCGTTAAGTACCCCGGCAGAGACAGAGCACAGTGAAGCATTATGAAAAATACTTCTGCAAATTATGTGCAATTGAATAATGTTATATAAAAAGTGTACTCCTCTTTTCTATAACTCAACATGTGAATAAACTTCTTCTTATAGTAAAGGATTAGCACTAGTTGATTGAATAGTATCTCAGACAAACCATTGCTCTTAACTGAAATGCTAACGTAATTTTGGGTTGGCATTGCCAGTTCTATCTATCCTACGCCGTATGTCAGAGTTTAAGAGTCACCTTCTTATGTACATGACTTTCTGGAAAGCTGAAATCAAAGACATAAAAATGTCCATGAAAGCATTTACCTGAAAGCTAATAAGTTACAGCTATAGTGAAATAGGATTAATCATTGATTGTGCAAATATCATAAAAAGGTAATGGTTAATTGTTTTTTGCTATATGACCGTATTCAGGCTGAATTGTTTGAGTCCCCAAAAAGTACTTTCCCCATTCCCATGAAGAAAGTAACATACAGTATGCAGCATCATTTATAGCATTTCTGTTCTTAATGCTGCAGAGTATAACAATTATTTAAACGTCAACTTTAAAGCCTTTTTTTTTACTTTTTAAAGTTGCACAGTACCCATGTCAGTGCCTGAAAAAAAAAAAAAAAATTTATCCAATGTCTGACCATATTTATCCTCTCCTAAACTAACTATTGTAAATCAAGGAGAAAAATGCTTGAAAAGTTAGTGGATTTTTGGTGCACTAAAGCTGATAGTGTGACAATCAGCTTTAGTGTGACGCACATGAAATCATAACGTGCTTGCAACAATGGATTGCGCAATTCCCTCATACCAAATGTACTTGAAGTGGTACAATTGCATGATGCTCTTGTATACCAAATGTCATGAGATTTTTAAATGTCTCACATGGCTTAATAATGCAAACGGACAGCTAGAATATCCTGTTTACTCACATACCAAAAATTCTTCTGTTAGTGTAACTGCAGTACAAAAGCATCAAAAAACAAGGCAAGAACTAAAAGTTATAATAAGTGAGATTCATCTGTAACTTTAGAACGATCTGTCAAAATACAAGGAAAAACTGGTTATATATATAAAGTAGACAAACATTTCGTCTAGTGCCTTCTTCAGTGTAAACATTAGACCTGGTTTTATTGCTGTTTTGCCTTTTTTAAGCAATATATTTTTTTTAACTATTCCAGATCATTAAAATGTATCCCCTATATGCTTATTATCACAACCAATAACCTTCATGGTCACAGTAACTCTGCACACACCATGTGAACACCAAACCTTAGTTGTGTGAAACAAAACTATTATGCTAGGCGAAGTGGGTACAGCAGCATCTCCTAATTTGCACAGGAAGACATGTCATAGCATGCTAAAGGTGTACTTGTAACATTAAAATCAAAACTAAAATGTTTGATACAATAAATGGAAAGTTAGGACTCCAGAACAACATGACAACAAAAATAACTCTTGCATTTAGACTTGGCCTTGATTAGGCTCGATTATGAGGCTGAGTGGCCCTAATTACAGCACCATGAGAGTAGAAATTCATATAAAAAAAGCACAGCAAACATGATCTGTATTGTGATTGTCATTTTTAGGGTTGCAAGAAGTCGTCACAAATTATTTAAAAACGCCTTTGTCTGAAATGAAATTGAAGTGTAGCTTTATGGTAGTATGATAACTTCAATCCCTGGGGAAACATGTTTACTAATACTGTAGTTTGAGATTGACTTCTAATGAGCAAAAAGCACAACTAAAAAACAACAAGCAGCTTCCATTGAGAAGCTAATGCACAGCACCAGTACTGGCTGGATTACTTCTGAAAATGTAAGCCTGAACTTAAACAAATAAGTTCTAAATATTTAAGCAGAGCGATCCAAAAACAGCATGAACAGCCTTCATTGTATACCAACCATTTTAGTGTTGAGCTGCTTCTAACTGGACCAGAAAATGCTCAAAGTGAACCCAAAATAAGGAATTAGTCAGTCGTGATCTTCAGATAGGTACAAAGCTTTGCTCCACTTTCCCTTTTACTGTGGGAAGGATTGCACCATCTTGCTTTCCCTTGAGCAGCACAGTTATCACTATTTCATTTATAAAAAGACATTGATGTCTTCAAAGCATCAGTGAAATCAGAATACGAACCCTAACCATTAAACTCCTCAACAGAAAAGTATGCTATATTAAGAAAACATCTTAGTCAAAGCAAATATATCCCCTCACAAACCTTTTTTTTTAAATGACTCAGTTCAGCTTTCCCATATCTAGAAACTAGTATCTCCCAATAGTTTGCCCACAACTACCACAAAATATTTGTAACCACAAATAGAAGCCAAGAAGCAAACCCCATACAGCACTGCAATTTATACATTTAAAAAGTATCCTTTACCTGGGCATGGAGGAGCATAAATAGGCAAGTTCATACAACACGACAAACAACAACTGTAGCAAAGATAAGTCTTACTATTTTTTGTTCAGAAGTCCACCTGCAGTTCAGAATAGACACAGGTCTGAAGTCACCGTGAAGGCTCTGGTTTGCAACTCTTTTTTTTTTTTTTTTTCTTGAACACCTGTTTTATATAACAGAAGCCATCTTGTCAAAAGAAATACAAAAACAAATTGCTGGAAAAAAAAGCTTGGAGACAGAGAGCTCAATTGCATTTCCTCTCTCGGTGTCTCTCTGGTGGGAAAGACTTCCACCTGCCCCAGTGGAGGGAGCCCCGGTGGGCATCGACCTGTGCCACTCAACCTGGGGAGGCAGTTTCTGTGAATGATGTATATCCTGTAACAGTGAAGCTTCCCTTTCCAGCAGCTGGTAGCAAGCATCCTTCCCCGGCAACCAAGGCGAGCTTGAAGGTCTCCCATAATAAATACAAGGTGGGAATGACCACGGATCAGTCAGCATCCTCCTTGGTGAGCATTAAAACAAAGCAAAAGTTTGTAGAGAGAGAAGGAGGGGGGCAGGAGTAAAAGCAGAACCAAGCAAGCTAAGCAAAGCTGGCAGCAAATCGAGAGAGATTGTTCCAGGCAGCTCCTGCTGTCTTTTATATACTGTACCATAATGCTGCAGCTCTGGCTTTTACCCTACTCAGAGAACATGAATATATTATTATCCACACAAAGGAGCAGGTTATTGTTTATGAATTACCAGCCTTTCCTGCAACAAAGGCTATTTTCATAAGAAAACCATTTCATTTCAGCTCCGATTTGATTACCAGCTAAAGAAAAGAAGGCCTGTGGCCAAACCCCCAAAGGATTTTTTTTATTCATGCCATTGAATAGGCTTTATTGCTTTCTTTTCAAGCTGACGTGGAAAGCTTTTAGAGTAAAACATTGACAAAAAATTATTGCGCCGCTATTTTGTGCAATAGAGAGGCAATGAGCCCATATCCATCCTTCACTCTACTTTCGAATAGCAGAGGCTGAAATTAATGACAGGCTACAGAGAGGAACCAAGCTAAGGTCTAACAATACATGTCAAATCTAAATGATCACTAACCACTGAATAGAACTGGGGGGACAACTGATTGATTCATGGCTCAGGAAAGAAAGACACCTTGATGAGTTCACTGCACCACAATTTGCCAGGACTGATCGAGAAATGACTGCATAGACAAAATGTTACTAAAAACCAGACGCTTTCCAGAAAATAAAAACATTCTAAAGAACAGGATTCAAACAAACAATTCAGCAAGCGCTTTGTCTGTTTTGGCATTATTCAGTGAGCAGGCTCCACTGCCTCCGTTTTCATTATATCACAAACAGGCTAGCAAAGAAAATAATTAAGAAAAAAAAAAGCCCTGCCTGTCTAATGAGTTCAAAAAATCATATTTGCATAAAAATAAACTAGAACTAAATAAATTATAGTGTACAAAAATGTATTGAAAACAGCGGCACTTTAAAAAATTATTCTTATAATAAAATTCCAGCTATTCAGTTTATGCTATATAGAGGCCATGGATGAAAAGAGTAGAATTTGCAATATACACATCCTGATTATTCAGACAGTTCATGTTGTATTCTGCAGTATCATCTTTATACAATACATATTTAGCCATGAGCAATGAATTTTACACTACAGAGAGAGATGTTTTTAAGTTTGCCCAACAGTTAAGAAGAGGTCTCTACAGTAGATTTTACAAGCAATTCAGGGTGATGAGGAAATCAAAACATTGAACAGTAAACCCGGCTAAAATCAGAGCATGTATTTTTATTCCAGGTACCAGTGATTTGTGGGTTTTGTCAATAATGTAACAACATACACACGTGCCACTCACAAGCGTTTATTATGAGGGAGGACCTGAAACCAAAGTTATTCCTGACAGCAGTGGGGAGCAGATCTTTGGCAGTGGAATAGGAAGTGGTTGCCGGAGGGCCATCTTTCAGGAACAGCCAAAAACACTGAGCAATACGGCCGAGGAAGGGAAGCCAGCCAGAGGTGAGTACGAGGACAGCACCATTGATGAAACGCTTGGGGAAACAAGTAAATATGCATAATTATAAGGGGTTAATAGAATAGCTAAAGAAATCATTCCACAAATCTTAGCTTTTGTGCACTTCCAGCAGGACACCAGACAGCAGTGTGGAGTAGTGGTTAGGGCTCTGGACTCTTGACCAGAGGGTTGTGGGTTCAATCCCAAGTGGACTGCTGCTGTACCCTTGAGCAAGGTACTTTACCTAGATTGCTCCAGTAAAAAACCAACTGTATAAATGGGTAATTGTATGTAAAAAATAATGTGATATCTTGTAACAATTGTAAGTCGCCCTGGATAAGGGCGTCTGCTAAGAAATAAGTAATAATAATAAATTCCATAGAGTTGAATGAAACCTGCTGAATAATGTTACGTAAACATATTGAATTACATACCGTTTTCCATATACTTAATAGTATCATTTTGTAGTTTCTTTGATTACTTGATGTTAAATAAAACTCTTGGTGATGCAAAACCTTTGTCCATAGCTGTAGGTCTCACCTTTGAAAGAAGCACATGTTACAGCAAACATGTCTTTTCATTAATAAATAAATATCTGACACCATACTAGGTCAAAGATTGCTCTCAATTTGCATGCCTTTTTTAAGGTAGTTATACTTGCACTTCCTAGATCTCTTGCATATCTTATATCACCCATCCCTCTTTTCTGTCATTATCCAACATGTTTTACCGCAGTGACTTAGGAACTACAGGTGTATAAAGTAAGGCATATGTCTATAAAAAAGCAACATTTCAACCAAGCAACTGGATTGTGTTTCCCTAGTTTATTCTGATTTTACAATTTGTATATTCCCTGCTAATTGTGTAGTTTGAGAACATACTGTACATGATTCAGGTCACGGCAATGCTAATTATTACATTATTTAGTCATTTAGGAAATGCTTTTATACAAAGCGACGTAGGACTAGGGGGTGAACTATGCATCTCATTAGCTGCTGCAGAGTCACTTACAAAAGGACCTCGGATACACGTCTCATCCGAAGAACGGTGCACTGACTTGCTCAGGGTCACACACAGTGAGTCAAGTGGCTGGGATTTGAAGCAGGAACCTCTTGGGATGAAGCCATTTTCTTTAACCACTGGACCACCACGCCTTCTATTACCATTACTATCCAGTAAAGGTGCCATTTAAAGCACCGTCCTCAGACATTAAACGTGATATGAACAGTAATAAATGCTGTTTCATTTTCAGGTAGCTTTTTGTGATTGTTCAGTGAGCTCCAAGTGGTATTGCACAACTCTCAATAAGACGCAGATCTCCATCAACAACAAACCTTGCTTCAGCAGACACATCTTTGTTGCCAGAAACAACTCTGCCATGTCTGCTGTGGAGTTTCATTTGTGAGTAACCTTGAACTTTCAAGCAGCATCAATCACAACTACCCCCCCCCCCCCACCCCGCCCCATGTTTTTTAAACTGCACAAAATGATTTTAAGAACATGCCCCTGCATTAGTAAAAAAAAATTACAATGCAATACAGCGCAGATTCCTATTATGCGTTTGCATTAACACAACAACCTTGTCTTGATTTGAACATTCCCCGGTGGACAACTTTGAAAAAAGGAAAGAAAAAAAAAAAAAAACAGCAAAATTGCAAAATGCACAAAAACTTAAACTAAATATAGACCAATGTATTTCTGTTCAATTATTAATCTTTAGTTTTCTAATTCAAAAATCCTCAAGCCATTTTTTATATTATTATTATGATTTACACGTGTATTTATCAGCTGGCTGTAGGTAAACTGTGAAATAGACCATAGAATGCAATCTTCTACATTTACCAGATTTGGAGGTATAAAAACAAATACAACTCTCTTGTACATTCTCCAAACAGGTCTGTCATTTTAGAGAATCAAACTGTAAAGAAATAATTCACTTTAAAATACCAAAAAGAGTGCTAGCTGAGTTACAATCAGACAAGTTTTGCCAGACTGATGAGCCACCCATTCTGTCATTAATATTAATTTGCGGCATTGAATGTGTGTCACAATGACAAATGATTGGCATATATTTCAAAACCTGTCTGCTGTATTTAGCACATGCATTAGGTTCAAGCTAAAGGTCTTCAGTCTAATCGGTTAGTTTACAGGTCTTATCTTGAATGCATTCTCTCTCGGATTCTTGCTTGTGAAAGAGCCATACTTTATGAAAGTGCATTTACATAGGAACAGCATCCAAGCTGTGGAGAATCAACAGTTTGTTTGTTTTCTTTTACATGCTTTGTGTACTTGATTTCCTGGTTGCTGAAATCATATGAGAATCACATACTGACTCACAAGAGACGCAATCATTGGAAGGGAGTTACATAATATAATGTATTGACTAGTATTGTACAATGAATCATCTGGCCAACTCCTCCCATGCTGGCCTCTCCTCAATTCTCATTCTCCTTGACCTTTCCTCTGCTTTTGACACAGTCAATCACCGCATCCTTCTCTCCACTCTTTCTAACCTCAGCATCTCTGGCACACCCCTTGATTGGCTGAAGTCCTACCTATCTGCACGCACCTCTGCTGTTGCTTTCAACAGCCTCCTGATTGTATCGCTTTGTTTAAACTTGTAAAGCGCCTTGGCTAAAGGTGCTATAAAAATGTAACTAAATAAATAAATAAATAAATAAATAAATAAAATGTAAGTGTACCTTGATAAAGAATACTCGTTTCCCGAATATTCGTTTTCCCTTATTTTTTGTAACAAAGTAAACTTTCTTTGCATATAAATCTGTATTAGTGCATTTTCAACTAAAACTTTAATTTTATGACCACTTTCCAAACTTATTTGTGAAATAGTTGCTCAGTTTGCTTTCAGTGTTGTTTTGTCCTAACTTTGTCCTAACCAGTGTAGCTTGTTTGACCTTTCCTGCCCTAATCCTAACATGGCACATTTTTTCCTACAGATTTTGTTGTTAATGAAAACACATTTATAATTCAATCTATATGTTACATGCTATTACCAAACTTGTACAATCCAGTCCCCTCTGACGTGTCCCGTCTCACCTACAACAATATATGATAACAACCTGCAAACATTGTTCACATTTACTACCATTATACATGCATAATTTACATGCAAATAGGATACACAACAAACATGCATGTAGGTGGGGACACCTGGTTGCTCCTTCCCTTTCTCTGTACAAATAAAGATAATTACATAAAGGTGCGAGTTTAGTGGATTAAATATTTTCTGGTGAGCATATAAGCTTCAAGGGATGGTGTTTTTAGACACAAGCCACTGGTTTGAACTCTTGAAAGCAACTTTTTGCCCTTTGAGATGCCTTAATACAATAAGAAATGTGCTATGCAAATAAAAATAAAATAATTTGGTTAAATATAGTCACTGTCATTAGAAAGCACAGTTAAGTATTTGTATTTGTGGAAGCTGTTTCAACTACTTGTCCTGGTTTGCTGTATCAGAATGCTGTGTTCTAATCTCTGCTTCATTTCAAACTTTACCCAGTGACAGTAATGTGCATTTAGAATCCTACAGATGTGTATTGTGCTCCCCTTAAACTACTGAATTGCATATACCTTTCAACATCACAGCTTTCTTCAACTCCAGGTCTCTGTGAGGCTTCTACCCACCATTTATCAAAGGTTTTGATCTACATTTTAAGTATAAATCAGGCACTCTTTTATGTTTTTATGTTCCTTTGTATTTATGCAGGAATATTTAACTGTAGACAAAAGGTGACTTATTCATTATTCATCCAGAACAAGGCAAGTATGGCAATTTGAAAAGGCTGACATTTTAGCTTTTTGCCAACACCAGCAAAATTATATCCTTTCCATTGTAAATCAATGAAGTAGAATCATTGCGCACAAAGGAATTAAATTGCCTTGTCACTTTAATAAGGCCACCTTATATACAACCTTCACCCAATGCTGTTGTGCAGGGGGTGCGGGGAGGCACATCTTCTACCTTAACTTCTTTAGATCTCTGCTGGCTTTCCAATTAAATGAAAATCCACTCAGTCTTTCACTCATCTCCTCCTAGGCTGTCGATGTCACAATGCCATCAGCACAAAGCCCTGCACCTTCCACCCATCAACATGAATTAGGTTGCGCTGCCACTCCATTATGCCATTAATATCAATTTGCTGTGCTGTGTATGTTACAATAAATAATATTTTAAGATTCTTTTTATGTCTTTTGAAAGCAGATTCAAGAGATTAAATTAAATGTCAGCTTTTCTATCCTTCTGTCCTCCTTTTGAACAGTTTCCTCTTTAGCTACTTAACAAAAAAAAACATATTTCTGGTGCTGTTTATAGTGGCTAATAAAGTTAGCTAGAATTCACATGATTTGCATTCAATGGTTAAATGCCATCTTTTGACCTGGTCACTTTATGTAACTGGGTGGGAACAGGTGCCCAGAGCTGCACAGTGCTGAACGAGTGCTGTGTGGCTTTCAGGGACTCTGTCAGTGTGCCAGCTTGAACAAAAGTCCTCCCCAGATAGAACACAATTGAGTGAAAACAGCTTTGCACCGCTGGCTGTAACCTCACAATGAGAACTTGCTATCAGAAGTGTATAATGTGAACGAGGCTAACACAGAGTATCATTGACTGCTATGGCAATAATGTGGTTTGTCTTTTCTTTTATTCTCAGTTTTATAACATGACATCCCAGTGTGTTCCAGATCATGTTATTTTCTCCTTATGCACATACAGTATACTGTATGCCAAGAATCATTACATCAAATCTGTTATTTAAATGTAATCTCCTAATGTCTTAAAGCCAAGTTAAGACAATGTAGCCAGCAAGTGTAGATGTTCAGTGACAGAAACAATCAGAATCATGTTTCTCCCTGCTTTTCTCATCTGTGAAGCAGAAATACAGTTACTACAAATTAGGTGGTTTATCTTTTCCCTTTACAGTATTTTTTTCTTGTCCCTTTACTTTCTAACTCGCTATCTCTTTTTTGTGATCTTGTTCTTTTTTCACCTATTTTTAATTAACTCATTCTTTTCTTTTCACTCTGAGTCACTCATTATTTTCTTTTCCTTCTGTTATACTCCTAAGTATAATCCTGTACTTCAGAGTACTGTAATCTGCCAAGTGTTTAATCTGTAGTATTTGGTATTTAATCATATCTTGATGTAACTATCACTGTCACTTTTATCTGCTATATTATTGAATTGTATTTTGTCACACTTGTACTTGCTTGAACTAGTCATTGTATTTATCTTGCTCTTATTGTATTATTACTTGTACTGTAACACTTGAAATGTATTTGCTTACGATTGTAAGTCGCCCTGGATAAGGGCGTCTGCTAAGAAATAAATAATAATAATAATAATAATACTACTATCTTCTTTTCTTTTTACTCCTCCTTGTGTTTCATGATCTTATTCTTTCCTTTTGACTCTCCCTTCTGCTTCACTATACATCCTTGTGCATTTCTTCTTTCCTGTTGCGTCTCACTCAGGACTACTGGTACACTCGATTCCCAAACCTCACATCTCCTTTGAAGTAAACGCCTTTCTCAATGTAGGAGTAGAAATGATTATCTGATTTGCATAAAATGGTGAACAACCCAGTTACCAGTTAAGTATGAACCTGGTTCTTATTTATTTGCAAAATAATTATCCAAAGTAGGTCATGGCTTCCACCTTTTGCAAGGCACAGTGCAGATGCTACAATGATGTTGTCAATGTAACGTAAATCGATACAGATACCAGAACACATAAATCTAGTATCTTAATGGATGTACTCTGGGGTACAGTACAGAAATATTAATGTGTCTTAAAATTGCACCCTCTTTGAAGACCCCATTCATTTTCTGAACTAGATTAAAAACTTTTTGTACAGGTTATCTTATTGCAAAGAAGATTTTGGGCAAGGGAGCAACAAAACAAAGCTCAGTGGCTCTGGTTGCAGGTTTTTTCTTTTGTTCTAGGCACAGAATGACACCTAAAATGCACAAGAACTGTGAGGGGGGATTGTTTGATTTCCTTTATGGGTTTTTTGGGTTTTTTTAGCTTGTTCTGGTGGTGGATTATCAACCAAAAAAGCAATCCAACAAAAAGGCAACTATTTACAAGTTTAATTAACAGAAACATGTTACATGTTGGTGAGACACAAAATAAATACAGTGGTCACAAGTAAAGGAACAGAGACCAATAAGGTTTCTGCTAACAATCACACATGGAACCCAAAGCACATTCTTTGTTCAGAATTTCTACTACAATGCAGTAAGTTAATTTAAATACATAATTTAGAAATAAAAGTGTTGTCAGCAAAATGATTTTCAGATATATTTCTAAAATTCATACAGTACAGTAATCTTTTATTCCCGTACAGTAACTGGCAAGAGAACAGCTTTCTGTTACTAATAAAAACTGTGACCGTTAAGAAAGATGATGATACATGAAGAGCCTTAAGAAATACATTACTGAAGTCACAAAGAACAGTGTTATATACAAAAAAAAGATTTTAGAACCTTGTATTAAACAATATAATCCCCCTACAAAATAAACACTACACATGCACCAAAATGAGGTAATTTCAAAACAAAATCTACAAAAGTTCCGAAAGACAAATCGGTATTCAATTTACCTGAAAATTGTCCAGTATCTTCAGTGAGTTGTATTGCTGTTTTGTCATTCTTTTAATCTGTGTTACAGTGTGTGCTCCTAAAGGCATAGGACAACAGTGCTAGCCAGTGGAGAATGAAGTGCGCTCAAGTTTGGGCATAGCAAAGGCAGCTTCTCCGCCAAGCATTGTCTCCTCCAAAGCCTGTTCTTCAGAATTCGGTTTGTCTTCACTTTCCAAACCCTACGTTTTTGGTCCTCTCTGGGGCAAGTTAAGAGCCACATTTAAGACCAATGTTTGTCATTTCTGCTGGTGTGCTGGATGTCAGACTGCTCACAGATTGGCTGACAGCACCAGATCTGCAACAGGACCCTGAACAGTTGACTGATAAAAAGAACTTTTAGACACTTCTTCCCTCAAGCTCAGGTAAGGCCAGTGTTGTGATCACAGGAGGATTCCATAATGCATCAAGCAGCCCCTCAGCACCGAGTTTTACAGAGCATTGTTAATACCAACTTCGAGCTTGGTATTGGTCTAGGCTCACTTATTGTCATGTCAATCACAATCTTAAGACAGATGGCTGGCTTGATCCCTGAAGATTTAGGTAAGTTCATTTAATTCCAATATTGTGAACGTCTTAAATCTGTTCCGTGTCCTGCTGAATGCTTAATGTTTTTGTGTGTGTGTGTGTGTGTGTGTGTGTTATGTTTATTACACACCCAGGTAAATTATTAGTTATAAATTGGTTTCATCCCAGGATGGATCATTCATACTCATTAATACTTTCTTAACAAGTTTCTCCAGATCTTTACGGGCTCTTTGTTCCTCTTCCAGTGACCTTTTTATCTTCTTGTTATCCTGCATTAAGCAAGAACATGTTGTCACAATTAAAAACTTTGAATTCAGAAATGTTTAAAAGGTTAAATGAAACACTTTGGATTACAAAAACGTTCAAGGTGCAGGACCCATGCTTCTTGTTGAAAAGGTCACGTGCTTAAATACAGTCCAGGTGCCAATTTTGACAGGATCCCTCAACCAAATTTGATAGGGGAGGGATTTATAGAAACACACCTGCATGCTCACAATGATTTTGAACAGCATTCCCAAAAGTCTATTACTATTGGGCACCCCAGAACTAGATGTTGTACCTACCAAGCTTTAATCATGCCATAAAAATCTACATTTCCTTCCAGGGTAAAAAAACAGCAGTAGACAATAAAATGCACTGAAATGACCCTCACTTGTACAACAATAAAATGTGCAGCAATAAGGACATCTTACAAACAGTGTTTTTCTACTCTACCTACCTGTTTTAATTCTTGTACTTCATCCTTTAATGCATAAACTGTGTCCACGAGGCTCCTTTAAAAATAAATGTTTAGATCCAATTAATATTGATACACACAGGTATCAATAAATGGTAGAACCGAGTGCCTAAAGTGGTTAATTTTTCTTTAATACATTTTTATGGGTTGGACCACATAATAGATTTATTTTGTTTTATTCTATTTGTAATATGCATTGCAATTTTCTTTAAACACCAAACAGTACAAAGGTACAGTGCAGCATGTTCCAAGCCTGACCCTTCCACAATTAAAAGGTCTTCGCAATAGACCATGATGTCATTTTGATTCTTTGTTTTTCAACAGATTCAGGTGTTTTGCAGCTTTTTTCTCCAGTACGAACATGGCAGGAAACTACTTGGTTATGGGTTTGTTGTTTTTTTCCCTTAATTTAAAATGATTAATCATATGGACTACGCAAAACATTTAAGTTCAAATAAAAAACTGGATATAGATCCCAATTTTTTTTGTTATCAGTTTTCTGCAAATCTCCCAATAAAGCCTGTATAATGATATAAGTAATCCGCTCTTACTTCTCTTCTGTTACAGTCTGACCATTGCTTTTGGTTTCTTCAACAATAATCTTCTCCTCTTCGGGAAACAGCATGTGAGGGCCCGATTCTTTCCTATAACCTGTTTTAAAACATGAGTCAGCAGTTCGGTTTCAGTGTGGCATTTCAAGTAACCTTGTGCTTCTTTCAGCAAAGAAACAATACTCTAGACAGTTATGCTCTAAGCACTCTTACTAGTTCACAAGCATTTTTGATTTTCATTCTTAACATGCATTGATCTTCCAGTTTTCCCAAGAAAGTACCAAACGCAAAATTACAGTAGGGCTCTATTGAATTTAAAAGGAATGTTCTCTAAACACAGAACAAGTTCAGCACACCCAGACACTTCTCATGCTTCTCCAGCACTGTGACTCTCAATCGCCAATAAGGGGAGCAGCTGTCCACACCACATCAATCCCTGACCGCCAACAAAAGGTTCAAGATAGATTTCCATGATGTTGTGGCTCGTCTACTAGGTACTGTGCCAAGATCCACAAAAAACATATTGAATTTTTTTTTTTTTTTAAACTACTACTGACCTGGGCTGGACCTGAACCAGGTTGGGTTTGGGCTATGTATCATAGTATACCAACCATTTCAAATCATTCCTTAGGATATTTGTGTAGGCCTTTAGCCAATTTAAATCCACAAAATTCTACTACATGTGATGTAGGACACTTATGTAGAAGAAAATCACCATGTTATCCTATTAAAAATGAAAAGTTTTTTTTTTCATATTATATATATATATATATATATATATATATATATATATATATATAGCTTTAGGTTATGGTATGTATGCATTTCTTCCCAAGAGATGTGAATATTGTAAGTCACAAATATAACAAATATAATCGTTCAGGATACAGTCTTTTCTGCTTTCTCCCCACACTCCATGTGAGGAAAACATGCTATTTCTAAAAGTAATTGGAAGTCAGCTTATTTTTTATGGACAGTGTGATTAGCACGTCTGCTTTCCTTACATGTGATTTTTTTTTTTTTTTTTTAATTTATATTCAAGATTTGGTAACAAAATTACACTTTAAGCACTTTCCAGCCAAAATCTCAAAAGAATATAAAAATGTGTCAGACGACTCCAAAATCATTAGTGCTGGCTCCTTAATATAAGATGCCTGATATTTTGTCTGAAAAATGCAGTTATTTAAAAGTTAACAAATCCATGGTCTTTGTGATTCAGTTAACTAAACAGCAATGTATTATTAATTTCAACCAATGACTCTTTGAAATAAATCAATGTTTACAACTGCCCTGTACTTAATAATATCAGCGTTAAAAATTGTGTTCTTTAGTATATATTACTGTAATAATACATCTTTATCAACCATAGAAATCATAAAACAAATCTAACAAATGCAAAATTTATTTCAAACGGTATATTACAATGCAGATGACTTAAATCAAAACACTTCATTGCCATCTGCAAAACACTGACAATACACATACTGTACAGTAAATATGCAACATTCAAATATACATACAGTTAAGATTTTTTAAAAAGGCAATTACCTATTTAAGTTGTCTCTTTAGCCATTTAATAAATTTAATAATTTCACAGAGAAAATGTCACAATATTAAGACTATTTTGTTCTCAACTGCAATACACCACACCACATTTGGCAAAATGATGCACTATGCAAAACATTCTATATAAATATGGCCAAAGTGAGTACAACAACTTACTAATTTCCAAATGAGTTCAATTTGGCCCAGTTGTTTTTCTGCACATTAAAAGCACAAATGTTATTTATTTATTTATTTTAAGTTAATAATATCCTGGCCATGTGCATTTATTTTGCATAAGCATTCATAGCTGTTCATATGCATATCACTTTCAATATATCACCCAGCAGTAGCATCTTTAGTATAGGTAATTATTTACAAGTTTAAAAAAACAAAAAAGAAACCAAAAACATAAATAAATACAATAAAATAAATAAATAAATAAATAAATAAATAAAGTTAAAAGTAGGTTGGAGATGCAAACCTTTTTTTTTTTTTTGACCGCTCACATATAGTAAAACAGTGGCAGTTCCTACTACTCTTACAATACTTTAGATAGTTCAGTTCTAAAGTACCCCAACGCATAAGCAATTAGTCATTGTTTCCAAATACATTCCAATTAAACCAATCAAAAAGGCTGTTTAAACTTGCTCTAACAGGGAGGTAACATTAGTGTTAAATCTTGCACTGTTGATTAGACACTAGTAAAACCAATGCCTCACTGAAAATAACCATGAACAAAACTTACCAAGCTGTGCAATAAAGCTGGAATTAAAAAAAAAGACAGACAGACAATGCTAAAACAGACAGACAATGCTAAAACAGACAGACAGTTGCATGAACAGGTTATGCAACACTTACGTTATTCGTTTGAAGTCCACCAGTCAACACTGCTCAGTTGAGATCATTTAGTAAAACAGTAGGTTCTATAACATTTCTCTCATATTGTATTATATTGCTCTGGTGCCTGTATTTACAGCCATGTTTAAGAACAGAACACTCTTTAGGTATTTACAGGTGAAATCTTCTTAACTCTATGTTCTATAATGCAAACATATCTGTTGGTCATTTACTAAAACAGCACTCCCCAACCTAAAATCAACTGCAATGAGGGAATCTCAATACTGCAGTTGCAAGTACAATATCTGATCATTTTATCCAGCTCAGTTACTTCAAATGGGGATCCAGTAAATAAATACATCACTATGAATGTATATAGTAGTAAATAAGGAACACTTGACTCACAAAACTAGAAATCTACAAATTCATCATTTAGGGAATCAAAGCAAGAACCATCAGTACATCAGTATATGTCATTTAACAGAATGCAAAACTAACTTAATTTTCGTTATGTATTATATATTATATACACATACACACTATATATATATATATATATATATATATATATATATATATATATATATATATATATATATATATATATATATATATATATATATATATATATACACACATACATACACACACACACACACACACATACATACATACATACACACACACACACACACACACATACAATCTACAAGTTGAGCCCTTCCAAACCATGTCCCCTATACCCCTTTCCCTCCCAATTTACTTTGGAAAACCACAGCAGAGAAGATAAACACCAAACTGCAGAAAAAACAGCACAGAAACAGTAAATCAATGCAACAAGCAGTTGTTAAGAAAAGCTTAGGAGTGCCTTAGTTCTGATGAGAGATATATGAGCAACAGCTCTTACGAGATGTAGACCCCATTCTGTAACTATGGGCTGTCCATATACTGTCATAATCAGAGTCTTCAGAGAGGTCGGAAGGTTCCAAGCGGGAAAGACTACTGCGACGACCCAGTGATTCTAGGCTTGATTGGTCGTCATCAGTCAAGACGTGATTATGCATCAGGTCAGTGCCTTGCCATGCTAAGGGTGTGTGGGTGACATGAAATGATACAGATGGGAGGGCAGGGAAGAAAATCATGACGGGAGAATGGGAGAGTGAAAGCAACAAACCCAAAACAAAAAAAAGAACAAAACGCAAAGGGTGAAGGGAAGAGAAGAGAGAAAACATTGTTAAAAAAAGTCAAATGTTAAGCCAGATCCTCTACATTCTAATACCCTCAAGATGGATCATAGATTGACTGGGCCTTTTTCCTTTTTGCTAATTTTGTTTAACAAAAAAGTGTATTTAAGTAATCCATTCGTGGACAGTAAAGCTATGATGCAGTAACTCAAAAAGTGGCAAATGTTAATGTCAAAGTTCAGGGTTAGTATTGAGATATACAAAAATGAGGTATAAGTATGATTTCAAGGAGAAAGAGAAAGGGTATTTTCACAGTGACCATATAGAAAATCAGGGTAATTAATAAAAAGCACTAAGACAGGGTGATTTAAGCCTTTGATTCCCAAATTATTAAAAAGCTCAGATAAAAATCATCAGATGGTGGATTGTTAAAAATGAAATGCTTATAGGTTTTTTAAACCTTTTTTTTTTACAGCCATGTGTTTGAGCAACACTGGATCGTCTAAATTCCACAAACATTGATATAAAGTTGGTATTCCTTCGAATTTAAGACACACTTTTTTGCTTCTCAAACATACCCCACGTCTTAAATTTGAGTACAGTATAGTGATGCGTGTATAAAATCACCAACAAAAGATGTGACTATCCGAGTACACAAACAGCAACGTGACTGACTGCCGAGAAAAGACAAACCAAGTTTCCTGAGGAATTCCAAGAGAAACATGTACAATTTCAGCATTTCTAACAAACAGTACAGGGTGGACAGATCCGAAATGCTGATCAGACACCAGTATTTTTATACATGCCAAGCAATACCACAGTACTTCAATGCTGTTGTGGTTGCTGGGTTACTGAGATGCCAGTTAGTGGTGGTATGTTGCAATGGTCGGCAGTTCCTACAGAACAGTATCCTAATCCCAACACTGATGATCACGCCAGCCCCGTGCACACTTACACAGAAACACACAAAAAAAAGCAAAATGTATCTATTCTAGTTTAGCGGAAACAGGTGGTGATGAGAACCCCTATATGATAATGTTGATAGTTAATTAAACATAGGTCGTCATAGCACCTTGATTCTTTACATTTTCATTTATGTCAAATAATATCCGAACGATATAATTCTGAAAAATCACCAGACACAAACAAGTTAGCTCCACAGAGTTCTTAACTAAACAAAATAAAATACCAATTTGCAGCAACTGCTACATGAAACAAAAGAATTGACAGCATCACTTATATGCAACTCGTTTTGTTTACATTAATGTGCTACTCTTCTTTCTTTTAGTTGTTCAGACTCCAGACAGGTAACTTTTTGAATTTGTTCTTGGTTCTTGTTTTACATTCAGCGGTCTCCCCTGTGTTATCCAACCGATGACTGCCAACTATGCCCACACCCTGTGTTTTTAAAAGCCCTTAGGACTGCCACAATGTGTACGACAGAGACACCACCTTAAGTATTATATAGTGCGCAGCACAATAAACAAGCTCTGTGGTTAATCTACAACAACACTGTTTTTAAACATAATTGAGGTTGTACTTTGTAAATGCATATTTATTTGAAGTTTTATTTTTTCCTTCAAACTGAGGGTGGTAAAGTTGGGCTGCATCTTAAATTTGAAGGAATACAATCAATTATATATATATATATATATATATATATAATTTTTTTTTTTTTTTTTTTTTTTAAATGGAATTTTTTTGCAATGTGAACAAAAATACATTTGTTCATTTAAAAATACAATTTCTGTTGTTGAGGAACGCCGCTGAGAATCAAAGGTAAAAACACAAAAATGTTCACTTACATCCCTGTCAATTTCCTTCTTGTTAGGAATATACAGAAACAAATTCAATATCACTGCTAGGATTTTGGGTTAAGTACTATTTCACAAAGCATAGTACCTGCCTCTGCTGATATTTCTCATCCCTTTTTGACCCTGTAGGGATTAATCTTGGGCAGTCAAATGTAGCAAACGTTTTAACAGAACTATAAAGTGGTTTAAAATGAGATAAGTCCGTTCTTGCTGGACAGCTTACAGCTTGCATGACTGGCCCTCTGAAATAAAATAGTTTGCTGGAACCAAACTAATGAAAACATCTTTGATCATGCTGTTTGTTCATATTGTATGAAACTAATACATATGTTTTATTAAATCAGTGTGTGTTTTCTACAAATAATTTTTGTATTAAATAATCTTGAAATCCAAGGCCTGGTATATTTCACGTTTATAGTTGTTCATAGAAACAGACGTTATTGTGAACAAATGAGAATGTGTGTTGGGAAGAACTGTAAAGTTTCCTTGGCAACAACACACGTGTCTCTTTGTTCACTGCAAGTAACGTCATGAGGGCCATTTTAAATACTCTGTGGAAAGAGACGGTTTTAATGACTTACTTGAATTTAGCGTCTGACGTGTTTTGGCACTAGTACAGTAAGCTTCTATTACTTTAAGAATCTGAGCATCTTCTTCCAGGGCAGCTGTACCTGAAAGAGAAAATAAACAGCTCTAAACTAAGTTCCTACTACTTACAGGATTAAATATGGGGCACTTTTTGATCAAGTGTTGAGCACACTCAAGAATAAAATTCCAAAGCCACTTTGAAAACAGTCAGGGCAAATTTTAGGAACATAAATCTTTAAATTCTATTGCTGCATTCTAAAATGTTATGGCTGGCTGAGTTTGCTCTCTGCTACACCAGTCTTTTGATAGTAAATGAGTCGGCATCGCACAGCCACCTCGCAATCCATGTTAATTGGCAATTGGACCAGGTCAGGGTTCACAGAGCTGTGGAGGAAAGCTCTGGTGGCACCTGTTAGCACCAAGCCAAACAGTCGCTAATGCCAAAAATATAAAAACAGAATGCCTGGGACTTCCCGACATCAATCTAGGGCACTCGTCTTTGAACTGAAAAGGGTTACTTTTTCTTTTATAAAAGCTTGTGAACAGACCCCAGATCCAAATGCATTTATTCAGTAATGTCTGAGGTTGAGCAAGATGTAGTAGCTGAACAGTAATGCAACTTACTTTTTCTCACTGCAAACTCTTCATCAGATGGTTTCCGTTCAGGTTTGCGTTTAGGAAGCAGTTTCTTCATAGTTTTAGGACTTTTACTAAGATCCTTTAAAAGAAGAAGAAAAAAGGTCACATTTTTAAGATCCATCCTCAGAACAGGTAATGATCTGTGCACTTACATATGTTTTAATGCTGAACCCCAAAAAATTAACATGTAAAATTGTAGATGTACAAAATGTTCAATTAATATATACTTTCCCCTTAAAACTGCTCAGTGCTATCCACCAGTATTACTGAGCACAACAGCCCACTACTCTAACCTTTGGTGCACCTAACTGAAAAGCAATAAAGCACACCCAAAATAATTAGTATACAAATGGTTCAATAATAAAATCACAGAATAATGATGCTGTACACTTACAATTCAACAATATATTACATTTCACTTTTTTTAAATAGGATACATACTGTGGCCAAAAATCTTCAGCTTTAGATATGTGCTAATTTCTCTACTGCAAATAAGTATTTTGTACTTCTGCCTCTACCTACAACTCATACATTCCATGCATAATGTGTGCACTTGAAGAGCATTGTATTATTCTACTCGTTTCATTACCATGGTAACTAGCAGCTGAGTGGAATCAGTTGACAGTCATAATTATGTTCATGTTTTTGGCAGAAGGTTAAGCCGAGGGGAAGAAAACAAGCGTAGGAAGGATAGAGGTTAAAAAAATAAATAATAAAAACCACAAAAAAACAAAACCAAAAAAAAAGCAAAGGATGCAGGAGAGTGGAAACTTCTACAAAAACACAATCATTCGTACAGTCAGTTTAAACTTTACTATTCTCGCCCTTGCACCCTATATATATATATATATATATATATATATATATATATATATATATATATATATATATATATATATATATACACACAGTACTGTGCAAAAGTTTTAGGCAGGTGTGAAAAATGCTGTAAAGTAAGAATGCTTTCAAAATAGACATGTTAATAGATTATATTTATCAATTAACTAAATGCAAAGTGAGTGAACAGAAGAAAAATCTAAATCAAATCCATATTTGGTGTGACAACCCTTTGCCTTCAAAACAGCATCAATTCTTCTAGGTACACTTGCACAAAGTCAGGGATTTTGTAGGCATATAGTCAGGTGTATGATTAAACAATTATACCAAACAGGTGCTAATGATCATCAATTCAATATGTAGGTTGAAATACCATCATTAACTGAAACAGAAACAGCTGTGTAGGAGGAATAAAACTGGGTGAGGAACAGCCAAACTCAGCTAACAAGGTGAGGTTGCTGAAGACAGTTTACTGTCAAAAGTCATACACCATGGCAAGACTGAGCACAGCAACAAGACACAAGGTAGTTATACTGCATCAGCAAGGTCTCTCCCAGGCAGAAATTTCAAGGCAGACAGGGGTTTCCAGATGTGCTGTCCAAGCTCTTTTGAAGAAGCACAAAGAAACGGGCAACGTTGAGGACCGTGAGACGCAGTGGTCGGCCAAGGAAACTTACTGCAGCAGATGAAAGACACATCATGCTTACTTCCCTTCGAATCGGAAGATGTCCAGCAGTGCCATCAGCTCAGAACTGGCAGAAAACAGTGGGACCCTGGTACACCCATCTACTGTCCGGAGAAGTCTGGTCAGAAGTGGCCTTCATGGAAGACTTGCGCCAAAAGCCATACCTCCGACGTGGAAACAAGGCCAAGCGACTCAACTATGCACGAAAACACAGGAACTGGGGTGCAGAAAATGGCAGCAGGTGCTCTGGACTGATGAGTCAAAATTTGAAATATTTGGCTGTAGCAGAAGGCAGTTTGTTCGCCGAAGGGCTGGAGAGCGCATACCTAATGAGTGTCTGCAGGCAACAGTGAAGCATGGTGGAGGTTCCTTGCAAGTTTGGGGCTGCATTTCTGCAAATGGAGTTGGGGATTTGGTCAGAATTAATGGTCTCCTCAATGCTGAGGAGTACAGGCAGATACTTATCCATCATGCAATACCATCAGGGAGGCATCTGATTGGCCCCAAATTTATTCTGCAGCATGACAACGACCCCAAACATACAGCGAAAGTCATTAAGAACTATCTTCAGCGTAAAGAAGAACAAGGAGTCCTGAAGTGATGGTATGGCCCCCACAGAGCCCCTGATCTCAACATCATCGAAGTTTGTCTGGGATTACATGAAGAGGGAGAAGCAACTGAGGCTGCCTAAATCCACAGAAGAACTGTGGTTAGTTCTCCAAGATGTTTGGGCCAACCTACCTGCCGAAGTTCCTTCAAAAACAGTGTGCAAGTGTACCTAGAAGAATTGATGCTGTTTTGAAGGTAAAGGGTGGTCACACCAAATATGGATTGGATTTAATTTTTCTTCTGTTCACTCACTTTGCATTTAGTTAATTGATAAATATAATCTATTAACATGTCTATTTTTGAAAGCATTCTTACTTTACAGCATTTTTTCACACCTGCCTAAAACTTTTGCACAGTACTGTATATGCAGACATTGTTCATGTATAGTTCAATGAAAGTTAATACTTTTACCTTCCCTGCCATTCATGGGTCCTGCAGCACAGGATTAGTGAACTTGGGTATTTTACCTCCTTATAGCAGAGGGCCGCGGACGGTCGCAATGGGGGTGCAGGTCGCAAGCAGCTCAGGCTCCATGGTTTCTGTGTCTTAGGGGGCTCCAGGGGGCCCCACATCATGGTGCTGTGAGGGGTCCCGTGAGAGGAGGGGTGAGGGAGGGTGTGGTAGGCAGGAGTCCCTGTCGCTGGCCTGTTCTCTGAATGCCTGCTGGACGGTGTTACAGGATGTAAAGGGAGCTGGAATAGTAATAGGAAAAAAGGGAATGTTAAGATGCTTTGAAAACTAAAAACAGCGAGTAAAGAAACAGCAGATTTAAAAAGTAGAGAATTTGTTGGTTGTCTTTAACACAGTATATCATATATCAAGGTATGTTTTATTATTATTTTAAAATAGGTGAACTTTCACACACAGCTACTTTTTGTCCAGTTCACAAAGTATTATCCTGGCCATTACTGTCACCACCATAAACAAATTACACACAGGACGTGTTTTATTGGGTTTAAAAATCATACCCACCAATTTAATGACACCGGGTTTTTTTTGCTCTGAAATCACTTGATTTTGGACACAAAGCATATTCCTAAAGACTACCTTCAAAAGCCATTTGGTTTCCTTTTGTTTTTATTGCATGTCGTCATATTAATAAGGGGTTCAATGAATCACTCCAGGGGTGAAAACACCAGCTGGATTATTACAGCGGTTAAAAGAGGCAGTATTAGGACACGCTGCTGCTGTTAAGAAAATGAAAAAATATATAAATAAATTAAAATTGAATTATTATTTTTATTTTTAAAAAAATATATATTTTAAACCCAGTAATTTCTTTAATGCAGTACTTACTGTGTGACATGGTACAGACAGTGGCTTGATAGTAGGGGTTCCTATACTAGCGGATTTAGTCTGTCTGTGGAGATGATCCACCCAGTCATGCAGGTCTTCTGAATTGTTGCAGGTCACTACTATCCGTTCTATCATATTTCCTATAGCAAACATGTGTATTAAAAGGGAATATATTAATAAATATACATTTATCAAAATATGTTGTATTAGACAAATTATTGCTATAATTTAAAGCGTACTGTTATATCGTACAATAATTTAAATAAATATATTTTGAAATGCAGAATACAGTTTAAAGATATAATAAGCAGCATATTACATATTTGGGTTGATTATTGTTTCATACATACCTTTACACAGTTGACTTTGTTTATTGTTTTACTTCATCAAAAAAACCACAAAAAAAAAACCACACAGCTCCCCCAAATAAAATATATTGTACATATGAAGAGTTATAAACTCTAATCTTACCTGAAATTTCAAAAGCATTTTTGTTGGCTTCACTATCTTCTAGTTTCAAGATTGTCATTCCTGTTAATGGCAGTTTACCCTAGAAAGAAATGTCAGGCCTATTTAAACCATAGTGATGAAACATGACACATCTTACTCAGGCTTTCAGAGCATTGTCCCCTGACGTTTCAGAAATTAACCAACAGAAATGTCTTACCTGGTAAATAAAGCCACTCATTCTGTGACTGGCTGACAACATCAGCAAGACATGAGGGAACAGGAGCAGGTACCTCTCATTCTTTTCCTGAAGAGACATTGAGACACACAGGTTTGTTAACAGAAAATTACAATTCCAGAAACGTGCAAAATGACTCGCTTGAGAATAATGAAGTTGTATCATTGTTATAAATAGTGCTGGGACAAATATCCGAACCAATATTTTTTGACATGTATTCGAAGACAAAAAACAGGTGTTTGTATTCGGTAGAAATGTAAAAAATACCTTGCACTTATTTACCGCCTCACCAGAAGTTGCGTGACAGTTGAAAAAATGAAAAAGAGCTCAGTGTGATATGTGAGCATTAATATAAATATAAAATAAAATAACACAACACACAGCAGCTCTTGAGCCTCTATGTAAAAGTTGTGGACAGCAAAAAGTAAACAAAACAGATTATGCACACACACGCATAGTGATCTCTATGGAATGCCATCTGGGTCAAAAAAGCATTGGACTGCTTTAGAGGGAGTCAGAATCTTATGGCACTGAAAAAAGGCAAGCACGCCATTCTGAAATGCCTCGCTTAAACAGTGTCCAACTTGCTGGAAATGTTGTGCAGTGATTTTTATACAGATTGTATATATTTTGTTATGTGGAATGTAATAAACGAGAATATTTTTCTACTTTAACGTGTTTCATATTGTAACGTCTTGGTGTAAAATAAGGGCACGCGCACACACTGCCCCCACCCCCGTCCCGTCCCCCTTCCCCCCTCCGTCCCGTCCCGTCCCCCGTCCCTAGTTATAATTCAGTTGCACTAGTTATAATTCAGATTTGCATAATCAAAATAGCGTTATCAGTACGGTATATAATTCATTATCTTGTCATTTCTCTAGACATAAAACACATTGTCCCTGGTGTTTCACCTCACTCCCTGCACACTGTATCATGACTTGCGACATGTAGAGGACAGTGCCCAGTGTCTTGATGCCTTCTCCCTCCCAGCAGCGAATTGCCTCAGCCAGGATCTGCAGCTCCAGCTCCTTCCTCTTCCGTACCTCTTGACACTGCGCCTGTCAAAATGAATCATTTCGTTCAGATTTATTTCATTTAAAGCACGAGTATTACAACTCATTGGTCAACACAGAATGGTGGTTTTAATTTGGATACCATTCCCTTTAATTGGATATTGTTAATATCCATGTTCTTTTCACACCATGTTTATGTTGAACTCTAACTGATATTAAATGACGTGATGGATACCTAGACACCTAGATAGATAGATAGACAGATAGATAGATAGATAGACAGATAGATAGATAGATAGATAGATAGATAGATAGATAGATAGATAGATAGATAGATAGAGATAGATAGATAGACAGACAGACAGACAGATATCCCCAATATATTTAGTGAAATGCCTTGACTTATCATCTACAAGCTTTATGGGGGCTATACTTTGTCACTTCTCAACCGGTCTGTTTCAACAGAATGTCTTCTTTTCACCAAAACTGGAGATGGGCTGTGAAATAAGAGCTTTAAATGTTGCCAACCCAGGTTTAAAACATTTAATCAAAATCAACATTTTATCACCTGCCAATGAAATAAACCACTGAGTACTGACATTTGGTAGGACTAAACAAGGTAAAACAAGACTCAAGGTCTATCATCACCACCACGAGTCAGAGATTGATAAACATTGTTCTGCTGTAATGGAAAAAAAAAACAAAAAAAGTACCTCCAACATACTCAAATCTGTCGCTACTAAACACAGCACATGTAGGATGAAGAAAAAGCTGAACATCAAGGAAATCCAGTGCATGGCAGACATCTCTAAACTACAATACCGAAAAACATGCCATCTCTGCCAAAACTTATTGGTTGCACTTAAATAAAACACGAGAGAAGCTTTGTGCAGCTGCACGTCAAAAACCCAGTTAGCACAAAGAGCTACAATCCAGCCCTGGAATGCCTAGCTTACATAGCGAAGGTACAGAGCGACCCATTCTAAAGGAAGATCACACAGAAGATCTCAAACACCATATCAGAGTGCAGTTCAGGGTGGCCCAATTAGTTCATGCTCTGACTCAATTATTTTCTTACTGTAGCTGTTGTCATGAATCTGCAGGGAAGAACCCACCTGCTTCACAAAATCAACATAACAAATTAAAAAAATAAAACACAGATACTAGAAATAAAGCAAATAAGAGAAGAAAAAAAAGAAATAGAATTAATTCCAACCACACCACGAACTGAATTATTTTCTCATTATTAATTAATCATAACATTTCCAAACAAAAACCAGGACCATGTCCGATTCTCACTGTTTTGTGGTCTCTAACAGAATAAGCCTATTGTTTGTTTTACCTCCATGCTTTGCATTAGGAACAGCACTGATCAGGCATACAATTAATTGAAGTATTGACAAAAAAAGATACCCAGTTATGGAGGTAGCTGACAAATTCCATGGATGGTGTGCATCTAAAATACCTTTTCACCTACTAAACACATTCAAAACCCTGTATTTGTAACAGATTTGAATTTTACTGGTGGGCTTGTTTTCCATGAAAACATACATGAAATGAGTTTGAATAGGAAATATAGCAAAATGAATAGGAAATATAGTCATTGACAAGGTTAGAAATAATGATTTTTAATTGAAATAATAATTGTGTCCTTCAAACTTTGCTTTCGTCAAAGAATCCTCCATTTGCAGCAATTACAGCCTTGCAGACCTTTGGCATTCTAGTTGTCAATTTGTTGAGGTAATCTGAAAAGATTTCACCCCACAAGCACCTCCCACAAGTTGGATTGGCTTGATGGGCACTTCTTACGTACCATACGGTCAAGCTGCTCCCACAACAGCTCAATAGGGTTGAGATCCGGTGACTGTGCTGGCCACTCCATTATAGACAGAATACCAGCTGACTGCTTCTTCCCTAAATAGTTCTTGCATAGTTTGGAGCTGTGCTTTGGGTCATTGTCCTGTTGTAGGAGGAAATTGGCTCCAATCAAGCCGTCCACAGGGTATGGCATGGCGTTGCAAAATGGAGTGATAGCCTTCCTTCTTCAAGATCCCTTTACCCTGTACAAATCTCCCACTTTACCACCACCAAAGCACCCCAGACCATCACATTGCCTCCACCATGCTTGACAGATGGCGTCAAGCACTCCTCCAGCATCTTTTCATTTGGTCTGCATCTCACTAATGTTCTTCTTTGTGATCCGAACACCTCAAACTTAGATTCGTCTGACCATAACACTTTTTCCAATCTTCCTCTGTCCAGTGTCTGTGTTCTTTTGCCCATCTTAATCTTTTCTTTTATTGGCCAGTCTGAGATATGGCTTTTTCTTTGCAACTCTGCCTAGAAGGCCAGCATCCCAGAGTCGCCTCTTCACTGTTGACGTTGAGACTGGTGTTTTATGGTACTATTTAATGAAGCTGCCAGTTGAGGACCTGTGAGGCGCCTGTTTCTCAAACTAGACACTCTAATGTATTTGTCCTCTTGCTCAGTTGTGCACGGGGCCTCCCACTCCTCTTTCTATTCTGGTTAGAGCCAGTTTGCGCTGTTCTGTGAAGGGAGTAGTACACAGCGTTGTCACGAGATCTTCAGTTTCTTGGCAATTTCGCATGGAATAGCCTTCATTTCTCAGAACAAGAATAGACTGACGAAGTTTCAGAAGAAAGTTCTTTGTTTCTGGCCATTTTGAGCCTGTAATCGAACCCACAATTGCTGATGCTCCAGATACACAACTAGTCTAAAGAAGGCCAGTTTTATTGCTTCTTTAATCAGCACAACAGTTTTCAGCTGTGCTAACATAATTGCAAAAGGGTTTTCTAATGATCAATTAGCCTTTTAAAATGATAAACTTGGATTAGCAAACACAACGTGCCATTGGAACACAGGACTGATGGTTGCTGATAATGGGCCTCTGTACGCCTATGTAGATATTCCATTACAAATCAGCTGTTTCCAGCTACAATAGTCATTTACAACATTAACAATGTCTACACTGTATTTCTGATCAATTTGATGTTATTTTAAATGGACAAAAAATTTGCTTTTCTTTCGAAAACAAGGAAATTTCTAAGTGACCCCAAACTTTTGAACGGTAGTGTATACAGTATTATAAAATAGCCTACACATTATTATTTTTTCTAATGGTCTCTGCAATAGAGAAAGTGCAGTGCTCAGGCTTTTACAGAACCACATGGACTTACAGAAAGACTTTTAAAGGTTGTCATGGACTTCTGAATGTCTGGTCGATCAGGGTGATAATCCTAGAAAAGAGAAGAATGCAGATCGTGTTATCAGTGTTACGCAGTGGATTTGAATGTGAATTTTGCATAATCCAGAAACCTTCGTGCAGTATCACAGTCGTGTAAAGTCATACGTTGCAGCAATAAATAAATACATATCTCTTTGTGTCTGTGCTTGTTCTTTCAGGACTTCGGGTTAAAAGGAAATATCAACATTCTAAATAAAAAAATAAAAGCACACCTTTAAAAACAGCCTCATTTGAAACACAGTGATTTGCCGGTAAGTCTCAGTCAGTGAGAGATTATATTCATCTCAATGCTGTCAGCTTTATTGCTGATTCAGGTAATCTGTTACAGAGGGTTTTCAAATCAGCACCAGATATGACGGAGGGAAAAGGCTCAGGTTTTGCCAGCAGAGAGGCCAGCAAAATCTTAGAAAATGTGACACCAGACCATCAACCTCATTATATAAAAGGCAGACAGTTTCTAGCTCTCAAGTTCTCTGGCTCGGGTCATCTTTCTCATGGATGTTGACAGCAGAATGTCTTGTCAACTGTAAAGGATCACACTGTAAGGGCAGGAAAGTCAGCAGCCTTAAAAATACAATTCAGCACTGCCAGTTCTCACTAACTGATAGGCAGGTGCTCCAGTCTTGCCTTGATGAAACAGGTGCCTTTGACAGCCATTAAAAGGATTAATTACATTGTGCATGAATCAGCATGTATTATAATGTAATACACATATTCACCATAATAGCTGAAGTCTGTTAAATATTTAAGAACAATTAAGAAAAAGTAAACTTGACTAACCATGGCAGATTATTTATGGTGCAAGGGCCCCCAAAAAAAAAAAGTGCCTCCAACATATTCTAATCTGTCACTACTAAACACAATTACTATTCTTAACTTTCCTTAAATATTTTTAGATTTAATTGTTTTTTTTAGGATGATGTCAGGCTGGAGTCTGAAAATGGCAGTACAGTGACTGCATAAGTACTCTTGTGTCTGGGTAAAGCAAACTGAATATATGGCTACATATAGTAATAGATACAAAATATATTTCAAAGAAAACATAACGTCATTGAAAATAAATAAATGACTAGGTTTTGATACTTTGACCAATTATATCACTCCAAGTATGACGTTGTTAAAGGGTGGAATAAAGACCGGTACCTCCATGTGTCGTTCAAGCTCTTTAAGCAGGGTTGGGTACTTGTCCAGTCTCATGAAGGGTTTGCTGAGGCCTGTGGTTAGCATGAGGATCCCTGGACTGCTAGCTCCTTTCATTTCCATGAACTCACCAAGCTCTTCTCTGATTGAATCAAAACAGAATCATTGTTCTTATGAGAACATAAAGGAGGACAGCACAACATGCCAACTACACTACTATTATTACAATTACATGGAACACATAGCCGTTGCACTTCACCAGCTTAATGCTGAAATAGATATAATGGAAACGATACGATATGTTTGGTTAGGCTTCCAATTGCCTAATAAGATGAGCTACCAATACTGGGAAACACAAACTGGGTCCCAGTTTCGTAAAGATTGTGGAATTTACATAGGCCCTCAAATGGGAAAACCATTTTGAAGATCCCAGACGCCCCGCCACCCCCCCCCCCCAACATGAGAAATAGCACACTCAAACCCTGCTCTCGTTCATGGAGCAGGACAGCCACAAAAGGAATGACATGTTTTGTGCCAGCTTGACTACACAGCAACTACACAAGTGTGGGTCATTTTTCCCTCGGTTCTGTGTGAAACAGAACATTTCAGTTTTAATAGAAAACAACAATATGGGCAGTGTCTCTGTTTTAAGAAACTGGCTCCAGGATTTGTACTTCCTGCCAAACTCTAATTTAAAAAAATAGTACAAAAGAAATAGAGGAACCGATAATATCTGAAAGCTTCCTCGCGCTGTCTAATATGTGAGCTCATGCTTTATTTTGGGATTTTCAGCACATCATGAGTTCTGGTTGTCAGTAGTCACACACATAAGAAGTCATTATGTATGCAGGCAACCGTATCAGAAGTGACCTTGGCATCTCAAATTTGAATTTAAATCTAAATCAACTGTCCTCTCACTGGATGATTTAGAATCTTGCTCGAGCCAGCAGAAAAATCACTGTTAGCTCAAAATGATCATACTAATATTCAATCTCAATGCAGTTAAGCATCCCATGGATGCAAATCCCTGTTTAGATGCAGCAGACATTTAATACCCAAATTCTATTGGCAATTAAAATGGTAGTCAAAATCCTGTACTATCATCTTTAAACACTCAACCAAAAGTGCTAAAAATAAAATGTGTAAAATCTTAGACAAACACTGAGTTTTTAATCAATGACTCATTGTACAGCACGACAGTGTACATGGACAAGGGTGAAATCAAATTACATTTCGGTAATACATGTATGTTTTGGTTAATCAGGTTTCAAATAAAGAACTGTTCAAAAGATTAAAAAAATTATAATAATTTAATCCAAAGAAAGATACTGATATTGTTGAAGACTCAAAAAGTGGTTTAACAAACACATATCCTCAGCAATTGACTTAAGGTGCTGCCACATTCTCAGTCTCGTCGAATTATAAGATGGCCTTTAAGGATGATGGAGGGCGAACAGCTTGTCACTGAACCATACCATTCTGAGCCCTGTTGTTTGTGTTTCAAAACAAATGGTCTTCCTGCTTATTGACACTGGGGGTGCAGCAAACTGTTTGACTTGCACCAAGTGGGAGGTGGTTGCTGTTTGGACACTACAATTGTGGCGGGTTTTTTAAAAAAAAATTTACAGCTCTTCTCATTAAAGTCTTTGGTAAACAAAGGATGTTAAAAATATTTACAGGTAATTAACCCTTGGACCTAAACTCACAGAGAGACCCTCAAAACCACTTCAAACCCTAAAAGGAAGTTAAAGCACCTCCACCTACAAGAGGTATGGCTGGATAGTGGCCTGGCAACAATCTATATTTTACTTAATATTTGGCCCTAGAAAGGGGTTAGAAAAAGAGAGACTTCAAGGCCTATCCTTTGTAAGCCGTGAGCTGGCGCTAAACTCCCTATTTACAAAAGTACAAAAAGAGCGGCTCAATTATCCTTTTGTGAGGTAGACTACTTTTGAAACCGGTGCACCTCAAGGACAAAAAGGACAAACAAAGCAGACAAAAAAATAATATTAATACCAGGGTGCAGCTGACACCACTTAAGAACATGGCTCTCCATAAATACAGCATTTCCACTGTACTTACTCAGACAATAATGTGCAGTCAACTACTGCTCTAGAGGGAATTTACTGAGTACAGAACCATCATTAGGCTACCCTGTAACTGACAATTAAGCTACCGAAGGTAGACAAACACTTTTGCAGTGAATAGAGGTTTGTTTTTATTACAGCAATCACTCAACTGCATTTTAAGTTTGAAAATGACTAAAAAGTTGCATTTCTTTTTTTAATTGCTGTTAAATTAACTAAATAGTCACCTGTCGGAATCTCAGATTTCACTCCTCCCTTCCCCCATAGAAAGATTCAGACTTTTACTGCAATTTTTTTTTTTTTTTTTTTTTTAAAAAGACACATTATCATGCCGAACACAAGCCACAACATTTGCTTCATAAATAACACTTACTTTCACATAATCTTTTATCATTTAACAATGTGGCCATGACAATATTCTGAGAAAAGAGTGAGCTAAAAGCAAGTTCTACCTATGTAACAGTCTATCGCATACCAAACCAGGATGACAACAGCTGGCTGGCCTTTCAGACTCCTCACATGCAAACTAGAGCTAATTTGAAATTACTTAAATGTCCTACCTGGGGCTCTGTTTGTAGTATATAGAGCATGAGCTCTCAGAACTGAGAGATCTTATGCTTCTGCATAGACACCGCATTCTGACAGGGCTGCACAACTTCAGGACCTGTGACTTCTTGAAGATCTTCTTGTGGGTAATTTCTTGGCTTTTCGAGCTCCTAAGTCTTATACTGTTCTCTCCACTATGACATCACCACTGCTAGCTCTGTTAGTCTGTTGCAGGGAGGCAGGACTAAGGGCTTTGGGATTACTGGATTTAACTCTTTCATGAGCATCCAAATGTTGGGTTATAAAAAAAAAAATAATAATAATTAAAAAAAGAAAAACATGCCTACTACTGAATGCGAATGAGATGGTGTCCAGCACAGGGAATCGGTTCAAAGGACAGCTCACAGATATAGAGTACTAGATCGGAAAGCTTGTTCTTACTTCTTTTAAAATATGATATGATAGGACAGGTCAGGGGCGGACAAATCGGTAGTCCAGGTGTCCGACTATCGAACTGTAATGTTGCAAAGCCCGCGGGACTACCGCGGCTTATAAAGATGTTTTTTTTTTTTAAGCAGTTACTTCAAAGATTGTCTACATAAAAAATCTTTGGTTACTTTGTACAGACAGACTGACAAAACAGCTCAGTTTACTTCCCGTTTAGTATACGCCTACTCAGTTGAAGCGGTAGCTATAGTAACCAGCGAATCCAATAATGACATTCCTTTTTTTTTTTTAAATCATGCATTAGTTGCTTGCCAGATCAGTGACATGACAGATAAACCAATCAGATAAGGGGATTTGCTTTATATATATATATATATATATATATATATATATATAAAACAAATTAATAAACAGGAGAGAACACCGTACCCTCAGTGGCTATCACAGTGTTACCGAGGTGCAGGGACACTGCAGCGCGAGCACAGTAGAAAGTTAATAAAGGTGCGTTACTTTATTTTTTTATTTCCAACTGAACAATTAGCTAGGGAGCTCCCTTACATGGTAATGTCTTTATAAAGTGTGCAATGCATTTGTACTATTTTAAATGTATACCCTGACGTTATTGTTGTTTTTATTAAGTCAGCAGAAAGCTGTGCTCGTTTATGTTATGTGTACACATTTAGGCCACCAAGTTTATTTGGATGGTACTACTGTATATTGATTGTATAATAAATGCAACACTTGCAGAGTTTAGTTACTGATATAATGCACAGTGGATACTATGAGTGTGAGTGCACAGGGTAAAGAAAAATTAACTAATCCTTTCTATATTTATGTGCTTTATAGATATTTTATGAATATTTAAAAATATAAAAGTAAAACGGTACGAAATTGTTTAGCTAATGAAGGTAAAAGCTGGGGCTAGGTTCTATAAATGGCACAGTTGAAGAAAAATAAAAACAAGACCCATATCTGGCTCGAAGGACAGATTTTTACTCTCCTCCCACTATTACGACTACTACTACTACAAGTGCATAATAATTCCCACAGTCCATTTAGGACCAAGAACATGATTGTTTTAATTTGTTACACAGTGAATATTTTAAAACTAATGATGAGATATTGGTTGGATCAAAAACCCAGACTGTGAGTCTCCAGGAATGATAAAGTCTGGGAAAATAATGCAAAGGATGCTGTCAAACATAATTCCCTACATTTTATATAAGGAAACTATTAGTAGCTTATTATTGTTTTGGTAGAAATATTAACAGAAACTAGGTTGTTAGCAAACTTTGGCAGTATCTGGTTATATATGGTTAAAAAAAAAAAAAAAAAAACACAACCGGTTTTATTAGTGACCCTCAGAAGTGATGTCGGATTTCTTTTTTGAACTTTACCACCTTAAAATTGTATCTGTCTACATTTTTTTAATGGTGCGCAGGGTTGCCAGATTTCTGCTGGGTTTATAGCCCAAAGTCACTTCAAAATTGGCCAATTATTTGTTTTAACTGAAAGCAAGCTTATTATTAACACGTTGGCCTATCAGGCCTTGAATTTCATTTTTGTGTGCTGAGGGGATTTCCCCCCTATGCTGCAGCCAATGGGGGGCACTCCAAAATTTTAGGGGAATAGCAAAAAAAAAAAGAGCACTCTCCGATGCTTTTGCCATTGCCTCATGTGAAGTTTTTGCATGCAGCAGAAGAAAAAGGTGCCTTTCTTTTTAACCAGCGCTCCATTTGGGGTTTTTTTTTAACTCTTTACACACCAGCCCTATTTCCATCTGTTTTTCACTGTTTTCATTTATTAACTACTGGATAGTTTGTACTGTATGCATGTAGCATATCAAATGAAAGGCCACAAAATATCCTTTCATATTATGTAAATATGTGGTAGAAATGAGGATATATGTTTAAAAAAAAAAAAAAGCTTTTCTAAACAAATCATGTTTGGTCACTGCTATATATATATATATTCTAATCATAGATAGCTCAAAATAAAACACTGTACCATTGAACCTCAATATGAAATGAACATGGGGGGGGGGGGGAAGTGGAGCTTCTAATCTTTCCAACGATACCACCCCTTTCAGTCTAGCTGTTGATGATGATGGAACAATAGACTCAAAATGAAACCTAAGCTGTTAACTCTGTCACATGATCAGAGGCTTAAATTCAGGTGATCGTAGTTCCGGCTAGGAGTACCGCATACACACAGTGAATACGTCTTTGGAAAACCCCAAATCTGTACTTTTAAACAAGCCAGATAGGTGGCTTTTAAGTTGTCCGAGTAATATGTGCATAACCTTCTGTGCGCTGGCGCCCCAAAATGAATGGGGCTGAGTCTTAAGAGTTAAAGCGAAAGTCACCGCTTGCAAAACACCTAGATAAACTTAACATCATCTTTTTTTTTCCAAACTGTTTACTTACTGCAGTGTACCGATTTTCTACAATGCTTAAAGATAGCGACCAAGAATCACGTACGAGAGAATAAAGTCTTGCGACATTTAAAATATCCAGCACTACTTTTATTTATTTATTTATTTATTTTAACCAAAACTACTCAGAATGTTGCTCATAGTGCTTTCGTCACTGACACCCTCTTTCCTTGGAGATTGTTGCAGTGTTTCAGGCGTCCTAAATTGGGTGAAAAATATAGTAGCTTGGTGTCTTAAAATATCTCTGCAGGATTTTCCCGCACTAAAAGTTGCAGATATGCGGGAGCAACTTGAAAAATGTGCAATTCCCACGATTCCTGTGATCCTGCGCTGGAATTCAAACCCTGCCTATGCATCAAAAAAAACAAATAAAAAGCTTTTGCAAGAAAAGATACCTAGTATAAATTTGATAAAAACGACAAGCTCCAGTACAGCTCATCCACACGTCACTATCAACAAATTCGTACGGAAACTCTGAAGGGACAAATCAACATTCATACCAGGCCAGCAACTGAATTACAGCGTGATATCTTTATTGAAATTCTAATGCTGGTACTGTATCCCAAACAATATTGCAAACATGAAAACAATTCAGTCTTTTAAAGTTATACCACCAATCTAATTACATTAATCAACCCGCGACTCATTAATATTTCCCGCGGCTGTGTTTTTAAAGTAGCTCAATTCCGCGGGAAAACCGCGGACCTGACAACACTGATGGTGTGTAGCGTTAAATGGAAATATTTATCTACTGATAAATGTGGGCTACCAAAATTTGTGGTGGGCTACCATAGTTTACCTTTTGATAGCCCGTCAGTCTACCACAAACAATAGTCAGTATGTAGTCGCGTAGTGCATAAAGCTTACGTGTGCCCAGGTGCGAACTAGCAAAATCACACCGTAAAAATGAACAGCGGTGCCACGGCGCGGCCGTCTGTACCCTTGTGTAAAATACACAGTGCACTATGAGACCGGAAATTGCATCGCCAACCACAAAATACATCAACCAATTTGTCTTACTTCTATCTGCAAGATATCCTAAAATCACAATGATGTTCCAACCTATTGCCAGAACGGATGTGGTGATTACATAGCCCAAGTGTGGTTTGTTAAATGTCAGTAACTGTATATGTTTTGCCTGGTTTTCATACACATTCTACACTGGTGCAACAGATTAATCCTATTGTTTCAAAAGAGAACAGACATTACGACACTGGAGCCAGTTTCTTGAAATACAACACGACCACAAAGCTTAATTATCCCTCCTATACCATTTTATGTGCTTATAACACGACTAGCAGCAAAGAAATGCCACCCAGCAGTGTCTCGTGACACCATTGTGATTTCCAGATTCACTGGTGTATGCAAGTTGTGCATCCAGTCAGTGTATTGGGGTCCATTGTAATTCCGTATGAGATGCCTTTTACAATTAACAACATAGGAGCCATAAGCGCTGAGTGACATACCTGTGTTCTGTAAGGACATTTACTGCTGAAGGGTGATTAGCACAATAGGCAATGTAAAGGCTTTTTATCTGGGGCATCAAGTTTAGGAAGAATCCCCCAACTCTCTGCTGAGCATCAGGCACCCTGGACACGCAAAGATGAAAGAAATTAACAAAACAGACTTGGATTGTTTGTGCAATCTCTGCAAAGTAAGTACTGTCAATTAAGCAAAGTACTAAAACCAACATAATCTACAAAACTAAATGTCCACATTGTTAGGTCTAATGTTCAAGGCATGGTACCCTGAACATTTAACACTGTATCAATATTGTTATACTTGCTATATTTAGAAGGAAAATGTATAGAATGCAAGCTCACATGAATAAAGAACAAGATACGGCATAACCGATTCTTGCATACCACAACAATCAGTAACAGCTACTGAACTGGACATGTACTGGGAGCACTTGCTATGGCCACAGATATACTTACCTTTAACTACGACAAAAACCATAAGCTGTAAGCATACAAACGAAACCCATTTTACACAACATTTTTTAGATACACTCATAGAATTACTTTATTTTTCAATCAGTTCTTAAATGTAATCTCCAATTCATAAAAATATTTTAATAGCAATTGAAATAATCTGTGTTGCGTGAAAAGATCTTGACATATTTAGAGTCTACCACAAGATGGCACTGCACTTGTCAAGACAAATAACTCTCAGTAAAGCAGCTCTATAATTAAAGCAGATACAATTTATTTTATGAATAAGGGGTTTTGAAAAAGTTAGAATGAAGATATAAAAATGAATGACAAATCTTATTTTGAAAGAAGCAAGCAAATAAATGCAATGCTATTTAACCCCATACACAAGGAAATGAGTTGGTAGGAGTTGTAGTATAGTTCAATACCTGTCATTGTTTGTTGCGTTTGGTTTTATCTTACAAACCTCTACAGGAAAAAAACACAGATTTAAATGTTATTTTCCATTATTCTATCATTCACTCACAGCCCATAATTACAAGATTGCAAACGTAGTTGTGTCAGCTAAGGCATCAACATGATCTGTAGCCTGGAAAACAGGAACATCAAGCTTCTCTTTGTATGTGCAGGGAACACAGAAAAAGACGACCGATATTCAGCTTACAGGATCAGAATGTAGGGACAATTACAAGCGTCACTGCAGCTATTTTAAACACCAAACACTTCCAGTTCCTGCAAACAAACATGCCCATGGTAATGAAGTTATTAGGGAAATCATTCCCAGAGTACTTACTTTGTGCATTCCTCTAAGGACTGGACAAGCATCTGCTGAAAAGTGCTGATTTCTTCCAGGTTTCCCAGTATATGAGAGATATCAGAAGAACTTATCCTACATTTACCAAACAAAGTGCAAAGAGTGAAGAAATCAGCAATAAATTAAACTGTAAATAAATATTGGTAGAGCAGAACTGAAGTGCTGAATGTTTAATAATTATTCTTTACCATTCATATTGGGTCACCCCAAAGTATTAAGGGATGTAAGATCCTGTTTAGTTCACAGTGAATGTGTGTACAATATTGGTGCCTATATAGAAAATACTTTATTGAACATGAAATAAATAGCCCTGCTTTATAAAGATTAACATCTACATTTGACATGCAGATCTTTTGCAAAACTCTAAATTACAAAAAAATAAAAAAAATAAAAAAATAAAAATCAACATTTAAACTCCCAAAATAACATTAGACGTAACCAAAAATGAAGGCCTCAAGCACTTATCTGTGGCTTGCAATGAACGCAGGTAATTTGATAGAAGATTCTGAAGTTCCTTAGCATATTCACTCTCGGTTTCTAAAATATTCTGTAACACCTGAAAACAAAACAAAGCATATATATATATATTTTTTTTATTTAGTAGGTCACCAATTTTTTTTTTCTTATTTTCTCCCAATTTAGAATATCCAATTATTATTTAAGCTCAGCTCACCACTAATCACCCCTGCGCTGACACGGGAGAGGCGAAGATGAACACATGCTGTCCTCCGAAGCGTGTGCCGTCAGCCGACCGCTTCTTTTCACACTGCAGACTCACCATGCAGCCACCTCGGAGCTACAGCGTTGGAGGACATAGCAGCCCCGGGCAGCTTACAGGCAAGCCCGCAGGCGCTCAGCCAGACTACAAGGATTTCTGGTGTGCGGTGAGCCGAGGACACCCTGGCCGGCCTAAACCCCCCCACCCAAGGCGGCACTCGGCCAATAATGGAATAGCCTGGACTCAAACTGGCGACATCCAGGCTATAGGGCGCATCCTGCACTCCACGTGGAGCCACTCGAGCCCCGCTATATAGATATATATTTAATGATAACTGAATCCATCTCTGCAAACATCTTTGTTGAAGAGGAATCTGAAATAGACAGTGACAATTGATTCATAGGTTGGTAAATAATCTACATCATATTATATAATTAAAACCATAGAAAACAATACCACAACAAAAATAAAATCTGTGGAATGCTATATATAGGTTTCAAAGGGGTCGGGGAGGGAGAGGGGGGTGGAATACCGAGTCTTTCCAAATGATCTAAAATCATATTTTAACAGTAAAAATACACTAAGAGAGACACCCATAATTTTCGGAACCTTGGAACACTAAGGCACGGTTTTAATCTAGAGAGTGTATCTAGATCCATTTCTGTTTAGATCAACTGAACAGAACTCAATGTCTGTTTCAAAGGGTTTTAATCTAGAGAGTGTATCTAGATCCATTTCTGTTTAGATCAACTGAACAGAACTCAATGTCTGTTTCAAAGGGTTTTAATCTAGAGAGTGTATCTAGATCCATTTCTGTTTAGATCAACTGAGCAGAACTCAATGTCTGTTTCAAAGGGTTTTAATCTAGAGAGTGTATCTAGATCCATTTCTGTTTAGATCAACTGAACAGAACTCAATGTCTGTTTCAAAGGGTTTTAATCTAGAGAGTGTATCTAGATCCATTTCTGTTTAGATCAACTGAACAGAACTCAATGTCTGTTTCAAAGCCAACCAAGCACTGTACCCTCTTTGTGGGAGCGATGTTATTAAGTTTCTGCCACTGTCTGCAGCACCCTTTGTGATCCACAGAAACATCTTCAATAATAAAATTCAGTCATTCCTAAACAGCTAAGTACGCAGTTCATTGCTCCATTTCTACCGATTCCCCTGGAGAAAGGAGCTGGTGAAAATCAGACACTGAGCCATTCAAATGGACTCTGAATTCAGGGTTTCTTTCCCCTCCTGTGTCTCTGCACGTTACTTCCTGAATGGTCCTATTCATTTAAAAAAAAAAAAATGTTCAGACCATTTTATTCTGTTCCTCTTCTGTCATGGAGCTGACATTAGAATCTAAGAGTAAAAACCATCTTCTCTATTCCAATATTCTCAATGTTTTCTTTAAAAGAAATCTGAAACAGCTCAGCCACAAATCATCCCATCATTGTATAAACAGAGAATTAAGAGTACTGAGGCGGCAAGAGACAGATGGATAGACAGTGTCAGACAGTTATTTACAGTGCACTGAGGGGTAGGAAAGATAATGTAATGAAATGCCTAAGGCATGCGATATGAGCTTCAGAACTACCAGGTTTTATTTTAAAGTCATGATCATGCAAAACACAAATGTTACATGGTCTCGCCTTCATAATGTAATACAGTAGCTGACACTTCAGCTTTAAGGAAATATTGGTCCCTATATACAATACAGCTCCATTAAGGTAAAAAACAAAATGTGTTAAATGAGGTAATATTAACGACATTTACTAATGGAAACAGAAGGGGCCCAAGACCAACAAATGCCTTTGTCTCTGATCGAGCTACAGTAGCAGAGACAGGAACATTTGCAGCCAGTAACTTTCAGGCTTAATCCGACTCGCATTCCAAACCATTCAACCGCCTCAGGCAGATATATTCCTGTTTTTCATGTTAGTACGTAAGAGAAGGGTTGACTGTCAGTTGCTGGAATTGCTGGGTAATTTTCATTAGTCACTAAAGCAAAGATTGCTTTTAAAATTAATAAAAACAACTTTTTGGTTAGTTCACTTTCTGTATATACAAAAAAAGGAAACCAAGTGAATAGAATACACAATTCTTTTTTTTGCATTAAACAGTAGAGGGGGGACCTTCCAACACACATGCAGTTACTGTATTGTCACCAGATTTAATTTCTAGTCAGCTTCTAGCCCAAACCTCCTTAACCAGGATTAACAGCAGCATTCCGCATGGACACTTCAATAATCACCCTTCTTCCCCTCAGTCTCCTCTCTACATCCCGACTGCTGCAGGGTCCCATGAGGTGTCAGTAACGTTGCACAATATCCTTCCTCCCGGCACACAATGAAGCAAGGCTCTTTAACAAGTGCATGCACACAGCCCTTTCTACTGAACAGTCCTTGTACTCCATCGTGTAACTAATGAATGGCTGATACCATCCCTGCTCAACAGTAATGTGAAGCTAACTGAACTTAGAAGGCGTGGAAAGTCTCAACTGTTTTTGACAATACACAGTCACACAAGCACAGCCAGCCGACTGCCTGAGGCATAACTGTCACCCACAAAACTGACAGAAAATGACCTACATTGAGCCATACCCTTGTAACCATGCACACTGCAAAATAAAGGCTAATACACAGCCAGCAAAATGTTCTTTATTTTTTTTCTTTTCTTTTATCTTTCCCCCTTTTTTCAGTAATCTTCATTAGAAAGCTGCCCAGAATCAAGCAAGTTCAAGATGATAGATTTTCATCAAGAGGTTTCCACTTCCTAATGCTGCCCTGAAGCTAGAATGGAGGGCGAGAGTTCCCAAGTGCAGAACTACAGTAGGAGTGAGCACCTGCTAATGTTATCAATTTTGGAGAAAACGGTCACAAAAGGTGGTTGTAGATTTAAGCAATTAATTCTCAATATTATAAATAAAACAGCAAGCAATGGATAACTGGAGCAAGAAGTGACCCAGCTCGCACTCTATAAACGAAGACCTGGAGTGACTGCTGTAACTACAGGGATATTGATCAGCGGGTCACAGAAAACAAAGAACTGCATTCAAAAGGGCAGACGTGGTTTGTTTCTTCCCAAACAAGTTTTCTAGTTATAATTGGAGATCTTTACAGACAACAGCACTTTAATGTGCAATCTCAAATTCATACAACTGCTGTTTTCAAAATGGAATTTGCAGTGTTAGTATGTTTTCCTTTGTTTTTACTTTTACTCATGACAGGATAGCCAGGTTGTGGATTTCAGTGAGCTGTAAAACAGATTTGGCATCATTTCTAAACAATCCAGTAAACAGCTTTATCCACCAGCAGCAGAAGCAATGTTGTACATGATCTGCAGCATCTGCTGCACCCACTCGGTACTTTATAGAACTCCTACACAATCCCAGTACAGCAATCCCTTGCTACAGAACACATGACATTCGTGCCAAAAAAAGTTAATAAAAAATGGACCAGATAGGCTTCGTTATTTACACGTTTTAATTAAAATACAAATCAGTCAACTGGAAATGCATGCAATTAACCAGAAGCCAACGGGCTTATCAGCCACACAGCATATATTATAAAACAATGTACTTACCACATTGTAATATGTTTTGCTAATTGCAGATGTGTCAAAGCCTTTAGGAGGGCTTTTGAGGGTTGCGGATTTTGGAGAAATTGGCTTCTCTAAAAGAGAAAAAGTGAGTGAATTTTTTGTTAAAAAGGAGCTTACTTATTATTTCTGCTGTAACTAAGATGATTACACAATAGCAATTGCATTCAGAAACTGTGTGCAGAATACCAATTTTATATATTCAGGGGTCTGCAAATGTAAAACATTCAAAACATAGTCTGTAGCAGCTAGTTGTTGCTGTATCACTTTGATCGAATGTCTGCTAGTTATTTTACAAATGAAGTACTTTTAAAGATTCAGAAATTCTTAGTACCTTTACACTGGACCCCAGTTCATGGTTCTGCATCTGGTTCAATCCATCACTAATAGTTACATTGACATATGAAAGCAATAATTCCCTCTACATAAACATTTGCATAGGAAGTCACAGGCTAGATTTTTACATTGATTTAGTCAGAAATTGATCTAAGTCAATATCTGGTAATTCTCTACCTAATATAAGGTGGTCATTTCTATGAAAGTATTTGGTATTCACCTAGAACATTAGAACCACTTGATTAAAAGTAGAAACTCCTAATCTTAAATGCTTTGGCCCGTTGTTTGTCTTTGGCTGAAGAACTGAACAGTTTTTTTTGTTTTTTTGTATCTGTCCTATCCCTGAAATTGTTTTGGAGTCACATTACAGTGGATAATCTCAAACCCTATTTGGAAATGGATGTTATATCTCAAGAATTAAAGACTTCCTGTGTTTGTTAGCCAATTGGCAGTTTCTTCCTGCCTCTCACGGAGAGTCAATGGGCTTTGTAAAACAGACCTTCACCTTCCGTACAATACCTACAGCTTCCAACCCAGCTTTGTGGAACTGCTTGTTAACCAGAAGACTGCATTTATCACTGCTCATGGACATATTGAGACCTATTCCAATCTCAGTGCAAACAAGATACATTATCATTTACTGTAACACTATAAACAACTTAGTTGCACAAAGGATCAGTTAAATTATATATCCCAATAAAATTAAAAAATAAACGCCTTTGCATTAAAATAGGGCCCATTGTCTGTCCAACATAACAATTAGTGCCTCCTGTGATGGCTACTTTGTGATATGGATACTTATTAGATCAGACCACCATAAGTCAGTCCACGCACAGCTATTATGTTAGACTTTTGATCACTTCCAAGCTAGAATAGAAAAAAAAATGGCATCCCAGGGACAAAAGGTCATACTGTACCAGGCTATATATAACCGACAGGAACGCCCACCCCCCACAGCACTACCATTTTTATCAAAGTTCAGTTAGGAGTACGAGTGGCCATGTAACCCACCACTTCCTTTGACTTCTCTGACGTAGTTGCTGGGGAACCACCCGGATTTGCCGTTTAGCGTTCCCTCCCACCAGCCCCCTCCTCCACCCGCAAGACGTGGATGATTTCCCCCTTGGCAAAGGAGAGCTCATCCTCATTGGTCTGCTGGAAATTAAACCGTGCTTTCACCACTAGCTGATGGTTGCTGTTATCAGTCATGTCCTGAAAGGAAGAATAAAGAAAGTTATACACCATCACAACCTTTCCAACCAATCAGATCGCTCTGTTGCCACAGGATGTGTCATGATACACTACGGATTTTGACTTCCGTAGGTGTATGAAATGAAACTAGTTTAAACTGAAAAAAATATATATATTATATATATATATATATATAATTCATCACGCTACTGCAGAAGTGCGCAAAGTAAAAAACAAGAATGTCTAGACTAGGGATGGGCACATGCAAACATTTATTCGACTAACCGATTCGAAAATGTGTAAATCGTTTAGAAAAATACTAAAATTGTATAATCTATCTTGTATTGCAAAAATATAAAATGGTCTGAACAGACTCATTAACCACGCTAAACCTGCCGCTGCATCACAATGTATTACTATAAAATATAGATTAAATAAAATGACAATTTCTTTCTAGGCTCTAAATTACTCACGCTCCTGACAGAAAAAAAAAAAACAAACCTAAGTGTGGGCGATACCAATACTGTAGCTATGGGAATGGAGGTGGTTGAAATGCACCATTGCACATATTAACCATAATTAATTATTGAATTTAATTAATACAATAGAGGTATTTTACAAAAAAAAAAAGAGCCATCCTACACTGCAGTATTCTTTGCGGTCATGGTTTAATTGTTTATACTTAAACTGCTGTGGTTAATATTAATAAGCAAGACAATACCAAATAGATCATGAACCAGACTGCAGCCACTTAACATTTCAAACAATTCCAATCTGAAGGCTGGCACACACCAGGCGCGATGCGATTTTTTATTGGGCAAAGTGAGACCAGAAGCGATCTATACAACTGTTAAAATTGCTATTGACAAAACTATGATCAGGTACATATTCGACAACATGATGTGGAAATTATGAGTGTCTTCTTTGATGGTATTTCAACATATATGGCAATAAATCACCACCAGGCTTATCCAGTTCCTTCAAAATGAACTCCCATATATTGTCTTTCAAATCTGGATCTTTATAATTGCAATGTCCTTTGTCATAAGGCTCTGGGAGTTTTTCCCACGACAAGTATTATTGTTTCCTCCATCATTTTGGATACTGCTTCACCCTGCTGGACCATGTGCATTAAAGCTGTTCTGTGATTGGTCAATTTGCTCCTGCGTTGCCTGTCGCCTGTGGTGTGAAATTTTAGGTTCTATTCATTTTGTCACATCGTTGCACAGTTTCACTTGTCACATCGCGTCTGGTGGGTAGCAGCCTTGAGTTGCAAAAATAAAAGATAGCACAATGAACCTTTACAGCTAACTACACCAAATGCACTCCACAAAGAAGCGAAATACGAACAGAATATCTGAAATGATCACTACACTGACTATCATCACTGTTGAAGGGCAGGGTTAAATAAAAAATAAAATAAAACCTGTTTTGTAGCTCCGTTACAATGATGACTTTTAGTTCATGACATTCAATGATTTAACAGCAACTCTGTACTACAGTATTTATAAGGCTTTATGTAGAAGAATGTATACCAGGACTGGGAGCTACAGTATGCAACATAGTTACTAAACATTTACTTATATTTTATAGTTTCTAATCAAGACATCATTTATTGATTCACTGTAAACTGTACGTTATTATGTTGCCTTTAATTGCTGTTTGGGCTGTATGCATATTGTGCTTCTATTATACTGTTAATTCCTGTTAATAAAAATTACTACTTAATGAAGCAATGTCAACTAGTACCACGATTGTTTTTTTTATTATTATTATTATTATTATTATGGCACGTTGATGTAAAGTATAATATTGTAAATGTTTAGTAACTTACGTGTATATGATCATTAAAATATACTGAAATGCTCATCCCTAGTCTAGATATATTTGGGTAGCCAAGAAAAAAGCAAAAGAAAGAGAACACACTTTAAGGTATTTTTCTATGAAGGTGTAGGATAGCCATGATTTGTTTTTAAGTGCAGTGAACTCAGAGGTAAAGAACCTGACAGGCCTTGTAGTTTATTACACTACACTTTAAAACAAACTTCTTGTACGCTACACTTTAAAACAAACGTCAGAGCTGCACCAGCAGATACATGACAGGCAATGGTGTTAATCCCCAAGAGCAAGTAAATCTTCTTCCAACAGGACGGCTTTCTGTCAAAATATTTAAGTGCCATGATTTTGGATTACACAAAAATGGATTCATTCAAAAATGCACCACTACTTTTTAAGCTGACCTAGTTAACTTATGTGTTAGAAATGATTTGTACATCTCACTTGGTGTTGGATTACAGTGGAATACCCAAGTCTGGAGTGTAACTGAGGAACAAGGAGGGCAAGTTGCTTTCCAAAGAACACAGTAGAACTTCATAGACTTGGCCAAAATGCTGTTGGATCAAGATAACTTTATTGAAGTTTCTCACAGTAAATGTATCAAATATTTTAAAAAAATATACATCTCCGAGAACCAGCAACCATTTGAAATGTGTCCAAACTTACCAAACTTCGATACTGGCTCTGAAACAGCTTTGACGTTCTGCTAAGGGAAGACTGGGATCCAAGGGAATCAAAGGACTTGATCCGATGGGAGGAGGAGTGGCGAGCACATACAGAATCACTGCCAACACCAATATCTGGAAAAGGAAGATCACAACCTGTAACAAGGTATGTCAGGTACTGTACATACAGTACATATTCCCCATCAAGCAAATAAATAACATATTACAACTGTCAGGGCCATATTCACAAAGCTTTAACTCATATCTAGGAACCATTTGTCCAGTTCTTCTGAAATATGCATGGACATTTGTCATTATGTACGGTGTATATAGGTCATAGTTACCACCTTTATTATGAAGAGGTCTTGTCAAACATTTGCCAAAGAGTTTATTTTTAAAATTTCTACCACTTTGAGAGAGGGGCCTCAAATTAATCCAGTTTGTTTTAATGAATTTTAAATTTAGTCCATCAAAATCGACCGAATTAAGAATTAGTGCCATTGTAGTGGTTGGGGTGACATGAAACCCAAGAAGCCTTTGTTGACAGGCAGTTTGTTATTACATTTACCTACAATATACTACAAATCAGCCCTCACCCTCTCTTCTCCCTCAAAGGTCAGTTGTAACTGCAGGCAAGAGAAACACAGAGCTAAGAATAACTTGTGCTTAATTGCAACAGGGTTGTGTGCTTGAGGTTGTATACTATCGTTTGTATAACAGCAACAGCATGTGCCATGAACACATCAGTGATATAAGCAAAGGAAACATTATTTCACAAGAATACACAAAAACTCTAATTTCCAGACATACACCTGTACCATTGGGAGTGTGTTGGGTTATTTGCATGTCTGTTTTAATTGGCCAACAGCAAAAAGGAAGCCATATGTTCAAATTGTTGCTCAGGTTTCTCTTTTAGTAAATGTATAATACATCTAATTATAATCACAGCACAAAAGTACTAGCTGCCTCAAAAAAAATGTAAAGGTTTATTATTATTTATGAATCATTTACCATTATCTGTTCACATATTTCACCAAGCCTTGAACAACAAGTAGAGACAAGAAAACAGTGTGCATGCCCACTCAGCCTCTGAGAGCAAGATCACTCCCAGTAACCATAATGCAAAAACAGAATCCCCTTACCTGCTGTTACTTTATTTAGAGCCACCAGGGAATTCAAGACCTTGCTGAAGTTCTGCCCCTGATACAGGTCATTTGCATCAAACGTCTACAGAGAGGGAAAAACAGAATTCTTTAAGTAAGTAGTACAGAAACACACACATTAATCGAATAGGTCAATTTACTATATGAAACATGTGGATTGCATTTATTAATTCTCCTGCAGAGAATTGTCTGTTTTTTTTTTTTTAAGGCTTGGATTATCTCCAATGCAAGATATGTCTACCGTTTCCTAACTCTTTAAAATCCAGAATAAAATTCAGATTTTCCATTCCAACACAGGTTTGTGAATGTATACCAACACTTTGCAATGACCAAACCGTACAATCAAATTAAAATCCCAAATCCTTCAACTGAAATCCTATATTAAATATTATCTTTATTATTTACGTAAATAAGGAAAGTTTATCAAAAATGTAATACAGTACACTTAAAAACAAACAAACAAAAAAAAAAGATCATAAGATGAGACCAACTTTCATTGTGCTCTGCGGCTGTAGCTAGCGTCTTGCGTAGTCCAGTGCAAAACTAAAAAATAACAGGACGCCAAAGCCTTTACATTTCCTGTTATTCTTCTCTTGTCTGTATGGGATTACATGAGGAGTCTAATATCAAAGGCTCAAAGTAAAACCCAGAAAAGGAATGGCTCAAACATGAGTTGAGACTGGTGCCAGTTTTATTTGACATGAGAACTAAATTCATACATTAATATAACTGAATGAAGAACATTTAATGACAATATGTTGTTGTAGAGAAATGTGCAGTTAAATAAAACACTAAATACTACAAAGATTTCAGAACATCTTCCAGCCTGTCAAAAATGCTTCTGAAAATAAGTTACAAAGCTATGTTGAATAACTCAATCGAATTAGCCTGCACAGTTTCCTTTTTCAGCCTCTTAGTCACAGTTACCATTTGAAATAATAACTGCTTTCAAGCCATATTTGAAATATTTAAGCACAAAGACAGTCAGAGAGCATCTCCAGGGTAGAAAACCATGAAAACATTTTAAGGCTGTTTTTTAAGTGAAGCCTCATTTTCCCATCCAGGCATCCAGGCATCTTCCCACTTCACAAAGTGAACATTTTTGCCCATTTTGTGAAATGTGCCGAGTGTCTGGAGGGCTACAGGTATGTGGGACATAATGTTACACAGGGGGCTAAATGGTGACATCCCTTTGCATAACCACCTTCTATTCCCAAAGCAGGAAACTGAATTTACTTCTTAAACTGTGCTGGCTGGAGAGAGAGAGAGAGAGAATGCTATGAAACCTGAATCCAATATGCCCAACATATTAAATATTATTAAAAAAAAAAAAAGAAGTCACGACAACTGTAGCACAGATCCTAGTGTGCCACAGAATGACATCCATATTTTTTGTGTGTGATTGTTTGCCAACATATAAATGAATCTTCTTCACTCTAATCTTTCTGATGGTGCTGCCGATTATATAATACATGTTTAAGTTGATTTCTTTCTGAAATTTGAGGCAGTCAGCATTCTGTTTATTTAAAGTGGATAGAGACAGAGCTTTTGCTGTCAGCAGTTGTGGATGTTATTTGTTTTCGTTTTTTACAGAGAAGGTAAAATGGATTTCCTGGACAGTATTTGCTGTTAACTCAGTACATGTTTTTTTTTTTTTTAATGTTTAGCTAAATGTAGAATTCCATGGGAAATAATCTGGAGCCTCTCAGGATACGGTTTCCCACAGAACAGGTTTAATCTTTAAGGTGTGTTATACAGTAACTCAACTGTAGAATCAGGCTCCAACAGGTCATTACAAGTACAGTATGCACCACAGGGAGCGGCAACAGCATCAGTAATATTTGTTATGCTTTAATTCTGTAACAGTTATATTTTGTATGTCTTTCTAAGTCAAGTCAGCAAATGGACCCATTTCATCTCAGATGTTCAGGAAATATCAGTCACATATATTTAGTTTTTTGTATATCCCTTGAAAACTGTAGTAAACATATGACAGCCAAGTCTCTTTAGACATTTCGTTTTCCACAGCTCATCTTTTGTGGTTAAAAAATATACCCTATCAGTTGCATTTTACAATTAAATATATATTTTATGCAAAAACATTGAAATATGGCATGTTAGTCTGAAAAGGTACAGTACGCTTTGCAATATTAGCCAGACAGACAGTTATGTTTTAACGGCTTCAGTTGGTTCCTAGGAAAGTGCCAATTGTCTCCTACTGAAAGTCCTTAAAGTTCACAAGGTTGTAACAACACTGCCTCCGTACAGACCAACGAAGCCATCATTGGCTCTCATGCTCAAAACATTTTTCAAATTTAATGAAACTCAACTGAGCCAGGTACAGTATTTTTTTTATTATTTATTTATTTATTTATTTATTTTTAAATGTATTCCCTGCCTTCCCAGTCTAGATTATAAAAACAATATTTATACGGTAGCCATTTTTTATGATGCACAAGTCATTGTTAAAAAAAAAAGAAATTACGGCATTTAATACCCCTTTCACACACAAATGCGGCTACTGAGCCGTCTCAGAGAATAAAAAATTATTTAAAATACCCATTCACACAGCATGGAATTGCGCAATCGATGTCAACATAATACCATCATAACCCTTTCACACAACACAAGGCATCATGCGAGTACAACTTTCAAACCTGTCAGTCAACCGATCGTTTTCATGGCAACAACTAATTTCACCACTGAATACATTAAGACAGACTTTTAGTCTAACTGCTTGTCAAAGAATGTCACTAGATTTCTTTTAGCAGTATCAACTGACATTCTACCATGGAGTGTTTTATATTTATGGATGCTATGTTCAGAACACATCCATGTTATAACTGAGAAAAGTCACTCCAGGATGTGCATTGTTGTGAATAATCACACTTGTCGGTAGCTGGAGGAACAACCCAGGGCATGTGCATTGATTCAGTACAATGCACTGGTTTAGTACTTAAATGTTGTTGCTTTTGGTCGACCTCTTGCAGCAACGCTTCTTGTCATCCCAACCAAGACCATTTCAAAACAACCTCTAATAAAACAGAAGTCAACACAATCCAGGAGTGAAAGGCTACCACCCACTTCTCTAAAGCAACAATCTCACGGTTACTGGACTTATTGTAAGATTCTGAAACTGCTGAAATATCTTTGATCTTGAGAATTTCTCTGAATTAATTAATGAGATCAAAATAGTATTAAATTGACTCCAGACCTTCTCTGCTTTTTCCACAGCTGGCGTTGTGCAATAGACTGCAAATTGCACAACTGCAAAGACATAATCTCCTAAAACTTTATAGGATCATATGCTAAAAAAGTTTTTTTTTTTTTTTTAAATAGAATATTTCTTTAATGCAATGTACTACAGGTACAAGTCCATATTCCATAAATTTGGCTTTAAAAGGAAAAACTGTCATACATGGATGGATACTCAGCAAAAACAATATACCCAAAACACATTACATCACTTACAGCAGGAAAATCACCTTAAGAAAAAAAAAAAGAGAGTGTAAACTGCAATAAACAAATTGATGCTCTTGTTTGCATAAAATCAAAAGTTTTTTTTCTAAGACTCAATGTAAGAAAAGCAGAGTACGGCTTCCATAAACTACCCTAAATACGGTCTGGTTAAAAAAATGTAAAATACAACATGCACATACAGTGGGCCCTCAGATCACAGGGTGTACAATACAAGTTTGGTGAAGACTGGTGCCAAATCAAGGTGGAAACTTCATGGATCAGCACATATATTTCCACTTTTTTGAATGAGGAACCTAAAAACAGCAAATGGAGTCAATGGAGAACCCTTCAATAGTAGCTTCAAAATAAATTATCATCTTTACTGTCCCCTTACCTTTATTTTATATTCTTTACTGGAAGTCAGCTGAAAAAAATTGCAATTACTCTTTGTAACAGGGAGGGCCCTATCGCTGGTTCGTGAAGTGTAGGTTTGCCTTTAGGAAAGCAGCTGGAACACGCAACAGGAGACACGTTGCTAAGCAACCAGTTGAGCAGTGGGCTCGCCCGGAGCTGAGCTGATAGGGAAGGCTGGGGGGTGTGCCCGTGAAAGTTGCGCAGAGCTCAAGAAGAGTCTGCGCTACTGCAAGGCCACTGCTACACAAAAGGGTGCTGAGGGAAAACTTGCTTTGTTTACATCCAGGAGGAGAGTGTCTGCTCTGCAGGATAACTACTACGGAACCCTTCAACTGCAAGAGGGTGCCTGTGAAGGCTCTGCTCAGCCAGGACCGTCACAACGACCCGCAGTCGCTGGGAGTCCAGGACTTCGGGAGCAACAAAAATAGGTTAGCTTAGGGGATGTTGATCCCAACCAAGTGTAGAGAGGGTTACCGTAGTGTAGTAGGTTCCTGGAGCAGGACGTCTCGTTTAGTGAGACTAACGCTCGCCTTGTGTGGCAAACTTTTCTTTTTAGCTTTGTTTTGTTTTCTTTATTAAATCTGGCGCTAGGATTACCATTGTTGGTACCTTAGCATCAGGCCTGTGTTATTAAGTCTGCATGCCTGTGTGGCTTGTCAACACCCAATGCTCTGTGTCTACCTTGTTATTATCCAGATGACCCACACATATAACAAATCCCTGTTACACTCATTTATTTATATATATATACACACACACACACACACACATTGTTTTGACCTGATTTTAGGAGCTGCTCTTTTGTTGCCTGCCATAGACACACACGCAGGATAAACCAGCACCATCTAGTGCTCAGCTGTGTTGCCAGCAATACAACAGGGCAGTTGTCCAAACTAGCCAATCACTTTATGAAGTTGGTTCTTTCTTCTTTAAAAGACCATTTGGAGGATCTAGGCTTAGTTACATATGTCTATGACAGGCAACTACAACTGATGAGCAGCTCCCGAGCTCGTGAAAAAGCACAAGAATTACAAAACAAATGACAATATTTGAATTACTGCAAGAACAACAACTCTAAACGCTTTCCACATCACATAAAAATGGCTTGTTAAATAGGTATAGAACCATATATATATATATATATATATATATATATATATATATATATATATATATATATATTATTCTTCAGCTGTTTAAAAAGAAAAGTAAACACAGTGCAGTAAACTTGTTGTAATTCAAGAATTGTAATTATACAAAAATTCTGTGGATGGCGTCATGATTATTAGAATAGAATGTTCATTCCCAGAGGTTCCAAAGTTCCCAGTTTGAAGATAAACTCTCGTTCCTTTTGTTTCCGAGTAACATTTGTTCCATAGCACTGATTGATCACACAGACTGTGATGCCTTCAGCAGTGTGATCATCACTGTTGAAGTGATGTGCTACTGTGAATGCAGTGGTGTTAATGCGAATGCTTCTTAAGTATTCTACAAACCGGTCTGCTAAACGCCTTTTAGTTTCCCCAATATACAATTTGTTGCATTTCTTGCAGATAATGCAGTAGACTATTCCTTTAGAGGTACATGTAAAATGTTCATGAATGTTGAATGAAGATTTAATGCCTCTAATCTCTGTTTCAGAATGAATGTATTTACAGGTATTACATTGTGGTCTATTACATGGATATGTGCCTTTCAAAGGTTCCCCAGAAGGACGAATAGCACTGTGTACCACATATTCTCTTATATTCTTGTCTCTTCCATATGACTTCAAGGGGGGGTCTTGAAAATAGGCGCTGTAGATGGGTCTTGTTGTAAAATTGTAAAATTTCTCTCTACAATTGTCTGAATCTTTCTGTTGGTAGGGTGGTAAGTGAGATCATATAATATATAAATTGAAGTTACCTACTCAACGTACAAAATGTAATGGCTGATGCCTCTGTTTTAGTTTTCTAAAGATTCAAGCTAATTGTTATGAATATTGTATGGTTAAGGTGGAAATTACCTGCTACCTGTAGTTTTGCAAGAACCAGATGTTCAGACAGTTCCTATGGAAGCAGACAGTCCTGGTTACTGTGAAACAGTCTCTTGGTCACACTTTTTAATTCTATTAAGCCAGACAAACTGATTAATACTGATCGGTCTGGTCCTTTAGAAATAGAAGCAGTCGTGACTAATGACAGCAATCACCATAACAGCCTTTGTTTTTTTGATGAGAAACTCTGACCTGTGTACAACACCTTTCATTAAAGTCAAAGAAAACAGTGTTACGTTCCCCTATAATCCTAGTGCCTGTTCTCCATTTTGTTTGTCACATGGTATTCCGTGACAAAGGTTTAGGAAATGTGAGGTTTCTATATATATTACCCTTTTAATATCCCATTACGGGTGCTCTGTATCTTGTTGGTCACATTTTCCCATGATAACTATTCTAGCAAGACGTGGTGATGAAAAGACTCCTCAAGACTGACTGTGGGGAAGCACAGGCTTCAGCGCACAGTCCTTCACCTTGGAAGATATAGTTATAGAATGTATTCCTTTAAGCATACACATTTCTGTCCCAACCAATAGTTTCTTAAAAAAAGAAGAGTCTCTGTCTGTCTGATAGTAGAGTTGCCATCTTTAAGGATTATTGTGATGTGCTTTTACCATCTGCTTATTTCTACAATGAGTAAACAATGTGCATGGGTTATAATTGAATAGATTGTGCATTGCTTGAATGCACCATCAGGCTAAATCTTTTTCTAATATAATTGACGCATTACAGGAAGCAGGTTAAATGTTTTTTTTTCTTCTCTTTAAACTGTTACATTCAGCCCCAGTCCTCCTGCCAGCAACAGAGACCAACAATAACCAGTTTGGTTGCATTTTAAGTTCTAAAAAGTGTGTATCCCAAGGGCAAAAAAAAACTACCTGCACCTCCTTTCCTTCTGTCTTGAACTTTATGTACAGCAACATATATAGCTTTACAAAATGCATCATGGCAATAAATGTGATGTCCTACAGTAAAAACACTTAAGTGATTTCAAAACAGAAGACGATGTAATAACGTCTGATGAAAAAAGAAAAATTATTAAAAATGTAAGATCCTTGGTAAAAATGCTAATTTACACATCAAAACATTCGTGCCTCTCTCTAATGCAGCATATATTATACAATTGTACTCTGCAAACCTTATAACGATAATAAAAGGCGTATTTATTAATACAAAGATTAGAGATCACTGTTGTGATCTAAGTTATCGACAACAAAACACCCTGCTTACTGCCTACACACAGAGGCCTGCAGCTGCACAACAAAAACAGCAGTCGCCAGCATTGCTATTCCAGCAACTTTGTATCCTTCTAGGCAATGCGATAACCTACAGGGACCCCAGTCTCTTTTGTTATGTATTCTTGTTGCGCATAAACACGTGTGACGTTCACAACAGTGAAACAGCAACAAACAAACAAATGCACAGTGTGGAAAAAAAGACGGTAAAAGAGAAACCTACCTCCACTCTGAAAGAACCACAACCTTTCAGAAACTCCCTGATATTGCTGAGGCTCTCGCTCTCGTTCCTGGGCTCCTGGTAAACCTACAAGGCAAATATGTGCACTTAAAATATATGAATCTCAAAGCTCGGTTTAGCGACATTCATTGCTGACAAAATAGTGGCCACAGTTTATTGATTGATTTATTGATTGTATTTCAGGTAACATATCTCCTTAAAGAAGTGGAAGTGGGAACTGAAAAAAAGGAAATGACGTTACGCTGATATGATTCCACAATAACACTGGTGAAAGCACGAGGAAGCAAACAGCAAGAAGGAAGCACACAATAGGGAATGCCAATTCATTTCTCTGCTATCTGTACAGCAGCTTTAAAAAGAAAACATTTTTACTGCTTCACATAAGTATTTTAATACATTCAACTAATGGTATTGCAACACGGCCATGTTAATTGCACTAAATACTTATTATTTGATTACGGGGACAAGTGTTTAGCTCTGGAAACCTTTTTTTGTTGTTTTTTTTTTTTGTATTTTTTTTTTAATTAAGCCAGTCTTAAGCATCTTTCTTTCCATTAAACTACAAGAAGAATTCTAGGTGCGAAATTTGTAACAATATTACGACGTTTTAATCGAATCACTTTAAATTGTGTATATATATAAAAAAACACATTTGTCGATGTTTCTTCGCTGCAGTCTTTCACTGTTTAGCGTCTTGAACTTATTTTCATAAAACAGGCCTTGTTTATAGTCATGTTTGTTTACATTCAAAAAAATACTAATTTTGATCAGGGACACAAGCTTTTATTCCTACACGGTAACACTATATATATATATATTATAAGGTTCACATATTTTCATTAGTTTATTGTGTTTATTATTATTATTACTCGGACACATAACCTCAAAACAATCATTCTGATATGGGTTGCAGATTGATAGATTACCCTGTGTAAGGTCGATAGGGCTTACTAAAAAATCAACAGGGTTGGGGAAAATAAAAGATAAATGTCCTTACTTTTTCGATACAGCCAGGGCGCAATCGGTCCAACAATCTGCAAAGGACCACCCCATCTTTAAGAGACGATTGCAAAAAGCCTTCGGGGTCCGAGATGGTTTTTTTCGGTGATTCTAGTACCCCCAGAGTGATGAGCCATGTAACGGTCTGTTCTGCAGAATTCATAGCTGTTTACACGCCGTAAATCCAACCGGGAAAAATGGGGGGAAAACAATAAATGTGGATTTTTTTTTAAAACATTTGCGTCTACATTGGTCTGAGATTTGGGGCAGAGACTGCAATTGATCCCTCCTTCTCCGTGTAGATGCAGATGACGATTTGCGTTTGAAAATCCAGTAGGTCCAGTTCTTCGCTCCCCTCTGGGTTTTGGCAAGCTGTCAAATGCCTTCCTCTACACACAACCTGCAATGCACACAGCAGTGATCTTCCGGCAGATGACATCACTGACTTCGCACAGGGATAGCCACTTACAATCCTCACAAAATATATTTGCATTTTACTGGAATCTTTTTTGCATGGTTTTGCATTCAGGGCTTAACATAGAAATGGGTCTCGGCAGGGAATGCAAAACACCGGTACTGAGGTACCTACCGATGTTAACATATTTATCATGATCTGTGAATATATATATATATATATATATATATATATATATATATATATATATATATATATATATATATATATATATATATAAAGCAAGTGCTGAATTATTATTTCATTTTTGTACCTTGGAAAAAAAAAGCAGAAATATATGTACATTTAAAAGCAAATGAATCAATGTGCCCCCTTGCGGTGAACTATAGGTAAAAGCATTGGAAAACACAGAGCAAAGCTTGCCACAATGAATTAGGGAATCGCAATGGCAACAACCATGTCAGTAACATTCATCACTGGCCACGGCTGTAAATACGCTTGTAAATGTACCCCCAGATTCTGCTACTCTTAATAACTTGTTTTGGAGAATGTCCTGAGCGAGCTTCATTAGAATTGATTAAATATGTGAGCGTGACTTACAGGCAGGCTGTAAATCAGACAAAAAGCCTCCTTATACCCCGAGGTCAATATACACTCAATGTTTTGTTTTGTACTCAGGAAGCTCCTTAGCACGTTTTGGAAACATTTGGACAAGCAGTTCTCTATATAAACCATGTAGCTGCCCACTTTTAACACTGTGGTCCCAGTGGATGTAAGAAACGCCACATTTGTTCTGTCCTACATCCACTGGGGAGTGTTACAAGGGGGGAGAGGAGGGACGGAGGGGGGGCAGGTTAATGGTTACCTCCTGCTATAGTAACTGAACTGATAACAGAACGAGAAAACGATTTACAAATGGAATCTAAACAACAGGAAGACTAACACAGTAAAGATAATTGTGATATATCATACTGCTACCAAGTTGCTCTTAAATACTGTTGCAGATAGCAGCAGATGGGTGTCTGGCTGTTTGTCTTTCAGCAACTAGCAAGTTTAAAAGAGGTATGAAGCTTCTTAGCGGCAGGTCATTGTAGAGCTATTTCTAGTTTGTAAAGCAGCCCTGGATGCTTGTATAAAGAATATGCTGTAATAATGTAGTTGGTATGATATTGCCCTGTAGAGTATTGCAGTATCAAACCTACTGTATTTCCTTTTCCACTAGATGGCAACCTTGCAAGATGTGAGAGTTGTGATAAAAAAAATTAAAAAAAAATTGGTTCAAATCCCACCCCTGCCACTAACAGTCACCGATTCAAATCCCACATCTGCCACTGACTGACTCACTGTCTGACCTTGAGCAAGTCACTTAACCTCCTTGTGCTCCATCCTGCGGATGAGATGTTAAGTCAGTGTCCTATTGTAAGTGACTCTGCATATAATGCATAGTTCACAGCCTACCTCTGTAAAGCTCTTTGTGATGGTGGTCCACTATGAAAGGTGCTATATAAAGATATTATTATGTATCTTGTTTTGTTATCACTCCCAGATTCATTTTGATTCCTATTGAAGTAAACTCCAGTATTGCACATATCAATCACACAGTATACTGTGCAACAACAACAACAACATCAGATGGGCTTCGGGTCAAAACACACATGGCCTGATAGGTTAGCCGCCTTGACTTGAAAGAACCAGGCTTATGGACTAAAGAACTATAAAGACACCAGAACCAGCCTGGATTAATGTGTGAGAGATAAGAACAAATCTGTACTGATGCCAATGTACTTGAGATATGGTTGGACCCAGACAGATGGTTTTGGTTCTTGACGGTGTTGGTCCTGGTACTGCCAGGTCACTAATCCATGGGACACTGTCTATCTGGGTGTGTAACCCTTTTAATCCAACGGCAACATGGTGTCATATTGATTGGTTTGCATTGTTAATCAATCAGGATGGCTGATTCAAAGAAGGCACAATAAATGCTGTTGGCGTTATATAGACACATTTTGTTTTGCTGAAATTATGAGCAACACACTGATTGGCCCACAATAAAAGCAATATAAAGTTTGCTGAGACCCCTGATTCAGGAGTGTGGGGCTGCACCTTGTAATCCTTGTACAAGAACAACCTCTTAAATTATTTTTCAAACTAAACATAAGACAAGATCATAATGTGTGTAAAGTCTTTCTCATAAACCACAGGATCAAAGGATTTAAACTTGGGCAGGAGGTGAAACTTTGCTTTAGTAACACCAGAAAACAGCAACCCTGTGAATTATCGCATCACCAGTGAAGCAGCCTAGAGGAGAAAAAATGAAATAGAAGACAATAGCAAAGGTTTAGACACGCAAATCCAGTTATCTGTGACTGCAGGTAAGAATAGGTACAATTTAGCTATCTGCCGGATATAGGAAACACCTGCCGTATGACTGATCAATTGTTTTCTAAAGCCACCAAAGTGAGGCACAGTATACTATAATAGAACTTTCCTTCAACCTGTCCTTCACGCATTGTCATTCACAAACTAGGTCATTGTTATAAACACAGGTAATGATCATGGAACACTCAGCCAAAGAGTGGAACCAATGATCCAAACTGGATAAAATGTACTGTATAGCCGACTAAATGTAACAATGCATGCAAACTGACATGTTTTTGTTAACCTAGTATGGTACTAGATATCATTTTTTAAACTTACGGTAAAATATGGAGTTGCTATAATATGTGGTTCTTTAAACCTGCACATGTAATACCTACAGAGAGAATGGGAGTGCACAACAGGAAAAATGTATGGAATTATTTAAATAACTTTTACCCCTTAAATAGTTATTCTGCAAAGACAATAACAGAAAACAGAACAGTATATACTCCATTGCTCACTTTTCAAACAACTAAGATTACAGATTAATAAAATCAAAAGTGTTGGATTTAAGTAATCAAGGAAAATATCATAAATCGACAGTTATTTATTATTTATACGTACAACAAGGAAATTCATATAAACAATAAACAGTGGAAGGCATGGAAGAACAATTGTTTTTCTTTTTAAATATCAGTTTTACAGGAAAGCACAAGTAATAATTTAATGATAACATTTCGTAGCAAAACAGGAAATGATTTGTTAGTAGGACAATATAAAGCAAAAATCTTCCATCATGGCCTGAAAGTGGTTGTAGCAAACAAAATACATTCTGTTGTGCATTTCTCTTCATTGTACAGGTCTCCAATGTGCAGTTTTTAAAGAAACATGATATTGCAAACATGTATTTAACATGACATCTGGAACTAGACTTGGCAAAAGAAAGTTCTCAGTTTGCTTGCCTTGCCTTTCAGGAAATCTGTTACACTCAAGCTTTAAATGGTCATTTCACCTTGGCAGTGTCTTTGGGTCAAGCATTTAACTGGCTGCAAATAATGTCAGTAATTAGGGAAAGCAGTTGACCCTGATGGTGTGGGGACATTTTCACTCTACAGGTGAAATCTGTAAGCAAGGCCTGCAAGCAAATATTTTTAAAATCTAATATAGTACCAAATATTACATTTTTAAATGAAATGATATGTTTACTAAAAACTGAGACCTACATAGTGAATAGGGAATTATTTGACTTTTTTTACCAGTGATCTCTCATTGATACCCTCAAAAGAGAAACACTGTTCCTTGCTCAATATGCTTGTGTTTTTTTTAATACAATGCTGGCTATATTTAGCAGGAAGGGTTAGCACAATCTTAGTGAAATGTTCATTGAATTTCAAAATACTTAGAATCCAGTTGGGAAGTTCTCTTGCTCACAACACATCCCCAGTTTTCCTGTAGGAAACTAGAAATGTATACTGCAATGTGCCAACCTCCAGCAACAAGAGACTGGAATGTTGCCAAAGGAAGTTTCCAAAATGTCTAAAAATGACAGGCCTGTTTCATTTTCTATAACAGAAAACACATCTGACACTGTTTCTTGGGAAAAGTCACATCTGTCTGGTTTTTATTTTGTTCAGTGGCCACAGTGAGGCTGGAATATACATCCTCATGGGCATGAAGCATTTCCTGGATCTGGACTGTATTGTTCTTTGCCAATGCAGTTAAGATTTTCTGTTTTGATTACATTATATTCACATCCTGTTGTTATGCATGCTGACAAAGCAAATACATTATTTAGTAATGTAAAATGAGAGGCCCTATTCACAGGCCTTTAAGAACATTTTAAGAAATGTTTTATAAGGACTGTTTTTATTGAGTGTTTAGAAACATGCTCTAAAAGTTTTAAAAGGGATAAAAAAAATGCCCTTAACAAAACATTTCTTTATAAACAGAGTTAGAACTTTTGTGACCAGAGCCCTTGATTTTAAACACGTTTGAGTTTTGTTTTATGGTCCCAAAGTTGAGATATTTGAAACAAGAGTGTTACACTGTTTGCCAGTCATTAGACATTGTTTCTGTGAGCATTGCTTTTAAATCCAGTTTTTAATGTTGTCCAACAGTGCACAGATGGTTTCTGTAACTTAACTGGTTTCTGTAACTTAACTTAACTCAAATTTAGCAGTTGTCAGCGAATATAAGCCTGCATCTGCTTCATTTAAACTGCTTCACATTGTTCTTGTAATAATGGAAGAATAACATATAATAACATATAACATTTAATAAAGGACCAAGAATGATTATGGTAAAAGCATAGCAGTGTAGCATAGCACTGGGAAAGTACAGTAAAACACGAGCAAGCAGGACAAAGCATAAAAAAACTTGGCAAACCATGGTAGACTATTGTAGATGCATAGTATACTGTAACCATGGCATAAACATAGTAACTGCAATACTGCAGTGCTCATGTGGGTCAGCCCACGTGTACCAAATTCTGGGGAGGTGTTTCTTCCATTTCTGGTCAATGGTACATAAACTGCATGCATACAAAAGAAGGGCTGTGTAACTCAGGCCCCACATAAAAACGGATCTGAAACTTGCAAAAATTCAGATTTTTTAAAGTTTGTTTCGAGGGCTTTCCACCAAAAAAACAATTAGTGGAGGACGGTAAGCCATTCACGAAAGGGGATGAATTTATACAGTAGCTTGCTATGCATCGAGTTCACAGTTCAATCTCTTGGAAGAAATTGCAGTTTTATAAATATAGAAGAGGGCTTTTTAAGTGTGTGCTAATTAACACAGTAACCCTAACTAAACCACATGTTAATTATTATTTCTATGCATCGTATTAAGATCTGATGCAGTTTTCAGGAATCAGTGCAGCTGTGGCCAGGGCTTAAATCCACTTTAAGCTTGGTTCTACCCTACTGAAAACAAACAAACAAACAAAAAATCTCTTGACTTTTACAAGTGATAATTACTGTAAAACAAACCATTAGGCACCAATCACATCACTTGGGGCTTTTGAGATAACAGAGCTGTCTGTAAAGGCTTATTATTATTTCTTTCTTAGCAGACACCCTTATCCAGGGCAACTTACAAGATATCACATTATATTTACATACAATTACCCATTTATACAGTTGGTTTTTTGCTGGAGCAATCTAGGTAAAGTACCTTGCTCATGGGTACAGCAACAGTGTCCCCCACATAGGATTGAACCCACAACCCTCCAGTCAAGAGTCCAGAGCCCTAACCACTACTCCACACTGCTTAACCATAAGAAAACAAAATAAAGCAAATGGTTTATAACAATGTGTAATTAGATGAAAGCACGAGTCAAAAACAATTGTAATTTATCTGCAACATAAATGTAGTTAAAATATCAGAAATCTAAACTGTGCATTTCAAAAATAACAGTGATCCTGTTGTGATTCATATGTACAGATGAATGAACTGAGACAAAAGTATTGTCCTATACAAAACATTTATGAGTTTTATTTGACCCTAAAACAAGGATAGAAAACATACAAAAAGATGAAGTTGCAAATGTATGTAGCTTGTTTGGACAACTTCTTTATTTTTTTTCATCTTTCTAAATGAAAAACAAAACACTGTTACAGTTATGATTCACCCATAACTGTATGCAGTTTTAAATATCTACTTAAAAAAATATGAAAAGCATATTATTTATATCTGCCTTTGAGGTCAGAACGCCTATGTGTTTTTGGACTACCTCCAGCTGTGTAATGGAAAAATCTGTGTCTGCACTGTACAAGGCACGCCAGTATCAGATACATAGCCAGACTATGTAACACATTCTGAAGCATATGGGTACTGTGGAACCAAATAATAATTTGTGGAGTGTTATTCCACCCCTCATGCTGTGCAACTACCACCTGTGCTGGGCTTTGGGGGTTGACTTTGGTGTTTTTTAACTATGCATTGAACAATGCTGGCAGAATTTCACAGTGTTTGGGGGGGGGGGGCGGGTACCAGAATATATTGGTACTAAGGACCAATGAAGCCAAATGGCTCCCATTGTACTCAATAACCTTCTTGCCAATATTCCACAGCCTTCTCCCACAGTTCACCTTTCAATGTTCCCCTGAATCTGGGTTATTTCCTTAAGCCCCACCTCTCAGCATTGTTTTCACTGTAGGAGGTCCTCTGCCTCTCCTCCCTCCTCCTGGAATTCTGCTTAGAACCCTTCCTGGCCTGCTGTACAGTGCTCCTCCCACATTGAACAGAGGAGGGTTACACCTTCCTGTATTCGACAATGCCAACCGTAGCTACGGTAACATAGAGTTATGATTTATATGATACCACTGAGTGAGTTTTATAGAGGGACATAAAGATACAACTGATAGTGAAGTTGAACTAAAACTTTGAAGCAGGTTGCTTTTTGGTTTTCCACTCATGTTTTTGTCTGAAGTTGTTTTTTTGTTGAGGATATTTTTTGTTTTCAATTACACTGCTTCGTTGCACCAGTCACATTCAGATTTATAATGAACTACTTATTCCAATGTTATTTTAACTGCATAAAAACAACGAACGAGCAATATAAAATCCCACTGTACGCATACTCGCCTCGTAGATTTTTTTTTTTTAAATTGACACCATTATTATTTTTATTTATTTGCATACTGGTATTTACATTTCAAAACCAATCGATTTTTGGATAACATATATGTAAAATCGTTATTACAGAAGGTTTAAATATATTTCACTGCACTTTATACTTAGGAATTACAACAGGCACACGACAAACACCTAATATCCTTAAAGGGCCTGCACTATAGGCTAAACAAACAACACGCGGTAGCGTATGATTCTATTCGTTTTTCATTCGCACCCCGTGCCACTTGTTTAACTGCATTGGAACATCGAGTCATATTTCAAATCCATTTCGGGATTTCCTAGCGCTTGCTTTTGTTAGTCTGTGAATCACCACTCGGTCCCGTACCGTACTCCATTACGGATTTCGTGTTGTGTTTCCCTTCTGAGTGTGTGCGAGGTTTGGTTCTTTGTGTTTGCGTGTCTGTCCGCGGAGTGGCGTGCGTTTCGAATAAAGCATCCGGGGCACCCGTAAACTAAACAACCACACGTATTTTCCCGCAATTACTCCAATTTAACCATACTGACTTGTAGTTATCTTGGGGGGAAAAAAATGTCTGTGGGGTCTGAATCCGGGTTTTCGAGCGAGGAGGTGTTGAATGTTCGTTACCCTCTGCACAGAGCCTGCAGGGATGGGGATATCGGCGCGCTCTGTTCTCTCCTCCAGCACTCCGCCAACAAAACCGACCTCGCCACCGAAGATTCCTTCTACGGCTGGACGCCAATACATTGGGCAGCGCATTTCGGAAAGGTACATTTTAACCATTCCTAATTAAATCAACTACAGGTATATATTAGAGAGTGGGTGTCTTTAGATAGCCGGCTAAAATAACCTTTTAATGTTAATAAAGCCGCCATTATAGAATAAGAATCTTTAGATTGATTGTTTTATTCTACAGGTAAATGCAGATGTGTAAGTTACATTTTTCATAATAGTAATAATAAAAAGAAAAACACTCAACTTATTAATTTTTTAAATGGTCGGTGCCGGTAACTAAGCAGTTTACATTTGCTACCGTCATTGTATGTATATAAAGTTTACTGTACACTCACACGTGTTCAACCGTACTTAACTAAATAACAGAGCGGTAGATTTGCAAATAACTGTAGCACGATAGCTAATCCTACTTACGCGTTTAAAAGATACATAGACTTTTCAAAATGGCCAGCTTTGCTGATGTTTAAAGAATGTCGTCTATCTAAATTTAGATGTTGAAATATCCCCTAATATTTCTGATCAGAAATAAAGCATTTTCAAGCTGACTGTGAACGTATTGGCCACAATGTTGCTGAAGCTAGTGTTAATGTTTTTATTTTATTTTGTTTTATTGGTAGTAGTGTTTTAAAAATACATTTAGATAACGTTCTATGACAATGTAGGTTTCCGAATGCACAGTATAAAAATAATTGCAGCCTGGAGTCAGAGGCAGAGCCAAGCTTTCAGGCGTGACTCTTGTTTGTATTGGTTACTCAGATCAACCAATGCGGAGAAAGGCGCCAACTCAAATCCTAAACAGGAACAAAGGCGAGGAGGCGGGTGGGCTGTACCAGGCACTGAACTAGCGCTGTAATATGATATTGATATTGACAACTGAGGAGGTCACTGTAAAACAGTTACAGCATTTTCTTAAATTCGTTCTGCACCAGTTAATGTTACAGGGTTGACTCGAAACGCGAAAAATCAGTCTGTCTGCATTATATGAAGTTACTAATAAAATGGATCCCAGGAAACAACTAAATTAGAAATATTTATAAAATAAGATTGACATGATATTTTGTCCTTCTGCAAATGACCTGCTACAGTAATGCAAACCACACTGTACTTGAGCTTTATAAAACTGTATGTATATATATATATATATATATATATATATATATATATATATATATATATATATATATAATTAATTATATATAGTGCCTATAGAAAGTCTACACCCCTTTAACTTTTTTCACATTTTGTTGTCAGTGCCTCAGTTTCATGCATTTAAATGAGGATTTTTTTCCATATTATTATTATTATTTCTTAGCAGACACCCTTATCCAGGGCAACTTACAATTGTTACAAGATATCACATTATTTTTATATACAATTATATTATTTTTTACACATTATTTTTACATACAATTACCCATTTATACAGTTGGGTCTTTACTGGAGCAATCAAGGTAAAGTACCTTGCTGAAGGCTACAGCAGCAGTGTCCCCCACCTGGGATCGAACCTACGATCAAGAGTCCAGAGCCCTAACCACTACTCCACACTGTTAAGGGGAAAAGTTTTTATTGAGAAAAAATTTATATATTAAAAATACAAAACTGAACATAATTTGATAAGTCTCCACCCCTCTGAGTTAATACTTGGTGGAAGCACCTTTGGCAGCAATTACAGCTGTGAGTCTGTTGGAATAGGTCTCTACCAACTTTGCACAGCTAGATTTGGCAATATTTGACCATTCTTCTTTACAAAACTGTTCAAGCTCTGTCAAGTTCCACAAATTTTCGATTGGATTTAGGTCAGGGCTCTGACTCGGCCACTCAAGGACATTTACCTTTTTGTTCCTTAGCCACTCCAGTGTAGCTTTGGCTGTGTGCCTTGAGTCGTTGTCATGCTGAAAGGTGAACTTCCGTCCTAGTTTCAGCTTTCTTGCAGAGGGCAGCTGGTTTTCCTCAAGGACTTCTCTGTACTATGCTTCATTCATTTTCCCTTCTATCCTGACAAGTGCCCCAGTCCCTGCCGATGAGAAACATCCCCATAACATGATGCTGCCACCACCATGTTTCACAGTAGGGATGGTGTTCTTTGGGTGATGCGCTGAGTTGGGTTTGCACCAAACATAAAGCTTTGCATTTAGGCCAAAAAGTTCCATTTTAGTTTCGTCAGACCACAAAACTTTTTGCCACATGGCTTCAAAATCTCTGTAGAGTGTTTTTTTGCATACTTCAAACTGGATTCAAGGTGGGCTTTCTTGAGTAATGGCTTCCTTCTTGCCACCCTACCATACAGGCCAGATTTGTGGAGTGCTTGGGATATTGTTGTCACATGCACACTTTGACCAGTCTTGGCCATAAAAGCCTGTAGCTCTTGCAAAGTTGCCATTGGCCTCTTGATAGCCTTTCTGATCAGTCTCCTTGCTCGGTCATCCATTTTGGAGGGATGGCCTGATCTAGGCAGGGTCTTGGTGGTGCCATACAACTTCCACTTCTTAATAATCATCTTGACCGTGCTCCAAGGGATATTCAAGGCCTTTGATATTTTTTTTATACCCATCCCCTGATCTGTGCCTTTCAACAACTTTGTCCCGGAGTTCTTTTGAAAGCGCCTTGGTGCTCATGGTTGAGTCTTTGCTTTGAAATGCACTACCCAGCAGAGGGAACCTACAGGAACTGCTGAATTTATCCTGAAATCCATGTGAATCAGTACAATTTAACACAGGTGGAGGCCACTTAACTTGGTGTGTGATTTTGAAGGCGATTGGTTACACCTGAGCTAATTTAGGATTGCTATTTTAGGGGGGGTGGACACTTACCCAACCAAGCTATTTCAGTTTTTATTTTGAATTAATTTTCTGCAAATTTCTAGAATATTTTTTTCTCTTGGAAGTTGTGTGGTAGGATGTGTAGATAAATGAAAAAAAAACTATTTTAATGCATTTTAATTCCAGGCTATAAAGCAACAAGAGGTGAACATTTTGAAAGGGGGTGTAGACTTTCTATTGGCACTGTGTGTGTATGTGTGTAGCTGCACTGATTTATAGTACCCATGCAGCAGCTGTTCTGCAGGTGCTGCCAGATTTCCAGGGCAACTTTGTTTAATTTGAAAACAAGACACACAAAAAAAAGCATTTCTTCTGCTTGAGTCATAAGTAGAATTATGTTGATGTGCTGGGTAATCTCATTGATAGTCACAGCTGGATGAGCAGTCAGATACCCAGCTAACATTTTAGGGGTGTCTTAAATTATAAATGACTTATTTCTAAGTAAATATGTACCCCATTTATTCCTGAAACTTATCACAAACCATTTTTTAAAATGTATTATGTAATATGGTGGATCCCCCCTGATAATCCTTTCACTGCTCTTTTGTAGTTTGTTTACTGATAATTTATTTCAGCAACTGTATGAGTTACACTGCCTGTTTTTCAGGGGCTACACATTAAGATTAACCCAAACAAACCTTATATGCATTACAAAAAGGGAGCACTAGGGCAAATATGATTGATCCACCACTTTAACAAAACCATTGGAAACCTGAGCAAGTTCAACAGCAATAAAGATCTGTGTTATCATGTAATTCACATGGTTTCAATAGTACTCATGAGTTTATATTGTTTTGGTTCCCTTTTTTCCCTTAAGTTAACTTCTTGTAAAAGACAGACGTGGTATTATTTTCTACAAGGATTTCCAAGTGCTAAAAGTGGTTTAGCACCTGCCAAAAGTCGTCTTCCTTCCTTTGTTTTTGGCATCTATACAAATCTGTTACTGTTATGCTGATTGATAGTACTACAGTGTGTGGGTTTATGTATAGATGTGTATCAAAAGTATATTACAGTACACTATTGAAACCAGCTTTGCGGTGAATTGTAAGTGCAGAAGCCCAGTTGTACAAGACTGAACTGGCAAGGCTGGCTAGACAGGTGGCATGAGTTAATCATTTCTTGTTGAGCAGATTGCCAGTTTAACGGACGGTTCAGCCAGGATTAAGTGCAGAGGAATGTTGTGTTGTTAATTTGATGTCTGCATGGCACGAGGTGAAGCGTTCATCTGTTTCCTCTCCTGGCTTTTCCCTGTGTGCCAGTCCTCTGTTTATGTGCCATGTTGTATGGGTCGGATCACTTGTGCTACTTTGATGGAAAGTATGATTCATACTGACTGGTGTTGTGCTGGAGGAGGCATTTTGTCTACAGCTGAAGCAAATAATTCATTCTTATAGGATTTTGTGGGGAGGGTGGTATACAAGTAAGCTATCTAACCATGATCGAGTAGCCTTCATACGTCAAAGAGATAATAATGCTTTTTCCCATATTGGTTTGTGACATTATAGGCTTTATAAAGAGCTTTTGCACAGCTGATATTCTATACTTGGCCCATTCCATGAAAATGTGAAGTCGCCAGTATCATACTACTGGAAAGCCCTAGACTTTAGAGCTTGCATGTATTAGGATAGACTCAACAACACAACTTTGAGCTTCCCTTTTAGTCTGATACATAGAGATGTTAGTTTAAGAGACATACCGTTTTCATAGAATGGCCCAAGTCACACACAGTATCTATTGGGAAAACAAAAACAGCTAACAGGAACAGTAAGAAAAGAAAAGATGTTTATCAAAATGTAACTTTTCACCCTTTGTTGCATTTAACACTCTTGTTGAAATCTTGTTAGTTTCTGTCTGCCTGTTGTCATTCAAGGGCTCTGTGTTCTGGTACTGAGGCTACAGTGTCGGGGACTCAATTGTTAAAATGGCGGTCTTCTGCGTTGGCTCATGTTTTAAAGGGTGTTGCCTGATGTTTGATTCCCTCTTAATTGTTCTTCCAATCAGCATTTTGAATTGCCCTTGGCAAAGCCCTACAGTCACTCTGGTAATATAGTACTGGTTAATGAATATATTAATGACTCGCAATATGACATTGTATACTACATTTTATAGTTTCAACCTAGAAGTCGGACTGTCTCATTGTATCGAACGACTTCTTTTTCTGATTGCAAATAATGCTTTTACATTAAGCTTGTATTGCACAAAAACAAGTTGTTTTTCTTTTTCTCTTCTAATAATATCCAGAAATGATATATTCCATGATACTTCCCCTGTAGCTGAGTGCAGACCTGTCGGCCTTGTTCTGTGTTAAACCATGCTCTTTATTTTAAAGCTGGAGTGCGTGATCCGCTTGGTGCAGGTGGGGAGTGGAATAAATGCCACAACAACCCGGTTTGCCCAAACACCTACCCATATTGCTGCTTTCGGTGGCCATCCAAACTGCCTAATGTGGCTGCTACAAGGCGGAGCTGACATTAACCGTCAGGTAAGTGCCGATTTGAAGGGACAGGTAGCACATTTAAGATTTGGTTTCCAGCACAATTCATTTTTTGGAGTGCTTTGTTATTATTTTTTGTTTTTATTTAGAGGTAATGTATCATACACAGTGCTGTACGAACAAGCTGATATCTAAGCTACAAGCTGTCAGAGTGGCTACCCCAAACCTTTAGTGTATGAAAAGATATCTGCATTACATTTGAAATCACAATGATAAAGGCAGCATGATTAACCATTTGTAGCTATAACTGCTGGTTGCTTTGGGATTCGTTTCTTAGTTTTACTTTTTCTGTCTCTGGCTGATAGATGGTAAGTGGCAATCACTGAGGTTACAAGACAAGTCAATCCAATTAAAAAGGATCAACCTGCCACTGAAGACAGAGTTCAGCAGACTTGAAATAATGGTACTTTTCCAGGCATTCAGTTTAACTCCAGTGCTTAGCCTTGGAAAATTTGAGGATTACTAAAAGAGAAAAGCCTATTTGGCATTTAATCATGGGGGTCATATGCAAGACAAATGATCTCTTGCTACTCTGCCCGTTAATAATGTAACTCCTGCTTATTGCAACACATTTTCAGTACCTGGACCAGATTTTTCTCCCATGTTACTTGGTTTTCTGCAAGATGTCCTTGCATACAAAATACTTTTTCATTCAATGTTGGGTATCGCATGTGGTCTCAAGTTTACCGTTTAGGGAAGCCAGTGTTTTTCATTTTTAATCCAGCTTGCAGTATTGAACACCCATAATTTTCTATAAGGTATGATGGTCACTGATGAAGGTACGATACAACCATTTGAAATGTCTTGATACTACAAGCAATGATGGTATCCACAAAACATCCCTCATGCCATCTACTGTACACCACACTGTCCAATACTGAATTTGTAAAATGCATATCTGATAATCTGTCTCCATTTTTGTACTAAGATCTGGTGACTTTATATTCTGTATAGAATCCCCCAAAGTAAGCTATGATGGTTATGAGTCTTACTTGTTAAAACTCTGACCCAGATGGTCACATAAGGAGTCGCGTCCAGGAATCATGCCAGCCTAGGGCAGTTATGTGTAGAACAACGTTAATCCACAAAACATTCACTGAGGAGTGACTGGCTGCCTTTTCTTTTTTTCTTTGCAGGATTACGTTGGTGAAACTCCAATCCATAAGGCAGCTCGGTCTGGGAGCATGGACTGTGTCAATGCTCTTTTATTGCAAGGAGCAAAAGCACAGTAAGTTCATGTACATAAGCTATATGTAGAAATATTGATCCCCATTACTTTTATTATTGTAAATAATTGTATTATTATTATTATTCTAGACTACATGTACAAGTTAATATAAAGTACACTGGTACTTTATTTTTTTATGCATATACTTTAAACAAAAAAATATATTTATGTATTTTATACTTGCATGAACCTGTGTAGTTTTAAGAAATATTTTTTGTATAGATTTTATGATTTGTTTAAGTTAAGCTATTACTCAGGAAAATGCACATTTCTTCCTTTGTAGAAAATAGCTGGAAGCGTACAGTCTTTTGACCAGAAAATACACAATCAATAAACACTAAATGTAACCTTTCAACATTTTTTTTGTGTTTTTTTGTTCGATTTCATGTTTGAAAAAGGTGATCCATAATTCACAACTTAACACATTGAATTGAACATGTAAATCCACAAAAAACAGAAACCCATGAACAAAACACAAAAGGGTGATCTTATTTCATCTAAGGTTTAATTAAAGCAATTTGAAGAGAGCACACTATTTCAAGGTTTTGTTCGTAAAACAATCTGTTTAAAAATATATACTCTAAAGCTTCCTTAGTGTTAAAATTAAAAATGTAATTGGTTTAATTGACATTTCACACATGAATATACAATAAATGGCATACTTCTTTACTCAACTTGTGTTACTAAAAACGCCTTTCTTAACCTGTAGTAAAGGTTTGTTTAATAGAATTCATAATAGATCCTCCAGATCACGTATAAGATTTATTTAATATGGAAGGAAAAATCAAATGATGAAATGTGCATTTTGTTTAAACTGAAGATCACATTTTCATGTCAGTTATATCTCTCTTGGACACACCAGTAATACTGCAAGTAAAGTACAGCATGCCCAAGTATTTTATATGACCTACATGTGTTTCTTTTAACAGCTTTAGTCTACTTCCTAACCTAAATGACAAAGGCCATTTCAGTGAAAATTCATGAACTGGTAAATAGTTGTTCACTAAAAAGCCCAAAGTTTATTGTTGAAAACCACACGATGAAATCCCTTGAAACCAAGATTCTAGGTTAATCATGTTTACCAGCCCTGAAATCACAAGGGCAAACATGTTACCAGTCTTTATCCTTCATGCAGAATGTGGGATATTCTGTATGAATGAGAAAAACTCTAACATGACTGCTTATAAGCCTTTAACGTTTTTTTTTTTCTTTTTACCTTTCATGTTGAAAGTAGCTATATATAACAATTTAGCATATATCAAATGAACACGTTCGTTTAACTCTTAACGTATAAAGAATTGTGCTGGAATTACTTGCTCTACTGCTGATCTGTAGTCAGTTGTGCTGTATGCCAAAGTACTTCAAAGGGATTTTTCTGAAAAATGATTCATACTGAAGCTGAAGGTTACAGTAGTTGCTCATGATGGATGTTCAGCTGAAATAGACAACCAGCCTTGTAGAAACAGCATCAACAGACCTGATCTTTTATAATGAAGTTTCAGAGCTTGCTGCACAACTTATATTACTTGAAACAAACACCACAAAGAGGTTGCTATCTACTTGTTTCAGCTAATGAATGCTGGTTTAGAACATGTTTATGTGGCTTTACCCTTATGGATGCCCATGTGTACTAATGAGCCTCCTCATTGACATGTGGTCATTCCATTCACTACCTTGACTGGGTAATATTTTGCAACACTTGATCAACCAACTGGCAAACTTTAATAGCACATTTATTTATATATCTTACTAAATTCAAGGTTATTCAAACATTGAATGTCTAACAATAAAACACTATTCAGCTTGGCTCTATTTTGTGCAGTGGGTTAAACACACGACATGTAGTATTTAATTATTTTAATTACGTTTGTCAGTGTTGCCATGCCATCTTTTAAGGTGTATTGTCTGAACTAGCATTTTATAGAATGGGGCATTGCTATACCTGAGCATTGTGTTTTTTCCTGCAAAATATTATTGGCTTAACAAGGATGCACATAGTAGCAAGCGAAGAGTTCAAAGGTGATTCATCCATAAATATTAAAAAAATGGTAGGAAACATAATGTACATTAAAAAAACAAAAAAACAAAAAAAACATTTTGACTACAGGGAAAATAATAAATTGCCGTCATTTATTTGGATTGACAAACATAACCTTAAAAGATTAAATACAATGTCAAGGATGTATTTTCTCTCAATTTTTGTATTTTGGCTACAGCACAAATAGACAGCTTTTGGGCAACCAGTGATATGTCTTGCATGGTAAGAGTTAAAGGATAAAAAAAGAGAAAGCTATAGACACTTTTACTACTTTACTGCACTGAATCATCGCTTTACATTTATACATGGGGTGATCTAAGTATTCTCAGAATGTATGCATTATATTGCAAATTGAAACTTTGCTGGAACAATAATCTTTATCAGCTAAAGACTGTTACCAGCATATTCCATGTAAAAAATTGTGCAAACTCCACTTCTACAAACCTGTCAACGTTTCTGGAAGTTCATTACTTTCTCGTTTTGGTGTCTACGAGATGGATGTGATGGATGTCAAGATTGGAAGAACAGTAAGAATCGTCCCATGCTTAGTTCAAGCTTTGTGTTTTTATTGTATTTTTTATGTTTGGAGGGGGGGGGGCGTCGGTGTATGCGAGCCTGGGGCTGCTGGGCCTGGCACATGCCGCATCAGTCGACATTGATTGAGATGCCTCAGAAGACGATAGGTTGCTCTGCAGACGGGAAACTTTTTAAACATGCCTTGATGACAACATTCCATCCTCTGTCTATTCAAAATTCAGACATCTATCTTGATATTGTGCTGCTTGACCCTCTCATTTGAAGTCTTCATTTGAACCCATTGTGCACAATTCCTCAAGGTGGACATGAATCTCTTGCCAGTGCCAGATGCATCCATGATGTGCCTCATCACACCAATCTGATCCCATCCCATCCCAGCAACCTTAGTATTGTGTTCTGCATTTGCAAGTCGTTCTGAACGTTGCTTGTCCTTGATGCTTGTTCCAGCAACTCTGAACTGCTGAAAGAGCTTCTGCAAATTGCTCTTACTCATGCAGTTAGCCCTTAAACAACTGTCCTGCAATGGAAAATGTTGCAGATTCACCACCTTTTGTCAAGAATTCTTGGTCCATTCTGTGTTCATTACATAATATTTGTGCTCTTGGACGACTGCACAGTTGCCTGCCTGCCTTGGCTGACGTCAATATTATTGTATCAGCAAAGCTTAATTGCCCAAAATGCATATGTTCTGAGATGTATCCAAACAAAGCTTTAATCTCGCCCATTTTTTTTTTTTTTTTCCCGCCCCGTACCCCCAATTTGACATTCAAGGTTCAAAGATGTGTCCTGTGGTACTGTGATAGCAATTAAACTAATTGGTTATAATGGATTGTTTTTTCTTTATAATCCCATCAACCCTTTCTTAAAACACTGTGTATCCTTTCTGCTGTAAGGGTTTTTTTTATGATATTTATAGGGGTTCTGGTCAGTAGTGAGTGACTGGACTAGATTTATTGTAGAATATTAACATAAAATGGTGCTTGATTGTCTATTATAACACTGCATATAGCAAATGTATTTTATATGAATGTTACTGCAGTATTAACCCTTGCTTTAGTTGTTTTTAAGTCACCATTTTCCCATATGAAAGTGACGTAAACACTGCAGAAAGTTCTAAACTGTAAAAACTACACGTGTCAATGTTTTACAGCTACTTAATTCGAATTGACTTGATTTTTTCAAGTAATCCTAGAAAGGGGGAGCATTCCAAATAGAAACTGCTGAAACTGCCACAGGTGCTTCTCCGAAAACGTTACAGTTGTGGCATTGAGTGTTCAGTATCGCTTCCTTTCTGCACACAAGGCATACTGTTGAGGTATTTGTTGCGGTGATTGGTTTTAATGCTAAGCTAGGAATACAGTTATAGAGTCTTTTTGTTTTAGATCTGCATGCTTTGCTTACCCTAATGTACAATATATTTTGTAAACTAACAATAGCAATTTTGAGATCAGATTTTTAACAGAAATAGTAACAGTATCGTTCAGAACTATCTAAGCATGGCTTTAACAGAGAACTTATTTCTGAAGGTGATATGTTAGCTGGGTAGGAAGCTCAATGCATTTAAAAAAAAAAATTCTAATCCTAATTGTATGGCCCAACAATTAAATGTTTCTAATTTCCCAGTCATTCATTTGAACATTAAAGCGTTCCTCATCAAATTGAGAATCCTTACATATATGCATAAACAGTGTATTTTTAAATATATGTTGAGCTATGGAGGAATCCTTAACTGTCGGCTTAAAGACACTGATTTAGTGCTAATTTTGGACTACCTTAAGGTAATAACTACTCTTGAAAATCAATTGACATTTTTTAAGTACAAGGGCCCTATTTTTAAATATATGTTAATAAATTGGCAACAAACTCAGTTAACCACACTAACTTCAGAACAATCTTTTGTCCTGTTAGCCAAACAACACTCTAGTTGCTGGCGTGATGTTTTTTTTACTAATACATTTCAGATGCTACAGTTAGTTGTGCATTGGGTTTTGAACAAGAAGCCCTGCCCTTCAACAGTATTTGTATTTATATTGCACATCTTTATTATATAACCTGTAGATTTAAACAGAATCATGCCAAGTGTACTTGTGACTGGCACTTCCGCACCCCAGTGTAGAGTATATTCATTGTGTTTTTCATATTGCTGGTTTCTTTTTAATGTTCATATGTATATGCCTGAATTGGAAACATTTAATTTTTGAGTGATATGTTATTAATATTACCTGCATATGAAAATACGTATTATTGACTGATTTCATATATATAAGTTTTTACCACAAATTGTTGTATTTCATTGTAATGCGGACCTTTTGTACAATACTTGTCAATTTATGAATAAGCAAACTGCCTTCTTTGATTAGGAATAGCTACTTGACTTGTTTTATACTGTATATGTATATATTTCTATGGCCACTCAGTCTCTATATAGTCATCATTGTGTTGTCCATCCGTTGCCCATACCAGCTAAATGTTAACCGTTAAAAAACAAAGTTCCCTGAACTACAGTAAACTGAATAACTGTTTAAAAAAGAGATTTATTGTGCAAAATTCACATAAATGTGATCAAGTGAAGTGCTACACATGTAGTAAGCAATGCATGATAATACATTTAAAATCATTTATTTTTTATTCATCTTTAACCTGGTCAAGTTCATCAATTATACAGTACTGTGCAAAAGTTTTAGGCAGGTGTGAAAAAATGCTGTAAAGTAAGAATGCTTTCAAAAATAGACATGTTAATAGATTATATTTATCAATTAACTAAATGCAAAGTGAGTGAACAGAAGAAAAATCTAAATCAAATCCATATTTGGTGTGACCACCCTTTGCCTTCAAAACAGCATCAATTCTTCTAGGTACACTTGCACAAAGTCAGGGATTTTGTAGGCATATAGTCAGGTGTATGATTAAACAATTATACCAAACAGATGCTAATGATCATCAATTCAATATGTAGGTTGAAACACAATCATTAACTGAAACAGAAACAGCTGTGTAGGAGGAATAAAACTGGGTGAGGAACAGCCAAACTCAGCTAACAAGGTGAGGTTGCTGAAGACAGTTTACTGTCAAAAGTCATACACCATGGCAAGACTGAGCACAGCAACAAGACACAAGGTAGTTATACTGCATCAGCAAGGTCTCTCCCAGGCAGAAATTTCAAGGCAGACAGGGGTTTCCAGATGTGCTGTCCAAGCTCTTTTGAAGAAGCACAAAGAAGCGGGCAGCGTTGAGGACCGTGAGCGCGGTGGTCGGCCAAGAAACTTACTGCAGCAGATGAAAGACACATCATGCTTACTTCCTTCGCCAATCGGAAGATGTCCAGCGGTGCCATCAGCTCAGAATTGGCAGAAAACAGTGGGACCCTGGTACACCCATCTACTGTCGGAGAAGTCTGGTCAGAAGTGGCCTTCATGGAAGACTTGCGGCCAAAAGCCATACCTCCGGCGTGGAAACAAGGCCAAGCGACTCAACTATGCACGAAAACACAGGAACTGGGGTGCAGAAAAATGGCAGCAGGTGCTCTGGACTGATGAGTCAAAATTTGAAATATTTGGCTGTAGCAGAAGGCAGTTTGTTCGCCGAAGGGCTGGAGAGCGGTACACGAATGAGTGTCTGCAGGCAACAGTGAAGCATGGTGGAGGTTCCTTGCAAGTTTGGGGCTGCATTTCTGCAAATGGAGTTGGGGATTTGGTCAGAATTAATGGTCTCCTCAATGCTGAGAAGTACAGGCAGATACTTATCCATCATGCAATACCATCAGGGAGGCATCTGATTGGCCCCAAATTTATTCTGCAGCATGACAACGACCCCAAACATACAGAGAAAGTCATTAAGAACTATCTTCAGCGTAAAGAAGAACAAGGAGTCATGGAAGTGATGGTATGGCCCCCACAGAGCCCTAATCTCAACATCATCAAGTCTGTCTGGGATTACATGAAGAGAGAGAAGCAACTGAGGCTGCCTAAATCCACAGAAGAACTGTGGTTAGTTCTCCAAGATGTTTGGGCCAACCTACCTGCCGAGTTCCTTCAAAAAATGTGTGCAAGTGTACCTAGAAGAATTGATGCTTGATGCTGTTTTGAAGGCAAAGGGTGGTCACACCAAATATTGATTTGATGTAGATTTTTCTTCTGTTCACTCACTTTGCATTTTGTTAACTGATAAATATAAACTATTAACATGTCTATTTTTGAAAGCATTCTTACTTTACAGCATTTTTTCACACCTGCCTAAAACTTTTGCACAGTACTGTATATTCGGTAGTACATTTTTTAGGAGAGAATTTTTTTCTGCGAAAATACGAATCTGCATCATCAGCATTATCTTTCTATTTTCCTGAATTTCCTTATTCAGTTTTGCATCTCTGAACCCAAGATAATGATCTGAAGAGTCTACCTGTGTATCTGAGTGTGGTTAATGTCCACCCTCCCTCTTGTAGTTCTTATCCTAGTATTTATTGGAGTTGACAACACACATAAATTATAAGATAATGTATTAAAATATATTAGTTGTGTTGGTTGCTGACTTTGTTTTTTTTACTAAAAGCCTAAATAAAATAAACATCATTTTAGCACAATGTAGTGGATGATATTGTAGAGAACAATTTCTATTCTGAGAAAGTGGTTTGCTTATCAATAAATTCACCTCAGCGCACTCTTGCTACTGCAATGGGAAGTGATTAGTTTAAAGTATGGTGTGTTACATTCTATATGTTTCTGAAACCTGTTTGTCCAAAAAGGGCTAAATTTTCAAAAGCAATAAAGCACTTGTAATGTCTGTGTGTAAATGAGAGAAATGGTCTTTTCTGGTTTAAAGATTAACTTTTTGTAAAGTTAATTGGCACAGTTTCTGGAGTGCTTAACCAACTACATTGACAAAAAGTACTGAAAGTTCTAGCAACTTAGAAAAAAAGATGAAATTCTGTAACAAAGAAACCAAGCACCAGGGCCATTTTCCCATGTTTAAAGTGAGAAACCTTCTTCTCTATTAATGGAATTAACAATAAATAAAGCTTTTTGAAAAGATGAATCTAAATGGACCCCAGAGAAGAAGGCATTGGAATCCAGCCAGAATATGAAAGAAACTTCTCAGAAGAAGCATGGCAAATCGTTGATGCGCATTGATTTAACATTACGTTTTAGACCACTGAATTTGCAACTTATTTGACATTTATTTATCTTGCTCTATCTATAAGGGGATATCCTTACATTATTTGACCCTGCTTTGGTTTAATCCCTTAAAAACACATTCGTCTTTGGATTGGTATCTAATCAACCTTTTTAAAGTTGTTTTAGATACTGCTCAAAATCTAGGGGTTGCTACAACTGCAATTGAGGAATGTTTACTACTCTTTGATTTGATTTTCCCCTTTTGGAAGATGGATGGTCTTCAAGATCAAGACTCTTTCCAGCTGATTCTGCAGATATTGGACATTCATACTTGGACAACATGGGTTCTAAACAAAGTGTGCTCTGAGATTCCCATCCATCAAAGATGCAAAGCTTAATACTCCCATTGAATGTGATTCCAACCCAAACTGCCCAACTTATATGCATTTATCTCCGTACATGTAAACACCTTTTCTAATGTAACAAATAGTTTGCATTTTTCATAACTTAAGAGGATCATGTTCCAATTGACTGGGTCCATCCTGCATGGTGCAAGGCCCATTCCTTTCTTTGGTAGTGGTTGCGTGCTCCTACTGAAGTCTTCACAAAATGCAGGCTAGGATAACGACCATCACCAGATATACAGTCCTTTATTCAATTACATAATTTTTTTGTTGGTAGTATTGGAGCAACTGATCTTCAATGCATTTCCATTATTGGTGGTGTCTATATCACACATCTCAAAGACTGGAAGATCTCATGAAGAGAAAACTATGTTATGAATACCTCACAAGAAGATGTGGTGCTTTTGTAAAACATGGATGTCCTTATACCTATGTCAGCCTTGATTGTGGATACTTGTTACACTATTTACCAAAGGGGAGGGAAAAATGATGGGATCTTGGACACGGGTTTCAGGCACTCTTATTGATAATTGTCATTGCATATTTGGTGACTGAATCCCAATGCAATTGTCATTCCCATTGCAATGCAAGATCTTTAATTAAATGATGAGTTGATTCTGTAAAGAATACATTTTATATAGTTTTCAAATTTATTTAAAGAAATCCTCATATCACCTTCAGAGTTCATTTCAGTGGTAGGAAGAAAGATTGATCTTTTATATTGAATGTAAATAGCACCAGAAAACTGAGAGTAATTCAGTCTTTTTTATTATGCAGCTTGAGGAATGCTAGTGGCCTGACTGCAGCAGATCTTGCACATGCCCAGGGATTCCAGGAATGTGCACAACTACTGTCAAACGTGCAGAATCGGCTCAATCAGCTGAACGGTTTCTATTCCAATGGGGCGTTGAGTGGCGTTCACCAGAGCACTGACTCGAGAGTCCACTTCAATGGTGGACCCAGAAAGCGATCGCTTGAATATCTGGAGTCTCATCTAGTGAAGAAGGCTAGAACTGAAGGTATGTGTCTGGATTGTGAAGACAATGGTAGTGATTTTATCAAAGTTTTCACCATTTATATAAATTGCTCTTTTTTTTCAAAAGCTTATCAATTAGTGAAACAAACAGCCTTGCTGAACTAAAATACACTGTCTTTACCAGTTCACATTTTGCAAAAAGTGGAGTACGTGAGTTGGTTTACATATGAGTAAAAAGCTTTACCATCTCACCTCACCCCAATGTAATCGTGTCATTTTAAGTTTGAGCTCCAATATCAGATTTGTAAATTCAACGCATATTTCTGGGAGTGTTACACAGTCAAGGCAAACATCCTCTGTGTTTTGAAACATGGGGCAAGCGCTTCCAAATGTATCTGGGGGCCCTAGTAAGTGGTGTTGAGCAGTAGTTTTGAATGATATGCTAACCATGAACAGTGGCTTGCTGCAATGTAATTATGGGGAGCATTACTTTTAAGCCCTGTTGCCTGTTCCACATTTTTAGTATCAGTTTTGTTAAATGGCTTTCAGTAACTGCATTGAAGAAAATGAGAAAGTGTGCCAAAAAGAAAAAGCAAGGAAACTTTTATATGGCAGTTGCGATATGTCTGTTTCTGTACGCAGGCCTGAACTTGCCCATGAAGATGTATAGCGGTGCAGACGAAGAGCTGGAAATCATGCACACCGAGTCTGAGCCTCCAGTCAATTCAGGTGGGAAGAGACACTTTCCGTTTGGCAGCAGCAGCACTGAAATTAGAGAAGACCACACAGCTGTGGGGAATGGTTCTCCAGGACCAAAAGAAATTGAAATTTTCACGGCCCCTGCAATGCAGATCCCTTGCCGGTGCATAAATAAATATGCATATTTCTAACTACAAAATTCACATTCATAAAAATGTAGCTTAAATATTATCTTGTTGATACAATTATATCTGAATGCTGTCCCACTGCTTTGTTTTCAAAGGCAGCTGGGCGAGTCGCAATCGCATTCGGTTTGTCTTTTGCATGAATATTTTGAGCCTTTATGTTCATAATATGTTGCTCTGCATTGACTGTCCACTGGTGATGTACTGTATACTGTGCCCTGGCCCAGTTCCCTGGGTGCTATTTTAAGGACTTCTTTGAGTCTCTCTTTTTTATTGCCTTTTGAAGGAATTTTTTTCTTACGGTTCTTCTGTTTCCAACAGGCCAATTCTGAGGTGTCAGATTTGGTTTAACAAGGACCCCCCCTCCCTTCCTTTTCTAAAGGATCTTATACAGTGCAAGTCTATGTCCCTTCTAATGTGTTTCATTTCCCTCCTTTCTACAGGGATCAACAGTTTGGTAACAGTTTCCTCTCCCTACTCATGATGCAAAGGGAATCAGTATAGGCTGCTGGTTATAGCTGGGGATAGGTAGCCAAGAGATTGTAGCTAAAAATCCCAATTTAGCCGTTTACTGGGGTCTCGAGCCAGTTACTTGTGCTCTTTATTTGTTCCACCCAACTGGGTGAAATTGGACCACTCTGAAAGTGAGATCTTGCATCTCTGTTGGCCTGGGTGTGTGATTATTTCTAAGGGAGACTGTAATTGTCAATATTTTGCCAATCTCTTATGTCAGTCCTGCCAATACATATCAGTTTGTGAATGTAAGAACTACATTTAGTGTAAGTGCAATTTGCAGCTAAATTTAATTGGATGAGTTTTAGAATGGTGCTAATTTTGATTACTTTTGGTTTCTTGCAGTCATTGTTATGGTGCGACTACAAATGAGTCCACCTGCTACAGATTAGGATTTTTTCAATTGTATTCGTGCCTTTTTATAACATTAGGTCAGTCGTACCTTGTAACGTTGTTGATAAGATGTACCTGTTTTTATATATAATTTAACAAATATACACCTTATTGTTGCACACAACTGTATTGCATATAATGCTTGTATATTTCTGGGTGTTGTGTTCATAAGGGGGAATAAGCTTTTGTCAAGTGATTGAAAGAATAAAATTTGGAAGGAATGCCTAATAAAACATTTTCTCAAGTCACATACAGTAATATAACAACATATGTAATTGAATTGTACTGAGTCACTTATTTAACAAGTACTAAGTAACCTATCACTATTGAATCTGTATTGTATGGTGGTGTGTTAGTGCTAGAATCATAACTTTTTTAATGGACACGGTGATGCACAATCAAATGATGTACCAGACATTGCCCCTCCTGTTTCAAAGACATCGATCCTGATCTTATTGGAGTCGTAAATTGGTTGTGAGCCATGAGGACAGGAATTGCATTTAGATTATTGTTGAGACAATTGTGTCCATTTGTCAGGTGAGTTCAGTAGTGAATGACAACGACAGCTGTGGACAAAAGTTTTGCATCACCTCAAATTTTAGGATTGAGATATTTAAAAAAAAAAAAAAAAAAAAACTATATGAACACAATTTAGATATTTTATTTAACATCATGTAATCAAAGAAACTACAAAAATGACATTGCAAAAATCTACCAGAAGCCATAATAGTAGTACAGTGTTTCAAGTTATCACATTTTTTCATTTTTCTCGGTTTTTCGTTAAGTATATGGTAAGCTACAAAATGGTATGCAATTCATTATGTTAACATAACATTATTCAGCAGGTTTCATTTGTCTTTATGAAGCAAAATGAGTTATTTCTATAGGGTGATGCAAAACATTTGGCCATAGCTGTATACACTGAAAGGAAATGACTTATTTTTGTGTATTAAAGCAGGAACTCATGCTTTAACTTCTTTTGCTTTGCATGCATACAAATAGTAGTTTACAGAATACATTATAAGAAATACCTTCACTAAGAAGCCAATATATATGGAATGCGTGCTTCTGTTCTTAGATATTTTTAATAAATGTAGAACTCATTAAGTACCAGAGTGGGTTGTAAGTAAATTCTTACCTGCTTTTAGCCATTTGTTGAACCATGTAGTGTGTTAAATTTGTATTGAAAGATAACCATTCCCAGGGATACTGAATCTGTTAATATAAAGCATGGATAATACAAAATGACCGGACCAGTAACTGGGAAGCTTTTAGAGCAAGTTACATTTAAGTAAAAGAATGCAAATGTTGTATGGAAACTACATTACACAATAAGTGGGAGTGAAAAGGAGCAGGAGTAAACTGGAGTTGTACTAACATAATGTCTGACAATAATAGGGAATGCATGCCTAGGGAAGTGGCGATTAATTACACTTTTCAGTAGTATAGTGCTCTAGTTTGAACATGTTTGGAATGCTGTTGAGTTCTGGTCACTTAACTCTATACCACACTTTAAGCACCACCAGGCTAATCCAATTGATTTTTGGTGGAAGTAATTTACTTTTTATTTAATTTGTAACTTGATTAAAAATCCATGCAATGGTTTGTAAACCTTTTGGGATCCACTCCTTAAAGTTTTCAATGGCCAACACTGTTTTGCCAGGTGAATTTAAACACTGGGATAATTTAAGATACAGATGTTTTTGTCCTGGGCTTACTTCTGTGATTGATTGCCCAAACAGCCAAACATCTCATTCTGAAAAGAGTTTGAGCTACACATTCATTTTTATAAGAAACTAAAAGTGCTGTGGGGGTGGAATGGTACTCTGTTTTGTACCTCTTCATAGAAGTTTGAGTAATAGTCTACTAAATGATTCAACATGCAGATCTAAACTAGATTGTCAATAACATTGAAAGTGTGGCTTTCATATTCTCACACTGGTTGAGTACTTTGGTACAGTAATACAGTACCACTCAGTGTTTTGATCTTCTCTGGAGGGGTCGCCATACCTACAGGAAATATGTGTTTTTATTATTTATAGTTTTAATTCAGGTGTTTTTCTTAACAAAATGTATTTAATTTCTACAGTGTAGACTTTGTGGTGCTTCATAAATTAGGACCTACAGGGGAGTAGGTGTGTGTGTGTGTGTGTATGCCTACTCTTCAAATTATTTGGGTCTTTCCCCACCGTTTTTATGCTATAAATTATCAGCAAATAGCATTAAACAAAAAAAATCCTGACAAGGTGGTCCTGCAGAACCCGTGAATTTTGCCACTTGTTTCCACTCAGCGTGAAAACGGAGAGAGCAGTACCAGTTAAAGCGGTTAGCAAACGTCAAATAAAGGTGAATATTGATTGACACAGATCTAAAGAAAACTGAAGTGGCCAGATTATAAGCAACTAGCAGAGTACAATCCCAAACAATTTCACAAAAGCAGGTGGGAGCGGCTTTAAAGAGAAACAAACTTCAAATCAACCGAAGCCTTTTGAGCAGAAAACATACCTCTGCGTACCGCTGATAATGCCAAACCTAGAAAGAGGACGGTTTAGTTTTGGAGAAGCGCACAAAACCCCGGTTTGCAGCTCTTGTCGTTGCCCTGTGCGACTGTTTAGCGTAACAGCGTAGATGCAGAACGCTAAGTTTAACAGTGACGTGCTCGCGGATGGAAGAACTTTTAATGTACATCAATACCAAAGCCACAGTTGTGTGTTAATATACATTAATGGAAAGGATATTCTCAGCATTTCTTTTTTAAATTGAATCTATGTTCACATTATTTTTTTTCACATCGGACAAAGGATAACATGCTTCAAATAAAAGGTAAACATTTTCTTGTTAGGGTTGTTTGAAGAGGTACTGTTAAAAATAATGTTTACTACATTAAATAGATGTTTATCTGGCACAAATATTAAAATATTACAATATATTAATAAATATATATTTTAAATTCAAATCTTAAGCCGTGACCATTCCGTGAAATTGTTTAATATTTTTAGCCGTGACTTTGCCTTGATTTTTTTTTAGTAATAATTCAACCACAGTACTTCCTGAACACGGGTGGGTTATCCATCTGTTATGTATAATTTCCAACATTAGTTGCAGTGCTGATTTAGTGCGTAATTATGATAAACGCTCACTATGCTTTCCTTTTCAAATGTGTTATCGGTTGTATTGCACCATCTAGTGTTTATTCCGTGGTCTGCAGTTAGCATTTTGGCGTCCAGGTTGATTTCTGTTTTACACCGGCTGTGGTTATTAATTTTACCATATAAATATAGACGGCTTACAACATTGTTTTCAAAATGGTTTGCTGTCCTTTAGTTAGCAGCAGGAGCTAGGCTTGCTAAATAGTTCAACTGTATACTTGCTGTTAATGTACACACACACAAAAAAAAAGATTTTATTGGACTACTACAGGTTTTGTATCGGATAATATATCTAAATATTTTTTCATTGCTATGAAGGTTATATTAAGTTTAGATTATTTTCTATAGTTTGTAAAATAAATGTTGGTCTTCTACATGTAACACATAAGAATTACAACTTGTCAAACATATTGTACTTTTCCCATCCAAAATTAAGATTGACAAGTGATTTTTTGGACACACCTTTCTATACTGTACTATTTCATATTCCAGACTTTGACTAATTCATATTCATACTCAATGAAAGCTAAATTCATTGCTTTATATCTGTACATTTATGAATGCTTGGCCACAAATCAAATGATGCATTTTAGCACTGGAACATTGGAATTGGCAGGCAATTTCGAAATGGAGAAGGAGCATCTTTTCAGCTCTTTGACCACATGGGGTAATGCAACAGTTCCTGTTGTCTGGTCATTTTAAGTCTAGTTTTCCTTGGAGCTTTTTAAAGACTTTTCCATAGTCTGGACTATAAATGTTTCTAAATATATAAAAATGAGAAGAGATTTTTCCTTTGCCAAAGGTTTTTGAAAATAGGCCAAAGCCCATAATGAAATGTAATTGAAATTCAAGGTTAGGTTGCTATTGAATGACTCAGTTTGGAATGTACAGACATCAGTTTAACCAACTAATTGCCTTTGATGGAACTTTGTAGTTCATCTCTTAAAATGAAGTTGTACAGTACACTCTTTAAACTGAGAGATACTGCCAGTTATTATGGGATGTAAGGAAAAAAAAACATGTTTTTTTTTTTAGGCTTGAATGAAGGACAACCCTACTGTTGGGACCTTAATTCTAAAGTAATATTCTTTCAGATCAGGAAGGTGTAGAATTTGTGGGTCAAGGCTTTAGAAATCCACATTTCTAGCTGTACTTACCTGAAGGTAAATGCTTCAGACACTTAACATACATTTTACATCTGGATTGTAAACATATTGATCCTAAAAAAATAATGATCCAGTTTTTCTACATGCACTGACATTCCTGAGAGTGCAAACTATTTTTTTTCACGTTTGGAGTATTCTTTAGCAACTTCCTGAACATATTTTAAATTCTGACTAATGCTGCAGAAATGCAACAATAAGTATACAAGTAAGTGAACAGGAAGGAATGTGATCCTAATATAAACAAAGGAGTTAAATGACATTTTCATAAGCAGCTGATCATTACCTTTACTTTGAACCATTACTGGGAGGGAAAAATAAAATAGCCTGGACTTTTCATGAGTTGGTTGGTGCACTTGTCTATTATTCACACCTTCTTAAGTTTATGAAGATGTGGGGAAGGCCAGAAGATGTATGCGTTTTTAGTGTTCCCTTTTTTCTTTTCTTTTCTTTTTTTTTTTTTAAACTCCGGAGTGTGTGTTGTATTCGTGGTATTTAACCATTTGCAGCAATTTTCATCTTGGTTCCAGTAGAAACAGCTATCAGGTGGGTGTTTGTGAATGTCATTTATAAACCTCTTATTTTAAATGGCAGGTGCACCTTTAGCAGCAGATGTGAGCCACAATGGCTTGCCAGGAAAGGTGATGGGAAATGGATTTGCGACAAACAGACACGTCCCTCAACCACAGCTCAATGGAATGGAAGCTGAGTCAGCTGAGAATGGCTTATCCATCGGGTTCCTAAACCCTGGCTCGGGAGCAGAAAACGGCTCTCAAGCCCCTGATATGTGTGGATCGCTGCACCTTGGTGGAAGCCCCAGTAGCTGTGTGTCGCACAGACCTTCCTGGGCACCAGCCAACCCTTATGAACGTGAAGATCCAGGGGACACACTGCAGTATGGACATTATCATGGGTTTGGAGATACTGCAGAGAGCATTCCAGAAGCCAGCAGCATGGCTGAACACTCCAGTTCAGTTAAAGTAGAACAGCGGTATGACAATGCTGTCTACAGCGCCTTGCATCTCTTTCACGGTTCCTAAAAGCAAGGTTTCCTAAGTCAAGCTCTTGCACAGATTACTTTGTGATCCTCTAATCTAACAGTTACACTTTACATGGGCAATGCTTTCACTGGCTGGAAAAGGTAACAAAAGAAAGTGAACCACGCTTCATAAGGGAAGCTTTTTTTGCATTAGTTCTTTGTACTTTGAGAAGTAGATTTGTTTTTCTAGATGAAAGGCAAGATACTGGCAGTAAAAGTTGTTTAATTTTTCTTCAGTTAATTATTAGAAAGGGAAACCTGCCAATTTCAACGTTTTGTATTTTTTTTTTACATTGCATTAAAAACAACAAGTTGTAAATGTATTTAATTAGTTTAAAATGGTAGATATGAAAAGTCAAAATCCATATATGGGTCAAGTCAATGTTTTGCTTGTAAATTATCTTTTTCTGTTGTAAACTAAAAGCTAGATTTTGACATTTTCTAGCATACGAAAGCTTGAGAGTTTGCTAACAAACTGAGTCCAAGTTTTGAATGAATTTGTTTTGTGGCAATACTGATCAAAATGACTAAGGTATGTGATCACAAGGTTTTCTTTTTAAAGTTTAGAGGCTTCTTGAATTGGCGCATGCTATGATGATTGTTAAACTGAAAATGTATTCAAGCTGCCACGGTAGGCTGTAGCACTTATACAGCCTGGGTTTGATCTGTTATTATTTTTGTAGTTTGTGTAACTGCTTTCATTGCTTGCAAATAAATACATTATTCAGACTTAACTTGTTTTGTGGGGTTTACATTTATTTTTATAATACAGCTATTGTCTAAATAGGTTTTCATGACAAGTTACTTTGCTTTACTAAAGACATTAAACTTTTTAGATACCATAAATTCACTCATCTTTTGCAGCAGGATCACAAATATATAATATATATATATATATATATATATATATATATATATATATATATATATATATATATATATATATAATTTACCATCTCTTCATGACAGACTACTTACTGGTTTTAATTTTCTAGTAGCTTTATTGCAATAAATGATTACTATTCTCAATTCCAATTTAACTGTGTTCAGTTTGTTCAGTTAAATATCAAGTAAGTTTGATAACAAAACACTCAGGTTGAGTCCAAAACTGAACTATTCTTATTCCTAATAATACTTATGTTAAACTATTATTGCTAGAAACTGGACAGATAGACATTCAGCTAATAGTGCTAGGGACCAGAATACTTCTCCATGTAAAATGCTAGTATAAAACTTCTTCTGAACCTGCTTTTTTGGCAATGGTTTTAAGCAACTAACAGCACTGGTCTCTTTCAAAGTTAAGCAAAATATGTATAAACCAATTATATATAGTACTATTCTACAGCAGGGATGGAAACTCTATTCTACAGCAGGGATGGAAATAAGACTCCTATTACATAGCGATTTCCGCCTTCTAGGTTTTATTATGACTTTGATTAGCCACAGTGTATGTCTTATTAAACTCATAGTAAAACCAGGAGTGGATCAAACTGCTATGCAATGGAAGTCGTATTTCCATCCCTGTTCAGTGTAAGTTTTTTTTTTTTTTCTCCAATCAGGCCCTAAACATATTTTATTAAAACTTATACAGAGTATCTGAATTATATGATAACTATTTTAGAAGTCACAAGGACAGTGATGGTACAGCCTTCTCAGCAATGATCTTCAGAATCTGCAGGTGTGTCCTTTTTACATCTCCATACACAACCAACCCCCTTAAAGGCAGCAATACAGGATCAAACACCCACTGACATCGACAGATCAGTTTTAACACTGTCCTTGATGCTTGCCACTGAGATCTGAAAATACAGAAACAAGCGTTTACCTTGTAATACTGTATAGAGCAGACCGGCAATACAGTGGATGCAGTCTTACATGGCAACTCTTGGAGCCCAAGCTGATGACTTCACGAGGAAATATTCTTGTCCCCTACAGCTGTTTTACAGTACCTTCTATAGAACGGATGTCCTATGCAGGCATTGCAGAAAACAATGTCAACTTTGGTGCACGTTCTTGCACTTAGCCCAGACTATTTAAGTCCTGCAGATTTCAATGTAATACAATACTTGCACTTAACAGACAAAAAACAGGATTGTTTATGGCACCTGAGAATGTCCTATCCCTGTATAGTATGGTAAGGTAGTCGTACACAACCTATGTTGATCCCCCAAAAAGAATGGCCCTATCCTTTCTAGATCCCCATGATCCCCATGACTAGTCCTATCTACTGATGTTTCACTAAAAGACCCAGTAGTTTGTTCAATTGATAGAAACAGTTGTACAGAATCACCTTTGTGACCTTTATTATTTATTTAAAAGAGGCGTATTTAGATCCACCGGCGTCTAGAACCATTGAAATAGACATTGAAGTGATGCAATTTGAGGATATGGGACAGTGCTTCAGGAAGCTGAACTTAAAAGGCACGTATCTCAATTAGTTAAAAATGGTATGCATAATCACCAAGGACACGTGTGCGTGTGTTGCAACAGGGTGAAGGGAGAGGTATGGTGGAAAAACTGGCCTCCCGACAGGCGGAGGCGCTAAGGTGGCTGACGGATGTGACCTTAACAAGATGGCGCATACATTAGATCCGATTGGTGCGGCCATCTTGGGGAGATCGAAAACAGGTGTATCGAGTTTCATACCAGTTAACACCGATATTTCAGCTGTAATTAGATCGAATAGCGATTGGTTGCAGTGGATTAATGGGTTGGTGTTTGGTACACAGAAAGAAACTGTGTAACAGTCTGTTGGTTGTGGTGAGGGGAGTTTGGTGCGGGAGCAGAGTGGTTTGAGCGCTAAGAAAACGAAAGCATAAAAAATATGCGAAGAATATGCAGTTTCTACTACCATATATGCAGCACAGGGAGTTGGTTTCATTGTTTTGTTTAGATATATTTCCAACACAAAGTGGTCAAAGTAATTAATTACGTCACACAAAGCTTAGTTAATTTACAGTTTAATTTACAAAAGTCGCAAAAGAATCCCGGGGCTTCCAAATCTATATAACAGGCAACAATTTACCATTATTATTATTATTTGTTTATTTAGCAGACGTCTTTATCCAAGGCGACTTACAGAGACTAGGGTGTGTGAACTATGCATCAGCTGCAGAGTCACTTACAACTACGTCTCACCCGAAAGACAGAGCACAAGGAGGTTAAGTGACTTGCTCAGGGTCACACAATGAGTCAATGGCTGAGGTGGGATTTGAACCGGGAACCTCTTGGTTACAAGCCTGTTTCTTTAACCACTGGACCACACAGTCTCCATTGAATGCATTTTTTAGTCATCGAAAGAGTAAGTATTATTATTTATTTCTTAGCAGACGCCCTTATCCAGGGCGACTTACAATTGTTACAAGATATAACATTATTTCTACATACAATTACATTATTTTTTACACATTACGTAGAGTTGTAGGACTTGTTTATATGTATATAAGACTCCCCCTTACATAGTTTGGGAACCAGAATCGGAATCAAATGCCTAATTCCGATGACAGATAACCGGTTCAGAACCAATTCGAAACTCACATCATTGCATCACTCTCCTGTCGTACTTACCATCTCATATTTATAACGTGTGTTAGTCACATGTAGCCAGCGGATACCGTCACAAAGCCAGGAACATTGATGAGGGACCGCCCTGCTCTCAAACCACGTGACCAACTGGCACGACCCGCCTCTTTGGTGACTGACCTTAACTTGCCCCCAGAAGAGAGGTGTTCAATGTGTGTTGTGAAATTGCACTTTCGTGTTGCGGGACTTCAAAAGTAGCATATTTTATTTGAAACGTTAATGCTTGAGTAAATGTAATTAAAAATGTATTGGAACATTTTTTGGAAGAGGACGTTTTCCCATTATGCTCCCCCCCTCCTCCCCCCCGTTTTTCTTTATAGTGACAGAGTCGTGATTTTCCATTTTTGTCTTTCTCACAAATTCGGCTTGAGTTATTTCCTTAGGGCGGAGGGAGGACGCGTGGGGGGGGAATGGGTGTAGCTGTTATTGTTTAATAAGTTAGGGGTTTGAAGTGATGTCAACTCTGGCAAGAAGGCGGGTGATAAGTGATTTTAAACGGTAAAGAAACTCTAGCCAGGGGTGAAGTAGTCTGGCTGTATTTTGTTATATAAGCGGGTGGCTTGGCTGTTTTTGACAACAGCTGTATTTTTATGATACTGACACTTACAAACATGGCTACCATCTAGCAATGTCGACATCGTAAATCGTTAGTTCTACCGACGCCTTATGGATAAATATAACAATAATAATTAGTACTACTGATGCTGTTAGAAAACGTATAAAGTACACAACAGCGTATATATACTTATTGTTATGTGTTTCATGGTTAAATGTTTCTGAAACATTCCAAGTTTGAGTGCGGTTTATTGACACCCCCCACCATAGCAGAAACGTGTCTTTTCCTAAAACGAGTGACCTACTGGCAAGGCGGGAATGGGATGCAAACTGCGCTGTCAAAAAGGTTCTGATGTAGAATTCAATGAGGGAGAAACAATGGGAACATTTTGGAAATAACAGAGACCAAGGATTCATATTTTTCGTGTAAGATCGGACATGATCTGTAGGTGTTGCTGCATCTTTATTTAAGGTTACAAAAGATCCTCCTGTTGGTGTGAGTGGAGCACCCTCAGAAAACAACATCATGCTGTGGAATGGCGTGATAGTCGAGTAAATGAAGACGCATTGGTCAGTTCTTTTTTTATAGTAATATTTATTAACATGCTTTCTGAAGCAGTGATTTTAACTTTTTAAAATTGCTGCTTTTGTATTATTATTATTATTATTATTATTATTATTATTATTATTATTAGTATTATTAGTAGTAGTAGTATGTGTATACTGTTATTTGTTATTTATTTAAATGGTCTGATTGTGTCAGTTTTATATGTGTGACATGTTATACAAATGTATTGTGGTTTGTTCTTTTTTTCTGCTATGTACTATACAGTGCTTTGCTATACGTTTATATAAACGTTATATAAATGCAATAAATAAATAAATATTGTAAATTAGTCATTTTGATATACACTGTCATGATGTTAACACCTTATTAACTAATCACATGACATCTAGGTCTTAAGGCCACGTTCCAACTTTCATTAAACTATTCATGTTTATGTTCATTAACTTTTCATCATATAGGTCGTGCTAATTTTGAATTTTGAATGCCACCTATGAAAAAGTTAGAAGGCATTGGTAAACAATGATACCTTTCTGGTAAAAAGAAAACAAATATATATATATATAATATATATATATAAAAATTTTCTTTAGATACTGTAGATTGTGGATACAGTATTTAAAATGGTATTTGTTTGAAGTATTTTAAGGGATTTGAAATATAAACTTTGTATTATTATTATTATTATTATTATTATTATTATTTACTTCAGGCCGGAAGGGACACCAACATGTGTGTTGAAATGCTTTGGCAACACCTGATCACTCCTGTCATGCTAATAAAGACAATTTGAATTTGAGAGAGAGAGAGAGAGAGATTGATTGATTGTGTTGCACACACATTTGGGTAAATGGACTGTATCTCACAGAAATTAATAATTTGTTCATGGTGACATCCCAACATTGAGTTCAACTTTGTTTTGGATTCCCTCCTTATTGTACAACTTACTGTTGTATAATATTCCAGGCCTCATTGTGGATTAATTTTCCAAAATATTCTTTCCAGATGTATTTTGCATTTCTATAATTATAGACTTTAGTGGTTGATTTTATCCACCAGAGTATATACTGCAGCACCACAGTGCCCTCTTGTAAATGAGGATTTCTTTATGGAGAGAGAAAGTTATAAATAAAATAAAAAATAATTACATAAATTAAATAAATTGTAATATGTCAGAAAGGATAATATTCATGTTCCATAGCAGAGTGGGAGGTTTGAACTGTAAAAACAAATCGCAAGTCAGATATTAATTTATAAAGTAGAGTCCATAAAACTCAGCCTAATGCTTTTTATCCACGACATACATATATATATATATCGATTATATGTAAGGATTTGTTTCTATTAATTTATTTGGCTATTTAGGCCTATTTAAGCCAGAATTAAAGCTGAGATTCAATGTTCATATGCATAATGAAAATTTTAAGTGTTGGGGATTGAGTGTCCTACATTTTTATGGGAGACCACTCACTGGTACTTTCTTATGCAGATCCTGGAAGAGTTTTAAATTTGTATTTCTATTGATCAGCAAACCATATTGTTTATCAACATCATGCTTTTAATGTGTAAAGTCTGTCATTTCTAATAAAATAACAATGAATTGAATTACTGCTCGTGTAAGCGTATTTTTAATGTAGGTTTTTAATGTAATTTTATATTTTATTTGTTGAAGGTTAGTGCTGTCAGTTTGATTTGTTTTGGTGAGCAATCCTTATTTATGTTGTTATTCATAAGTTAAATGGTGTTTCATCAAAACAATTCAGTACATTGATTTCAGTCTTATCTGAGCACCGAAGTTCCAGATTAAACCTCTTTCAGATCTAAATATACAACAACTTGGCTTTTAGATGAAATAAATAGTCTTGTAAAACATGTATGAAGGTACTTCAACCTTAGACCTATTCCATGTCAAGTGAACAAGTGATCTCTATTGGACTGTTGCTGATTTGTCAACAGATTTTAATATACAAATCTGAAATCGTTATCCATTTTAGTGCGGAAAGCGGCCATGTTCTTCAAACCACATAACAGATCTATAAAGTATTTTGCGTTTGCAGTGTATGCAGATGGTAGCATATGCCTTGATATTCTGCAGAACAGCTGGAGCCCAACTTATGACGTATCTTCAATTCTGACCTCCATACAGGTTGGTACTGTGCTAATATTTGATAATGGTTAATTAGAACCCATCAGACAATCAATTTAAACAACAGTATTTGTTTAGAACTTTAGATATAAAATATAGATGTTTATTTATTAGCTGTTTCACTGTAATGCTTTTTAGTTTAGTTCAATATTTGTTTAGTTGAATAAAAATAAATTGCTGGAAAAACAACACCAAACAACTGTTGACTATAATGTAAGTTAATGTGAGGGAAAAATTGTACCAGTGATAATCCCTTAATGCAAAGTATCCCCTGAAGGGAGCATATGTCAATCTTCTGCTATTTCAACTTCTAATATCTCATAAACCATTTCAAATTTCATCCTCATATTTTCAGTGTTATGGATTTTTTTGGGGTAAAATGTAATGGTACCCATTGATGTGACCTTGCATGGCTGCCATATTGGGCTCATATAATGCTTTGAGATATTGGCTTTACACTGTACATAACTGTATTCTGTGATTCTCCAGTTTATGCAAAATGTATTGGTGACTTTGACCTCCGACTGTAATGTGTCGGACATATTGAGGTAAGATACTATACTTTGAATTAATTTCATAATATTCATTTTGTGTGTATATATATATATATATATATATATATATATATATATATATATATATATATATATATATATATATATATATATATATATATATAATCATTTGTCTTTGCAGTCTTTACTGGATGAACCCAATCCAAACAGTCCAGTGAACAGCCAAGCTGCTAGAAAACAAAAGAGAATACAAAAAGCGGGTTTCAGCAATAGTAGAGCAAAGCTGGAGAGACAGCTGGCCAAGTTATTTTTCAAGAACACTAAACTACTTCTTAGCACTTTGCCCCTTAGAATTGTGCTTCTGTGTATGGACACAAGCTGCATCACACACTCAAAAGATCACTCATGTCAGCATGCACACATTAGAAAAGTTGTGCCACCCAGTTGATTAGTTATAACTTGTCTGCAGAACTTTCCTTGTAGCTGTACTTGATTTTCTTAGAGGGTGTGCGCATTAATAAATCTGTACAGGTTTGTACATCCAAGTCTGTCTGTGTGAAACTTTGTTTGAAGGAGAATTTTTATTTACTGTGTAAATGAAATGCGGGTACAAAACACTTCAAGCATGCCACCTGTGTTCTTACTGCGTTCTGTTAGTATGCTATCCTTTTTCTCTCTGTATGCTATCATTTGTACTGTAAAGACCAAGCTAATGACAAAAATGAGTCCAGCTGTGTTGTGGGCTATAATATTTGTATGAACACTTTTTATGTACTTGCTGTATATACATTTGTACAGGTTTTGTACTGGTGATATCAAATTTGTCAGCACTTGTAAATAAAATAAAATGACAAAATACCCTTAATAAACAAGTGTTTTTTTTATATTTATTAAAGACTACTTCTGACTAGACTTTCCCAAAGATTATGTTATTTGCATTCCCAAGAGTGGGGAATGTGAGGGGTAATACCTTGTCTTGAATGAAAATGTGGTTTTGGGTTATCTATACCACTATGTCTTTGTCTCTTACCACTGATAGCATTGCCACAAGTACATTTTCATAAAACAACCTGAAACTTACTACAAAAATGAAACAGAACTATTATTACTGACAATGTTACCTTAATAACAATTTAAAACTACCACTTATAACAAAAGAGGAGGCCTTGGAGGTCTTGAAACCCAGTGTTTGTATATAAAGGTTAATATAATAAACAGCATCAACTCTACACAATAAAAATATGTAGGGCGATTGGTACCACTGCATGACTTTAAAATAATGCCCAACAAATGTGACGATCAAGTAATAGGCAACATGAATTACACAAGGAAAATAAAAACTAGGCTAATGGGTGCTATTCCCAACCCAGTGGCACCTGTGCATCGAAATTTTACAGGCTAGTACTCCAAACAAGTACATAAAAAGGGGCAGCATGGCTGTCATAATGAATAAAATCTGCAGTACTATATGTCTGGGAAATCTCACTCAGCCATTTTGAAGATACTACCAGAAACAAAACCTACAAGATGGCTGCCAGGCAACCATTTTGAATAGGAGATTATCATATACCTGCATAGTTTAAAGTATGCGAAACATACAGTCCCGGAATTACAAGCAATTTATACTTGAGTGGCAGTGAACAAGGAATCAATAGAGATTCATAGGAACACCCCCCAACAGGTAATGCTAAATTCAGCAAGTAAATCACTAAACAAACGCATCGTGCAACCAAGCATAACAATGCAGATTGTAAAGGTAGATTTTGACTGGTCAACAGCAGCTTGAATAACCATTAAACTTCTCTGGGTGCTGGGACACCACAAGTGACCCCAACTCTGCAGCAGCCATTATCTGTAGATAATTAGCCATGCCTTTCGTTGTGTCGCCACGTCACTGTCTTGTAAGAAACAGCTCCTGCATCAGACATGAACGCTTAATGGATTCATAAAGGTACAATATTTCTGAAAAATTCGATCGTAAAAGTAAACTTGAACATTTCCAATGCCCTTTAGTGTAATCAAGCACTTTGACAAATTCAAATATGTAGCTGTTCATTTGTTCTATTTAATATTGTTGGTATCACACCTGTACAGTAACACAATTACAATGTTGCCAATTATATTTTTAATACAGGAAGTGCAATTTCACTTAAATATTTTCTTTTTTTTTTAAAAACAAGATATACCAGAAAACATTTGTATTCTTAGGTACTATTTTAATTTTTTAAAGGACCAGTTGACTTTCATATATTTACATTAAAACAAAACAAAAAAAAAACCTTTGTGTGCAAGATAAGTACAAAAATGCTATATTTAACAAGACTTTTGACCTCAAATAAACCATTGCTGCATTGTTTGTGCCAATGGGGGTTATTTCCTTGAAAGCAAATCATTTTTATAACTTTACTGATGTGGTCCAATGGTTTAAGGTGGATAAGTACAAATATCTTCATTTACTCAAATAAAGGCAGTATTGATACCCATTACTAGGTACTTGTATAAATATTTAAAGAGTGGTGGTCTTTTTGAAAGACAATATGCTTTGGAGAATATATATATATATATGACACCACTAGATGAATACTGGCACATTAAATACAGCAACAGTTTAAACCATTTAGTGAATTTAAAAAAAAACACTTTAGTGTGTTTCAAAACACAAACCCAGAGATGCAATTTTTTGCAAGTAGTTAAGAAAATGAGTGTAAGTTCAATAACAGTGGCATTACTGATTTGTAAATCTGAAAACTGTTGAGAAAAATGTGATGGTGCCTCCACACTGCAAATTGACCAAGTGATCTAAACAGCAGTGGTATTGAATTATTTTCCACATTCAAATATTCCAGTTGCGCAGAATCCTTTAAAGTCAGTTCTTTAGCTATTTGGTACATTCAATACAGCTGCTGTTTAGGTCAACTGAGTAACGCCACATCTATTTCATTGTGATCTGACCAATCTTTAACAGGAGGCAGGTAGGGCTAGACCCATTCAGCACTCTCAGATATGCCTCTGAATAAAGATCTACCCCTACCACACTTAGAACTGAAATTGTAACAATCCTTGCACTTCAAATGAATGATGACCCTCATCATAAATATGTTTGTTTATTTTACTCTCTGTAAAGACAACCTTGGATTGGGGTGAAACTACCTGTTGTAAGCCCTTTCTTTTTTTGATTTCTCAAGAGATTTGTCCATTGTTTTCTCATTCTCCCCTCTGCACTTGGGGCAGTACCATTTACCCTTGGGTTTATGGTTAAGTGCCACGCAAGAGAAGTGGAACCACTCAATCGGACACTCGTCGTTATCACAGCCGATCATTTCCCCGTAAGAGACCTGGTTACACAGGCAGTAGGTTGGCTCGTTGGGGTCAATGGGTAGGTCTGCGGGGGAAGCCGCTCTCTCCGCCTTGGTCTTTGATCGCTTCTTCTTCTTGGATGTTTTTGCTTTCTTCTCCTTGGCTGTTCCCGTTGTGATCTCCTCCCCATGCTCGTGATTGTTGGATGCGTTCTCCCGATTTTCATTGTTCCTCTGCCGTCTGGATCTCTTATTGCTGGGCTTCTCGTTCGTGCTCACAGTCTCGTTTCTGGATTTCTCTTGGCTGGTTTTTCCTGGGGTGACTGTGGTTTCGATGGGCTCCTGGCAAGTCTCAAAGAGTTCCACGTGACTGTCCACCTGCCGGGTTCGGTTCTCCACCTGCTCCACCATCTGACTCACTATCTGGATCTTCTCGTCCCCCAGCTCCTGACTGCGGATCAGCGCTCTCTGGATGCTTTGCAGCAGTCTCTTCTTCTGCACCGGGTCTGTCTCTTTCTTGTGCTTCTCGTAATTCTCATCTAGCTCCTTTAAAATCTCTGCAAGAAAGAAAACAAGTGTGCCAGTCAGTCACATACATATTCCCTGGCACGGCAGTATGAATAAAATTAGAGCCATCGGTATCAGTAAAAAGTCTATCACCATGACCTACATAAAAAAAGTTGAAACGTTTAAATGGTAAACAAAAATAAAGTTTAAATCAATAAAATGCACAGCTTTATTAGACAGTACATATTCCCTACATTTTTATAAGAATCGGACACTCAATTACTTGAGCTAATCAATGTCCTTTAGATGTTTTATTATTTTATGCCAATAAAATTAGAGTTGCTTGTGATTGTCAGACATGATAATCCATTTGTTTTATTTATCCTAATGCCGTAATTTTGTTTGGCGCGGCAGGTCAATTATCCGCGCCTACAATATCATCTACCACTTCCGTTTGTTGTGTTAAGAGAATTAGTGGTAATATAAGCCAACACTTCCTGGGAACGATGTTCTTTTTTTATTTATTACAGCATTCAACTTTGCTAAATAAATAAAGGCCATATTAAAAAAAAATCTTGCGACTAATCTAATTTGACGTAATGCTGTGGATTCCTTGTCGCACATGATCTAAAATATGAAAGGCACACAAAAAAAAGAATAGCTTTCGTGTTTAATTGTGAAAAATACCTATGAGCAATATTTAGTGCGACAAATATGCCGTTTAGATTATAACTAATGCACAATAAGAATGACAACATTGCCCCTATTTCAAGAAGCTTTTTTCTCTTGAATGGTTTACATCACTGCCCGCCCGGAATATTAAGCATTGTTCTTAGACCTAAAAGGCTGGGGTATACGAGTGATTGGCACTCACATTATCCAATCAACAATCGAGTAACAATCAAACACCGCCTCCTAGTACAATAAACTACCAACCAGGGACTAAAGCAGAGCAAAGCCCTCAATGCTTCTCCCTAAACTGACGTATTGTAGGCAGGAACCAAACTGAAACCATTAAAAACTAAACCAATCGGGCACAGGAAAACAACAAAAAGCGGACCCCGTCACAGTTTCAGACCAATCAGTACTGTGCAAGGGCGTGGCTAAAATGGATATGCAAATACGTCCGGTGTATATTAAATGGTTGAAGACGCAGTTGTAGCCAAGCGCGGTGGGCGCATTCAAAAAAAGAAGAAGGGTTTCTAGTTAGAGAAATGAAGTACTATTACATTTTACTAAATTACCCGGTCAATACATAAAACGTTTAGTTAACAAATAAACGTTCGATAACTCAATCATTTAAACACATTTTAAATATTACAAACGGGATAAGTGCTGAACTAATCGGTAACGAAATAAACAAGCACAACTTGTCTGTACACGAACATACGTTGCATTTTAAAAGCAAAATAACCCAGAACAAGACCTTCCTGGAGTTTTTACAGCGCCACGCAGTATAAACAGATTTATTTTCGTCTAGTTTAAAACAGCACAATCTTGATGGTGTGTCACTGCCGCGACAAGCTCAACGATCCTTTGACTTTGTTTCCCTTCACACGGTATTTTTTTAAACGTCGTTTTTTCTAGGTATTGTTTATTATTTAAAACAAATTAACACATGTTTGTAAAATTCATTCCCTTTAAACTTTAAAAATAACGACCTAGCTGCTTGAAACTAAAGCGTGAACAGTATAGATCAGGTTTTATTTTGAATAACAGCTAGTTAGGGTACTAAATGACGGTAAACAAACGTCGACATCTCCAGACATGCGAACCGTTTTGAAATTGCTAACTAATCCTTTTTTTAAAGAAAAACCCTGCCCACCACTACAAACACCATTTACTACAGTCAACACAGCCATCATATATTGTACATTCCTAAATGTTGTTGTGCTTCAGTCTAATCTCCACTTTGTTGTTAAAGACCTTATAATACAACTGCATCTCAAATAAATATTTTGCCAAATAAAGTTTACATGCCCGGGGTCTTTCTAAGAATGAGTTTTCTCTCATTTGAGAGAAACGAGACTGTTTAAAGGGTGATCATCTTTTGTTCCGCCCCGTGGTTCTGACGCTAGAGAAGATCAGAAGGCTGCCAGGGAATGGCACAAGAAAACATCACATTAAACCAAATTAAACTAATATCTTACCTTGATATTTAGCGTCAGTTTCCCTCATTAAAGAGACGTTTCTCTGCATGTCTAAAGGCAAAGACTCGATCGAGTCCAAATAGTCCTCCACATAGTTAACAACGTGGAGCGGATCCCCGTTAGTAGGGCTCAGCATTTTTTTTCTTCTTCTTCTTCACAAAACACAAAGGAATACAAAAAGAAGCTAGTAAAACTACATTTGGTAATGAGATATAGAAAAATGAGACCGAAATATCTCCTTCTCCTCAGTTCAGCAGCAGAGTGAATGGCTGTCAGAGACAGTCTGGGGTCGGTTACGCTAGATTCCTCTCGCTTGAACGCAGAAAAAAAGAAACAAATGTATATTTGAAATAAACGTAGATGTCTTCTGAGAAGCATAACACAGTATTAATCCTTTTTGTTCAATCGCCCTCTCTCCTCTGGTAAGAAACACATCGATCAATGTGTATTGCTGCTACACTTGGTCCAACGTGGAAAACCAAATACCAGTTTCAAACACTTGGGAAACACTCGATGGCGCGGTGCGCACGCGCTGCTTCTACATGCTATGAATATTCATGAAGAGAGTCTCCTCTTATCCTGGCAGCACAGCATTGAATACCAGGCAGCTCGATCGTGGATTATGTCAACATCACTTTTCTTAAATGGCTCTAAAAATGGGCCCAGGAGCAATCCACCTTGCTTTGCATTGAACATTATTGAGAGTAATGCGGCTTCCTGCTTTTTGATTTCAAGTGCAGTCTTAAAAATGTGTACATGTTACTTCAGCATGGGTATACGTTTAGTGTTCACTTAGTTGTAGCATTCATGAATCGTTTAGTACTAAAAAATAAATCACCATGGCGCGCATTTAACCTTTATTGTTGTCTTTGTTGAACTTGTTAGATTACGTGGAATGGGGGCGAATCTCTGGGCTGAGCTGCACTGTGGCATTTCTTTTTTACTTGAATTATTCAAGTGTTTTCACAGTCTTAAACCTAACATGAGTAATTTGTGACTACACCTATGCGTATTTCATTAAACAGAACCAAATGTAAAAACTCCAAACCAGGAATTACAATAATAAAACCAATCAAAACAACAGTTGCCGTTCTGAATTGGTCATAACTAACGTTTTCTAACCAATCAGAGTGGAAGGGAAGGGGCGGCTTTAATGAGCATGCGCTGTATCGTAGCAACATGGGGAGCTTAAGAGTTGAACAGTAGAGACAGAGAGGAATGTTTATACTGTTGACCACATTTAAAGTTACGTAAACAGCAGATGTAAAGTGAATTATGATCAGTCCATTAAATGAAATCGAATAGTAAACTAGAATCAGTAAGCTAGTATAAGTCGCAATAAAGACGTTTACACACGTTGTAGTTATAACCCTTTGCAGCCGCAGCGGCCATTGAGTGTGTGACGCAGGAGTAGTTATATTACGCATTTCAATCAGCTAGCGGCGGTCGCGGTTGCTGAGTTTGTTGTTTGTAAAACTTGCGAGAGAGCATACCGGGTGTTAATGGGAGGAGCTGTAAATTATCCTACTTTTTTTTAGTTGTTTAATATTTTTATTTTATTTTAAAGCGCTTCGTATAGTGAGAAGGCTACAATACAACAATTGCCTTTTCTGTATACTACTAGTTGTTAATGACGACTATAATGTGGTGTGACAGGTCTGAGTTATATATAAAATCCATTCTAAGTCTAATACAGACTATTGCGTCATTTGTATACTTATATAACACATACAAATTACGTCGGACAATATTCGTAATTCACTTTTTTGTGAAACATCATCACCGTGATTCTTGAAGCACATAAATATAACTACATTTTTAATAATGTGTTTTATTGCCTTGTCCATATACTAAAAACAAAGCTGATCGATGACGTTGCAATGCCCGAATGCTCATTAAGGTGCTTTTATTTTACTGCCTTGGCATGTTCTCTGTTTTGCAGAATCAGGGGTCCATCTTTATAACCGGCTTTGTTGAAGGACTAACCCCTCCTCTTCCTGGTTCTCTGCTTGTATGGTTTACGACTGTTCTGTGTAATCAGACTACAGCCAGAAACCGATTGTCCTCTTCACATACCCTCCAGAAGTGTGTGACGGATTTAACCCCGCCCATTGTACTGAAGGAAACTGGCCTTAGCGAGTGCTGCCGGAACTTGAGGGACAAGATCAGAATGTGGAGACAGCACGCTTTTAGTTCTGGTTATGTTTAACTATTTCTGGTCCATATGTGGTCTATGCTAAAGCTGTGAGTTCACTGTTGTTTATAAGAGTAAATTCGATCTATTGCAGTGAAAAAAATGCTGCTATAGTATGAGATGAGAGAGAATTAGCTGCGTGTTTGTGGCTCTGTACATAAGTGACCTATACAAGCACTGCAATTTAATTGTAACTGTTTTATTTTTTTACCAGTCCATACTCAGAAAGTTATTGTAAAAGAAAGAGACTACGTTTTTTAAAAAATTAAATCAGGATGTACATAATCAATCACTTGATGCCTTTTTGGAGACTGACAAACAAAACACGAGTGTTTGAGTTGTCATCTTTCAAAGCAAGGACGTTCCAGAAAATAAATGCGCAATGCTTTAACAAAGTGAACCATTTAAGATCCGACACGTTGTGTACAGGATCCGAGAAGAAATGGCAAAAACCAATGGGATTTGACACCGGCTTAAAGACATATAACAGCCTCACTAAAGGAAAAGAACCTCTAATACTGGCAAAAGAAGGAATTGCGACCTGGTACTGTGTTTTTTGTTTTGTTTTTGTTTTTTTAAATTAAGAATATATTGTTACTGCTGCAGATTCTCCCTGTAAAATGTGGGTAGGTTAGCTAGCTTATGAATTTGATGAGTTTACCTGAACAACCCTAAGAAAACATGAATATAGCCCAAATACATATTATGCTGTGTTTTTCTACTGTTTAAAACCACTTATATTTCTCTTATAAATGTCATTTCAGAATAAAAAAATGAATAAATAGCTTTATGGTGGTGGATACATCTAGTTTACATTAAGATAACTGTGATGTGAATTTATCTACATCTGTATTGCATTGTATTGCCCAAGACCAAAGGGGCAGTGAAAAAGGTTAGTTCCGAGCCCCAAAAACAAACTTTATTCACAGTATAGAAATTACACAACAGAAATGCAATGGTAAACAGAGGTCAATCCGCCATCACTAAATATGTCATTCATAAATTTAACTTAAGATCTTAGTGCAAGCAGATGTGCCCCTTTAAAAAGTACACTAAACATTTGTTTTTTTCATTTGAAGGTATAGCTGTGGTCCTACAGTATATGATCATGCCCATCTCGGACATGCTTGGTAAGCATTTACTACTATTGAACTAATGACATGCTATTAACTTCTTCATTTCATTTTTTTTTTCACATCGCTACCAGGTGATCTACACCAAATTAAGCCAACAATACAAAGTGCTAAGGCCAATGAAGAAACCTGCCAGAAATGTTTTATGATGGCTGTATCTGTCCTAACTAAAAAAGCTAAGAATCAAATACATTCTCTCAGTGATATTAACAAAAGCAATCTATTTTTGGGCACCTGACACTTTTAGCTAGTAGGGTTAAACGTTTCAATCTGAGGTTTTAATGATGAAACAATAATAATAATTATTGGCACCTGGGGGCTTAAGAGTTCATAGTTAGTAGCAGGGCATGTCAATAGTTAAGGTTTAAGTCATGTTTTCCCTAGTTAGTATCACTTTCTCTCTCTTACTCATCAAAAAATGTGGACAATTGATTATTATTTCAACAATTGTCATGTTCTACATTTAATTGCTTTAAATTTAGTTTTCCTGACTGTTGTCTTGTTTTTTTTCTGTCTTCAGTTCCTATGTTAGATTTGATATTGTGCAAAGGATTCTTACCAGAGTATTTGGAATCAATGTTATCCACGTGATGGTCATTACTGACATTGATGACAAGATTATTAAAAGAGCCTCTGAGGTAAATACTCATTTGTTAAAGACTGTTAAGAAAAAATATGTACGCTTGCAAACAAAATACGCCATGCACCAAAATGCATCCCATACACATCAAAATACAAAATACAGGGGCAGCAGTGTGGAGTAGTGGTTAGGGCTCTGGACTCTTGACCGGAGGGTCGTGGGTTCAATCCCCAGTGGGGGACACTGCTGTTGTACCCTTGAGCAAGGTACTTTACCTAGATTGCTCCAGTAAAAACCCAACTATATAAATGGATAATTGTATGTAAAAATAATGTGATATCTTGTAACAATTGTAAGTCGCCCTGGATAAGGGCATCTGCTAAGAAATAAATAATAATAATAATAAATAATAATATACTGTGCTGGTCCCTAAAAACGTATCTGGGTTGTTCTAGAGATATCATGTGATGGTTTTAAACATACTCTTTTTCTTTTTACAGTTAAACATATCTTCAACAGTTCTTGCTCGACTTTATGAAGAGGAGTTTAAGAGTGATATGGCAGCGCTCAAGGTAGAACTTCCATTATACAAATGGAAACGGGTCAAGTTCTGTGTTTTCTGCAGTATGTGGATAGCCTGTAGTTAAACCACTGATTGCTTTGTCTTTGTTTCAGGTACTTCCTCCTACAGTTTATATGAGAGTTACTGAGAATATTCCACAAATCATTGCTTTTATAGAAGGCATAATAAACAACCAGCATGCTTATGCAACACCCAAAGGTGTGTATTTTTATTTACATTTTACAATTCAAAATGATTTACACGGACAGATGCAAATATCTGATTTGTGTGTTTTATGGTGATTCAGAACCCAGTTGTCCAAGCGGGACAAACACATTTATTAATTGAGTAACACAAAAGTTGCAGATACTATTTGAAATTTGTTAAGTGACGTAATGCATGACAGCAGCCCAACTATCATGTATGGTTTCTGTCATCACATCCTGATGAACTCCAAAGTCTAAAGCACCTCTATGGTCTCAAAAGAGCTCTCATAACATGTCTAACCTCCATGTACATCTGCTACACCAGAGTGTAGCACTTTAGGGGTGTGCAGATAACTTGGCTTTCTGAGTAATTCCCTTTAACATGTATTAAGGCATTCATTTGAATGGAATACAAATGTGTTAATTCAAACAAAACAAAGCTTTCCCTTGTTTGCCCTTGTGTACACTTATTGAGTAATAACAATCTGACCGTGTGATTTACCTGTCATGATCGAACCAACTTAAACCCATATGTTATGTGTGATTATCTGTCTTACCTTTATTTTATTTGTTTGGTATACAGTTATTTAGATTTCACTTCCTGATTTTCACTTTGCTTGTTTCCATAAAAAATTGTCCATTTCACCATGGGTGTAACGTCTCTGCAGTGTATTGTGGGAATGTAGTCCTGGGATTTAACTTCTGATTAAACTCGACAAACAAACATGTTGTGTCAGTTCACGGCAGTACGGCACTATAAAATGTCAGCATTCCAAGTGAAAGAAAAATTTGCTTCCAATCAACATTTATATCATACGTTACTGAATTTTATTGCCATTGATTTGTACTCAGTTTTATACTTTAGGGCAAATGAGGGAAAGACAGCCTGCCTTGTTGCAAAATTTTCAAATGTTTAACAGACTTGTTTCATTTTAACAATATCAGGACCCCCATAGTAAGCATCGTTCTGCACCCCTAGTGAATGCAAGGAATACCATGTTACTGAAGTGCTAATTATGGCTGATGCATTTCTTTCATTTGCTGAAGGTTGGGTGTTGCAGGGGGACAGGCTGTTTGTAACTCTGTGGTGTACCTGATCGTACTTGGAGCTTTGAGAAGATTCGGAGAGCTCAATTTAGGCCACAGGGGAGCTTTAAACATTCAAAAAAGTCACCGGGATGTGATGATTGAAAAAGAAAATTATACAAAGTGAATCTAAACAACAACAATATACATTCGTTAAGATAACTCAACACTATTTCATGCACAAACCAAGTAGCTCCTTGCCCTGCAAAACATTTTAAATAAACCAAAACCAATTCCCTTTGTCCAGTGACTTTTTAGTCACGCAATATAATACATATTGCATCTTTTTTGTAGTGAATTGTGTTGTTAATTGGTCCACAAACCATTTTTAGGAAACATTAATGTCATAATCTGGAAGTAAATGTACATAAATGTAACATTTCTTTTACAATAGGCAGTGTCTATTTTGACATCAAGTCAATTGGAAGTCGATATGGAAAGCTAATGGGCGGGTTTGTTGACTCCGGAGGGGAGCTAGGTATGTTGGTGTTTTATGGTAGTGTACATACACCTTGAAAGAAAACTGGCGATGTATGCTGAAAAGGAGTGGTCTAAATCATGGATGAAAGCTTTGCTAGATCAGGTCTTGGCCAGCAACCTACAATATGTTCAAGGCGAATGTGTGCATTATAGTGGAGTAGTAAAGTTTGCTTGTGAAAATATCAACTGTACCATTCCCACACTGGTTAATCGTTCATGTTAAGAGATACTGAATTGTTTCCAAAATGTAAGTGTTTAAATAACTGTTCAATAGATACTCTATTTCAAATGCTTATTTTTTTTATTATATATATATTTTTTTACCTACATTGAACTGATTGATGCCATTAATTCAAACCTGCGTAGCTTTGTATGAGGAATGCCAAGTCCATCTTTTTGATTGAAGAGCTCATAAGATTTTTATAAAGAATTGCACTAGCCTTACAATAAACATTTGCTTGGAACCCTTATGTTATTTCTGTTGCCTGGTTAAAGCAGATGTTCTGTTCAGGTGACACAGGTGACACTGATAAGCGAAATGCCAGGGATTTTGCCCTTTGGAAGGCATCCAAGCCGCAGGAACCATTCTGGGAGTCTCCATGGGGAAAAGGAAGACCTGGCTGGCACATTGAATGCTCCACAATAGCAAGGTCAGCTCTGTTTTTAGGTCATACAAACGACTTTATTCACATGCATTTATTCTCATAAATACATCCTCCAGCACATCCTAGCTTGTTTCATTTTTGATCCGCAGCACTGTTTTTGGAAGTCAATTGGATATTCATTCTGGCGGGATAGACCTTGCCTTTCCACATCATGAAAATGAGATTGCACAATGTGAAGCTTATCATCAGTGTGCTCAGTGGGGAAACTACTTTCTGCACTCAGGTACATTTGTAATATCTTTGTAATTGTCTCATAACTGCTTCTGGGTTCATTTAGGTTTGTATATGGAAATCATTAGAAATGAAAGGATCGGGGGCTTCCGAGTGGTGACCCAGAGGACTTTTTTAATTAGCCATGCCTTTCGTTGTGTCGCCACATCACTGTCTTGTAAGAAACAGCTCTCAACAGTGTATTGCTTGCAGTCTTTCCATTTCTTTCAGCCTCACGTGATTTATGAAAACAATTAGTACTGTCTTTGGCACGTTTACAGTCATGACCAAGAATCTTATTTATGACCTTCAAAATTATATTTGCTTTGCCTTTATTCAAAATTACGATGTCATTGTTGTTATAATTATAACAGGGATGGAAATAAGACTCCTATTGCAAAGCAGTTTCACCCATTCTAGGTTTCAATACATGCTTGATTAGCCACAGTGTACAGGCAACAAGTTCAGGTGGGTCTAATTAAACTCATAGTAAAACCAGGAATGGATCAAACTTTTATGCAATTGGAGTCTTCTTTCCATCCCTGTTATGATATCCTTTAATACTATTGAGAAACACTTCAGTGACTTTACATTGATTATAGTGAGAGGTATTAAGACCCATTTGTTTTAATATTTGCTGTTTGGTGCAATGTAGCATGCCACCTGATAAGAGTTTCTTGTGTTTAGCCCAACATTGAAAAGGGATCGCTAAAGATCACCCCCCCTCATCACCACCCCTAAAACTAAAAGGTGTAAAATAATGTAACTCATTTATTCGTTTATGATGATATTTTCATCAATGCTCTAAGTGTAATTCATAATGAATGTTGAATGATTTTGTATATTCCTTATTTCTAGGACATTTGCATCTTAAAGGAAGTGAAGAGAAGATGTCCAAATCTTTAAAAAACTTCATCACAATAAAGGTAACTATATATTTGTGTTGCGTGGTATGAGAATGCCATGTCCTTTTTTGATGTAGATATTTGCTTTATCAAATATAATGGATTGTTGTTCCTGTGTTACTAGGACAATCCAGAACCCTGATTTTGTTTATAATGTAAGTTATGTAAAAAGGTTAATACGTGATGTTAAATTTAAGAATTTTGTATTTTACTTTATGAAATCATCTAATCCTGGGGTCCCCAAATGGCTCACCTGGCATGGTGTGCAGGGTGACTCATACAGCGCAGGTTTGGGTCCTGGCTGTGTGAAGTCGCTGGGGATTCTGAAGGGAGCGTCTCATTGGCTCTGGCCCTCCCATGGGTTAGGGAGACAAAACCGGCAGTGACTGTTTCACCTCATTGCACTACAGCGAATCCTGCTTTTGAGGCTCAAAAGCGGACACCTGCAGGGCTGGCCTTTGTCCCCCAGAGGTCGGTAGCTCGCTGACATCCGCTCTCGAGTGCCTGGGTGTAAAAGGAAGCTGGCTTGGTCGTGGGATTGGGGGATTCCCACTGAACCTTCAGGTGTTCTGAGCTGTGTGTGGAATTGCTACGGTGAGGGGAACAAATTGATTGGACATTCCAAATTTGCGAGGAAATGGGGGGTAAAATAATTGGGCACAAATAAATTGAAAAGAAAAAAGATACCAACATGATTTTAACCATTTCATTTTAAGAGCCATCCCAGATACAGTATATCTGTATTGCGATTGACCTGATTTCATAACGCCAAATTTTACTATTTCAGCAATAGAGACTCTGAAATTACCTTCTTTGCAACAGGCTAAAAATAACACGCAGTGCTCACCTGAAAGCGTAATCCACAACGCTTTCAAATTAGACTTTACATGTAGAATCTACACAAATTACTCCACATTAATAAAGTTAAAATGCATATAAAATATAAATAAGTAAGATTTACAGAGAAAAACAGATTAATCTCAGTTGCATAAGTATTCAACCCCTTTGCTACTGCAGCCCTAAATCAGCTCAGGTGCAAATGATTTGTTTGAAAGGTCACAAAATTAGTGAAATGGTTTCAGCCTGTGTGTACTGAAAGTGGTTTAGCTAGTAGATATTTTCCCTCAAGTATATAAAGACTTTCAAGCTGCAACTCACATAGTGATCCAACAAAGCAACCATGAAGATCAAGGAGCTTTCGAAACATGTCAGGGATAAAGTGGTAGAGAGGCACAGAGCAGGAGAAGGGTACAAGAACATTTCAAAGGCGCTGATTATCCCTCTCAGCACAGTGATGTCCATCATTAAGAAGTGGAAGATGCATCATACCACCCAGACACTACCCTGATCAGGTCGCCCTCCCAAACTGAGCAGTTGAGCAAGCAGGAAACTGGTTCGGGATGTCACTCTGAAGCCAACAATGACCTTGAGAGATCTGCAAAGTTCTTTGTCTGAGATGGGAGTCAGTGTTCACACATCAACAATAAGCCGGTCTCTCCACAAAGCTGGCCTGTATGGACGTGTGGCAAGAAAGAAGCCATTACTCAAAAAGCCTCATCTTAAAGCACGTATGGAGTTTGCGAAAAAGCATGTAGATGATACTGCAGACATGTGGAAAAAGGTTTTGTGGTCAGACAAGACAAAAATTGAACTTTTCGGTCTAAATTCCAAGCATTACGTCTGGCACAAGTCCAGCACTACTCATCACCCAGTCAACACCATCCCAACCGTCAAGCATGGTGGTGACAGCATCATGTTATGGGGATGCTTCTCTTCAGCAGGGACTGGGAAGCTTGTCAGGATAGAGGGGAGAATGGATGGTGCAAAGTACAGACGAATCTTTGAGGAAAACCTGTCTGAGTTAGCCAAGACTCTGAAACTGGGGAGGAAATTCACATTTCAGCAGGGCAATGACCTGAAGCACAAAGCCAAAGCCACACTGGAGTGGATGAACAAGAAGAGAATTAACGTTTTTGAAAGGCCCAGTCAAAGTCCTGACTTGAGTCCAATTGAAAATTTATGGCGAGACTTGAAGATTGCAGTCCATTATATATATATATATATATATATATATATATATATATATATATATATATATATATATATATATATATATATATACATACATACAATATGTATGTATATAAAATAAAAAATAAAAACATTTTATGTTTTTTTTTTTTTGAAGAAGAAGAAGAAACCACAAAAATGATCTATCCAGGTACTTTGCCCATTTTAAACAGCCCTGGAAGTAATAGATCATGTTTTCTCTTCAGTGTTATCATTTTGAATATTCCAGGTTAAAGGAGGCCCCCTAGTGTCTGTAAATGGTGCATGCAGTTAAAGAAACCTTTAGAAATGACTGTATCTGCAGACTCTTGTTATTGCTGTAAATGCCCTTGGTGTCAATCAGCCTCTTCCCAGTGGTTGCTATGTGCTGCATTCTTTTTTGTGTTTAGAGATTAATTTATACATTACCTTGAATTCTTGTTGAGCATCTTATTTTTATTTGTCCCAGGACTTTTTTCAGACGTTTTCAGCAAATGAATTCAGAATGTTTTGCCTTCTTACCAAGTACAGATCAGGTATGGTTATATCTTTGATTTTGCAGTATGATCACAGCATCAAACATGTTCTACTTTTTTGACAAGCTTTATTTTTGTATTCCAGCAATTGACTACAGCGATGCCAGTATGAATGAAGCTAAAAACGTTCTAAGTTCCATCTCGTCATTTTTCAATGATGCGGGTGCTTACATGACAGGAAAATTCTTGTGCCACAGTGTTGATGAAGGCTTTTTGTGGGAAAGGTAAAGAGATGTAAAATAGCCTGAACCTGACAATGAAACATATAGAATTGTTTATTTTTGCTCACTTAATTGCTCTGCTGTGTTTGTTGGTCGGTTGTATATAAAAAAATATATATATATATATATATACATACACACTACCAGTCAAAAGTTTTAGAACACCCCCATTTTTCCAGTTTTTATTGAAATTTAAGCAGTTCAAGTCCAGTGAATAACCTGAAATGGTACAAAGGTAAGCAGTAAACTGCCAGAGGTTAAAAAAAAAGTTTAGGTTACCAAAAACTGAAAAATAATGTACATTTCAGAGTTATACAAAAAGACCTTTTTCAGGGAACAGGTAATGGGTTAACAACTTACAGCTGTTCTGCAGCAATGGAAGTAAATTAAGCCTTGAAAGTTGATGCTAACAATTCCTACAGGTGTCCCAACTTTTGTTGATTACTTACAAACCCTCTGTCTGTATAAAAGCAGTGTTGGAACAGACTGTGTTACTACATCCTCTTAAGCATTATTTGGACAGTATTGTACTGCAGGAAGTAGTATATTGCTATCATAATGGCGAGAAAAGGCAATTAAGAAAGGAAGACAGACAGACCATTATAACCCTTAAAAGTGTAGGTCTTTCCTTTAGAGAAATTGCAAAGAAAGCCAAGGTGTCAGTGAGTACAGTTTCCTACACCATCAAAAGGCACTTGGAAACTGGAGGAAACTCTGACAGGAAGAGGTCTGGCAGACCCAAAGCCACAACAGAATCAGAAGACAAGTTTCTGAGAGTCAACAGCTTGCGTGATAGGCGGCTCACAGGACAACAGTTTCAAGCACAGCTTAACACTGGTTGAAGTAAGCAAGTCTCAGTTTCAACTGTGAAGAGAAGAGTTCAAGCTGCAGGTTTGACAGGTCGAGTGGCTGTAAGAAAGCCATTGCTAAGATGGCAAAATAAGAAAAAGAGGCTTGCCTGGGCCATGAAGCACCGCCAGTGGACTACTGAAGACTGAAAGAAGGTCTTATGGACCGATGAATCAAAATTTGAAATCTTCGGTTCATCACGCAGGGTTTTTGTACGCCGTCGAGTAGGCGAAAGGATGGTTCCTCGGTGTGTGACACCAACTGTCAAACATGGAGGAGGAAGCGTGATGGTCTGGGGCTCTTTGCTGGATCCAGAGTCGGCGACTTGCACAGAGTGAGTGGCACCCTGAACCAAAACGGCTACCACAGCATTTTGCAGCGCCATGCAATACCCTCTGGTATCGCCCTAGTTGGTCAGGGGTTCATCCTACAGCAAGATAATGACCCAAAACATACCTCCAGGCTATGTCAGAACTACCTTAGAAGAAAAGAACAAGACGGTAGGCTTCAAATCATGGAATGGCCAGCACAGTCTCCAGACTTAAACCTCATCGAGCTGGTTTGGGATGAACTGGACAGAAGGGTGAAAGCAAAGCAACCTACAAGTGCAACACATTTGTGGGAACTTCTGCAACAGTGTTGGGAAGAACTTTCCGAACAATATTTGATTTCCATTGTAGAAAGAATGCCACGAGTGTGTTCGGCTGTTATATCTGGAAAAGGTGGCTACTTTGATGAGTCAAAAATTTAGATTAAATTTTGTTAAACAAAACGATTCCATGATTTCTTTTTTTATCTCCAATTGTTTATTTGTTCTATGCTTTAATTTCAGAGTACATTGAGACATTTAACTGCGTAAATTTCAATAAAAATTGGAAAAATGGAGGTGTTCTAAAACTTTTGACCGGTAGTGTATATATGTATATATATTTTTTAACCCTGTTTTTCTACCCAATTTGAATATCGCTTCACTTACTGATAGGGATGTTTTTGTATCAGTGGGCCTCCTTTCCCTCGGTTAACCCAAACGCCTCGTTTCACCCTCTGAACCTAAGCAGATGTTACCAAGCTAATGAATGATGGAGACAATGGCACCCGTATTGCGTTTGCTTATGGCCGATATATGAAAGAGTAAACAGGATATATTAAATTCCACTAAGGTATTATATATTATTGTAAGGATTTAAAAAAAAAAAATGAAATTGTGATTTTTATTCCCAAGGTTAGCGGCTGCAAAAGTGAACGTTCAGACAGCACTGACAGATGACTTTGACACCCCAAGGGCTGTTGATGCAATTATGGGCCTCATTCACCATGGCAACCGACAGCTTCAGGCTGTTACTAAGGTAACCTTTCAGTATAGTAAAAGCTCAGAAATGGCAGCTGTCCACTTGCATTAAATATCTAAATTATTCTTTGTCCTGTTAGGCGTGTGGTGTTATCAAAGAAAGTGAAATAGGAAATGATTGAGCTTATTCAGATTTGCAGAATATAAAGAAAGATATGTTTTCGTAATGTGAATTTGTTGTTCTTAAATCAGGTAGATTTTTTCCCTGTGTGTTTTTCAAACAGGGAGGTCAGTCCTCCAGAAGCCCAGCTGTGTTTGGAGCCATTCTTTCTTACATAGAGGGATTCTTGGACACAGTGGGTGTTTCTGTAAAGGAGAATATGGTCAGTACCAAAAAACACAGCATGTTTACTAATGCAAAACAGCACCAAACAAAGCCAGTAAGTATATTTTTTAAAAGATTTCTAAGGGCTCCCGAGTGGCGCATCCAGTAAAGGCACTCTGCGTGGAGTGCAGGATGCGCTCTATAGCCTGGACGTCGCCGGTTCGAGTCCAGGCTATTTCACAGCTGACCGTGGACGGGAGCTCCCAGGGGGCGCCGCACAATTGGCCAAGCGTCACCCGGGGGGGGAGGGTTTAGGTCGGCCAGGGTGTCCTCGGCTCACCGCACACCAGCAACCCCTGTAGTCTGGCCGGGCGCCTGCGGGCTTGCCTGTAAGCTGCTCGAGAGCTGCGTTGTCCTCCGACGCTGTAGCTCTTGGGTGGCTGCATGGTGAGTCTGCAGTGTGAAAAAAAAGCGGTCGGCTGACGGCACACGCTTCGGAGGACAGCGTGTGTTCGTCTTCGCCCGCCCGAGTCAGCGCAGGGGTGGTAGCCGTGAGCTGAGCCTAAAAATAATTGGCCATTCCAAATTGGGAGAAAATAATAAAAATAATTGGCAACGACTAAATTAAAAATAAATAAATAAATAAATTTTAAAAAAAAAACAGATTTCTACAGGATCAAAAAACGTTCAGCTGATCTAAAGGGTGTGTGGGCCTTTCGGGCCTGGCTCATTACTGCCAAACAGCTGTCCTGGAAGTAAGTTGCTAGCCCTGACTGGTACAGTATGCATGCAGTATGTTAAGAAATACCTTCCATTAAAGCAGTCATTTTTCAATTAGGTTACACTTCAGAAACAAGTTAATATAACTAGGGCCAGAATTGTCAAGGTCTGTGTTTTTTTCTTATTATTTTATTTGCAGTTCAAAATTAAATACCTTGAGTATGCTGTGGATGTTTCTGTGTTTTTGGAAGCAAGAAAATGCTTCCCAAAATGTCCCAACATATTCTGCTTTGAGAAACATTTAGCCTTTGAGCCGATATTGTTTTAATCGCTGCTATAATCAGCACTTTCATTGATATTGTCATGCAAACAGGCTATGTCTGCATCACGTATTTCAACACTGGCGCCACTCAATGCTATTGTAGTGTTGTCTTTCATTTTCTGCATAGGGCGTACGTGTTGCTTGGAAATGTTTCCTTGTTTGTGTACAGGGTTGGGTAAATTCATGTTTTCAAATTCCAATTCTATTTCCAATTCCTTTTTAAAATCAACTCCAATTCCCATTCCCGTTTAATTAATTCCAACGCATCATTGATCAAAATTGCAATTCGCAGTATTCTGTTAAAATGAGCTCTGTGCCAACACATTACTTCAGTTTAAGTCACTGCTAGTCAATTAAATTGGCTTCAAATGAAAGCAGTTGAACAATCACAACAATTATTATGTCTCTAAAATATAAATTCCGTTTCCAATTCCTTCGAAGGAATTGGAATTAGGAATTGATTTTAAAAAGGAATTAGAAATGGATTTGGAATTGAAAAACAGGAATTCACCCCAACCCTGTTTGTGTAGTGGTTTCACATAAATAAATTCAAGTCAGTTATCATGTGAAAGTTAAACCGTCCTTTTCCCCCATTCTGTTTTTTTGTTTGTTTACTAGTGTGTAACAGGTGAAAGTTCACCTGGCACTCTTCCTAGTGTTGTTGAACAGTTGGTGAGTTTTCGAAGCCAGGTTCGCAATTATGCCCTGGCTACCGATGAACTCGCTCCGGTTTTATCTGACTGCAGTCAGCTGTCTGAGGAGAGGAAGTCCCAGCTAAAGCAGCACAGGAAGCAGCAGATACGAGAGCGGGAACCTCTTCTGAAGGTCTGTGATGTCCTTCGGAGGGACCTTGCACCCCTTGGAATTAACATTAAGGTGAGTCCTTATTTCATAACAGGATGGGAGGGGGACAGGACTTTTTTAACGACCAAAAATGTAAAAAGATATATTTCTGAAATAGACATTTAAAAAGCTAAAACATTACTGTAATTACAAGCAACTCAGAATGTCTTGAGTAGTTGCTGGTTGTAGTATTTGCAGGTTTTGAGTATTCATTACATACAATGGTGTGTGCTTAAGCTGCAATTTTCAGTTAGCAGAGTGCAGCTTGGAATGTGGGTTTGATTTGCTGTGGCTGAAAAACAGTTGTAAGAATAATGTAACCTATTAAAAGCATGCAGTATTTATTTTTCCTTGATGTATAAGCTGAATTTCCTTACAGAGAACTCAATAATGCTGTATAGGAGCATTGTGAGCTATGCTGAAAAATATTTTAAGATCAACGCCTGAAAAATGTGGATTAGTTCTAGGTCTCTGTTCTATATTTACAGGACAGAGGTAACACCTCAACCTGGGAAATAACAGAGAAGAGGACAGAGCTGCAAAAGGAAGAGGCAAACTAGTGCTATACAGTCCCATTACAGCTGCAATGCTCTGCACATTAAAAACAATTCACTGTGAAACCTGTGTTTGTTTGTGTTTGACAGGATAAGTCTGCAGTATTTATGTGATTGTCATCAGCCTTGTAATGTTAAAAGCGCGGAATATAAAATGTATTGGTAATCTTGTAATTATTACACCTATAAATGTTAAAATAATTAAATACTGCACTTGCTTAGGCAAGGCAGGCAGTAATTTGACAGTGTTTACAGATACTAATTTCAAGATTTCATGTTTTTTGTTTAAAATATTTTTGCAAAGGAAAGAATACTAGGTTGTCAATCAACATCTAGCCATGCCGCTTCTTTTGGAATTGTCTATGATATGAAATTAAGGAATACACAACTTATTTGGGAATTGTACTTTTAGTGTGTTTTGCAAGGATAGAAGAGTACATAATTGTTTCAGGTTGAGCATGACAAGCTAGTTAATGTAGTATGCTTTTATTTACAATACAGCCACTGGAGGATACGCCTTACATACAATACTGTGTTTTCATTTATGTGTGTGTGTGTGTCTCTCTATATATCATAACCCATTTCAGGAAGAAATTTTTTATATTGTGGAAAGTCTGCAGGCAACATCGAATGGCTTCTTTCTTTTTGACCTGTGACTGAAGATGGCTACCATATCAGAGTCATGACTATTTGGTTTCTGTGTAATAAAGAGCTGATGCTTCATATGTATTCTATGATCTCCTGGATCACATTTGATTGTGTCATAACCCTTTTGGCCACCAGTGTCAAAGCCTCATATCATGTTCAAATGATTTCTGAGATTTTATATTTGCAGGGTTATGAACCTTTCATCCTCTATGTGTTGGTGACCATGGTATTAGGCTTCTAACCCAAAATGGCTGCCATACTGAGGTTATGTTGCTTTTTAAGTTTCGTCTTTATTGAGGCAGTACACTTGTTGGCTTAATGTTTGGTACACTTTCACAGCTGAAAAAGCTGTCTTAATAATGTTAAAACAGTAATATTTGTTACATTTACATTTTTCAGCTGTATCTTGAGAAATGCATGTCCATTTGTAATGAAACTCTGTTCTAGGTCAGGGTCAAGGCATTCAGGGCCCTGATTGGTTTGGGAGATGAAGGCTGTGTGTCCGCTCCAAATTTGAATAGCCAATATTACAGTTACATTAGTCAAGCGTTCAGTCACTGGTGGGGGGTCTGGATTACCACAACATAAAAAGTCAACTGTATTTTCCTAAAAGGAGTGGGGAGAGAAGAGTTGCAGAACGAAGAAACCATTGCAACTATAACCCTTAAGCCATCTCATCCTTTAAAACCATTAATAAACCATATTTTATGTATTAACAATTTATCTACAACGTTAGCAAGATCAAAAAGGACTTTGTACAATTAGTATCTCACCATTTGAACCATTTCATCATTCCTTAATATATGGGGTCCCTGTTGAATGTCACATGTGTAAAGGGTCCCTTGGAAAAAGAGACAGACAATCGACTTCTAAAGGTTAACTCACAAAATTAGAAATACTTTATTGGTTGGTTTGCATTGAAAAACTATTTTCTGACCATAAGACAGGCATAGAAACCTGCAAATACAACAGGCAGTGCACTCTCAAGAACCCAGACAGTTAAAAAAACTTAGCCCACTTATTTCCAGTGTCAGCACATTATACCATGATTACAAAAATAAAAATGATTTTATTGCAGTTATTTACATGCGTGTGACTGTCCCGTTTTAGGCATAAGCAGTGAATCAAGCCCCCTTGTTACTAAAGAACGTTGAAGTGTAGACTAAATATATGTGACAAAGAATGCACTGAGCCCAGAATATATATATATATATATATATATATATATATATTATATATATATATATATATATACACACGTTTATTAAAAGTAGAATTTGACCACATTTCAGATATTTTATACAGCTGAATTTTGTACAAACTTCAGATGAAACTTAAGAAAACCTTTGCAGTTCTCCTGTAATGAGGAAGTTACCGTTAAGTGTTTTGAAAATCTACAGCTAAACTATCTTCTTAAGCGTGCGCAATTTCAAAACAGCTAATTAAGCTTCTGCTGCCGTTCCAAAGCGTGGTGCCTGAAATCGCTTACTACGAGGGACAGGATATTGACCTTTCTACTTTCGTTCCTCTGAACCGTGTCCTAAATTATGTTTCAAAAAGTTTTTTAAAGGCTGGGCCGACTTCTGCAATCATGTCTGTTGTTGTCGTAGAGCGTCCGTGTTTGTGGAAGGCCTGGTGGTTACACTGTCTGGTAAGGGTGCAGGCTCCCAATGCAGCCACAAGGGAAGGGTTGAGCCTGGCAAACAAATAGGAAACAATTAACTATATACTTGTATTGTTGTTTTTAAGTACGGTTCTTTGGAAATTATATCTTGAATTGTAGAAGGGCTACCCATGTGTTTTACGGGAGCAATACACAAAACTGCACACATTAAATAATACTTAACACAGTGCTCTGAATTCATATTGCAACCAGTAAGTTATGGTAATCGTGTTCACTAAAACAATATTAGGGCAGTTTACTCCAACTTTGTCTGTTCCTTTATTATTTGTATATTTACGAGGCTCTTGTGTGTATATTTTATATACATTCTAAGGTTTGAAATACTGTAGACAGACACTGAACATCACAATGTTATTGTTCACTAAACCACTTCAGAATACCAGGTATTGTAGGATGCCCATTAGTAGGAACTTCTTACCCGTTTGTTTTTTCTGGTCCAGACATAAACGCCCAGTGTGCCAGCACTCCAAGAGAGCCAGAAAGTAGATCTCCTTGTCCTCCACATCGACGGCTGCTACCTTCATGACTACATACAATTACTATATAAAGAGAAGATATTCAATCTGGTGCACAAACAGCTTAGACACTATCAAAGTGCTTTCCACTAAGTTCACTTTTGAAGCTGTAATGCAAATATGTTATCATACTCAGTAACCGTTGATAAGTTCACTGCACAGAACACATCTGTCTACTGCAAGTGTGACACTTTGTTATTTTGGAGTACTGAGCATATTACAGAAGTATTTAAAACAAGCTTCTTGTTGTACTTCATTATGCTGAACACAGTACATTCTTCTCAAAGAATCACAGGCTTTAATTTGCTTATTATATTCTGTATTATGGTTACATTCAGGAATACTTTCCAGTATTTATTTAACTGCGGTGGTACTTACCCTTATCTCCATCAGAAATAATGTCTTTTTCACCTTTCTGGACAATAGTCACATTTCCCATAGCTTGGCTAAGCCTCACAACATTTCTCTGATTATCACTGCTGTCCACAGAGTCCCTGCACTGTATACAAGATAGATCTTTTTAGTACAGGTATTAAAAGTACTGCATTACCCATAAATCAGACTCATTTACAATTTTAACAAAACAGTTCTAAAATTGAAGACAAACAGTTCAACTAAAAGTTTTTTGTCAATGTCTCTGTGTATAATTGGATTTATCTAACAATCCATTCAGTTTGGAACAGGACATTAAAGTACAGAGTCAATCTATCAAGACACTACATGTTGACCTTTTCATCCATTATCCATTTGCACACAAGATTAAACTGCAGCTTAATTTCTTTACTGGAAAAAGGCCATCGAGACATTTATTAAGGACACTGGGGGAAAGAAGGCTAGATTACAGCGCATGTGTATCACATCCAGTAGTGGATATCAACAGTAAAATATCATACTTTAACACCCATTGCTATGAAAGTGTGCTTACCACTGCTTCATACAGCCGACTGAATTCCATGTAATTAGGAGTCAGAATGGCGCGCTGGTAACCTTGAATGATAGATGGCTGCTGAGCAATAAGCCATAATCCATCCTGTCCAAAAAATGTAAAAAAGAACACAGACGGAACTGAGAAGAAAAAAACACAATCAAAACCATGCTATTGTAAAAGAAACTCAATGAGTACTTACTGCATCAACAACGACAGGAATACCCAGAGCCTTGGATTTCTCTATAATAGTCTGAAATAAACAAGGAGACAATGTGGCACAACTGAAAATGAAACAGAACTCAATCTAACCAATGCCAGATCACTTTAATAGCAGCACTTCTGTACTGGGGGTTATAGGGCCCAACCCTCCTTGTTTATTTTCTGAATAGATCAATGTCTGTAATGAACACCAGAACAACTGATCACTTGTTTCTGAAAGAAATAGTCAGAGAACTCAAAGGCTGTGGCCCAGTTTCATACATACTAAAAACACTAGCACTATAAACCTGAGATTCAGACCACTAATGGAGTAAATCCTGATTAGAGATTGAGTGCCATTTTATTAAATTAACATGGATTATAATATTTATTTCTTTGTGTGTTAGGTATAAAACGACAGAACAACAGACAACTTCCACTGTCCCCAGATTGACACTCTCAATAACTTGTGCCAAAGAATGAAACCAACCACGTTTCATTACAATTACTCCAGTGTAGTACAAGACATCATGTTTTACATGTGTTTCTTTCAAAACTGCACATTTCAGATCCATTGATGAAGCTAATGGAATTTTATTTCTTAAATGTACTTTAAATTATGTATTCAAAATCAGCAGTTATTGCAGGTTACTCTGTAATAAAAATTGAATTTAATAGAGCATGTCATAACTTAAATGTACTGCACATCTGTTACTTGCCTAAATTTCACAAAGTGATGTAACAAACTAATTTTTACTTTTTTTATCTACTTGCTCTGCTAGCTTTTCTTTTACTTAAATGATAATCATTCCTTGATATGGTCAAAAAATTATTAAGTAAAACTGAAGACTGATACATAACGTTTTGTTTCATACACAACTTAATGGGCTCACTCAGTTAAAATATTCACATACCTTAGCATTTCCAAGCAGGCGATCATCTCTGCCTAACCCTGGTCCCACAACTACAGTATGAAGCCTGGACAACCACTTCTCAACTTCCTCAACTGCATTAGGGCTGTCACTGCAAGAAAATATTTCACAGATAAAATGGCACATGCACATAAAATAAACATAGAATACAGAAAGATAACAAAGCTAAGTTTCCTTTCTAACGGACGTGATTTTTTTAGCGAAGGTTTAAAAGGAACAATTTATATCATCTGCATTTTAGCAAGTTCATTTATTTTTCCGGTTTAATATCCTATTATGCGTGCTCTCTGTCATTTTCTTGGTTTAATTTCATCATTATTTACCAGGCTTACTAACTAATGTTCTTTATTGACCCCCCAACCCAACCCCTTTTTTGTGAGGTGATTTTAGAAACAAGTGAAGTGCAACTCTATTTCGCTCTGCAAAAGTGAGTTAGTAAAGGCAAAACCTGAAGACAAAACCACAGTTGCTTACAACTGTTGGACAGAAGAGTACAGTGAAAAGAGCTTGCTGCCCCTACTGTAATTATTAAACTGTAGAGACCAAATGGTGCAAACGGGGTAGAGGCAGCGAAAAGAGTGTGTCAGGCAGTGCTGTAGAGAGTCAAGTCAGAAGGGTCTTGCGAAAAAGGGGCAGACCTGCTTTGAGGAAAGGCAAACAATTCATTATCTGAGCTAGATAGACAAAGGAGATGCAATACCTTTTATTGGACTAACTAAACAATAATTAATCACAAGCTTTCAAGACCTTAAAGGTCTCTTCTTCAGGTGAGAGTAGTCTGAGAAGAGACCTTTGAGGTCTTGAAAGCTTGTGATTAATGATTGTTTAGTTAGTCCAATAAAAGGTATCACATCTCCTTCTCTTTGTCTATCATCTCTGGAATAATACGGCTACCATTTCATCTGTCAATGATTATCTTAACAGAATCAGATGCCATAGTAAGTTAAGCAGCATCAATGTAGTTCTTCAGATGTATGCTTCTTTCCATTACAGATGCTCTGTCTTTGTCTCACAGTGTAAATGGCTTTCCCAATTGGCTGAAGCACTTTGTTTGGTGGCACACTTGTTTCAATTCAGATCCCTGTTAAACTTATTTTAATAGAGGAACATAGGTATACAAAAGGTAACACAATCTTTGGAACATTTCAGCAGGAACACAAAAGGCATGTATTTTAACTATTAAAAGGGCAATTCACTTTATTTAAAACAGAACAAGACACATGTTTGTATATGTTTACAGTACAGAGAGCATGCCACAACAAATACATTATTAGAATTAATTTTAAGGCGACACTTACAGGACCGGATGTACAATCAATTCTGGGCTGTAAGATTTTATTACAGCAGCAGCGTCTTTCGTGCAAAATACGTGAGACAAATCTGCACCCTATAAAAAAAAAAAAAAGAGTAGATTTCAATCTTCACCGCAACACAAGGAAATATCAAATAAAAACATGGGACTGTAGAACAAATTATTCCACATACCACTTTAAGAGCAGATACAGCTGCAAAGTATGGTGCTCCTGTGTATCTGGGAAGAAAGTAAGGAGAAGTTAGCTTTGCAAATCTTTTTTTATTTTTTTATTAGTAAGTTTATTTATTTATTTATTTATTTTTTACATGTTTTCCCCCTTCTAAAATACACGAGTTGTGTATACATTGCCTAATTTGTTTGTTACTAGTTTGTAACTTGTACAAACTACATTCCGCTGATAAATCACGGTTTTGGCCAGCCTAAAAAAATCCACATAAAAATGTGTTTCTATTAAAATGAAATTATTGATATTAGTTTATCATATAGGACTAACTACGGTCATTTAGCATGGAAAACAGGGTGAAACAAACAGAAACAGTATTTTGCTTAGTAATCTTTTGATACTGTATAATAAATGTATTATTATATGACTGAATTAGCTTTAAATAACACCACACATATCCGGAATCTCCTCTTTCAAATATTAGGCAGTGTGTATGGTAACACATGTTTATAATACTGAAGTTCCTTCACATATATGTATTACTAACATTTCGAAAAATGTCTCACTTGTTCTTGTGTTTAACAGACGAAATGATACAGTAGTTTAATGTGTTAAAAATATTCAAACATTTACTGACGGATTAAAACGTGTTATATAAATAGAATATGTTGAACTTACTCTTGACATCCCCCTATGATGCCAACCCTCCCATCTTGACCTTTATGTTTTTTTGAATTCAAGGGAGGAATAATGTTTCTCACAAGTGGAAGAATATTTTCCATATTCCTTACTGCTTGTAGATTGCTCAGTGTGAAGGCCCTCTCGATTACTGCAAGAGAAACACCATTAGATATTCTCAGGTAAATACACAGCTACCTCCACATACAAACCTGGGAATTCTCTAGGTCCTCCAGAACAGCTACACAGATTTTAATTCCATATATTGTAAATAGATTTCATTCGATATATTGTAAAATTAAATCCTGACATACAATGCGAGCATGGAATTATATTCATAAAGTAAAATGTTAAAAAGTAATTTCCTACTGACAAACATACAAGGTAAAATTCAGAACAGAGTTTTGTCCTTTTCTGGTTTTTCACATCTTTTCAAACTCCAGCTTCTCATTGCTTTCTGCTAATGCTAGTATTGTTTATCAAATCTCCCCCTTGGTAATTCAACTTCAATTAAAGTACGTGAAAGACCTTCACATAGCTTCATACAAGTTAACAAGGTCTGTGTCGGGTTCCATTTCTGTCCCTTTCTATAGCATTTGCAATCATTCTGAGTGGCTCTTGTTGCAATTCATCATTGTGTTGTCAGCAATAAAAAAGGAAACACTCTTACTTCTTTGAAGACACGTTGGCTGATCTAGCCTATGTTAAACTGTATATCTAATACCTTGTTTCCATGAGCATGGATTGACCGCCAGTCTGAGCTGATCCAGGTTCTCCTGCATTGCTTACAAACTCCCACTGATAGTCTACCCGAGTTCAGTGATAAGACTCCCTTTTTCATGCAATCTGAGTTTTTGACGGATGTTGATGGTTCTTTCCCAGCAAGCCTTGCAGTTAGGTCACATTCTTTTGTTTACAAAACCAAAAGGATTGACACTATTATTTTGCTTCTGACACACCTAACACATCCTAACAGCTTTCTGTTACTTAGGAACATAAGAAAGTTTACAAACGAGGAGGAGGCCATTCAGCCCATCTTGCTTGTTTGGTTGTTAGTAACTTATTGATCCCAGAATCTCATCAAGCAGCTTCTTGAAGGATCCCAGGGTGTCAGCTTCAACAACATTACTGGGGAGCTGGTTCTAGATTCCCACGATTCTTTGTGTAAAAAAGTGCCTCCTATTTTCTTTTCTGAATGCCCCTTTATCTAATCTCCATTTGTGACCCCTGGTCCTTGTTTCTTTTTTCAGGTCGAAAAAGTCCACTGGGTCGACATTTATTCAATACCTTTTAGAATTTTGAATGCTTGAATCAGATCGCCACGAGTCTTCTTTGTTCAAAACTGAAGAGATTAAATTCTTTTAGCCTGTCTGCATATGACATACCTTTTAAACCCAGAATAATTCTGTTCGCTCTTCTTTGCACTCTTTCTAGAGCAGCAATATCCTTTTTGTAGTGAGGTGACCAAAACTGAACACAATATTCTCGATGAGGTCTTACTAATGCATTGTAAAGTTTTAACATTACTTCCTTTGATTTAAATTCAACACTTTTCACTATATATATGAGCATCTTGTGGCCTTTTTTTATAGTTTCCCCACATTGTCTAGATGAAGACATTTCTGAGTCAACATAAACTCCTAGGTCTTTTTCATAGATTTCTTCTTCAATTTCAGTATCTCCCATATGGTATTTATAATGCACAGTTTTATTGCCTGCATGTAGTACCTTAAACTTTTCTCTATTAAATGTAATTTGCTATGTGTCAGCCTAGTTCTGAATGCTGTCTAGATCATTTTGAATGATCTTTGCTGCTGCATCAGTGTTTGCCACTCCTCCTATTTTTGTGTCACCTGCAAATTTAACAAGTTTGCTTACTATACTAGAATCTTAGTCATTAATGTAGATTAGGAATAGCTGGGGGACTTAATACTGATCCTTGTGGTACTGCACTGGTTACCTCGCTCCATTTTGAGGTTTCTCCTCTAATCAGTACTTTCTGTTTTCTACATGTTAACCACTCCCTAATCCATGTGCATGCATTTCCTTGAATCCATACTGTGCTCAGTTTGAGAATTAATCTTTTATGCGGGACTTTGTCAAAAGCTTTCTGGAAATCTAAATAAACCATGTCATATGCTTTGCAATTATCCATTGCCAATGTTGCATCCTCAAAAAAATCAAGCAAGTTAGTTAGACACGGTCTCCCTTTCCTAAAACCATGCAAACTGTCTCCCAGGATATTGTTACCATATAGGTAATTTTCCATTTTGGATCTTATTGTAGTTTCCATAAAGTTTACAAATAATAGAAGTCAGGCTTATTGGTCTGTAGTTACCTGGTTCGGTTTTGTTTCCCTTTTTGTGGATCGGTATTACATTTGCAATTTTCCAGTCTGTCGGTATAACCCCTGTGTCAAGAGACTGTTGCAAGATCTTGATTAGCGGTTTGTAAATAACTTCTTTCATTTCTTTGAGTACTATTGGGAGGATCTCATCTGGCCCAGGGGATTTGTTTATTTTAAGAGCTCCTAGTCCCTTTAACACTTCCGCCTCTGTTATGCTAAAGTTATCCTCCTTTGTAAAAACTTGTGAAAAGCAATCATTTAATATATTTGCTATTTTTTTCTCTTCGTCTATGATTTTGCCATTTGTATCTCAGACATTTAACCTCATCTTTGAATGTTCTCTTGCTGTTATAATATTGGAAAAACATTTTCGAATTGGTTTTAGCCCCCTTAGCAATGCTCATTTCTATCTCTTGGCCTTTCTAACTTCCTTTTTGATTTCCATTTGCAGTTCCAAGTACTCTTACTGTGTACTTAGCTTTTGGTCCCTTTTAAATGCCTTGTAAAGTGCCTTTTTTCGCTGAATATTTTTTTAAATGTATCTATTAAACCATTTTGTTTTAGATTTAGATTTGTCTACTTTTGGGATGTAATTGTTTTGCGCCTATAGTACTACATTTAAAAAAAAATTGTTTTACTCTAATCTACTTCTGTTAGTCTCGGTTTCATACCTTCATAGTTCGCCTTTCTAAAATTGTAAACCTTAGCTTTAGTCATTACTTTCGGGGTTTTAAAAAGCACTTCAAATGAGACCATGGTCTGACTTTGCCAATAATTCTCTGACCTCTGTTTTAGTTATTCTGTCTTCGTTAATTGAAAAGACTAAATCAAGGCGTGCCTCCCCTCTAGTCGGTGCCTTGACAAATTGTGTTAGGAAGCAGTCATTTGTCATTTGCAGCATTTTAATTTAATCTGTCGTGCTCCCCACCGGGTTTTCCCATTTTATATGTTGTAAGTTGAAATCCCCCATTAGTATGACTACTAAAAAAAACGCATGAGAATACTAAAGCAGAGAAACCACAAGCCTGACCTGAATGGATTATATGGTTATGATCACTCATCACTTGATTGGTCAGTGTTGCGACGTAATTCCACCCATCCCACCTTGATAAAGGGTCCAAAAAAAGAAATTAGGGGCAGCTTGGATTGGCAGCCAATGGGTGTTGGCTAAATTAAAATAGAAACGCAGTATCAGGGGCAGCAGAATTGGGATGAGCGGTGCATGAAAACGAGTTATATAACAGGCAACTAGAACAGTAAAAAACAGGCGAAAACAGTTTGGACCCTAAAGGGTTAAGAAGGTCAATTAGAGAAAATCTGAAATGTATGCTCTATATGAATGATTATGCATATTACATGAAAACTCAAACCTGCTTGGGAACGGGATTATTTCTGGCCACTGGAGGAGCAGTGGGTTGCGAATGCTGATGAACTCATGGAAAGGTAGGCAACTGGGTTACATTTATAGGTTACTGGTCAAAGGAGAGGATCAGACTTCTGCACCTCAAGTTAAACTTAAGTTTTAAAACTTAGGCTGACAGCTATTCTCTTTCCTGCTAGGGAAGCTCCATGGTGATTAAGCAAGGTAAAGCTGAAGTACCTATTGGCTGAGATGGAGCTGATGTCATATTGTGGTGATTAATGTGGTCAGCGTGGTGGGGATTATGCTGACCCAGCAGAGGGGCAGAGGACCCAGTCTGTGTGCTCGGCTGGGCCGGGCTAGCGATCCCAGCAAACATCTGTCCCAGCACTTGCAGCATCTGGAGCTCGCGCAAATGTTCTGCTTCTCGACGTCTGTCTTCCACTTTGAGCCTCTGCTCCTCATATTTGTAAAAATTCTCTTCTGCCTCCATGCTCTGCTCCAGAAATTTTTCCATGAGCTTGTCCAGAGACAGATTTGTGTAGCGCTTTTTGGACCTTTTGGGCCGTGCCATGGGAGGTGTTTTGGTTTGAGTGTTGCTTTGCCTCTGTCCTGCACCTTCAAAAAAAAAAGACACAGATCATGACTCTCATAACTCTTTATCACAACAGTTTTTAAAATAGGTTCATTTTTCAATTTGCTTTTCACATATTCTTGCTTCAAAGGTGTGCGCTTGCTATATAACCAATTCAAAGTTTAGGGAAGGAGGAATGATGTGTCATAAGTTAACCACTCAGATTAGTTCTTGATGCTTTGCCTTGCATGTGCTAGCAGGCCAGCAGGGATGGAAATAAAGACTCCTATTGCATAGCAGTTTCACCCATTCCAGGTTTTACTGTGTGCCAGGTTAGCCCCAGGATACAGGTAGCAAGCTCAGGTGTGTCTTATTAAACTCATAGTAAAACCAGGAATAGGTCAAACTGCTATGCTATGCTTATTTCCATCTCTGGGGACAGTAACTTAATATCTTAACTTTATACTATTAATTTTAAGTTGTACAACTTTTTAAAAGGTGACCTAAGTGTTTAAACATCCCACTTTTATTTGTATTTTCTACATTTGGGATGAATTAAAGCACATATACCTAAAATACACTTAACACAAATATAGAAAGTATGTTTGCTATAAACAAAAAAGGGGTGATTTCCCACCCCCCCTTCACATCTTCAGGACTGTGGTAGCAGGTGAAACTTTCAACACGTTAGTACCCGTGACTTGATATAGCTGACTAACAACCTGTCAAAATAGAAACAATTACAGGGTGAAAATAAGACCCGTTGCATAGCAATTTGATCCATTCCTGGTTATACACGCCTGGTCTTGTTACCTACACACTGCAGTTAATCAGGGTCGTAATAAAACTTGCAATTTGCGAAACTGCTATGCAATAGGTGTCTTATTTTCATCCCCGAATTACTTCTGCATTGTACTTACCGTTGCTTGATGACGGCACTGGGATAGGGAACGGCGGGCTTTCCAACTTCACGGTGTGTTCAGCATAGGAGCACTCGCCAGTGCTCTCCATATAGGCTTCGTGCGAGTGACCGATTCCTTCTGCCTCCTCTTCTGTGCCATCCAATGCTTCATCCCCCACCGCAACACTGTCGATCATGTCCTGGGGATCGATTTGAGGTCTGTTGCTTAGTATTCCCTCCATTTCGTCGTAAAACTTGCAGATCTTCCGATAGTGTCCATTCTTTTTAATCCCTTCTTTCGCCTGGTAGTACTGCCTTTTTAATCCCTTTACTCGTATTCTGCACTGTTCGGGCGTCCTATCGAACCCCATCTCCCCAAGCCTACAGGCTACGTCTCGGTAAACATGACTGTTACGAAAGTTTCCGTCCAACGCCGTCTGCACATCCTGCTCGCCCCAGATATCCAGCAAAGCTCTGGTCTCCACATCTGACCACAGGAAGCCTCTAGTGTTTGCTAGCATAATAGTTCAAGCACCCGAAATGTAAAAGCGAAAAAGAAACGCAAACAGCTGCACACTGGCCGGGGGGGAGACAGAGAAACTTACATAGAGCACAACACTGGGACTTGCATATCTGCTACTTCACAGTCCAGGCCTTGATATTCGGATCTGGTCAAACCAGAACGTGCTTTACATTCTTGGGTTCCATGCTACCAGTAAAACGCATGCAGATATCACCAATGCATGTGGTTAGGTGCTTCTTATCACGTTAATCACAATTTGCGATTCCCCACCATTGTGCAAAGCAGCTTACAACTTTAGCGTACGCTGTCTGCTGCAACGTCATACTATTCTGTGCACTACATCATGGGTTACGGAAAATATGTTTGCTGGGTCTTAGATATCGTGGTGTTTCTGTGCCCCGTCTTCTACTTAACAGTGCAACACTATCGGGCTGAAAATGATATTACCAGCAGAGTTATTTATTGTATCGTTTTTTTCAGTTTATAAATGATGGGGAAAACTAAATTATGCTACATTTAAATGATCAGGAGAAGTGTGGTTGTCATTTAAAATGTAATTTCTAATGTTTTGCTAATCTTCATCAATCTGAAACATCAAATGTACAACTGAACAGTTTTGACGTATTTTAACAAATTAAAAATGCTTGTTTGCGTTAAACAATGTTTCTGTACCTTCTTCGTGCAGACAGAAGAGCATTACAGTAACCGAGGTCAATACTGTAACACAGCGGGTGCATGGTTATTATAGTCCCCCAAAACATTGGGTGCGTTCACGGAGATCATTCTGCGCAGAATCTGACCAATTTAGCCTACTAATTAGGAGCTAGCTTAATTTTGTTACATTAAAATGTAGAAAGCAGCAGCCTGCAACTGTATATATTTATAAATATCAATATATTAATGGATACACTTTCAAATACAGTTCGCCCACTTTTCGCAACTTTGTAACATTATTATTAGTTTATTTAGCAGACGCCTTTATCCAAGGCGACTTACAGAGACTAGGGTGTATGAACTATGCATCAGCTGCAGAGTCACTTACAACTACGTCTCACCCAAAAGACGAAGCACAAGGAGGTTAAGTGACTTGCTCAGGGTCACACATTGAGTCAGTGGTTGAGGTGGGATTTGAACCGGGAACCTCCTGGTTACAAGCCATTTTCTTTAACCACTGGACCACACAGTCTCCTTGTACGTCACCAGTTTAGTCGGCTACTCTGGATAAATTGACAAATGTGATATTGTTTATTCACATGTTTATTAGCGCGATTATATATTTATTAAAAATGCACAACTCCATACCCATTTTCAAAAGAGTTGGCGTCTCTGAATCTACATTGATAATAGTATCTCCGTACAAGACAAACTTCCACAGTGGGAGCTGCTATTTTGGTTTTGCTGTAGTTCACCGACACTCAACCCGGTGAATCCGCTGCTTCAGCGGTGACGCACCGGTGAATTTAACAACAGTTCGTTGAGCAACTCCTGGTGAATTTAACAACGGTTTGGTGAATCCGCTTTACATGGCTGCATGCAGCGGTGAATTTAACACGCACCAAAACCTAACAACAATAAGTGAACGTTTCAGTAATGAACCCAACTGCAACACGTACTACTCAGAATATACGAAAAAGTGATTCCGGTACTTTATCTCGACGTCCCTTCGTGTAACATAACATTTAGATGTAAAAACAAACTAATGGAAATCAATGTTGGAAAAGCACAATGACCCGACTATATCGCCCGCTGGGGGAAGCAGTGGCGGGCACAGCGAACTGTTTGTGACGTTTATTTAGCACAAGTTATATGTAAAATAATCTCGAGTGGAGGACTTTTTTTGTTTGTTTTTGTTTTTTTCACATATGTCACGTGGTGAAAAACTGTCATTGGTTCTCATTTTAAATGTACAGTTGTGGCGGGAATGTGATTTTTCTAGTGACATTTTGTGTGTGTGTTTTTTTTTTTTTCAATGCTGGAGCAACTAAATGTAAACAAAGTAAGTTTGTACAGCGCCGCAGTGTTGTATTGCATCCCAGCCACCAAACTGTGTGGGGACATACTGTACCCTGTCTGCATTGTCAACCTGATTTGATTTGTCATTGCCCTGATGTGGGGCATGTTCTCCTGGTATACCCTGCATCCCTTGACTACTCTAAAAGGCTGAATGAATGCTGTACTTTATGGTTTAAGGAACATGACAACGACTTCAGGCATCTTCCACGGCCTCCGCAATCCACATATCTCAATATTTTTGGGAGCATTTTTGTGATGAACTTGAGAGTATCCGTCAACATCAGGGTACACGAATGGCTGCATAGATTGATAGCCCTCGATATACCTTTCAGTCCCTTGTGGCGGTTATACCGCGTGAAGTGATATACAGTTCTCAATAAAGTGGCCAGACAGTGGATTTCAGGAAGGGGCAAACATGGGACCGTTATTTTATTTAAACCAACTCCTAGCTAGATCCCCCACAATAACGTTATAGATAAGCCCATAATGTGTTTTTTTTCTTTGTACTGTATATATATATATATATATATATATATATATATATATATATATATATATATATATATATATATATTGTAGCGATCCGTGTATTGTGTTTGCGTACTGTATTCCCTCTTGTTTCTACTGTCTGTGCTGTTAATGCCGCTGTATTGTGTTCCTCTCCCCCCGTCTGTATTACCTGTAGTTGCGGGTTCGCTCTGTCCCTGTGGCTGTGCGAGCTATCCTGCACGCATGGTGCGCCCTGGCCCCTGTCATTGGTTGCTGGTTGTGTGTGCCCATTGGTCCTAGTGTACGGCTGGGGAGCAATGGGATAGCTGTTCGCTCTGGCACCCGATTAGCATAAAGGGGCGGGGTTAAGTTATAAAAGGGGGCGTTGCACGCTCATTGCGGCAGTCTAGGTCAAGCGGCTAGAGCAATGGTTTTTGTAGGGTGCTGAGAGGGATCCTAAATAGAGCTTTGGACCTAAATCAGCGTGTTGTCTCCTTCTGTTCTGCCTACTGCGTGAAACGCTACAATGTATATATATATATATATATATATATATATATATATATATATATATATATATATATATATTTTTTGCTGGAAAGACACACCAAAAATTGAGCGTTGTCCATAAGAAATGTTAGGGGTATTATTTTGCCAGTCCCTCTTTGCTTGTCCCTCTTTGCTTGTTAATACTCTGTCTCCTGAAAAATTAATTTGTTGCACAGTTCACCTTCACCTAAGGGTTTCAGTGCACAGCCCATGGTAGAGGTTGTTCAAAGACAGAGACATAGAGTAGATTTAATATAAAATCATTTAATTCAATTTTACACAAATGCCATTTTTTATGTTTTATATCCCTGGAAATGTCCTGTTTTGTTCCCCCCTGGGAAAGCTGGGAACAGAATAATGCTGGGAATACCTGGCTACAGATTGTAAACACATTTCCTGCTTGGAGTTAATTGGAGGTGTGCTGCATTAAGGTGAAAACATACAATTTCAACCTCACATTTCTCCTAGTAGGAAGCAGAACATGGTCAAATTGTTTGAGTCATTTAGAGATCTATTCTTGCTTAGTAAAAGGTTTCATTATGTTACTACATTTTCCTAATTGTAACCATATGTAATCACTTACCTGTTTAATAGTTTCATGTGTTTTCTGTAGGATTCTCAATTGTTGTCTACATGACTTGCTATGTCTACTAACTATTCCGTAACTATACTTACCAAGCTTACAAACTATCCCACACCAAACCTTGTGTGTGTGTGTGTGTGTGTGTGTGTGTGTGTGTGTGTGTGTGTGTGTGTGTGTGTGTGTGTGTGTGTGTGTGTATCTTGCAGTAGGTCTACATTGTGCAAGCTAAGCTGAAACTTTAGATTTTTCCATTTCTCATTGATAACACTCCTCTTGGGTTTATGCGAACATAAACAGTTTAGAGATCAGCTCAATTTCATTATACTTTATTGGTTAACTCAAATCGTTTCAAATAGTTGTGCTACTGTATGCAAGAAGGCTAATTGCACCAACCATCAAAACTATTATTTAATCTACCACATGTATTGTCTTGGAATATATGACCTACAAAATATCCCTAAACAGATAATTGTCAATGAGTGTGAAGCATTTATTACCCAAATGAAACTGCATTAGCTGTAACTAAATAACAATGACTGGCTACTATAGTTGACATGGATATCAATCTTTCCCTGCTTAAAATGAAGACCTGAGTTTAGAAAGGACAACGTTTAATTATTTTATTTTATTTTTTGTTGTTGCTGATAGCTGTGTTACCAGCACTGTGTAGAGGTCAACTGGAAATGAAAAACCAGAAAGATTACATAACCTGTGAAAGTTTTGTTAGTAGGTCATCTTATGACCTAGTTTTGTTTTATGAGACTGGCATAGGCTATTCTGTCAGTAGCATTATTGGCAAGAGCTATGTAGTTGCAATTTTACGTTGCTTCCTAGTGGTTTTTGTTTTGCAATAATGTGATGCCCATTAATAACGACTGGTTGTTAAACATGAAATATCATACAATAAACTTGATTTTATTGGTATTTTATCAAGGTCGGAGACCCTAACCTCTACTAGTGTCCCCCCTGCAGGGTGGAATTAGCCCACAAACGTCGTCTCTTTACACCTGACAAATGTGTGGTTTTAGAGCTCATTTTAAAACATTAACTCCCCTGTCCACAATGATTCAGCAGTATCTAAATTCCTGCAGTCCTGTGCTCATTTAGTACTGCTGTGCTTGCTGCTTATCAGAATGGGTTCGGAGGGTAAATCCTGTTGAAAGTATGCTTTTCAAATCTAATAAGAGGGAGAGAAGAGATGGCTCTGATTGGCTTTTAATGGATTCAGAATTCTGGAATGGAATGAAAATGATTACAAATTGTGCCACTGATATCTCTAACTCTGCTTCTAAATAGCAAATACAAACAACATAGATTATATGTCTGCTTTTACAGACCTTGACTAGCACTCATTTTGGTCTACATGATACAATGTTAGCGCTTACTGAATCATTGAAACCAGACATTAAAAATTGAAAATAAAATGATCCCAAAAATGTTTGTTTTGTAAATATTAACAAACTGCTTTCATTATTTGATTACATTTGCATTAGTAGCATTATAACGTTAAAGATAAACTGTTTTGGTAAATAACTTGACCAAAAAAAAAAGAAACCTGAATTGAATTGTTCTTTCTTTAATACCATAAAATACTTTTCATAGCTTCCATAAGAAATCCCAATTCTGTTGAATTCTCTGAGTAAATTGTTTTCAGTGGGATTACTGCTCTGGTAAAAACTGCCTGGCGTTATTCTCTGTACTAAGTAGAGCGCGATCACATGACTGTACGTGAAACAGGAAGGCTATGCAAACAGAGCTCTGTAAACAACCATATACTGTAGTCATCTGTTATCCCTAGTGCACTTCATTCTAAAATAATGGGATGTGACAGGCTGGCTGCAGGGAGGAACTCAGACCAGAGAGAGAAACACACAGACAGACGGTGATGATGAAACTGAGTGCGATGGTTGCACTCAGCGTTTAATAACAAATAAATAAAAAGGTTTAACAAACAGAACACAAAACAGGACACGGCACTTACGCCAAAACAAAAGAGATAAACAAAACGGACTATACAGTAAACAGACGAACAAACACGGTGAGTGACAACTATAAATGTAATTTTCTCCTTCTCTCTCTCCGTTCTCCACTCACCGAACACCCAACCCCGAAAGTGAGTGAAAACATGCAGCTTTTATGCAGTTGTACCGAGACTCGATTGCTAGTCAATCATTCAATTGGAATCTCGGTACAACTGCACGTGAATTAATTAAGTGTACTCCCGTGACCACACATTACATTTTAACCAGCACGTGAAAGTGATTTGTGCCATCCTCGTGCCTAAATACAAACCTACATTTTTAAATACATGTGAAACACAGACCCGCTTTATATCCCGTGTACCAATGACTATACACCAACATTTACACACAACACGTAACACAAAATACACACAGGGGGCACTTTGCCACATATACCCCCCTTGTGCAAAGCACACATGGCCTCAATGGCCACCTCCCCCTCAGTCCCAAAGTCCCGGAAGAGGGGAAGCAAGTTGTTTCTGGGGTGGCCATGGTGGAATGTCTGGCACCCCAATTCTTCGTGGCTGGCAGCTCCCTCTTCCGGGGCTTCAGCCACACTATCTCCTGCTGCGAAGTGCAGCTAGGGGAGCTGGTCTCCTGACCTCCCCCTTCTTCATGGCCGGCAGTTCCCTCCGTGGGGCTCCGCCACCCAATCTCCGCAGCGAAACTGCTGCGGGGAAGCTGGTCTCCTGACCTCCCCCTCCTCTTCATGGCCGGCAGTTCCCTCCGTGGGGCTCCGACCACACGATCTCCGGCGCGAAAGTGCGGCTGGGGAGCTGGTCTCCTGACCTCCCCTTCTTCATGGCTGGCAGCTCCCCTCCGTGGGGCTCCGACCACAGTGTAGCGACCCCAGGCGAAGCAGGATCCCTGGCGACCCCAGGCGAAGCAGGATCCCTGGCGACCCCAGGCGAAGCAGGATCCCTGGCGACCCCAAGCGAAGCAGGATCCCTGGCGACCCCAGGCGAAGCAGGATCCTCGACGACCCCAGGCGAAGCAGGATCCCTGGCGACCCCAAGCGAAGCAGGATCCCTGGCGACCCCAGGCGAAGCAGGATCCTCGACGACCCCAGGCGAAGCAGGATCCCTGGCGACCCCAGGCGAAGCAGGATCCCTGGTGACCCCAGGCGAAGCAGGATCCCTGGCGACCCCAGGCGACGGCAGCAACAGCGGACCCTCGGGAGGCGACGGCAGCAGCAGCGGACCCTCGGGAGGCGACGGCAGCAGCAGCGGACCCTCGGGAGGCGACGGCAGCAGCAGCGGACCCTCGGGAGGCGACGGCAGCAGCAGCGGACCCTCGGGAAGCTGAACTCGGGAGGGGAGCCCCTGGCCATAGAGGCGGCAGCGGAGCTCCACTTCTCCCTCGCACCCTGTACCCTGTGTGGAGCAAAAGGCAGCCCCAGGCGATGCGGGAGCGACAGGCAGCCCCAGGCGACGCGGAGCGGCTGGCAACCCCAGGCGATGCGGAGCGGCTGGCAACCCCAGGCGACGCGGAGCGGCTGGCAACCCCAGGCGATGCGGAGCGGCTGGCAACCCCAGGCGAGCGCGGAGCGGCTGGCAACCCCAGGCGATGCAAGGCAAGCATCCTTGGGCTAAGCGAGGCAGGCAACCTTGGGCTAAGCGAGGCAGGCATCCTTGGGTGAAGCGAGGCAGGCATCCTTGGGCGAAGCAAGGCAGGCATCCTTGGGCGTAGCAAGGCAGGCATCCTTGGGCGAGCAAGGCAGGGAGTCAGGACAAGCTGGGGTGCGGGTTTTGGCCCTCTTCTCGCCACTGCGGCCGGGCGGTTCTTCCTCATAGCTTTCCTCAGCAGCCTATGCAAGGGCTGCTGAGGACCGCCAGCATCTAGTCCTGGTTTTTCTGGTGAAGGGAGAGGCAGCTCCTGCTCCTCTCCTCGTGACGGTGGGGAAGTGATACCAGCAGGCATTCATCCTCTGCTGGTTGGGGAAGTGTTACCAGCAGGCATTCATCCTCTGCTGGTTGGGAAGTGTTACCAGCAGGCATTCCTCCTCTGCTGGTGGGGAAAGTGATACCAGCAGGCATTCCTCCTCTGCTGGTGGGGAAGTGATACCAGCAGGCATTCATCCTCTGCTGGTGGGGAAGTGATACCAGCAGACATTCCTCCTCTGCTGGTGGGGTTGGCGGAGGCAGAGGCAGCTCCTGCTGCTCTGCTCCTGCCGATGGAGGTGGCGGAGGCAGAGGCAGCTCCTGCTGCTCTGCTCCTGCCGATGGAGGTGGCGGAGGCAGAGGCAGCTCCTGCTGCTCTGCTCCTGCCAGTGAAGGTGGCGGAGGCAGAGGCAGCTCCTGCTGCTCTGCTCCTGCCAGTGAAGGTGGCGGAGGCAGAGGCAGCTCCTGCTGCTCTGCTCCTGCCGGTGGAGGTGGCGGAGGCAGAGGCAGCTCCTGCTGCTCTGCTCCTGCCAGTGGAGGTGGGAGCGGCGTGTAGTCTCCTGGCGGCGGAGGTGGGAGCGGCGTGTAGTCTACCCTCTGTTTCAGGGGACTGGTGCGGCCCTCTCTTGTAGGGGACTGGTGCGGCTCCCCTCTGAAGGGGAGACCAGCAGGCATTTTCCCTCTGCTGGTGGACAGGGACCCAGCAGGCATTCACCCTCTGCTGGTGGACAGGGACCCAGCAGGCATTCACCCTCTGCTGGTGGACAGGGACCCAGCAGGCATTCACCCTCTGCTGGTGGACAGGGACCCAGCAGGCATTCACCCTCTGCTGGTGGACAGGGACCCAGCAGGCATTCACCCTCTGCTGGTGGACAGGGACCCAGCAGGCATTCACCCTCTGCTGGTGGACAGGGACCCAGCAGGCATTCACCCTCTGCTGGTGGACAGGAACCCAGCAGGCATTCACCCTCTGCTGGTGGAGGAGGCAGAGGCAGCTCCTGCTGCTCTGCTCCTGGCGGTGGAGGTGGCGGAGGCAGAGACAGCTCCTGCTGCTCTGCTCCTGCCGATGGAGGTGGCGAAGGCGGGACCAGCAGGAATTCACCCTCTGCTGGTGGAGGTGGGAGCTGCAAGCAGTCCTCCCATGGCAATGGAGGTGGAACCAGCAGGAATTCACCCTCTGCTGGTGGAGACTGGAGCTGTGGACGCTCTACCTTCCCCTTTTGGGCCGTGGACGCACCGACTCCTCCCTCTTGGGCTGTGGACGCACCGACTCCTCCCTCTTGGGCTGTGGACGCACCGACTCCTCCCTCTTGGGCTGTGGACGCACCGACTCCTCCCATTCAGGCGTAGGGACGCTCGGGCTCCTCCCACTCAGGCGTAGGACGTTCGGGCTCCTCCCACTCAGGCGTGGGACGCTCGGGCTCCTCCCACTCAGGCGTGGGACGTGGCAGCAAGGGCTCCTCCTCTTCATCCTGCATGGGGCATAGGGCCAACGTGTGCCCATATGCCCCACAGCCAGGGCACCACTCCCCCATCCCAGTCTTTGGGCCATTTCTTGAAGGGTCCTGTGGACGGAGCAGGGTATGGTGGTGTGGCTAGGTTGGCCACAGTCGAAACACCACAGCCCTGCTTCCGCCTTTCTCCCTTTGCCCTCCTGTGCTCCTCTCCAGCCTCTTCTCCCCATTTCTTTTCCTTTTCAAAAAAAAAAACACAAAACCTGCGGTTCCCGCTCTGGCCTGAGTCCTGGAGGCGCTGTTTATCCCACTTCTGACACCACGTGTGACAGGCTGGCTGCAGGGAGGAACTCAGACCAGAGAGAGAAACACACAGACAGACGGTGATGATGAAACTGAGTGCGATGGTTGCACTCAGCGTTTAATAACAAATAAATAAAAAGGTTTAACAAACAGAACACAAAACAGGACACGGCACTTACGCCAAAACAAAAGAGATAAACAAAACGGACTATACAGTAAACAGACGAACAAACACGGTGAGTGACAACTATAAATGTAATTTTCTCCTTCTCTCTCTCCGTTCTCCACTCACCGAACACCCAACCCCGAGTGAGTGAAAACATGCAGTTTTATGCAGTTGTACCGAGACTCGATTGCTAGTCAATCATTCAATTGGAATCTCGGTACAACTGCACGTGAATTAATTAAGTGTACTCCCGTGACCACACATTACATTTTAACCAGCACGTGAAAGTGATTTGTGCCATCCTCGTGCCTAAATACAAACCTACATTTTTAAATACATGTGAAACACAGACCCGCTTATATCCCGTGTACCAATGACTATACACCAACATTTACACACAACACGTAACACAAAATACACACAGGGGGGGCACTTTGCCACATGGGATTATTAAAAAACATCTACTATCAGACATGTGAAGGTCATTCCATGTGATCTCAACCCAGGGTCCAAATATCACCCTTTTAGAATTCAGACTGTTCCAGACACATTCTAGAGACGCATCATTTAAAGAATGTAATTCTTCAAATTTGATTTCATTTCACTAGTTTATTCCTTTAACACTTGGGGAAACTTCTTGAATTCAGTGTGGAAATAATTGTTTAATTAATTAATGACTTACAAAAGACAATCAAGTCAACCAAAAACAAAACAAAATATTTGTACACATTAGTGTTAGTATCGTGCTGCTGCCTATTGCAACGGGAATAAGTATTGTATGGGACTAAACCCTGACAGCTGAATTGAATCAGACTTGGCATGTGATTCATTACTGTACAGAATGATACTGTCTGTTTATTGTGTAGCTCAGCTGGTAATAGATTCCCCTTCTCTTTGCCAGGACGAGAGCAGTTCCACGGCCTGGGCTCCATGTACAGCCGCGGAGCTGATGCTGTCATTCTCACTTATGACGTCACAAATTGGCAGAGCTTAGCAGAACTGGAAGACAGGCTCTTGGCAGTGACTGACACCGCAAAGCCAGATTGTATTTTTGCCATCGTTGGAAATAAAGTAGACCTGACGGATGACTGTGCCTTGTTTAAAGAGGCAGAAGGAGATGAGAGCCCCGTTCAGACTATGGGCAGCCCCAGACTGCGGAAGCAAGTGCACACAGAGGATGCCGTCGCGCTGTATAAGAGGATTCTGAAGTATAAAATGCTAGAGGAAAAGGACAGCCTCCCTGCAGAGAAGATGCCAGCACCAAAACAGGGTACAACATCGACACAATGTTTGAAACCTTATTTGACATGGTGGTGCCAGTGATTTTAAAGAACAGAAATGATGGCTTCTCTCAGACTGTAGATTTGACCGAATACAAGGATCGAAAAAGGACTAGGCCTGGCTGCTGTGTTTAATTAAACATGATATCGCTTGTGGTATTTAACACTAGAGGTATAACACAAGGTTTTTACTGAAAAAATGTGAAATGTACCAGTGAATTGAATTCTTATTTATTGTTAAAACCACATGGTCATTTGCATATTCTGTTGCTTTTATTACTGTTTAATAAGTCGACATTAATGATTGAGCCTTTTAATGTAATTCACAACTGTGATTTATGTAGTACTCACACACAAGATATGGTTATAGCACTTTCATTTCATTTGCAGGTAAGGCTGTGTTAACAAGGAAAGTCAATAAAAGGGTCCTGTTTTTACGAACTATAGTACATTTAATATTGTACATTACTTGATTTTATAAATAAACTGGGTCCAGTTTTTGTGTTTTCAACTTGTTACTATTATATGGTTGGATATTTCAGATGTGTGTTTTTTTTAATCTTTTTTTTTTTTACTGTGAATCTATTTTGTATGTCTACTATTTATGTGTATTTTGTTTGTTGAAAAATATGTATTTATAGTGCACATTCCCCACGACCTGCCAATTTAAAAATTAAAAATGATACTTAACAATCAATCCATGTTTCATTTTCTGAATTTAGCAATCCAGTGAAATTACATGAGCAAGTATTTGAACACCCAGGTAGAGTAATTTTCAAAGACACTACTAAGGAAGGATTTTGAAGGATTAAATCAAGTTTGATACTCATTAAATTGCTATGTATTGTTGCTGGTTTATTTAACATTCTTTAATCCTATTTAATAAATATTAAACAGCTTTTTAACTGAAACTCAAACGGAAAACTCACTCACCATTATATTTCAACAAGTAATGTGTAAATAGAGCACCTTGTATTTGGGTTACCAAGCCGTGTTATTTCTGTGAGCCATTGATCCCGGAAATTAGTCAGCTCTTAATGGAGCTCAACCAGCTACTAGGAACTGGATGAAAATTTATGGGCCGAATGGCCGCCTCTCATTTGACGTTTGTGTTCTTAATCATCTCTGATACGTTTGGAAAGTGGGTGTGAAACCATGAAATGATTAGCTTAGTTTGTTTATTGTCTATATACTGTGGTATATCATAATGCAAGTGGTTAGTGGTACTTCTTTATATATATATATATATATATATATATATATATATATATATATATATATATATATATATATATATATAAACACAACAATTAATATTAAACAAGATAATTAAAAATGGTAATATGTACACACAAAATAGTGATTTTTGCCTTCAAATATATATTCATGTTTTGGAGTTTATTGATTTTATAATGATATTACATCCTTCAGTACCAAAAATGACTTACTAAAGGTTTTTCAGTGCATATTTCTCCAACAGAAATGTTGTTTTTTTCTTAGCATAGTTTTTGTACAGCTTCTAGTACTTTATGATGAACAATGGTCTGGTAATGTAGTTTAAATACTGGGATTTTAGTCCCTGTTGAGAGACAGAGAGCTTTGATCTTAAAGTCATTTAGATTCATGCAGTGCCTTTTGTTTTCTCAGTGCTAAATCCTGCAATCATCAAATTGTATAAAAAAAAGTTTCTAAGGGTAAGCAAAAAGGAGACAATGAACGAATCTATGCTTTATGTGGCTTGTCCTTAAGAAAAGAACAAGCAGTTGCTTTCTTGTCTTTACGTTTGCCTTTTATTTGAAAAAAATAATACTGTAACATGAAATCATGCTGGTATTCCCTAAATTAAGAGATCTAAATAAAAAAGCAAAGGCAACGTAACAAAAGGTGTTGGAAGAAATACTTTTGCTCTATAACTTTCAAAAAATACACATTTATGAATATTGCTAGTGGTTTTTTAATATCATTAAATACTATTTGCATCTATATATGAGCACTACTAAGCAAAGACATGGTGGGGATTTTTCTTCACTTTTTTCTGGATACCTTTTGTTTCTGTCAATGCATATTAAAAGCTTCACTGAGGTAATAAGTTAAAAAAAGCACCAATTAAAATACATAGAGTTTGCTTTACTCCAGATTTTTTCAATAGAGGACGTTATAGGTTCTTCATGCACACCTGACACCTGCTGATTCGAGACAGGAGCTGTCCTGCTTTCAGTGTTTCTGAGACAATCGCACTTTGGAATGAACTGTCTATTGAGGTTAACCAAAAGCTGTGCTTGTTTGCAAAGTAATGGCAGGTCCCCTTCGCTCCGTTGCACTCAATGAAGGGAGTAGCCCTGAAATCCTCCAGGCAGCTCCCAGGTGACACCAGGGACTGGCCGCCCCCTTCGTCACCTGCTGCTGTATGCTAAGGACAAGAACACACATGCGGTTAGTCCTATTCACTCACATGACTGCTCGGTCTGACAAGAAAGCTGCAGCTAGGATTGTAATTCTTAATCACTTCTTCATTCTAAACCAATGCATATGAAACAATTAAAATAACTGCCTTGGAAAATAGTTTTCTCATTGCACTTCTTCAATCCTGGTCCTGGGGGATCGCTGGGTCTGCTGGTTTTCATTCCAACTGAGTTCTCAATTACTTCATTAAACTATTAATTGAACTATTCATTAGCTTAATTAGACCTTTTTTAATTGTTTTCAGCTTTTAACAGTTGGAGATTTCAAGTTAGCTGTACAATTTTATAAGTAACTTGAAATTGTCGACTTTTTAGGAACTGAGAACAATTAAAAAGGTCAAATTAAACACATTATTCCTTTTATACTGTATTTTACCAAAAAAAAATATAACTGCTCAGATTGTTCTTTCAGTGGTCCTAAATTGAAAACTGATTTCAGAGAAGTACAGTACAGATAATCCTGCAGCACCATCTGGTGGTGCATTTTTGTACAAAAAACACTTGATCTTTCGATGCCACAGTGACTGACCAAAAATAAAAGGATGCACAAAGAAATGGTCCAGCATAAATATATTTTTTGGGGCAGTTCCAACTCCCTTGCCAATGATTTATTCAGAGAATTATGCAACAGGAAAACTTTTGTGGCCCATTGTGTCTAGTCTGGAATATTTTTTATGGTCTGATGCAGTTAGTTTGGTTTGGTCTAGGTGTTTCTCATTTTGTGCAAAACACTTGATCACCAGGTTTAGGTATTCCTGATAGAACTGAATTTTCAGAATTAATTCTATAAGAACTGTTCAATACGTACCATTAGGAAGGAATAACCAATCCATAAACTGCGCCAGCCTGCAGGACACTGTGGTATTGTGATATCCTGGCTGTGCACAGCAATAGCAAGGGACGGGGCCTCACAGACCGAGCAGCGGCTGATGTATGGCTTTATTTCATCCTCTTCCACTGGCATCATGGGCAGGGGAGCGGTGGTTGACAGCCAGTAGGATTTGTCATTTCTGCTTGCGTAGTAACAGACGTCCCCAGGGTTGCAGTACAGGAACGGCATTGTGTTAAATCTCGGTAGACATGATCCCGCCATTCCTAGAAAACACAATGCATGCAGCTCCTGTAACATTTCTCAAAAGTTATTTAACTGGCTTGTTTCTTGGAAACTGACTTAAAATGACATTTGGCAATGACGTGACACTGGCAGGTGATGGCGTTCTACGTAACAGACGATGATGAACATGTTACAGGTCATTTTTTTATTTAAAAAAACAAACAAACAAAAAAACACTCATAAATTATAAATCATACCTAGGTCCTGGTTGTGAGCTTTTTCTTGGCCCTCGAAATAAAGCAAGCTGTATCCGTCCCAGAGTTTACTCATTCCCACTGGGCACATTGGCGTCTGATCCGATTGGCTGTGCTTCACTAGAAGGTACCCAAGGCTAACACTGCGGCCTGGCATGCCTGGCAAACCAGGGCTACCTGCACGACCTGATGACCCTTCAAAAATGAAAACACACATTTCTAATTAGAGCCCTTTCCCCAAACCCTTGTTTACTCAACTGGCAGCTGGGATAGGAGAGGGCTACACTGCAGAATGACGTACCTTCCAGCCCTTGAATGCCTTGCGGTCCGACGGATCCAACTTCACCACGATATCCTGGGTTACCTGGCCTGCCGCTCACACCTGGAAAACCTGATTTCCCATTGGGGCCCATGAAACCTAGGAAGTGCGTAAGAACACTCACATTTCATTCCTGTACAATGTACAGTATAAACAGAAACATTTTCCCTGTAAAACATTGCTTTCTTTTCTGCAATACATACTGCTTTTGTTGCAAATCTTTTGCTTCCTGTGTTTATACATCAATATCATACATTTCTGCTATAATATATGCTGCTTTGTGATACTTAACCCTGTCATTTTATCTAGTTAAAACGCACTACAGCGGTGTAGGTCCAACCCTACCTGAATCTCCCGGGGGGCCCTGTGGCCCTGACTCCCCCTGAACGCCAGCAGGCCCGTGTATTCCATGCGGTCCAGGAGCCCTCGCTCTCCTGTCACCCGGGGGTAAGGGGCTGGCCCGAGACCCTGGGGACCTGGTAAACCTGCAGTGAGCAAAAAAGGACAGGTTAGTGCCAGGGGCTTTCATGGAATACAAACGGCAACCTGCCCCTTGCTCTTTTTTAAATATTTGTTTTACATTAGCCATATTTTATGATGAGCTATGTTGAACCTTATTAATTACTTTGTAATTTTCCATACCTCCTTAGTATTCATATGATGCTGTAGCGACTGCCACACAATGTGCTGTAAGAAGCACAATACTGTGTCATTCGTAAGTGAATTACTGACTGCCTGGCCAGGCTATGTTCTATGTTCTATATTCTAAGATTATTCTCAAATATTGCTATTGAAAATATATATATATTTTTTTAACTAATATATATGTTAGTTATTTTTTTCTAAATTAATATGTTTAGCAGTAGTTCATTGTTAATGGTATTGCTTTGCCTATACTTGCCTTGCTATTTACTGCTACGCTTTTCGTGGTGTTGTCCCTTTTGGCTTGCCATAGTTTGGGGCAGATTCTTTCCTTCCTGTTGAGGATAGCCGGTAAGATTTAAATGGGAGTTTGTAGATCATGAAGAGGAGTGTTTTTTTTCTTTGCTGAGATGCACTCAAGGTTTGCCGTTTTTTTTTTGAACTTTCGGTTGTGCTTTCGATTATATGCATGTCTGTTTGTTTTAAGACATCGTTTTTCAGTGATCGGATTTGTAAGAGATATTGTATGTTTTACACAGTTCTAACAAATTTAATTCTCTTTAGTATTAAGTTAGTTTACTTCAATATTTTTCTTTGTTATTTTCATTTCGCCAGCCGTGTTTATACTTTCTTTTTTCCTCAATCAGCTTTGTGCTGCTACATAAATGCGTTACCTATTTTGTTTTGCCTCGGAATGGATTAAATGAGCTTGCAGCATTTCATGAAAGAAGATTCGCCACCGCGGACCTGAGCATTGGAACTTGATGAGGTCATTCTTTTTTGTTTGCTGTTGGATTATCATTTTTTTCCCCTTTTGTTGTGCTTAGGGGATCGCTGCATTTGAACTGTTTTTTCTTTTTTGGACATTATTATTATTATTTTCCATCTCTTGTTAACTCTGAACGTGACTTTTATAACACCGTGGTTATAAATACTCGTCGCCGTGTGAGAGGTTATATAATCTATGTTTAAAAACGAATTGTTGTCATTGTCTGTTTTTTGTTTCCATTTAAAAGTTTGTACTCATTTATGGAACCTTATGTTTTCTATCCTACACTGTTATGGTGTATACTGCAGTGCTAATAATGTAGCTAACATTCTCATACTTATCTTTACTCCAACCTCTTTTTTGCAGTCCATCTCTGCAGGGTTTTTTCATATTTTCAGTTCTTAAATCTAACTTGCTTAAGTGATCTGTTACAATGCATTAACTGATTGTCACTGTAGCATTAGCTTCTGTCACATACAGTTATGTGTTGAGTAGCAATATCCATGTTTAGGCAGCAGTTTACACATTCAGCACTTTAGGATTCTGAAGAGTTAATGGGACTTTACCAGTGAGTCCTGTATCGCCCTTTGGTCCAACTGGCCCCCTGTCTCCAAGTAACCCATCTCTGCCAGGGAATCCCATCATGCCTTGTTCACCTTTCTGACCTTTTTATTTTTATAGAAAAAGCACAAGGTAAATATACATCAGTGACACTAAGTGTCTAAGTAATATTTATCTCTAAGCACACTCAAAACCTGATTACTGTACTTCAGAACCTCAGCACAGTGATGAGAGACACATTTTCAGACTGAACATTATCAAATATTTTAAGAGAAACACAGCTAAAACCACTTCTCTGGATGGAATCTCGCCTTCAGTGTGAAAATAACAATAACAGTTTTAGCACTGCATGCTCTTAAGTAAGCATTGGTAATGATTGTAAGAGTACTAGAGGATTTTTAGATACCTTTTATCCCAGAGACCCCATTGATTCCAGCTGCTCCTGAATACCCTGACTCTCCCTTCACACCCGGGGGCCCGTCCAATCCAAGAGGACCTTGCTCCCCTGGCTCTCCTTCTGCACCGTGCAAAGCTGGCCTGCCTGGAACGCCTTGAGCCCCGGGGTAACCTGCACAAGAAAGGAGGTTAGTCTCTACCGAGGTGAGCACTGGTTTTAAAAAATCTGTAGTTAACTCTGAAAGCACGTTCCTGTTGGCATCCTTGTCTCTCACAGGGACTATGTCCTGGTAAGCTGCAGCTGTTTTGAATGTTTGCAGTGGTCAGGAATAACTGCACATTTGACATTGAATTAGTTATGGATGAGGGTTGTTAACATGCCCCTTCAAATCAAATATGAATGCGCTTGACTGAGTAGAGAATCAGTAGTCACGTTAATTATTTCATTTACAGCTCCACATATCAGCAATATCTATTATTCTTCGACACACTGATTTATTAAATATGTGCACTTTATTTATCTAAATATACTAAACTGCAACCTCTTATTAGGAGGCTTTCATTACAGTACCAGTACCTTGACGCCCCTGTGGTCCTCGAGAGCCCACGTCCCCCCTCAACCCTGCTCTGACGGAGGCACCTGGCAGCCCAGGTGGGCCTTGAAGTCCAGAAGATCCCATCAGTCCATCATTGCCTAGTAATAGAAAAACAGGAACAAATACCTGATACGCAGAGAATGTGCTTATAAATACCACCCATGAAAAACTGGTACCTTACATCCACAACATGTACAATGCCACCTCTAACAATTGGTAATTCATAGTTCAATCAGAACTGGACAAGCACCTCCCAAAATTGTCTTCAATCCCAAGCCAAGACTATGCGGAATAACTACTAACAAAGTTTCTTCAAATAGCCTTCATTAGTGCAGTCAATCAGAGGACAGAACTTCTGCAAGAGAACCCTGGACCTGTCCACAGAGTAAATCAAAGTGCAGCCCCTAGAAAGATGGGATGCTTACTAACCTGGGTCTCCTCTTGTCCCCTTTAGACCTGGAACTCCGGGCACCCCGGCTCGACACTGGGAATTCGGGCTCCCCTTCGCCCCTGAGGCACCAGGCATGCCTTGAGAACCCCAACCATCAGCACCTAGGGCGGAAAGACAGACGTGCTGTTAGCAAAAAGCATAGGCAGAGCTGTGTGCAAACAGTCAGAAAGCACTGTAAACAAAACCATGGCTGTTAGCAGAATGTATAAAGCTTCTACAGAATGGCACTTGTAATAATTATGTAAAACAGCGTTCAAATGAGTAGAGCAGAAACATACCTGTTGACCCCGGTAATCCTTTCTGTCCAGCCAGTCCATCAAGACCTCTTATACCTTTAACACCTGGGAAACCTATAGAAAGCGGTATGTTATAATGTAAGTTCTTATGCGGGTAATTTCTAGTGCAGTAGCTATACAGCTACAGTTTCACCAATGTTGTGACCCACACACTGTAGTGGTAATATAGCTGTGGGATTCAACAAGTGCAATGTGTAGTGTGTCCAAGAGACAGAATGAAAAAAATCTGTTTGTAAATGTAAGTTTGTATTTATGTTGTAACTTTAGGCATATAATTAGGGCTTCTGCACAACTGATAAAACACCCCCCGATACAAAACAAAAATGAAATTGGTGTATAGCCGAAAAACTGTGGAAATGGTTACTCAATTCACGTTGACTTCACCCCTTTCCTATTTAAAAAAATAAAATAAACTACCTTTCCCAGTGCAGTTGGGCAATGTCCCCCCTTCCTGACTTGTATCTACCATTGATTCGTTCGGAATATTTTAAGCCCACCCCAACTACCGAGTGGCAGGAAATTCCTACATTTCTATTGGCTACTCCGCTTGCGAGATTTAAAACGAGATTTCAATTAGAAGGCGTGTTCACAGGATTTAAAGCTATATTACGTTAGATAGGTAGAATTTAAAACAGAATTGATAATTGTGGCGAAATGTAAAAAAATGCCTTGACACACAAAACTCCCAGAAGAATGTACGCATGGCCATAGGGATTTCTTTGTGGAAGATGACAAATTAATGAAGGTACAACTTAAGTGTGCAAGTACTGTCGAGTTAAGGTCTCTAAACACCGGCCGTGATGTGATTTGTCCCGCGATAAAATGGTACTTTCACTGCGACACTACCTTTCACACCAGTGGCGACGGCCACGACCAATGTGATTCTCCTCTGATTGTATCATCAGCTGGAAAAAATCAAACGTATGATAGTCCTGCTATACAGCTAATACACATGTAGAATACATAATAGCTTTTAAGAATCATTTATTTCAGTAAAGGTAAATGAATCATACACATCAGCTATATTCAGTTCCCTGGAAATGGACAGTCAGAGGTTGTCCCTCATTGCTGTGTCTATCATTTTTGTGTCCTTTTATTGTACAGCTCTGGGTATTTTGACAGTGCAAGAATTACCTTTTCTTCCGCCATTGTTTACTGCGTGCAAAGCTGTTCCTCATTGGCCAGTTCCCTAGCTGCCGTGAGACAAAATCGCAAAAGTAGACACCAATTCTATTTTTTTCTGTATCGCTTCAGTGTTGCCCATCGCATCGCAGGCATTGTGAACGGTTTGTATCAAAAATACTATTTTCTATTTTTTTTGTCGTTTTGCAGTGTGTCGTACGACACATTCGCTTGTCGCATCCTGTCTGTTGTGTAGAGGTCTTTACTATACCTATTGCGACAGAAAAAAATGCAAAAGCATTTTGGAAAGTAAACGAAAATAATAATTTCATACAGTATATAAAAAGCGAAAGTCCTGAAAAAAAACTATTTTACATAAAATTCAAAAATAGCTAAAAAAATAAGCACTGAAAAATGAAAATTAATAAAAACTGAAAACCAGAAGCCCTACATATAATGCATTTATTACAATGTGCACATTTTAGGAAGTGAGCTGATATATAATGGACTGTTTTTTCTCAAGCAAGACATTAAGAGTTAGACTTAATTAAACCCAACTATAATATATATTTGTACAATCTGCAGTACGCTCATACCTCGTTTGCCTGGCAGTCCGTAATTTCCTGGGGTTCCTGGCTGGCCTGGTACACCGGGCGCACCCTTGGCGCCTTGATTTCCTGGAGAACCTGTCATGCCTACGGAGCCTGAAATCAATACAGTCAATTTGTATTAAAGTATCTGCACTGGCACAGCTAGGAATTGCATTAGTACTACAGCTTAAGGTCTTGGGCTACCTCGGTTGATCTATTCTTGGGATTCCAAAAAAGCAGGTCTAAAATAATCAAAGGGAACATATTACATTGTTTTAAATACTCCCCCCTGCATGTTAATTAATGAATAAATAATGATACTAATAGTAAAATTGGTATGAAAAAATCAAGTGAAACCCTGCACTTCAGAAAAGCCTATTGGCTTCATGCTAACGGAGATCCCATACATGTCTATTTCATACCTGTTTGTCCTTCATGCCCAGGAAGACCCTTTTTGCCTTTCATGCCATCAATGCCAGAAAAGCCTGGATTTCCACGGTCTCCTGGTTGCCCTGTAAAACCTGGCCCTCCTGCAAAACGAATAAGGCTTTCAATATCTCAAGTAAATGGGACAATAGCTTGCATAGATCTATAACTACTCCAGCTTTTTCTGTGACCTTGTCACTTAATGTCTTAATTAGGCAACCATGCATTTTCTGTGAAGCCTAATATTTTCAGCTCTCAGAAGCTAGACCTGTTCAGTACATGGATGGGTATGGATGTACATTAAAAATGACACCTATCAGTAACATTAAAAACATTTTGATTTAGATCAGGGCTTCTCAAACTCTGTCCTGGGGACCTCCTGAGTCTGCTGGTTTTCATTCCAACCAAACTCTCAATTACTTAAGTATACCCTTAATTGAACTGATAATTTGCTTAATTTGACCTTTTTACTTGTTTTTAGCTCTTGAACAGTTGCAGATTTCAAGTTAGCTATAACATTTTATAAGTAACTTGAACTGCAACTGTTTAAGAGCTGAAAACAAGTCAAACAAAAAAGGTCTACTTAAGCAAAATAAAGAATGTTTTTATTTATTTATTTATTTATTTATTATTATTATTATTTTTTTTTTTTTAAGCAAGCTTCATCACAGATACATGTAGAAATGTGTGACAAACAGTCGGCCGGACAGACAAACAGCCTTCATATAGATATACCCCCAGATCACAATAGGATGAGCGGTTATCTAGCTATATGCAAAACTCTTAAGTGTGACATACGTATGTACTGTACATGCTAATAGTAAAACTGGTATAAAACAAGTGATATCCTGCACTGTAGAAGAATCTGTTGGCTCTTAAAATATCTTGACTTTAGGAGTTTATAATGTTACTTACCTGGCAGCCCTGGATCACCTACTTCCCCACTGTGACCCGTAATGCCAGGTAAGTCAATCCTTGGGCCAATGTCACCTGTAAAGGAATAGATTTATATACAATGCTGCCATTAATTAGGAAAGATACATATCCCTGTATAGACAGCTTAACTATAAAGCATGGATGTGAAAATGTGTACAATGTTAAAGCAAGTTAAGACACAGATTTTCCATTTGCATGCAAGTTTCACGCATACTTTAAATCTTAACAGAAAATAACAGAAACTGAAACTCGGCCCCATCAAGGAAAATGTCAGAATCACAGTGAAGTATTTGCGGCCTACCTTTGTTTCCCTTCAGCCCAGGGTCACCTGGAAGACCGTGGTCCCCTGTTACACCTTTTTCACCCTGGAAAAGGTATTGAAAAACAAAAGAACAATGTTAGCTATTGATAATTTAAATAAAACAATATTTAGAAAACCTAAAATGACATAGTGATAAAACAGTGCTTTATTAACTTAAAGGGCACATAAGGACAAGTGTTTAGATAAGGTGTGTGTGTTTTATTTAAAATAATGGAAATATAGTTCTGTTCTGAGAGGTCCATGCGGGTACATGTGAAGCCATCTTGAGGCAGGGAATGCAATTTAAAAGTTTTAATAAAGTGGTCAAAATGTAAACAAAAATTAAATAAAACACTACACACACCTTACGTAAACAGTTGTAGCAACACATGGGAACATGTAACAATAAAATAAAAAGGTCCTTATGTGCCCTTTTAAGGTGCTTTTCCTTTGCTCTATGCTTTTTTGGGGCTTTGTCAAGCATTATGTTTTAGAAGGTAAATTCATATTCATTCATCCTCGTTGTTCTTTTTGAATGCAAAACTCAGCAAACACTCATTTACTTACTTACTTCCTGCAGCTATACCAGGGCCTACTGGAAAGATCTGTGTCATTTCTGTATATTATCACAAGAACAAGCTATCAAGTTAATGTGTAAAGGAAAATATATAATACGCTGTTATGTACATGAAAGTAATTGTGAATAATTGCTTTTTAGAATGTTTTATGATTTATTAATTTATAGTTCTTCAATTTGCCACATTCAGGCAGAATGGAATAGGGGCAGTGAGCCCAATTATCAACAATTCAAATATGTTTTAAAGCCTGTTTTTTACTAAATTTAATAAAATGCTTTCTTTACTTACCCTGTCCCCTGGCATTCCTGGAAAGCCACTGATTCCTGTAGGCCCGGGGGAGCCGGGGGTTCCTCTGAAACCAGGAAGCCCTTGAGTGCCTGTGGTGCCTTTAACACCCTTCACATCACTGGGGTCTCCAGGCAAGCCGTGCTGACCGTGCTGGCCTGGTATCCCCGGCATCCCTTTAAGGCCTTTGATACAAACACAAGCCACCAACACAAAACCGTTCTTCAGAAACCAGACCTCATAGTGCTACTGTACACACTTGCAAGTAAGAGTTGAAACACTGGTTATCTTAGCATTTCATCCGCGTTATTATTCCAACACAATTGGAACTGACCACAAGGACAGCACTTGATTACATGTTTCTAGTCCTTGAAGCAGTTGTCATTTATTTGCATGACAAAATGTACATTTTGTATATAAATGTCAGCTAAATGTGCAAGTCATTTCATGACTGTGTGCTTCCGTTTGCATGACACAATTTTTTTAGTAGATTAAAAGGCTGGTGCAGTTGTGATGAAAACAAGACTAGTTTAGTTCAGAGCCTTCATTCTGTAATGACACTCACCTCTTGGTCCAGTAAATCCTTCACTCCCCAGATCACCAACATCACCCTTTTCACCTTTCATTTCAATTATTGTTCCCGGTAGGATGTGTGGCTTTTCACCAGGGGGTCCTGCTTTACCGCGATCACCTTAAATGACAGGCAGTGTCATTTAAATACATACTGTATACAAGTCCATAGGTAACGTGTGTAGGTGTGTCGTCTCGATTATATTTTAGATAAAGCCTCTGGCCAATCCATGAAAAGTATAAAAGGGATAGCAAATCAGGAACAACTGGCATCCCATTTAAAATCGCTGTCGCTGCTTGAGTTTTCTGTGATATTGATAAAGAAAAATAAGTATATTTTTGAATAATTACTATTGATTGCATTAATTATTTTTCTTATAGTAAACATTAGGGTGTATGGTAACTGGCCAACACCTGCCGATAATGGAACATAAAAACTGTGCAAAGCAAATTACATAACTAGGCAAAGTATAATTGCATGACCTATAATCAGGCCATAACCACCTTTGCATTAGTGCCTTGCCCTGTTATTGAAATTGGGCCCTCTATTTTTTACCAAGACACAAAACAAGGGAACAAGTATAGGATCCTATCTGATGCCCCCTAAAGTTTTATACACAGCAAAGGGAATTTAAAGTTTCAGATGAGGGCCTAACATCTGTCGCACATGGAGCAAATGGTAAGGTAAATGGACTTCATATACAGAACTTGAAAAAATGGTGTTTTGATAACGAGTTTAAACGAGACAAAAACAGAAATGTTAGCCATAGATAATGATTTCATATATGTTAAAGGTATTTTTTATGGAGTGGGTGTTGTTTGAGATAATATTTTTTTATTTTTATTTTTTTATAAATATAAATAATGTAATGGTATGGTTTTATTTTAACACTTACCCTTTTCACCTGGCTTTCCAACTTCACCCTTCTTTCCAATCTCCCCAGGGAATCCAGGCTCCCCCTTTTGCCCTTCAAATCCTGTTACTCCTTTCTGGCCCTGCATTCCCCTGAAGCCTGGCAGTCCCCTTGATCCCTTAACCCCTGAACAGAGGAACACGATCTCATCATATAATAGTTTGATATATAATTCTAAAGCCACTTCATTCAGACTAATTGCTTATTCAAATCTCACTAAAGTTATTAGTGCACATGATGGAGCAATACCTGACATGCTTTGTTTTATACATGAATCGTATTGGTTTATTTACTCAATAAGAAAAAGGGTTTTATCAATGTTTTTTTTTTAATAAAGTATCCAAAATAGTAGATTTGTTTTGAAAAATCAGTATTTACTAATAAATATTTTTATTACTACAATAAGTAAAAAAGTTAGGGTTAGCGTTAGTAAAGCTGCATTTAAAGTCTTTTATGTTTATTTGTTACAGCTTTGATTTGACCAGTTCCAAACAAACTATAGGACAGTCCAACCTCATTTGGTTACCTGTATTTATCAACTGCTGTAAATTGCAATATGTGTGAGCTTGCGCCCTCCTGTGACATAAAATAAATCAATGCAATACCAAACTGATTTATTTGCTCAGTTGTTAGGATTAATCACCTCCTGTTTACCTTTTTGACCAGGAAGGCCTGGAAATCCATCCAAACCTGAAGCACCAGGCTTGCCAATGTGGCCTTGTTGCCCTGGTGACCCGGGACTCCCTGGGGAGCCAGGGGCACCTTTCATTCCGACAGGACCTGGGGGGCCTTCATCGCCTGCTTCCCCTCTCTCACCAGTCAGGCCTGCAAGATTCACCAAAACAGAAATGGGCACAGCAGTGAATTGGGTTTCAGTAAGAATAAATTGCTGTAAGCTGCAGATACAACTATAAGAAAGGGACAGGACTGCAGCTAACGCCATATATCAAGAGCGCCTTTATTAAACAGCTTTAAATGCTGACTCACCTGGTGGCCCTGAGTAGCCGAATGCTCCTGGAGAGCCTGGATAGCCTTGCTGTCCGGGGAATCCTTTTAGCCCAGCCGGCCCTGGTTGGCCTGACTCTCCCTGCAGGCCAAAATTACCCTGCTCACCATTATAGCCTCGGATACCAGGCATGCCCTCCATTCCTATAAGGAAACGGACAAACCAACATTACAGTCATTAAACACTGGTTCTTCTAACACAATATAGTCTTGATAATGGTATACTGCTGGCTCTACTTAAAAAAAAAAAATAAATAGATGGGAACTATGTGTCCACATATACTTCACATGTCTCTTGCTTTCTCCATGTCAGCATGGTTGTTTTGGGAACAGAACCGAGGATTCATGTATGCTCAATTCTAAATGAAGTATGAGCTCTTTTTATTTACAGTCCATAGGGCTGTTTTACTCCAAAAGCTTCTTTAACCTAGCAGTCTACCTTTGAATCCTGGCAGCCCTGGATCTCCCGACAGGCCCTTCTGTCCGATCTGTCCTTGAGGACCTTTTTCCCCTGGGGCTCCGGGTGCGGCTCCCAGGACCTCCCCATGGGCCCCCTTCTCTCCTGGCTCTCCCGGCACGCCTGGGTAACCCGACCTCCCTGCGGAACCCCTCTGTCCAGTACGACCCGGCTGGCCTGAATCTCCGCGAGGTCCGATAAAGCCTGCATGTTACATGAACCCAAATAAGAAAACCAGACACAAAATTTGAATACTATGGCTTAATTAGCTCCCTTTGACATTTACAGTACTTTTTCTGCTTTGAGGAATCTGCTCCAGGTGATCCTTGTTGTCTACAAATCTCTCTGTTTTTACTTGCATTCACCATCCCTTCCCCTGCAGTTTCCTCCTGCTTTTATCACTAAACCTCTCTTGCGTTTGCACGCTCTCTCTCTGACACAGACCCACACAAACATTTTAGTTAGAGAAAATGTTTTTCAAATGATGTAATGTTAAAGTCAAAGTTTTATATCTATTCCGATAGCTTTATGTTTGTGAAGGTTGCTAACTACAAGGTTATTAATGCTTGAATCATGCTCTGAGTTTTCCCTTTACAGTACCTGGTGGTCCTGGCAATCCTCCTATACCTGGGTCACCAGAATGGCCTTTGAGTCCGTCGAATCCTCTCTGGCCAGGCAGACCGGGTAACCCTGCTGCACCTTTCCAACCTGAGGTGGGAACAAGGGGACATGTTTTAGACATATAATAACACTATTATAGTAAAACAAACAAAAAAAGTTACAGCAATTCATTTACACTGCCAATACTCCTTTGTCTAACGACTTCTTGCAGCGAATGGTATCTGCAAATGTATAATATGCAGACTATGAAGAAAAGATGTACTGAATATAGCTTTTTTATGGGGATTCACAAGATTCATATTTGTAAGAATATGAATCTGTACAGTCACTATAGAAAGGTGGTCTTTCAGTACAGTATGTGTACGTGTATGGTGTTTACAACATGTGTAAATGCTGCTCAGACCTTACCTGGGAAGCCTGATTGTCCCGGTGGCCCTGAAGGGCCCGGGGGACCAGGTGTCGTGAGGTCACAGGGTTCCCCTGCAAACAAAGTCACACCACTGGAATTGAGCTGTTGTTCATTTCAGAAATTGGCTCCGTTTCTTACTGCAAGTACTGTACCTTCAAATTTAATTTAAGAGCCAGCGACATCTAGAGATCAAGTTTTATGTTTTGCTGGCAATACACAGCTGTGCAGTAGATGGTGCTGACGTTTACTAACATAAGGGCCCTGTCCACACTACATAACTGAGACCCGTACCCAAAACCATTGTAATCAATCTAGCTCAAAGCGTCCACACTGAAGTACCGTTTCATGTTTAGTCAGGCTAAATCCGTACACACTCTATTAAAATAGTTTGGTTACAGTTCCTAGCAGCGCAATGAACAGTGGAAATGAATACGCTAGTATCCCACCATGCACTCCATTTTATTTTAAAATAATGTGTTATATATTAACAGAGGTCCATATTGCTAAAAAGAAATAAAACAAGTATTTTGGAAAAAGTAAATACAAACACACACGTAGGTCTTGATGTTTTCGGGTTTTATTTTTAATCAGGTGGCGTCCCTTTAAACAAATTGAGCTGATTGTTTATTATTATTATTTGTTTATTTAGCAGACGCCTTTATCCAAGGCGACTTACAGAGACTAGGGTGTGTGAACTATGCATCAGCTGCAGAGTCACTTAAAATTACATCTCACCCGAAAGGCAGAGCACAAGGAGGTTAAGTGACTTGCTCAGGGTCACACAATGTCAGTGGCTGAGGGGGGGTGTGAACCAGGAACCTCCTGATTACAAGCCCTTTTCTTTAACCACTGGACCACACAGCTATGAGGTAGGCATACATATATATATATATATATATATATATATATATATATACAGTACTGTACAAAAGTTTTAGGCAGGTGTAAAAAAATGCTGTAAAGTAAGAATGCTTTCAAAAATAGACATGTTAATAGATTATATTTATCAATTAACTAAATGCAAAGTGAGTGAACAGAAGAAAAATCTAAATCAAATCCATATTTGGTGTGACAACCCTTTGCCTTCAAAACAGCATCAATTCTTCTAGGTACACTTGCACAAAGTCAGGGATTTTGTAGGCATATAGTCAGGTGTATGATTAAACAATTATACCAAACAGGTGCTAATGATCATCAATTCAATATGTAGGTTGAAACACAATCATTAACTGAAACAGAAACAGCTGTGTAGGAGGAATAAAACTGGGTGAGGAACAGCCAAACTCAGCTAACAAGGTGAGGTTGCTGAAGACAGTTTACTGTCAAAAGTCATACACCATGGCAAGACTGAGCACAGCAACAAGACACAAGGTAGTTATACTGCATCAGCAAGGTCTCTCCCAGGCAGAAATTTCAAGGCAGACAGGGGTTTCCAGATGTGCTGTCCAAGCTCTTTTGAAGAAGCACAAAGAAACGGGCAGCGTTGAGGACCGTGAGCGCGGTGGTCGGCCAAGGAAACTTACTGCAGCAGATGAAAGACACATCATGCTTACTTCCCTTCGCAATCGGAAGATGTCCAGCAGAGCCATCAGCTCTGAACTGGCAGAAAACAGTGGGACCCTGGTACACCCATCTACTGTCCGGAGAAGTCTGGTCAGAAGTGGCCTTCATGGAAGACTTGCGGCCAAAAGCCATACTTCCGGCGTGGAAACAAGGCCAAGCGACTCAACTATGCACGAAAACACAGGAACTGGGGTGCAGAAAAATGGCAGCAGGTGCTCTGGACTGATGAGTCAAAATTTGAAATATTTGGCTGTAGCAGAAGGCAGTTTGTTCGCCGAAGGGCTGGAGAGCAGTACACGAATGAGTGTCTGCAGGCAACAGTGAAGCATGGTGGAGGTTCCTTGCAAGTTTGGGGCTGCATTTCTGCAAATGGAGTTGGGGATTTGGTCAGAATTAATGGTCTCCTCAATACTGAGAAGTACAGGCAGATACTTATCCATCATGCAATACCATCAGGGAGGCATCTGATTGGCCCCAAATTTATTCTGCAGCATGACAACAACCCCAAACATACAGCGAAAGTCATTAAGAACTATCTTCAGCATAAAGAAGAACAAGGAGTCCTGGAAGTGATGGTATGGCCCTGTGGCAATGTGGCCACGCCCTTGTGCGTAGTTTGTTTATATGTTACGTGTTGTGTGTTGGTACACGGGATATAAGCGGGTCTGTGTTTCACGTGTGTTTAAAAATGTATAATTGTAGTTAGGCACGAGGATTGCACATCACTTCACGTGCAGATAAAATGTGTATAATGTGTGTCACGGGATTGCACTTAGTTAATTCACGTGCAGTTGTACCGAGACTCCGATTGAATGATTGATTAGCAATCGAGTCTTGGTACAACTGCATAAAAGCTGCATGTTTTCACCCACTCGGGGTTTGTGTGTTCGGTGAGTGGAGAACGGGATAGGAGACGGAGAAAGTAAAGGAAAGTTAAAGTTTATAGACTCACCGTGTTTGTTCGTCCCTGTTTGCTAGTGTCTGTCCATTTTGTTTATCTCTTGTTTTGGCGAATGTGCCGTGTTTTGTGTTCAAACCTTTTATTTTCTGTTCCGTTTAATTATTAAATGCTGAGCGCGATCACGCGCTCAGCTTCACCAAAACCCCAAGTCTTTGTTTATTTATTTCTCTCTCTGGTCTGACGCCACCCACTCCGGCCGTCTTTGTGACATGCCTCCACAGAGCCCTGATCTCAACATCATCGAGTCTGTCTGGGATTACATGAAGAGAGAGAAGCAACTGAGGCTGCCTAAATCCACAGAAGAACTGTGGTTAGTTCTTCCAAGATGTTTGGGCCAACCTACCTGCCGAGTTCCTTCAAAAACTGTGTGCAAGTGTACCTAGAAGAATTGATGCTTGATGCTGTTTTGAAGGCAAAGGGTGGTCACACCAAATATGGATTTGATTTAGATTTTTCTTCTGTTCACTCACTTTGCATTTAGTTAATTGATAAATATAATCTATTAACATGTTTATTTTTGAAAGCATTCTTACTTTACAGCATTTTTTACACCTGCCTAAAACTTTTGCACAGTACTGTAGATTTTTTTTTTCCCTTTTTCCACATTTCTAGACACTGCTATTTTGAAATGCAGTTCGGTGTCAGTTTCACTCAGTGGCTGGAGGCTGAGCTGTGCTGAGGTTTAAAAAGTAAAGCCCTTATGACATTGGGTTTATCGGAGGAGATAGTGATGCTGTCCCGAGTAGGATACAATGATGTGGAATCCCTATAGAAGTGAGGCAGTCAGTCCCACAGTCATGGAGATTGTATGACAAGTGGAATCTCTCTGCCATTCACTTTCCTAATGCTGTTATTCTGCAATAAAACGATACAGTACAGTTTGAATGGTATGGTCCCCTTCATATAAACAATTCAAGATTGAACTGTAGCCAAAGCAAAGGAAAAGAAAAAACATAAAATATTGACTATCAGTCTTAATGCAAAGTACTATAGAAATGAACAGGTAGAGAAAAAAAAAAAAGAATATTTGAATAAAGGTTTTTACAGTCTGCTAGAAAAGAGGTTTCAAACAGTGGTGTTGATGTCACTTATCAAGCCAATCCATTCCATCTACCTGCTGTGGCTGTGTCATTGTCTTCTCTCCCAGCACCACAACAGACAGTCACCTTCCATCCAGCAAAGAAGAGAAGCAAGCAAAGCTAGCACGGCAGTTAGAGGGCAAGCAGAAGCAGAAGCAGAAGCATGACTCGACACGTTCTACAAGTATGCATGAAGCATTCATCTCTAGAAGGAGAGAAAGCATACAGTATGCCAGGATGCAAAAGCTCCCATTACTGTCTGTAAAACATCTAATTAAGATAGCATAACACTTTTTTTTTGTATTTTGACCAGCACTATTTTCTCTGCTTTGGTGTCAAAGAAATGTTTCAATCAAAATCATTGAATTGGGAATTTTAACACAAAGTTAGATGAATCTACATCCATGGATAAATACATAGCATTAAATACACGCTGTACTCATTTACAGAGATGTTTGGGTTTTCATTTAAAAATCTAGCATGTTTGGTGCTGGGAACTGAAATGTGTGGCGCCTCAGCTTAAATCCGCTGAAAATAAACACATATTTATACAGGGACTGAGGAGAATATCAGCAGGCCTCGTCATTTATTAGAATCTGGAATGTTTATCTCCTCGATCACCACACACGAGAACAAGTTATCGCTTAACTTCATCTTCATGCTTGGTTGTCGTACAGGAGGTTATTAGTTGGCTGCATGTACTTTCCCTGTTGAAGAGGCTTGACTTACCTGGAAGCCCTGGTAAACCTGCAGGCCCAGGGATACCATCTAGGCCAGGATCGCCTTGCAGCCCAGGGATACCTTTCTGAGACTGAAAGCCAAGCCCGGGCTGACCCACTTCACCCCTCAGTCCTCTTACACCTGGTGGGCCCATAAATCCTTTGTCTCCTTGATGGCCTTTTACCCCGTCGCCCTGCAACAAACAGTAGGCCATACCATCTTAAAGAGTAAATAGCGGGGTTCCAAAAATTTAGAGTTATACATGCCCACATGTTGCTACAACTGTTTAAATAACGTACCTGCCATTTTTATTTTCATTGATAACACCCTGACAGATTTCTATTTCAAAGCTATTTTCACAATGGCTGCTCTACTGCACTGGGGTTTGAGATATGTCCTTTAAATCACTGCAGGAAGAAAAAACATAACAAGTGCTCTGGCTTTTCTATTCCGTACCACATCATGGATCATTATTACTGTGTTAACTGTTTGACAATGTCGGCAATAATTCTTACACTATCAGTGTACTAGAGCGGCCATTTTGAAAAGAGCTTTGAAACAGACTTTAAAGTTATAAGTGTAAAAAGTTGGCAGAATGTTAACGAGGAAAAGAAAAATCCAGGTATGTTATTTAAACAGTTGTAGCAACACCTGGGGACGTGTAACGCTACATTTTTTGGAACCCTGCTACTTACTCTTTAATGAATAGATCTATTTAATACATGCCAATAAACACTTCTTAAAGGGATAAGTACGGGTATCAGCACAGCCCTAGTTAAATATTCTTAAGTAAACACTTACAGGGAGGCCTTTTAAACCTGGAATGCCATAGTGACCATCTCTGCCTTGGCGTCCTCTCTGACCAGGTGGGCCGGGCAAACCGGGGTCACCTGGCTCTCCTTTACGTCCTAAACAGCAACAATAGAGTTATTATCCAATATTAAAGCTTTCTCGAGGCGGTCCAATCAAAAACACTGAGCTGCTATCCCCCTGTTCTATACCGCTACTCAACCACACAAAGAATGCAAGACATATACAATCTGAACAATCAAGGAGTTCAAAAGGAAACATTGCATACCTTTTTCAGTTACTGTAGAAGGTTCACCTTTCTGTCCTTGTTTACCTACAGGTCCATCATTTCCTGGAAATCCCTGGAATAAAGAATATACTGTATTTAACATTAATAATTAGGGGCCCGTGGCCAGCCATTAACACACACGTTTTCTAGAAATGTGCTTGTTTATAAGAGCATCACTCTTCCCATTGCAAGCGGCACTCTCTCTGTCAGAGTTCCGCTATACTGGGTTTTAGGTTGGCTGCATTAAACCTGCAACTGTTTAAATCATTAAAATGAACCATGCCTGTCCTCTCGGCTCAGGACAAAACTACTGTATTTCCAGCTAATTACGACAATGCTTTCACGATCCACACATTCTTCTTAATATGTTAAAAAGTAATGTTCACAATGTGCCTTAGTGTATTAGTTACCCCACAAGAACCCTCCACCTCTCAAAGCAAACAGTTGTCACCCATGTAATGCTTCAGTCTTCATCTGAGTCTGTTTAAGATGTCACTTCACACAACACATTGCAGTATCTTACACCTCCAACCTGTCAATTCAGAACTTTTTGCACAAAAGTGTGTTGCAAATGCGTCTTACCGGCAGTCCTCTTGGCCCGGTCGGACCTGGATCGCCCGAGTCTCCACGTTGCCCTTGTTCCCCGTGTCTTCCTGGTGGTCCTGTAATGCCAGCAGGACCAGGGGGGCCTGCCGGGGCTCTGGAAGTTTCACATAAACATTCCCCTGCATCTCCTACAAAAATAAGAAAGGGATACAACAGCGGACAGTGAGCGTCACCAAAATACCAAAGAAATACATGGAAAAGAAGGTAACCATGACCTGCATCCAGAGTATGTGACATAAGTATGTATGTAAAGACAGAAATGCCATGCTTCTCCTTAGAGATTCCCAGATTCGGAAGCTCTCAAGCATTTGTGATAACGAATATTCCACCCAATGGTAACAGGGCAACGGCTGGACATGGAATAGCGACCCTGCACACAGCAAAAGAACGTCTTAACAACAATGCAGTTGTGATTTTCGAGGTTTTAACCTAATTTTATCTCGACGTGGGGGACAATCCGTAACGGCAGTGTTTCACAAAACACTGGAACCTTTACACTCTTCACCATTTTAACCTTGTGATCGGCTTCAGCCTATCAATGAGATCCGGGAGTAACAGGGGAATGGTTGGGTGCAAACTGGCTACCCCACACACCGCAAGCAAGGGTCATAACCGCTATGCAAAGGAGCCAGGCTTGTTTATATTTGTGATTATAGAGCTCATCTCCTCTCACTTCCAGGAGACAGAATCCGTAACGGCAGTGTATCACACAACACTGCCTGTTACACAAGCATCACAATTCCATACCCAATTCTCCAGAGAAGACATCCTTGTCTCTAGGAAAGTATGGGTTTCTTTCCAGGAATTAAATTTATAATTAATTTAGCTGAACACGTTCTCTTTAAGAAGTCAATATATATAACTTTAAACACACATGACAAATATTTCAACAAAAGCGTTGGGCTTGGCATCTTGTAACAGACAGCAAGACCAACACTACTTTTTGAAGGACAGGGATTTCCTTAGGTCACAGACTTCTAGACTGATAGACTAACCTTTGAATCCCTTTCCCCTGGGCGCCTGGCTCCCCTTTCAGCTGGTCTTACAGGTGGGCCTCCAGGAAAACCTGAGGAAGTGAGAGAGCGAATCTTCAGAGCAAGTCAAACTGCAGTATGAAGTAATGCTTCAGATACCTACACGGAATATGGTTTATTAAAATGTCTTGTGCATATTATATTGAATATTGCTTTTTAAGTAACATTAAAAAAACAGACAAAATCTAAATGAGCATTGAGTATGGTAGGATATGAAAAATGTTATTCTTCTATATTTCACATTGAAGCAAGGCATTTTTTACCTGATTTCCAAAACACAATACACTAGGTGAAGGCAGAATATTACCACAGTAATATTCTGGTCTGATTTGATTTGCTGAGTGTTTTTGTGATAATATACATGGGAAATAACATCACTTTAGAAAATCAAAACGGTAGGAGAAACTAGGATTCCAAGAGATATAAAACACAACTAAAGCACTGCAATCAATATGAGAGTGGAGTCTTCCTGACTTACTTGGGCCTTTGAGTCCTGGTGGGCCAGGTAAGCCAGGGCTTCCATCTTCACCCTTTGGTCCGGGCTGGGCTGCGGGAAGTCCTGGTTCACCACTGACACCTTTGGCCCCTTTTGGGCCTGTTGGGCCTGCTGGACCAGGTCTCCCTGGAAACAGGAAGTAAACATTTAACTGGGCCCTTGTAATGAACTGGCATCTCAGCCCACTGAATTGAATGGAAAGGCAAGGACACAAGCCGTCAGGTTTCAGATTTTTTACCCTTGCCGACCTCTAGTGATTACCCTACATGGAAAAGCAATGCATATTTAAAATGATTATATATGGCCCGTATGAGATATAAAACTAGACTTTAAGGACAAGAGAAGAGCAATGTTAAATTGTGTTCAGCCCAATATGATACATTTTCTGTTTTTTGTGAGGTCTTTATGGCATACCCTCAAACACGGATGCCTCCAGGACTACTTAACTTAATATTCCTTTTGTAACTAATAGCACCTGATTTGATCTATAGTATGGGTTCAAATTACTGTAAGACAATTACAGCTTTACCAGAAGAAAAACAGAGCAATAATGAGTCTTGCCTGGTGTGAAAGCTTGTTGTCCGCGTAACCCTGAATACCCCGGCAGACCTGGTTCACCTCTCATGCCTTGCTGACCCTTCTCCCCTACGGCTCCTGGTTCACCTTGGAAACCTTGATCAGGAAAACAGCGTTACCATTTAGTGACTGCCATGTGGAAGACCAAGTACAATACATTACAATAATGAATGGAAGTACATGGCACTTAAAGCAGCACCACACAGCATACTTAACATTTGCAGATTTACAGATTTGTCATGCAGTGTAGTTAATAATTATAATGTGTTGTACATGTACAGAACTGAAAATAAGTTCTATAAAACAGTATTTTAATTAATGGACAAGTGTGACAGAGAAAGAATGAATCTTGGTTATAAATCTCCCTCCCGACCTGTGAGGGCGCTGTGTAAAGGGAACAGAGTGCCCCGGACTGGATGGTCTGACAATTCATTTCAGGAAAAGGTGGATGTCGGTACACCAAGTCATCGCCCCAGAAGGGAAGCAATGTGGCAACCGCGGATTGGAGGAGAAACATTTGCACTTGTTAACCAAGCGGGTGTGACTGACGGTACAAAAGGGGACACGGCTATGCGATCTGTTCCTTTGTAATGGTTGCGAGAGAACCCATGAAGGAAAATAATAACAAAACCGTGAGTGTTTAGTGTTTTGTTTTGTTTTGTTTTGTTTTGTTGTGCCTAATTATACTTGTTTGTTCTTATTAGATGACTAACACATACCGAGAGCTGTCGCTTAAGGCCAGCAAAAACCCAGACAACACTTCACCACTGTGCACTAATAAATTGTATTTCACCACTTGCACGTTAGCGCTCACTGTGGACTTGTGATCGTGTGTATGTCTTTGTCTGTGTTTATTATTTTGGGACTGTAACCCATTGTTTGGAACAGTGCAATACACATTGCTGTGTATTGCCTGGGATTATTCTTTGCGGTCGCCAGACCGGGATTACAAAAATAATGGATCGTGAACTTTGTTGTCTGTCTTCTGTTTCATAATCACATCACCTCTACACCTGCGCACTGCAATAAAGAATAACACGAATATATCCAAAACAGTCCCTAAGGATCAATATAGTCAACTCTGTTGTGAGGAACAAAGATAAGCATCATTTGCTTTCTAATTTGTTTGCCTCCCAGTTAAAAAGGCCCCGGATAATGTGAGCAGTATTCAGATCATCACAAACTAATCTCTGAGTCACAGCAGATGCACAATCATTTTTAGTCTTTTCATGCATTTATTATGTTCTCTCATTTTGGCATGAACAGGCTATTGCTTCAGCTAGGCGGCATGGACTGTAAATTGAGGAGGCATCTGAGACAAACTACATGAGAAGGAATTCAAGTTGTAAATCTCCCTCACAACCAGAAAGGCTGCTGTGTAAGTTTGGTGGTATGCTTCCCCATAGATGGGCTGACTCGATAATAATAATAATCTTTATTTTTATGTAGCGCCTTTCATAGTGGACCAACATCACAAAGCGCTTTACAAGATATGAGACTAGGGTGTATGAACTATGCATCAGCTGCAGAGTCACTTACAACAACATCTCACCTGAAAGACAGAGCACAAGTGACTTGCTCAGGCTCACACAGTGAGTCAGTGGCTGAGCTGGGATTTGAACTGGGGACCTCCTGATTACAAGCCCACTGGACCACGCAGCCTCCTATGGTAGGTGGAAACCGGAAGTTGGCCATTTTGGAGGAAGCGCATAGCTGCAAGCGCACTGATCAACTCACATTGTGATCAGCTGCGTGGGCAGGCAGGCAGGGATTGGATATAGACCATGGCGCCAGGCTGATCACAGGTTGGAGTTTAGTAGTACAAAGGGTGGCACAGCTACGTAAGTACTGCCCCTTCACAGAAACGTGAATAACCAGCCGGAGCGGCGCTGTTCTTTGTTTGTTTTGTTTTGTGTTCGCAGAGTACTAGCCAAGCGGGAGCTGGAGCCAGGGAGCCAGCACGGAAACCCCAGAGCACTACTCGCCCTGCACATCACATTACTCTTACCTATCCGGATGCATGAAGTCTGTTTTCTATGCTGGATGCAATGGTGTCACAAACCCAGTCACTTGTGGTGTCCGGCAAGGATCTGTTCTTGGGCCCCTTCTCATCAATATCTACATGCTTCCCTTGGGTGACCTCATCCGCCAACACAGCCTCATGTTTCACTCCAATGCCGACGACACCCAGCTCTACTTAAAACTCGACCTTGGACCTTGGTCCTGCTCTCGGCTTGCATTCAAGACATTGACGCCTGGATGTCTGCCAATTTTCTTCAGCTGAACACTAGCAAATCTGAACTCCTTCTAGTAGGATCTAAAACTCAACTTGAGAATCTCAATATAGCTGCCCTGAACCTCGGAAACTGTCTGCTGCTGCCTTCCCCCACAGTACGAAGCCTTGTGTACTTCTTGACAGCAACCTCTCCTTTGATGCCCACCTCCTCCGTGGTCAAATCTTCCTTCTACCATCTTCAAAACATCTCCAAAGTCCGTCCTTACCTTTCCCTCCTGGATGCGGAGATACTTTGTCATGCATTTGTCTCCTCTCGACTCGACTACTGCAACTCTCTACATGGTGGTCTCCCGGCACGCACCATAAACCGACTGCAGCTAGTTCAGAACGCCGCTTCCAGGATCCTTACCAGATGTAAAAAACGTGATCACATTACCTCCCGTCTTGCCTAGCTGCACTGGCTACCTGTAAAGTTCAGGATTACTTTCAAAACTCTCCTGCTCACCTACAATGCCCTTCATCACACAGGTCCTGAGTACCTCCTCAACTTGCTGACCCGCTATGTCCCTGCCCGCAAGCTGAGGTCCTCCGACTCTGGCCTGCTTGTTATTCCCAAGCAAAAGTGCACCACACTTGGAGAACGCTCGTTTAGCTTCATGGCTCTGACTCTTTGGAACTCTCTCCCAGCTTTGGTGCGTGATGCTCCCACCGTCGCTCGCTTTAAATCAACTCTCAAGACCCACCTGTTCTCTCTTGCTTTCCATGCTCTTTAAGCCTGATATCTACTGTTATCTGCTGTGTTGTTGCTACTGTTTCATGCATTATGCTATTATCATGTATTATGTATTTTTCACTGTATTTAATGCATTATGCATTGTTTTTTTTACTGTATAGCATGTATTATGCATTTCTCTGCATTTAAAGCATTATTGATTTTCTTGTTGTTACTGCATCTTGTAAAGCGCTTTGTGATGGTGGTCCACTAAGAAAGGCGCTATATAAAGATTAATTGATTGATTGATCACAGCACAGAACGAACCCACACTATCCATGCACCACCGGAATTTGAGCACTTTCCCAGTGCACAAATTTGGACTGTATTTATTGTTTGGGACTCATTATTGAATTGAGCTGTTTGGACATTCATTCCATACCCACACCACTCACCTTCTGAAACCATCAAAAACTACCTACTGGAAAATTATGAAAAGACATGGTGGAAAAACTCAATAACCCGCTCAATGATAACTCATTTTCTTTTGTTACTCATTTCTGTGTCCTGTTACCAACCAAATGACAAACCTATTATCAGGTCCCTGTGAGTTTGTAATTTAATTTAGTGATTAAAACCTTAAAACAGAACACACTAATCTGGCCTGTGAGAGAAACAAATCCACATACCTTTCAGCTGCACAGGTATAATGTCAACGTATATTGTTGGTCCAGGCGGGCCTGTTTCACCCCTCGAACCCTAGAAACGACATTATTAAAATAATGCTTCAAGCTTGCACACACATGCTTATAAACATTACACATATCAAATTTTTGTGCTATTAACTAACCTGAACAAGTGTGCAATGGCTTTATACAATAAGTATAACTCTGCCTTTTTTAACTACACAGTCATGTGACGTGAATCTTTTTTTGAGAATGTTTTTGTTTAAGGTTTTGAAATGTTCTAACATACAAAGCAACACAATAAATACAGCATACCGAACATTTGTAGGTTTACAGATGTGTCATACAATGTATTTAATAAGTACATTGACAGTATACTGAAAACAAGTTCTATAAGGCAGTATTTTAATCAATAGACAACGTAATGCATACTGCAGAGTACTGTGTATAGAGGGAAGGGTGTCTCAATTTACCCCCAGATTCTTGTACATGTATCTTTTTCCATCCAGGGGATAATTGTGACAGAGTGTGATGTCACGGCAGACACCTCTATAGGAGGTTTTGTTGTTTAAATGAATCCAAACAATAATAATACTTATTTAGTATAGTATTGCATTTTTTAATTGATTAGATTTTCTGTAAAAAAAAAAAACTTGAGGGATGATTATTGAGAATGTTTTAGAGACTGTAAAATCCTGACCTTCATCCCTGTGTCTCCGTTTCTTCCTGGGACACCAGGGATGCCTGCAATTCCCTGTCATGAACAGAAGCGAAATATCATTACTACACGCACAAATTATAGTAAAAGAAACTCACGCATGTCACTTGAAAAAAAAAAAAAATGATTGGGTATTAGCAGTTAATGGCATGTAAATGATGCCGTCTCAATGGGAGTATCACAGTTTTACAATTTATTTAAAAAAAAAGATATGATTCAAGAACATTGCTGACTTGACAGTTGTACTGCTTTGTCAAACAACAACATGTTCAACAACATCTTTTTCCACGTAGGCTCCTGCACACCACACTACTGGTACAAAGGTGAGAGTTACGGGCTGACACCACCAGGGAGAGACACTTGACTCTGATTCACCTCTTCCACTTTCCACTCTGCAGAAAGAGTTTGATCCCCTCTATAACAACATCCTCATCATTTTTCTGAAAACTGACTTTAGTTCATTTTACAATATCCATTAAATTGCTCTTAAAGGGTACATAAGGACCTTTTTATTTTATTGTGTTTATGTTCTCATGTGTTGCTACAACTGTTAACGTAAGGTGTGTGTATCGTTTTATTTATTTATTTATTTATTTATTTTTACATTTTGACTGCTTTTTTAAACTTTTAAATTGCATTCCCTGCCTCAAGATGGCTTCCCATGTACTTACATGGACCTCTCAAACCTACATTTCCCATCATCCTCCTGCAGGGAATGCAATTTAAAAGTTTAAAAAAGTGGTCCAAAAAAAAATTACACACACCTTACATAAAGGGTTGTAGCAACACATGGGAACATGTAACACCTTATGTGCCCTTTAACTACTGTATTGTTTCGATTCACTTTGAATCTAATTGTCTGTTTGAGTCATAACATCTGGGGACTTCTTCAAATAATCACCCCTGTGGTCTTAATAGAGCTCTCCATAGTGAACGTGATCATTAACACTATGCAGTCAGATAACAAACTGCAAACAGTAAGTCACAACCTCAAATGGATTCGGAGATACGAAGCTTTGACACCATGAAGGCGTCGGCTATATATGAGCTTTATAAGGTTTTATAGTGAGGTCTCAGCTGCTAAGATAGCCATGGCAGCAGATTTACTATATAATACAAAATCACCACTCATGGGATGCTTAATAAAAGAATAGTTGAGACTGCATTCTCACCTGTATCCCTGGGGTTCCTGGTTGTCCATCCAAACCTGACAAGCCCTAGGAAATAACCATTTTAATACCAGTTTTATGAGAGAATCTAAAACATTCAAACAATATTCCAAACTCCATGGGCACCCCCTCCACTCCCCTTCCAAAAAGACAACTTACCCTCAGCCCAGGGAATCCCATCACTCCGTCCTCTCCTTTTTCAGACGAAAAACTGGATGTGCCCTAAAACATTTTAGAAATAATCCATGTTTAATCGGTTTCTTACAAACTGTGCGATAGGACTACAACATGCTATCAAGCCTCTTAAAAACAGCTTGCATCACATTGAGGCAGCTGCTTACAACTACTTCTGCATGTGTAACAGTAGTATAGTGGTTTCACTAGATTTTCATTAGGCTGTTGCTGTCACTTTAAAAAGTCAGACAATTTTTTCCTTGCAAGGCTTCAGAGTAATGGACAGTACCATTATACAAGTAATGGGTAATGTGAATTGTATAACATACAGTGTAGTAATTACTTCTAAGGAAATAAACATTTTCTAACTTGAATTTTCTAATTATTATGGAGCTGTATGAACAGTCTGTTTGGGAATAAATAAATAAATAAACAAACAGCGGAACAATGACATTGAGTTATTTTGGTATAGTCCAAATGTAAGGAACGGTACTGAAACGCAATCGTCTTTTTTTTCCTGTCTTTGAAGTCTCAGAGGAAGGTGGATGCAGATGCAGTAACCAGACTGAAATGCAATTTTCTTTTCTTTTCATTTTCAATGCAGAATAAAAACAAAGGCGATACTGAAAACGCATGTCTTTGTGTCATCACCGTTAACAAAAAGAAACACAACGCAGAGTACAATTGTCAACAGGGTGAACAAAGTAGTCCTGTTACAACTGGTGCCGTGACTCGACAACTGGTCAGCGTGGAAAGCAGACCGCCGCCTTTGCTGCAAGCCTTTGTTACTGCAAGCCTTTGTTACTGCATCGTGTCGCTGCTGTGAAGTGCATTGGATCCACAGACTGGGAAGGACTCACTGGACTTTGTGGTAGCATAGAGGAAGTTTGTGTATTTAAGTGCACTTTCTGTACTTATTTTATGTTCCTCTGTTGTTTTAAATATGTATAGGCAAGAGTTTAATGTTGGTAGGAGTAACACTAACATGAATGTGGGGAGGGGGAGAGGAGTTCTTTTATTGGATGTGCCTCCACTAGAACAGGTTGTTGACACAAATGAATTCTGTTCCTCCACTCCTGTTAAAAGTGGTATTGGAAGAGGGGGGGTTTCCACTCCATACTCTGTCTCACCTCTGCAGTTTACCCCTTCGGTGTCTATTGAGGGTTCTCCATCTTGTGGATTGGTCTTTAGTGCTAAGGATGCATCGACACAGCAGTTTAGTGAACTTATAAAACAGATTGGTGCAGAAATTGGGAGTCCATCAAAGCAAGTTTAGCCCCCAGTTCTGCCACTGAGACCACACCTGCTTTAGTTTTAAGAGTAAACCCACTGCTGATTCTCCTGGTCAATGTAGTTCGACCATGATTGATGCTTCCAAGTTAAATTTAGTTTTGAAGTCTGATGTTAAGGAGCCACCTTATTTTAGGGGTGATGGCTCTGATAAGTATTCTGTGCAAGAATGGGAGGAAATAATGAAAGTTTACTTTCGGAAGAAAGGTTACACAGGGCATGAGCTAATTGAAGAGTTAGTGAGCAAACTTGTGGGGAAGGCTAGAGACGTAGTCAAAGTTTGGCTGCGCAATAATCCTCTATTAAACCGTTTTCACGATTCTGATGCTGTTTTTAACATCTTGAGACAGCATTTTAGTGAATCTATTTATTCGAGTATGCCATTGGCTGACTTTTATGCTACTAAGCCAAAACAAAATGAGGGACCATTAGATTATTGGATTAGGCTTAACAAGGCAGCAGAGGTGACTGAACAGTGTCTTAGAAGTCAGGGGAAAGTAATGGATAATCAGAGTTTGGAAATTGCTGTCATGTTCATTCGTAATTGTCCGGACAAAGAACTAGCTTATGTTTTCAAAAGTAAGTCACTGAATAAATGGACAGCTTGTGAGGTGCAGGAGAGGTTAGAGGAGTTTCACAGGGAACGCAAAGCAGCTCCTAAAACCTTGTCTCAGAACACTTCAACTACAACTGACCACAATCAAAGGAGGGTGGGTTCTTCTGTTAATGAATGTAAACAATCTGATGTTTTGTTGCTTCCAGAACAAGTGTGTGATGCGGATTGTGCTATGTCTGAGGGAAATACTCTTGATAGAGTTATAGGCATGCTTGAACGTGCCTTGGGACACAATAATCAGGGTGTGCGGAACTGCAAATCCTCATGTGAGCAAAAATTATGTCAAGTTAAGTGTGTAGCTAGTGAGGGGTTAGTTTGTAGTATTTGTAAGAGCACGGAACATACTACCATTTCACATTGTAGAGCGAATAGACTGTGTTTTAAATGTCATGGCTCAGGACACAGAAGGGCAAGTTGCCCCAGGCATATGGGTTTACAGAATCAGGCTCCTGTGCAAACTAATCAGACACAGGTGCAGGGAAACTAAGAAGCCTCCATTTGGAGGAGGGCAATTGCAGGCTTCATGTTAATTCCTCCACTTTTGATGTTGATTTGGAATCTGTGTATTCTTATTATTGTGAGGCACTACCGAAAGGTAACAAGGTTGTTGTACAGAACACCATGAGAATTAATCGGAATGACAGTCTATTTTACACTATTGTTAAGGTTCAGGACTCGTTAGAATTACAAGGTATGCTAGATAGTGGATCTATGGCTACAACTCTGAGTGCAGAGGTCGTGCCTCGACTTAAGGAAGCAGGGTTGGTAAGCAATGATTTTCTAGCTCCTTCAAATGTTGTTCTGGTAGGATGTGGTGGGAAGCAAACCAGCCCTATTGGTATGTGTGAACTCAATTTGGAAGTGTATGGGTTTAAGTTCAGTGTGCCCATTCTAGTTGTTGAAGGGCAAGTTGATCAGCTTATTTTGGGTACTAATGTTATTAAATCTCTGATTAGACAGTTCAAGAGTAATGAGGGGTATTGGAGAGTGATAGGGAAACCTGATGCTGCAGACCCGAATGACAACAGCCAATTTCTACGTCTGTTGTCCAACCTGGAAAGGTGGAGGGGGATTCAATTCCTGATAAAGTTGGTACAGTCAAATTAAAAGGGCAGTAACTCTTCAACCCATGCAAGAACATCTCGTTTGGGGACGGTTACCACCAAAGTCTACTATATCAATGGGCAGTACTGTTATTATTGAACCAAGCATGTCTCGCTGTGTGCCTAGAAATATATTGGTAGGTCGTGTGGTCACGCCTCTTTGGGGATGGGTGGCTCCCTGTTAAGGTTATCAATCCCACTGCTAAACAGATTACCTTGGCAGAAATGCTAAACTGGCTGATGTATATCCTTGCATTGCACTTGAAGATTTCCACGAGGAGCAAGAGAGCTTGTCGGTTGCTGCAAGTTCATGTTATCAAAATGTGGGGAAACTGGGTAGTGTCAAAATGGATGTAGTAGTAGCACACATGGCAGTCTGACTGCTCTAAGTACACTTAGCGCTCCAGCAATGGGAGGTAATAGCAGGTTGCAAGATCTAGGGTTGGGAGACTTGCCTATAGAGAGTTGTCAGGTCTCACCATTCTGGAAGAGCAAGCTGGTGGATTTAATTGAGCGCTATGAGAGTATCTTTTCGAGACACCAGTTAGATTGTGGTGAGGCACGCGACTTTTGTCACCGAATTCGATTAACTGATGATCGTCCTTTTCGGTTGCCATATCAGATTGTCTCCAGCTCATTACCAAAAGCTGAAAGAAACTTTGGATGAGATGGAAGAGAAAGAGATAATCAGGAAGTCTTGTAGTGAATATGCTTCACCATTAGTTCTGGTGTGGAAAAAGAATGGTGATTTAAGAATATGTACTGACTTTAGGTGGCTCAATGCTCGTACTGTTAAGGATGCGCACCCTCTGCCTCACCAAGCTGATGTTCTTGCTTCCCTTGGAGGGAACGTTTTTTTTAGCACAATGGACCTGACCTCAGGATACTACAATGTGCCACTGTATGAGGAGGACAAGAAATACACAGCATTTACCACACCTCTTGGCCTACATGAATATAACCGTCTTCCGCAGGGTTTGTGCAACAGCCCTGCTACTTTCATGAGAATGATGTTGACTATCTTTGGTGACCAGAACTTTCAGAGTCTTCTCTGTTATTTGGACGATTTGTTGGTGTTTGCTAAGAATGAGGAGGAAGGTCTACAGAGACTGGAAATGGTGTTTCGGCGTCTAAGGGACCATAATTTAAAGTTAGCTCCCAAAAAGTGTCATTTAATGCAAAGGTCTGTTAAATTCTTGGGCCACATTATTACTCAAGAGGGTGTAGCAAGTGATCCAGACAAAGTGAAGGCCATTGTGGAAGTCTCTGAGTTAGATTTAATGGAGTCTGACGGTGCAACACCATCGGCAAAGAAAGTCCGATCTTTTTTAGGCATGATTGTATATTATCAGCATTTTATTGAAAACTGCTCAGTTATAGCTAAACCGTTGTTTAATCTGACGGCAGGTCAAAAGAGACCCCGGAGAGGAAAAGGGGGGAAGCGTCCTGTTGTATGCAGACGACTCGTTCCTGAGGATTGGTCTCAGGAATGCAGGCAAGCATTTAGCGATCTCAAGACTGCCTTAGTTGACAATGTATTGTTGGCTCATCCTGATTTCACAAAACCATTTTTGCTCTCTGTAGATGCATCCACGAGTGGTCTTGGTGCAGTTCTATCACAAGTGCAGCCGAATTCTGACAGAGCTAGACCGATTGCCTTCGCTAGCAAATCACTGAATTATGCACAATCCAAATATCCTGCTCATCGACTTGAGTTTTTAGCTATGAAGTGGGCTATCAGTGATAAGTTCAGCCATTGGTTGAGAGGGCATCGGTTTACAGTGTGGACTGATAACAATCCACTAAAATACATATTGATGAAACCAAAGCTTGATGCATGTGAACAGAGGTGGGTGGCTAAATTAGCCCTATGACTTTGACATTCAATACATTCCAGGTCCTAAAAATGTGGTGGCTGATGCTCTCAGTAGAGAACCGTTTGTCAACTCCAGAATTCTACATCGCCTGACAAGAACACCATACAGAGCCTTACTAGAGGAGGCCAAAGGACTGGCTGTTGATGTGGTGCAAGACATGTTCCGTTGGTCCACTGAGATAACTGATGACCAAGTAGCCGGTGTTGAGGGACAGTCTGCAGTGACACAGAGGGTTCCAGTGTGTGTGAATAACCCAAGTAATTATTTGGAAGGTGGGCAAGTCTCGCGTCAGGATGTTTCTGCGGTGCTGAATGCGCATAGTCACTGGGACACTGGTGCGAATGTTCGGGCAGTTTCACATGTTCAGCAGTTACAAAGTTGGACATCACTGGGACAGAGCCCGCTCCCTGTGCTCTCCCATCAGGAGTTGTATGACAAGCAATGTCAAGACACTGCATTAGATAGGGTCAGATATTTTGTGGAAAGACGCCGTAGACCGTCTAGAAGGGAACGTGTTTATGAGTCTAAGGAAACTTTGAGAACCTTGAGACAATGGGGGAAACTGACTACTCGCTTAGGAGTACTGTACCGGGTGTCTAGGAACCCTGTAACTAAAAAGAAATCTTTCCAGTATGTGGTTCCTTCTGCATTGAAGGGAATGGTGTTGAAGGGAGTACACGATGAAGCTGGTCACCAGGGGCAACAACGGACTGTGTGGCTAACTAGACAGCGTTTTTACTGGGACACCCTTGAGCGGGATGTTAAAGAGTATGTTCAACACTGCAAGAGGTGTGTTGTTAGTAAAGCACCTGAACCTGAAGCGAGAGCTTCTCTGGTGTCAGTTGTTACGTCGGCACCATTGGAGATAGTTTGCATTGATTTTTGGACTGCCGAGGATGCCAATAACAAGTCTATTGATGTGTTGGTAGTAACTGACCATTTTACAAAGCTGGCTAATGCTTATCCATGTCCTAATCAATCTGCTAAAACTGTGGCACGTGTGTTGTGGAATAATTTTTTGTGTTTATGGGTTTCGGGATGCATACATTCTGACCAGGGCAAAATTTTGAAAGTCGGTTAATTGCTGAGATGTTGAAAGTGGCGGGGGTTGAGAAGTCTCGCACCACCCCTTATCATCCCATGGGTAATGGGCATGTAGAACGCTTTAATCGCATCGTTGGGCAACATGGTTCGTGCTTTACCCCTAGATCTAAAACTAAGTGGCCACAAATGTTGAGAAGTCTAACGTTTGCATATAACTGTACGATCCATGAAACAACTGGATTTCCCCATTCTTTCTGATGTTTGGCAGGACGCCACGGTTGCCAGTTGACGTTATGTTTGACAGTGTTTTACTAGATGAAGACGTTGTGGATCTGGACGCCTATGTGAAGTCACTGAGAGAGGTGTTGAAAGAGGCAATACTCCTGGCACAACAACATGCCGAAAAACAACAGAAGCATCAGGCAGACTTTTACAATCGGAAATCAAAGGGCCAATCTGTGGAAGTCGGAGACAGAGTTTTGTTGGCCAACAAGGGGGAACGGGGCAAAAAGAAACTGGCTGATCGCTGGGAGAGTACAGTGTTCCTTGTAGTGAGCAAAAATGCTGCTTTGCATACTGTGGCGGAGTGTCCCGCCCCTATTTATTATTATTTGTATTTGTTTGCGGCGCGGATAAAAGCGCCGGCCGCTTGTTATTGTTTTTATATTTATATTTAAAAACCTCGTGAGGATGCATGACTGATCAGCTACTGATTATTTAACTAGCTGACAGTCATGCATCCTTACCAAACGCTGCAGACTGTGGCCGAGGGTAATAAGATAATTAACAACTAGTTAACCCCTCGGCCAGAGTATAAGAACCAGCAGCTGTTCGGGTTGGTTGTTGAGTGTACAGAGGAGAGTACGGAGAGCCGGAGAGAGAGCGTAGAGTACAAAACAATTGCTAAAGCGTGCTGGTTTAGCCAGCACGCCACTTACTTGTTTGCTGTTTATTCGTTTGGCCCTTGTGCCTTTTGTTTTGTGTTTTGTTTAAATCATTTGTTTTGTTTAATTATTAATAAATACGCTGAATGCCATAGCATTCAGCTTCACCCGCCCATCCACTGTTTTGGTTTCAGTTACTTCCTGGTCCGTGACGTCATCACACTCACCACTGCAAGCCAGCCTGTCACATATGGTGTCCTGCGTGGGACAAACAACGCCTCCAAGAGCCGGACCAGGAAAGAAAAAGGACGCTTTTTGTTTGTTTTTTCAAACAGTATTTTTTTGTGTTTTTGGAAAAAAGATAAAAATAAAAAAATGGGGAAGAGTAGCCGGAGGAGAAAGCAGCAGCAACAACAACAGCAGCAGGAGGCGAGCAACAGCAGCAGGTCCTTACCACGCTGGACGCCTGCCTCACCTGCCTGAAGGGTGAGGAGTGGTGCCAGCGGTTGGTGAGGTTGGGCACGTGGCACCGGACCAACCCCTCCATGGCAGGAGAGGAAGGAGCCTGAGCATCCAGCAAGGGTGAGAGGACCCGCATCCTCCGAGGCGGAAGAATCCCGTCTCCTCTGAGGGGATCTGGGACTGGCTGGCGGAGCCTGAGAGGGATATAATGGTCGCCCTCCCTGCTGTGATCAACCTCCTGTGGGCGAGAGATGGGGAGCTGGGAGGCCTGGGAACAGAAACACCAACCAGCATCCCTCCCAGACATCGCAGCCATGGTGCTCAACTACCTGGCTGCAGATATGGGAGGGGCCCGCTGCTGTTTCCAGCCAGAGGGAGAGGAGTCGCCGCTGCCTTCTCCAGCCAGAGGGAGAGGAGTCGCCGCTGCCTTCTCCAGCCAGAGGGAGAGGAGTCGCCGCTGCCTTCTCCAGCCAGAGGGAGAGGAGTCGCCGCTGCCTTCTCCAGCCAGTGGGAGAGGAGTCGCCGCTGCCTTCTCCAGCCAGGGGAGAGGAGTCGCCGCTGCCTTCTCCAGCGCCAGGGGAGAGGAGTCGCCGCTGCCTTCTCCAGCCAGGGGAAAGGAGCCATTGCTGCCGTCTCCAGCGTTAGAGGGTGAGGAGCCCTCGCCACTGTCTCCACCACCAGGAGCAGAGCAGCAGGAGCTGCCTCTGTCTCCACCACCACCAGGAGCAGAGCAGCAGGAGCTGCCTCTGCCTCCGCCACCTCCACCAGCAGAGGGTGAATGCCTGCTGGTTCCGTCTCAAGTGCCGTGGGAGGACTGCTTGCCCCTCCCACCTCCACCAGCAGAGGGTGAATGCCTGCTGGTTCCGCCTCAACCGCCGTGGGAGGACTGCTTGCCGCTCCCACCTCCACCAGCAGAGGGTGAATACCTGCTGGTTCCGCCTCAACCGCCGTGGGAGGACTGCTTGCCGCTCCCACCTCCACCAGCAGAGGGTGAATACCTGCTATTTCCGCCTCAACCGCCGTGGGAGGACTGCTTGCCGCTCCCAGCTCCACCAGCAGAGGGTGAATACCTGCTGGTTCCACATCCACCATCATGGGAAGGACTGCTCCTGCCCTGCCTCGCACCGCCCAAGGATGCCTGCCTCGCACCGCCCAAGGATGCCTGCCTCGCCGCCCAAGGATGCCTGCCTCGCTTCGCCTAAGGATGCCTGCCTCTCATCGCCTGGGGCTGCCTGTTGCTCCGCATCGCCTGGGGCTGCCTGTTGCTCCGCGATCGCCTGGGGCTGCCTGTTGCTCCGCATCGCCTGGGGCTGCCTGTTGCTCCGCGATCGCCTGGGGCTGCCTGTTGCTCCACATCGCCTGGAGAGCCACCAGTTATAGGGCACGAGGGAGAAGTGGAGCTCCCGCTGCCGCCTCCATGGCCAGGGGCTCCCCTCCCGAGTTAGCCTCCGGAGGGTCCGCTACTGCTGCTGCTGCCGCCGCCTCCCGAGGGTCCGCTGCTGCTGCCGTCGCCTCCCGAGGGTCCGCTGCTGCTGCCGCCCTCCGAGGGTCCTCTGCTGCTGCCGTTGCCTGCCGAAGGTCTGCAGCTGCTACCTTCGCCTCCCGAGGGTCCTGTTTTGCCTGGAGTCGCTACCAGTCCTGCCATGCGGCAGGAAATACTGTGGCTGGAGCCCCATGAAGGGGAGCTGCCGGCCACGGAAAAGGGGGAGGTCAGGAGACCAGCTCCCCAGCCGCACTTTCGCGGCAGGAAATATTATGGCTGGAACCCCATGAAGGGGAGCTGCCGGCCACGGAAAAGGGGAGGTCAGGAGACCAGCTCCCCAGCCGCACTTTCGCGCAGGAAATACTGTGGCCGGAGCCCCACGGAGGGAGCTGCCGGCCATGAAGAAGGGGGCAGGTCTGGAGACCACCCCAAAAATTTTTGGCCAGAGGAGCCGGCCTGTGCGCTGGCCATTGGAACGCCACGGCTGTTTGGGTGGGAGGAGGACATCCCACCGTGGCCGCCACCTTTGGCCCGTTGCTGCCCCTGTTCCTGCGCCGGACTGCTAGCCGGGACTTTAGGGAATAAGGGGAGGTGGCCGAAAAGGCCATGTGTGCTGCGCACAAGGGGCATGTGTGGCGGAGTGTCCCGCCCTATTTATTATTATTTGTATTTGTTTGCGCGCGGATAAAAGCGCCGCCGCTTGTTATTGTTTTTATATTTATATTTAAAACCTCGTGAGGATGCATGACTGATCAGCTACTGATTATTTAACTAGCTGACAGTCATGCATCCTTACCAAACGCTGCAGACTGTGGCGAGGGTAATAAGATAATTAACAACTAGTTAACCCCTCGGCCAGAGTATAAGAACCAGCAGCTGTTCGGGTTGGTTGTTGAGTGTACAGAGGAGAGCACGGGAGAGCGGAGAGAGAGCGTAGAGTACAAAACAATTGCTAAAACGTGCTGGTTTAGCCAGCACGCCACTTACTTGTTTGCTGTTTATTCGTTTGGCCCTTGTGCCTTTTTGTTTTGTGTTTTGTTTAAATCATTTGTTTTTGTTTAATTATTAATAAATACGCTGAATGCCATAGCATTCAGCTTCACCCGCCCATCCACTGTTTTGGTTTCAGTTACTTCCTGGTCCGTGACGTCATCACACTCACCACTGCAAGCCAGCCTGTCACACATACTTACAGGATTCAAAATACTAGTACAGGAGTTGTTAAGACGGTTCATAGAAATTTAATTATGCCTGTGAATTTTCTGCCTTTGCCAACCTGTAATGAATCGGATGAACAGATGTCTGATTCTGAGGGAAGCCGATGTACCGAGTCATCTGTGCAGGCAAGTGAATCTGAAGGGATGGAAGAAAGAACTGCTGTGTGGATTGCAGGACTGCCAAAGACACCTTCTGAGGTTGCAGAGGAGAACCAGGATGGAGGTCAATCCTCACATGATGTTGCCGATCTGAGTTCTCTGAGAAAAGACCTAGCATCAAGTGAGAGGGGAACTGCTTGTCTTGTCAGACGAGTGTAGATGAGGAAGAGCTTCCAATGGATACATCTCATTTGGATTTGACCAGTGAAGTAGAAGAGTCTCAGGATTCGTTGCAAATATTGGACACAGATTCTATAAATCGTAGTAGTGTGGGTGCATCGTCTCTGTGTATAAACCATGGGGTAGCTGATGAGGGGGTTAGGAATGGTTCAGTAGCATCGTCCTCTAAAGCTTCTTGTAATAATGGTGTTACTATGGTTGATAACATCTCGGACACTAGGAGTGGGGATGTCATTCGTACCAGATTCGGTAGAATAATTAGACCGGTTGATAGACTGATTCAGACTATGTCTAGCCAAAGGATATGGAAGACTATCAAAGCATAGATGCACATTATTTTGAGTGATCATTCTAGTAGTAAGTCGATGATTTCTGGTCTCATTTTCCTCTTAAAAAAAAAATATATATATATATATTATTTTTGTTAGGGATCACTAAATTTTTTTTTTTAAATAAATATGGTCTTTTAAATAGGACAATGCCAGATAAGCACAGGTTGCGAATTGTATGTATGAATATGTATATGGCATATTTTTCTATGGGTGTTTTGGGGACTAGCTACCCCCTTTTCACCGTAATCCTTATTTAGGATAGCCGTTTGGCTGAAGTAACTTATAATGGAGTTACAATTATTTTTTCGCACTGTGTTAGTTTAGAGACTATGTTTTTCATTGGTTCATGTAATTACTTGGGGTGAAATGTTTTCACAGTGTTTTTATTTTGGGTTTTCTTTTGTTTTTTTGTTTTTTTTCTCTGTCACACATGCCCTGCATCTTTACTATCTCTGCATTAATACTTTTGGGAAAAAAAAGAAATATGTTTTGGTTTGGTTAGGGTTTGGAGGGTTCTATAGTGTAGAAGTTCTACCCCAATTAATAATCTAGTGAAAGTCAGTGGGGTGAGTGTAACAGTAGTATAGTGGTTTCACTAGATTTTCATTAGGCTGTTGCTGTCACTTTAAAAGTCAGACAATTTTTTCCTTGCAAGGCTTCAGAGTAATGGACAGTACCATTATACAAGTAATGGGTAATGTGAATTGTATAACATACAGTGTAGTAATTACTTCTAAGGAAATAAACATTTTCTAACTTGAATTTTCTAATTATTATGGAGCTGTATGAACAGTCTGTTTGGGAATAAATAAATAAATAAACAAACAGCGGAACAATGACATTGAGTTATTTTGGTATAGTCCAAATGTAAGGAACGGTACTGAAACGCAATCGTCTTTTTTTCCTGTCTTTGAAGTCTCAGAGGAAGGTGGATGCAGATGCAGTAACCAGACTGAAATGCAATTTTCTTTTCTTTTCATTTTCAATGCAGAATAAAAACAAAGGCGATACTGAAAACGCATGTCTTTGTGTCATCACCGTTAACAAAAAGAAACACAACGCAGAGTACAATTGTCAACAGGGTGAACAAAGTAGTCCTGTTACACATGTACTACAGAAAGCTCTGTACTGACAAGAATGGTACAACTACTAATAAATAAATACATACATTTATTTTATATAAATATAGGTAGTCGTATTAATAGTTTACCCTGTGCTGCAATCTTTGCTTTAGGTTCCCCACGTGTGGTTTGAACACATTATGCTCCTGAATACACCCAATCACACATGTCTACATTGTTAATCTGCTACTTTGTCAAACAAGGTCTGGGCAACCGTTGGAAACCATGGCTTTTGGGGAACCCAGAAAAGGCTGAGTTTTAGGTTGTTAAGACTGATCACTGACATGCTTGGTTAATTAGCTGGACTCTTTAACATAAACTCAAGACAAAGCCGTCATTTTAACATGCAGTGCAAAAAAGCAAACTTACTGCCTCTCCTTTTGGACCTCTTTCTCCCTTTTCACCCTGTGAAAATTGAAGTGAAAACTATATGTAAATCAATGGAAAAGTGAACGAAAATTGTGATTAAGAAAAGATGTACTTATGATCGACATTATGGTGTCACCAGCATTAAAACAGGAGGACTGGACGTGGGGCATTTCTTTCCCCTTTTTATCCCACTCAGAAGCCTAACTTACTAAATACCTTGGTATCCCTGAATAGCTATTTTCTCTTCTTTAAAAATCATGCAAAGTAACTTAATGATCAAGCCATCTGACAAGTGCAGTGGTACCTCAAAATGATATCCTTTTTTAGGAAACTAGTGGGTGTGGGGCTTTTATCGTCCAATATTTCCCACTCAAACCATATCTTTGTATCACTGAACTGATAATTGTCTCCCCTTTAAATATATACAATTTACTATCAATTTATTAACAATGCAGAACAACTGTGTTGGACAATTGTTCTTCATTGTCCCCCAAAACATTTCTGCAATGGTTACTGACAAGATAGATAGGACCCCACTACAGACAATGTTTATTTGCTTTACATTGTAGATTAATGTTGCCTGTTGCTCTTCAGTCACTGAAATGGGCATGTTAAATAGGGTGGAAACATATTATACAGAATTGATAAAGAAAAAACTAATACAAAAAATCAACTGGTGGCATGAGGAGTAACAATTATACAATAAGAAAGTGCCACACTAATATTAGCCTCTACAGTATATACATTGTTTAAAGAATATAGAAAGAACACAATGTGTATCTTACCGGGGGTCCATATAATTCCTTCCCAAATGAGAGACTAGGCGTACCTGGTTGCCCTGGCAACCCAACCTCACCCTAAGGTACAGACATGGAGATATGTGTAAGTAAATCATCACAGGGAATAATTAGTCTCTACCAATCTAAGACAAGCCGAAAAAAAAATAAAAAAAACCTACATTCATGTGTAATTTCAAGAATGTTTACTTTTGATTAATACCATTTAAATTAACTGCTGACTGCTTTTGAGTTATTTAACAGTATAGAAAAGTTTGATTCATGCAAACTTAATTCCTTCTTACAGAAGACTTGTGTTTCACTAAAATAACTACCAGTCCATATACCAGTACATTTTTTAACAATGGGGACACCTGCTGGGCATAAGTGGGAATGCCTCTATATTCAGAAACAAACTGCAGCACAATAACTCCACAAATTTGATGATCACGTTTGTAAAGAGGAGACAGGTGATACACTCTGAGTGTATTCACTGAAACTGCTTAAGCTCCAACTACTCTACCAGATACACACCAAAAGTGTGCCTGTATCTAAATAAATAATATGTGTACTTGGGCTCTATCAATATGTAATTCATAACATGCATACTGAATGTGTTGAAATATTACAAAATAACAAAGCACATCATAATCCTTACTTTATTCATAAAGTGTAGTGATATATTTCACAGTGCTTCCATATTCTACTTCAAGTATGTCATTGACATACACAAAATCAGTTTCCTGCTTTCTAGCGTCAACTAAGAAGCAATTCGGTGGCATCTACTGCATTGCTTAAATGATTCGAACGAGGAAGAACTGTTTTAATGTGGATTACATTTCACATGCATGTGAATGTATCTGTATGGATCAGTGGTTGTGATTGCTTTTACTGGACATGTACTCACTGGTCCTCCTTTTTCTCCCTTAGGCGATACTCCATGGGAACCCTGAAAAAAAAAGATTACTTTAAATCAGACACAACTACAGAGTATATTTACTCAACAATGTTAGTATAGACTAAACTAATAGATAATCTGGCAGCTTTCCAAAACTAACATTTCCAAAACTACCAAATAAAGAAACAGTCAAGTGTTTTGTCCAGAGATAGTGAATAGCAAGTTTCAGACAGTATACAGTTCAATGACACAGCACTATGTTTTCCGAAAATAAAAAATCAGTAATGAATAATTATCCTACAAATTACACATGGCATGCGTGTTGTGTTTGCATGATTCCGTTAAACCTGCAAACTCATTTTTAATGACTCAGCCAGGATCCCAGTGAGACGAGGCCTGGTGGAGGTAAACTGGTTTGGAAGGTGGTGTCAAACCTTTGGTCCTGGTGGTCCATGTTGTCCTGTCAGTCCCTAAGAGGTGAAAAAAAAAGGTATGAACTGGATTTGACATTTTAAAGTTGGGAAAAATATTGTTGTTATTTCTACAAAGACATTTTTTTACAGTATTTTCTGAAGTAGAAACAACTTAAAGTGCATGTTGTCTCATTTGGGAGAATTCTAAAAAAATACAGAACACGGCAACAAGCAACATTTAACAATGGCATGCTCGTGAGACAATGTGGGGAAGCTCACATTCCATTGTCCCTGGTCTGTGAATGAGACGGGACTTCAGTCTCTTGTGCTGTGAATCCATCTCTTGCCACAAACACCCAAATTAAAAATGTAATGTACATACAGAGAACCTGCCTTCAAAATGGACTCACCCGTGGCCCTGGGTTCCCTCGTGGTCCTGCGGGGCCTGGAACCCCCTGAGGGCCCTGTAGATACAAGGACTCAATGTAACTGAAGCCATTCTAATTGGGAGACTGTTAGAATATTACAACAAATAAAAAATAAAAACACTTACTGGAATTCCAGGAAAGCCTCGGTCACCAGGGTCCCCCTGAAGAATACAATAAGCACATAAAGGGTCATTTTCATTCGCAGGCATGTTTTTATTAAAGATACAGGACTGTACATAAGCTAGGTTTAGGAACAACAACGATATATAGTTTATATCAAAGCGTCCTTACTTTTATTTTTCTATAAGAGCCACTGTTGACCAGTCAGACATTATAGATTTTCAGTCTTCCAGGGACACCGAAACATCCTTAATCTTTATGTAGCATGTGACACAACAATGCACAAGTATATAAGCAGCTCCATCCACAGCAATGTAGATAACCAGCAAAACCACAATAGTTTTACTGCCATGTAAAATATTATATTCCTACACTCAACGTGTTGTGGATTGTAATATTATACACTTACAGAAGGCACTTTAAATCTGTAACAACCTCCCTTTAGTTTTAGTGATTCTGTTTTTTTTTTGTTTTTTTTTTACTTACAAGTGGCAACCATAGCACAGTGAAACCAGTTACAGTCTTGCACTTTCCCTAAATACCCTCTAATGGGATGCCTCTACTTCAATCAGGTCAGTGGGTTATATGAGTAGACTGGTTTACATTGTTCCCAGGGGTCAGCAGCATATTATTCAGAGTCCTTACATGGGTGTTTTGTGAAAGCAGCTCCAATACTCTTACCCGTAATCGATTCATGATTACCGTCACTGGCAAAGGCTCTCCTTTCTGTCCTTTTGAACCTGGGATACCCTGCATTTAAAAATGGAAAATATGAAGCACAGTACTTACTACACTCCAATGCCTCCTACATGGAGTATTTTATTTTTATACATTTAGATGTGCATTAAGACAGACACTAATCAGAACAGAAACAGCAAAGAACACAAAGGACTCCATCTGTAACTGAAAGTCAGCCAACAACACTTGACTGTAATTCAATTTTTAGCATTTTAGTAAGTTAAAAAGTAATATTCAAAAGGAGCCATCTATCACTATATAAAACAATCTGACTTCTGTTTTTAAAGCCTTCTTTCTTTTCTCAAGACTGTACCTACCGGCAAACCGGGAACACCCGTAAATCCTGGCAGTCCAAATTGTCCGGGGTCTCCAGTGGTCCCGTTGCAGCCATCAGCACCAGGTTTCCCTCTTGATCCTGGCTGACCTGGATGACCCTGGTCCAACACAGTGTTCACAGATGACGTTACACAACTCTGGTTAATGTACAGCTCTTGAGGACTCCAGTTACACAGATGCATTTGGTCAGGTGGTGTTCAATATTTTACATGTGGACAATCACTAGAACTTGTTTAAACAGTGCATCAAAGTGTTGTATACCAGGCTCATTTTGTTCTGTGATATCTGAATGTCATTAAGACAACCAAATTCCCCTTTTTAATGTAAATCGCTATTTTGTTTTGTTTCTTCTGTCATTTTGGAGTCAGGACAAGGTTGTCAACCGTCCAAAATTTATGGGCAGTCAGTAAAAAAAAAAAAGTCACATTTTAACAGTCCGTAAACCCACAAATAACAAAAAAAATCTTCGATTTTGGATCAAAGTAAAGGATGGTATCATTTGTATTGTTGTGTACCTTTTACAATCAGCTCGAATGACATATACAGTACTGTGCAAAAGTTTTAGGCAGGTGTGAAAAAATGCTGTAAAGTAAGAATGCTTTCAAAAATAGACATGTTAATAGATTATATTTATCAATTAACTAAATGCAAAGTGAGTGAACAGAAGAAAAATCTAAATCAAATCCATATTTGGTGTGACCACCCTTTGCCTTCAAAACAGCATCAAGCATCAATTCTTCTAGGTACACTTGCACACAGTTTTTGAAGGAACTTCGGCAGGTAGGTTGGCCCAAACATCTTGGAGAACTAACCACAGTTCTTCTGTGGATTTAGGCAGCCTCAGTTGCTTCTCTCTCTTCATGTAATCCCAGACAGACTCGATGATGTTGAGATCAGGGCTCTGTGGGGGCCATACCATCACTTCCAGGACTCCTTGTTCTTCTTTACGCTGAAGATAGTTCTTAATGACTTTCGCTGTATGTTTGGGGTCGTTGTCATGCTGCAGAATAAATTTGGGGCCAATCAGATGCCTCCCTGATGGTATTGCATGATGGATAAGTATCTGCCTGTACTTCTCAGCATTGAGGAGACCATTAATTCTGACCAAATCCCCAACTCCATTTGCAGAAATGCAGCCCCAAACTTGCAAGGAACCTCCACCATGCTTCACTGTTGCCTGCAGACACTCATTCGTATCGCTCTCCAGCCCTTCGGTGAACAAACTGCCTTCTGCTATAGCCAAATATTTCAAATTTTGACTCATCAGTCCAGAGCACCTGCTGCCATTTTTCTGCACCCCAGTTCCTGTGTTTTCGTGCATAGTTGAGTCGCTTGGACTTGTTTCCACGCCGGAGGTATGGCTTTTGGCCACAAGTCTTCCATGAAGGCCACTTCTGACCAGACTTCTCTGGACAGTAGATGGGTGTACCAGGGTCCCACTGTTTTCTGCCAGTTCTGAGCTAATGGCACTGCTGGACATCTTCCGATTGTGAAGGGAAGTAAGCATGATGTGTCTTTCATCTGCTGCAGTAAGTTTCCTTGGCCGACCACTGCGCCTATGGTCCTCAACGTTGCCCGTTTCTTTGTGCTTCTTCAAAAGAGCTTGGACAGCACATCTGGAAACCCCTGTCTGCCTTGAAATTTCTGCCTGGGAGAGACCTTGCTGATGCAGTATAACTACCTTGTGTCTTGTTGCTGTGCTCAGTCTTCCCATGGTGTATGACTTTTGACAGTAAACTGTCTCCAGCAACCTCACCTTGTTAGCTGAGTTTGGCTGTTCCTCACCCAGTTTTATTGCTCCTAAACAGCTGTTTCTGTTTCAGTTAATGATTGTGTTTCAACCTACACATTGAATTGATGATCATTAGCACCTGTTTGGTATAATTGTTTAATCATACACCTGACTATATGCCTACAAAATCCCTGACTTTGTGCAAGTGTACCTAGAAGAATTGATGCTGTTTTGAAGGCAAAGGGTGGTCACACCAAATATGGATTTGATGTAGATTTTTCTTCTGGTCACTCACTTTGCATTTAGTTAATTGATAAATATAATCTATTAACATGTCTATTTTTGAAAGCATTCTTACTTTACAGCATTTTGTCACACCTGCCTAAAACTTTTGCACAGTACTGTACCTGCACCTTATGTGATGGCAAAGTATCAAAAGAAGAATGCCAATTTACAATATTGTGCTGAAATTAGTACCCATTCTTCAACCAAGTAGCCAACGCACAGTGAGCTCGGGAGACATCATCCACCTTGCATTGCTTTTTCCACACGTTTTCTTACACTTTGCCATGACTATTTTGGGTTTGCCACACAGTACTGCAGAATTAAAACATGTTTAAGAAATCAATTGTCTACAGACATTCTAAATGGAATTCTGACTATCAAGCATGCTGTTAAAACAGCACCAGCTTCAGACCAAACAAGCAAATGATCCAGTCTGCAAATGTGTCCATGTCTAGCCATAAGAAGTAAATACGACCTAAAGAAATGTAAGTACACAACAATAGCCTATAATGTATTTTATTGTTTCAAATATTTTTTTAAATGATGTCAATAAAAAAAAAAATACTGACACTGTAAGTCTATGTCAGTAAAAACAAAATTGCAAGGTTGGCATCCCTAAGACAGGCATACCAGCCTGATTAAGAGAGATGGCTACAATATTTTACTTTTTTTATATGAGGCGTTAAATTCTTAGATTTACCATAAGAACATAATTGGTATTATAAAGCTACAGTACAGAACCTACTATCATATTTACAATATGTAAATATTGGAAACTTACTAGACTTGCCCAGAATAAATTGAAGAGTTAGAAGATGACCAGTCTGATTGGCAGTAGGGCAACTGTTTCCAATTGTATCGATGTGTAGGAGTATGCATAACATTGAACTTGACCTCCTATTAAGATCTGTTGCCACAATGATATTAGGTTCATTAAATGTAAATATAAACCAGACATTTTAAATATCAGCTACAATTGAATTTTGGGCAATAAAGTGTAACAGAACATTATGCTATTTGTATGGGAGCTCCCCTCTGTCTTGCTGAGAGCTGTGCTGAAGGAGGTGAGCTGCCAAGCCTCCATGGCAGGGTGGTGAGCATTGCCTGCCTCCCCGAGGCAGATGCACTTGCAGAGGAGGTGATGGGGAATAACTGTGGTGCAAAAAGTGCAAGTGATAGTGCCTGACTATGGGTTTAATAGAAAGCTGGTTAACGATTGGAAAGGGTAGGAGCCCTTGCTCCTGCCCTGTGAACCACACATGGTAATAAAAACAGCAAGACTTATACTGTCCAAATTATTCCACCGCCTTTACTTTATATCGTAGTTTTGTTTTAAAAACTGTTTTTGGTGGATATTTACAGTAGGTTTTGAGAGTCTGAATGGTTAAAAAGAGACATAATCCCCCGGTGATTTATCGTGGCTGCTCAGGGATTGACCATCAGTATATTTTCTATATGCCAGCTGGGTCACCTCTCTACAGCCTGGACACAAGCATGAGACCACCTCTCTACAGCCTGGACACAAGCATGAGACCAGACTTGTCTACCATCATATTGCAGGAATACCCAGTGAAGTCAGTCCATTTACTGGCTACTGTTACCGAAATCAACATTTAAATACCTACCAGAAGTTTTGCAAGCTGTATAATAACTTCAGAAAGCCAATTGACCAAATTGAGGGCATACTTACAGGAATGCCGTCTGCTCCTGGAAAACCAGGCACACCCGTTACTCCCTTTAAAATAGAGAAAATAGCAGTCAAGCTACATGTAGACCTGTCAAGCGGTCAGTAGAAGTAATTCCACTCAAAAGTCTGACTAGTGCAGTTCAGAAAAAAAGAGCTCCACCCAACACAACCAGTTAACTGGGCATGCTCTTGGGTCTGCTCCCAATAATATATGTATGTAATTGTTATACACTTCTTTATAAGCCATTAATAATTTAAGTAGTTGTAATTGGATTGTCTTTTTGCAAAGTTACATAGTGCTGAAAGTGTTAATGCTTCTCACCATTCTGTCAAACTAATACAAATCTTATACCATAGCTCCTTTGGGCCCGTGGATCCCCGTTCTTCCTCGGTCACCCTTTTGTCCTTTTTGTCCAGCTAATCCCGGTGGTCCTGGGAATCCGTGGGGTCCACTGGGTCCCTGAGGGCCAAGTAAACCTGGCATACCCTGTAAAAAAAAAAAAAAAACATAAAAAAAAACTCTAGGGCCACAATGTCCCTTTGGTACTGTGGTCAGAACTGGACCCAGAAGTGTGATCTCACCAGTGCATTATATAACCTCATCATAACTTTACAACAGGTCTTTCTCTTGATGTGCCTGTTACAGTTATACCCCCTCATTTGGTATTTGGATTGCACATGGCATGTACATTTGTTGACATTTTATTTAATTTGCCACTTTTCTGCCCTGTTTTATTATTTTTGGATTTCCTGTGTGGTTCAAAGCATGTTGGCCATTCCCTCAAGCTTTGTGTCATCTGTAAATATGACAAGCTTGCTAAATATTCATTGATGTAGATAAGAAAGAACAGGGGTCCAAGCACGGAGCCCTGCGGAACTCTACTGGGTACATAGCTCCAGCTAGAGCTTTCCCCTCTTACAAGTACTCCCAGTTTCCTATGTTTCACCCAGTTATGTATTCAGTTGCATGTACATCTTTGTATTTCCACGCGTCTCTTTGTCAAAGGCCAAGTATATGATGTCATAGGCTCTTTTTTGTCCATCCTTGCAATGACTTCTTTGAGAAGTCTAGAGGTTTGTCAGACTGGCTGTCTCCTATGATGACATTGCTATATAGGTACTCCTCTAGTTTCCCTCTTATGATTGATTCCATAATTTTATATGTTATGGTTGTGAGCCTGATGGGGCTGTAGTTTCCTGGTTCAGCCTTATCCCTCTTTTAAATATGACATCTCCTGTCTTGACTTATTTGTCATCAGTCTTTGCCAGTGGCTTGGCAATGAGCTACCTGGTTTCTTTAAGCACTCTTGGGTGCATGCCACTCGGACCAGGGGGGTTGTTAGTCCTGAGAGTCCTCAGTCCTCTTATTTATATGTTATTCCTGATGCTTTGCTTGATGGATCAATTGAACTATTTTGGCGACTGTTTGTTTAGTTTGGACTTGTTAGTTGTTGGGATGAATTGGTCCTGTATTTCCAGCATGTCTCTGAACTCTGTTCATCCACCTTCCACGGACTCTCCTTCCAGTGTGTTCTCCAGGTCTATGTTGTGCAGGTTTATCCTTAAGCCATCGATTACAGCCACTAGATGGTGCCATATTTCTGCTGCCATTTACTAATTGTAAGGTTTCCACTGTGCTCATAAATAACTACTGCACAAAGCAGCTTTAATAGCTTTTTTATATTTAACTTATTGTTTGACAGTGTTTTCGATCATTATCTGGAAACTCCAGACAAGTTCAAAGCAATCTCAAAGCCAAGTAAAGACAGATTTAGAGAAACTTTGTGGACAAAGAATCTCCAGTCACATGATCTAATGGGTATGTCACATCTGATGAAATGGTTTGTAAACATGAACTAAAATGAAAATGTGAAAAAATTGTGTAACACTGATATATCCAAAGGTTAAGAGAACTTGGCACTGAAACGGTTAAACTTTAAAATGGACTATATACCAAAACAGCTAGAGCCTAAACCAAAATGTATGGCTCTGTAATGGCTATACTTTATAATACTTTATAAATTTGATTGAACCCAGGCCTAGGCTACCCAATCTGATTGTTAACAGCCCGGTGAATGTAACATTGTTAAGTCTTATTACATAAGAACATAAGAAAGTTTACAAACGAGAGGAGGCCATTCGGCCCATCTTGCTCGTTTGGTTGTTAGTAGCTTATTGATCCCAGAATCTCATCAAGCAACTTCTTGAAGGATCCCAGTGTGTCAGCTTCAACAACATTCAACATTACTGGGGAGTTGGTTCCAGGCCCTCACAATTCTCTGTGTAAAAAAGTGCCTCCTATTTTCTGTTCTGAATGCACCTTTATCTAATCTCCATTTGTGACCCCTGGTCCTTGTTTCTTTTTTCAGGTCAAAAAAGTCCCCTGGGTCGAATTGTCAATACCTTTTAGAATTTGGAATGCCTGAATCAGATCACAGCGTAGTCTTCTTTTTTCAAGACTGAATAGATTCAATTCTTTTAGCCTGTCTGCATACGACATGCCTTTTAAACTCGGGATAATTCTGGACGCTCTTCTTTGCACTCTTTCTAGAGCAGCAATATCCTTTTTGTAACGAGGTGACCAGAACTGAACACAATATTCTAGATGAGGTCTTACTAATGCATTGTAAAGTTTTAACATTACTTCCCTTGATTTAAATTCAACACTTTTCACAATACAGTATATACGAGCATCTTGTTGGCCTTTTTTATAGCTTCCCCACATTGTCTAGATGAAGACATTTCTGAGTCAACATAAACTCCTTGGTCTTTTTCATAGATTCCTTCTTCAATTTAGCCACTTTCCAATTGGCAAAGTATGTACTTTTGTATAAATTCTATGTAGTTGAAAGACATGAAACACATGTATTGTGTTTCAAAAGACTTACTATGTTTGTCAAAACAATTCAAATATTTTTGAAAATATAAAGCACTTCCTTGGACTTCTAGTACATAAATGAGTACCAGTTGTTCTGAAACTATACACTTGAGTGAAACTATAACAAATGATTCCAGATGCTTGAAGCTAAAATATTTAAGATAAACCCTAGACAGATAATAAACACTGGTTTGGAAAAAAAGAAAACAAGAAAACAGCTAACAGCTAACATACTATAAGACAATCACTATGTTACAATTACAAAACATCTACTGCATTTAAATGGGTATGTGAAAAAAAACAGTTAATTCAGCACTGTTATCATTCTTTTCTGTTTTTAATTTTTATACCTGAGTTTGTATGTCAAACAATTCCACTTGAATAGACCCCATTACCCAAGCCGGGCATTGCTGAAGTTGCTAAAATCATTAGAAACAGGTGCTTCTTGAAAAGCTGCCATTCATAATCTCATCAAGAAAAAGGAAATCCCAGTGACTCAACATCTAGTTAACACAGAGGTGCCATGTGCAGTATGGAGCAGCAGATGCAGTGATTAAAGTACAGTATGTTAGGATCAGATCCCCTTTCTTTCTTTCTTTCTTTCTTTCTTTCTTTCTTTCTTTCTTTCTTTCTTTCTTTCTTTCTGTCACATAATCAAATAGGTATGTCATATCAGATCGAATGGTTTGTAAACATGAAGAAAAATGAAAATGTGAACATGACTGTAACATTGATATATCCAAAGGTTATGAGAATTTGGCACTGAAACGGTTAATGTTCCCTGGACACGACCTGTAATCAGAGACTACAACACAATTGGAGGAACAGTCTACTTTCTTTCTTTCTCTCTTTCTTTCTTTCTTTCTTTCTTTCTTTCTTTCTTTCTTTCTTTCTTTCTTATTTCTGTGTATACAGATTGGCATGCATCATTACTCTGTGTGTTACTTCTTGTTGATGTAGCAAATTATTTGTCGTGTTTTTATGAAGCAAACTAATGACTCGACGGAAGAGGGAGTGTGAGTGTCTGGCAGCACATACAATAGCATGCCCTTCATTATTGAGCAGCAATTAAAGAAAACCTGGAGCTGTGCTTTCCTTTTGCTGGGAGTAACTGCAGCGAGGTCATTCCAATTGATAACACTGCTGTTTAAACAGCTTTGTAAACCAAAGTTATGAAAACCACTTATCTCTAACAGGGCATGCGATTCTCTTTAAAGAGAACGTAACTTCAAAATACATTCTCAGCATGTCTTACTGTCCCCTTTTTGTGATGTTTGCAGCCATTCGGAGTGACTCGTACTACACCTACTCAGATATTGTATTGTTTTCCATTTTTGATGTGATCGGTGTTCAGGTTCTTTTACCCCAGGTAAGGGGCTGCTCTTCAGCTCTAACTACCTGTCACAGAGATATGTTACAAATGTTATCCTATTCGTAAACTCCAGCACACAGTCCTCAGCTGTGTATTACAAGCAATGCAATCAGAAACTTGATCCAAAATAGTTGATCACTTGTTGACTCTTACATCTATAAACACACTTTGTTTGATCTAGCCTTTGTAAGGTGACCATATGGCTCTGTGTTCAGCTGGACAGTCTGGGACAGTTCAGGCTTTTAAACTCACAACCCAATGTATTCTGGTAAGCGTAGTCCTGCTTCTCTTAAAGGAAAGAATGGTACCTGAGACAGGTAAAACAGACCAGACTGCACTGAGTTGTCAGTTGAAAAGCCTGAACTGTCCCAAACTGTCCCGCTGAACACAGAGTCATAACCTTAAGCCTTTGTTACACAGGTCTACAGCAGGCACTTTGGCACAGGCTGACACATAAAAGAAAATGCATTGAATATGAACCAGAATGATTGCAAGGTAAGGGGGAGATTAAACAAAATGAGGAAAATGTTTTTCCTTCTAAAATGTTAAATATCAAAATAATACAATGCACCTGAAATTAAAAGGGTTAGAGTCTAATTATTACTTACACATCCAAATGCACTTATTTACAATGGCAGGGTTTCTGCCATGCCACAAATACTAAATGTGTGTTATACTACCTGTTTACACTAGTATGCTGTCAAATCTAAACCTTAATAACAACATGTTTGCACACTCATGGGATACATTAAAAGGAATGCCACTACTATCGTCTCCTGCATAACTGCTGGAGATATTATTGCCTCTGCTGTGGTTTATGGTTGTGTGTGTAATAGTGGAAGAGCAGAGTACCACACTGTGTTTCATCTGGTTGGATATGTTATACCTGGGGCTTCTGATTTTCGGTTTTAACCGATAAAAACCGATAAAACACCCCTGATACAAAAAAAAAAAAATGAAATCGGTGTATAGCCAATAAACACCGGAAAACACCAGAAAAAACGATGGAAATGGTTACTCAATTCACGTTGAGCATCCCTTTCCCATTAAAAAAACAAAAACCTACTACTTAAAAAAACTAAAACAAACTACCTTTCCCAGTGCAGCTAGGCAATGTCCCTCCTTCCTGACTCGTATCTATCATTGATTTGTTCTGAATACATAAACCCACCACAACTACTGAGTGGCAGCACATTCCTACATTTTTATTGGAGACTCCATTTGTGAGATTTAAAACGAAATTACAATTAGGAATGGAGGCTTGTTCACAGGATTTAAAGCTGTATTACAGTTAAGAGACAGAGGATTTAAAACAGAATTGCAAACTGTGGTGAAATGTAAAAAAATGCCTACACGGAAAAAACCCCAGAAGAATGTGCCTGTGACTGTAGGGATTTTGTTGTGGAAGACATTAGGTCCCACTTAAGTGTGCAAGTACTGTCGAGTTACTACTATACTTATTTTGACAAAAAAAACCCAAAACACCCAAGCATTTTGGAAAGTAACTGAAAACAATAATTTCATATATTATATAAAAAGCGAAAGCCCCGAAAAAAAACGATTTACATAAAACTCGAAAACATCTAAAAATAAGCACTGAAAAATGAAATTAATAAAAACCGAAAAACAGAAGCCTTAGTTCTAACATTCTATAAACCAATAGCCATAGAAGTTTTATTGCATTCGACAGGCTTGTTATGACTGGTTTCCCTCTAAGGACCAGCAAAAGTTGAGGCTGAAATCCGACCTGCACTCAAGGGAGTATCTGAGGTTAATTAAAATATTATGGAGTTTTTTTTCCTATTTCCTAAAACAAACACACGTTTCCATAGTTACGAATGCGTAACAAAAGTGTCCCGTGAGTAGAAATGGGCTTGCAAGATCAGCAGCAAGCCTTTTAACAGAAAAGTTAGGAAGTATACAATGCTTTCTATATTTTAAACTAAAAAAAAAAACATGCATGTACCTCCATTTGTGGTTCTCCATACATTAAATTATTCTAGGGTACAGTACGTATCGGTGAATGCAAAGGAGGGGTGTGTAACTCCTGAGAACTTGTCTGATGATACTAAAAATGCCCATTTGATGGCCTTGATGGCTCATTTGTGTGTGTGTGTGTGTGTGTGTGTGTGTGTGTCAGATAACCTTGACAAATAATGTAGATATCATTTTAACCTTTTAAACTCGAGCCTAATTTTGCCTTGTTTTGCCTGTTTGTATGTTATCTCTTCTAACTCCTGTTCCGTAAGGATTACAAGCATGTAACAGATGAAAGGCCACAAAATTCTCTTTCTTGCTAGAAAAATATATTCACTGACAAACACACAGTTATTGATATAAAAACTATCCCCCAAACAAAAATGCATAACAAAAAATTCTCATTTATTTTGTTACTCAAGAGAACAAAAGACTCCAAGGACCAAATTACACTGCAAAATAAAACTTGTATTGCTTCTGAGCATAAGTGCCAAATTTGGTGTGAAACAGACAAACAATAACAAAGTTATGGCATTCAGAAACTTGACACATATTTTCGTTTTTTTTTACTGTTTCCAAACAAAAACAACAATTTATGATAAAATAAACAGAACTAGGAACAAATGATCCAGGCATATGTGATATCATTGAAAAGCCCTTTAGAGGTACTTTAACACACCTACCGATTTGATGCGGAATACAGCACAGCACTATCGAATGTATTGGATGGTGAGTTTCTGTAGAAACATCACATCCGGGCATGTGTCAAGGATAATAAAAAGAAGGATTATACTGGCAGGCCCAGTATAATATTATACGAGTGAAAAGGGTTAAAGCTTATTTCAAGGGTTTTCCCATAAAATTTTTTTACAAATAATTCACGTAAGTCACTGACAAAAGGAGTCCAGTAGCAATTTCTTTTATCAAAACACATGCAACAGGTTTTATACATTTAACTGTTAACAAGTTTTATTTTCATTTGCTCATCTGCTTTTTTCATGAAGGGCGCTGCAATTGCGAACGGTAATCATTGCCCTGCTACAAGTGAAAAATTGAAACAAATCAACCAATGCAAGCATTTTGACTGAACCAGTGCCCTCTAAAATGTTCTGTGTGTGAACACAGCCTTAGTTTCGAAAGGGTTTCCTTCACTAATTAGGGAGCAGGCTTTTTCTGAAAAGAAAAAAAATGTTCTAGGTGTGTTTTAACTCTGACCTTACTTCCTAACGTTGCCCCAGACATTAGGTATAATCTGGGAGCAATTAGACATGGAGCTGGGGCGCGGGGTCACAGCCAAACACATCCCAGCATCAGCCCTGTTACACTCAGCATGCAAGCCCGAGGATGTGAAGGGTGTGGTCCTGCCAATGTGCTGTATCTGTGGATGTTAAAGATACAAGGGCCCTGCTCAAAGAGTAGGGACAGTAAACCCCAGGGGCTGTCTGAATTACCTCAGCTATATTTCACTTCCCCACACACAGTCAGGCGAACGAGACTATTTGGAATCAAGAATGCATGCTCTACGTTCAAGCAACTAATTTGCTGACCTAGTTGTTGTGGTATTTTAAAGATGAACAGTTTAAATATCCGATTTATCGCAAAATGCAAGCTGGATGGAGAAAGCTTCCAGAAATTTCATAACAACAATGGGCTTTGAGAAAAAATAAGAAAAAAACTGGGCAATTATGAGCAATGTGTAGGAGTATTTCTCAAGCAGTGAAACATCTGTCTTAAAAATTTATGAATGCAGCGTGTCAGAGCTGGAGACCCCAGTGGGAGCATCTGTTCTGTTTTAAATAACCATGCCTGGCCTACCTTGTGGGAAAAAAAATGCTCATGATTACTTTAATCTCTGTTGAAAACTACATTGCTGTTCTTGCCAAAGTGCTTTCTAACCCCCCTTTTTCTTTTTCTTTTTTAAAATCCTTTTTCTTTTAGCTTTCTCGTAATTTAATAGACGTATCCCCGGTTTAACTAGGGGGTTTACCATATGTAAAACACTCACAAAGACAAGCACCTGATCTGGGGACTCTAAACATCTTGCTCAACCACTGGGTTGTCAATACAAAGTATTTGCCTGAACTCAGTGGACATATACATACGAGTTCAGTGTCCTGTCTTAATACAGAAAACCTCCATTCAAAAACACGCCCAAAGATGCACTGGAAATAAGATAATTAGTAATTTTGTAATCTTACAACAACAATTGCTGAAACAGGGATATTTAATCAAACCCAGAATAGTTAGCCATAGACGCCGGGTTTGTAACATTTTTGGTGGTGCCCAGGGGCCAGAGGCCAGATTCCGCTATACTTGGGAGAAATAAAGAGAAAATAATCTCTTTAAAAGCCTTATTTTAAACATGAAAATGTAACATTTTCAGGAAACATTCTGGCATAATACCATCTGGTTGTGCCCATGCAGCAGGGATGCATTCTTAACAAGTTAACATTCTCATGTCTTGTCAGGCATTATTTCACTACTGTGGAAATGTAATCAAGCAGCACTGAAAAAAAATACTTTCTTTTTGCTTGTTTCAGTTAAACAGAAACAGGCCGCTAAAACACTGGAGCACAGAACTGTACCTGTAGCTATCAGGATGCAGTTTTCTGATTAGAAACGTTACTTACTACGTCTGTTGATACTTAAATACTTAAATACTTGCCAAACCTGGTCCTCAGTGTCTTTTGGTTTACGTTCCAACTGAACTCTCAATTACTTTACTAAACCCTTAATTGAACTAATAATTTGCTTAATTAGACCTTTTTAATTGTTCTCAGCTCCTACACTAGGTTGCAGATTTCAAGTTACTTATAACATTTTAGTTAACTTGAAATCTCCAGCTGTTTAAGACTGAGAACAATTAAAAAGGTCTAATGTACTGTACCCTATTTTACAACAGGTTTTGGGCTAGTGTTGTCAGTTTTTCGTTGAGTATGGTATACTACAAAGTGGTATGTAATTCAGTATGTTAACGTAACATTTTTCATCAGGTTTCATTCGACTTTATGAAGCAAAATGAGTTAATTCTATAGGGTCATGCAAAACTTTTGGCCAGAGCTGTATGTAATGTTCATAATGAGCATAACCATTGCAAAAACCTATATTCTGAGCTACAATGAAGAAAAATACCAAATGGATCATTAAACAACACATAGATTTGAAGAAGCCTCTATTCAGGAATACCAAGATATTTAGGAAGCAGGGGTATGAGGAAGGGAAGGTTGTTCTGCCTTTATTCATGTGTCCCAATACTTTTTGGAGAGTAGTATAAAAATACTGAATAATTGACCATGTACGTTAGTATTGGCTGCAAACTATTTCACATGTTAAATTATTTCTTTAGACCTTGAATTTAGCTATAATAGTTTCTTTTTGCCAAATGACTATAATGTTTCCAAATGGCTGTGATCTCATTGAGGATTGCTTCACAATCAAATGTACTGTTCACTTCAAAATGCATCTTTATTTAACGACTTGTCTAACTTTAAAGAAGCAACATTCAATAAGGGATGCTCCATTGTATCTTTTTCTTTAAAAAAAAACACTATTTTTTTTTGCATGTTATTTGACTGGTCTCGACAAAAAGCTACAGTAATGGGCCATGCTCATAAAGTATTGCATAGCATGCACAAGGCAGACTTCAATGTCTTTACTGGTGTACTAATGCCAAAAATAACCATAATAAATAAAAAGATCCATTGTTATAAAAGCAAACGAAACACCTTATATTGCTTCGCCTTCTATAGGAATGCCATGTCTGTATACAATATAACAACATAGTTCGGCTTGCTACTTTTCAATATTAATCGGTAAAGCTCGTTAAACGTCGAATTCCCAAAAAATATGAGTTTGACTGTGTGACAGGGTGACTGAGCGGTGACGTCTTGGCAGAAGCGGACAAACACTGACACCACCAGGCAAGTACTGCAGTTTAAAGTTGGCGTTTGCCGTTTTATTTGATAACAAAAATAAAATAAATATTTAAACAAAAACACGCTCACAGAGCAAAATAAAAGGTTAAACAAAACAAATCTCGAACACAAAATAAACAATAAATAATAAATAAACCATACAGGTCAGGCTGGGCAGTTGCTGTCACTGTTCCTGTATTGTGACCATAGACGTGGGCTGGTCACGAATGGTAAATATGTGGGTCCTAGCATATTATGGTATACAGGACCGGGGCACTGGAAAGTGCCGGATTGAGCAGGGAAAGACTACATCTCCCAAGAGACAATGCTGGAGTTGTAGTTAATAGGGCCTACAAAAATGGCAGCCACCAAAGAAACTACAAGGGCCAGGAGTACATAGGGTTTAATTGAAATGTAAACCAGCACAGCTGCAGGTGTTTAAGAGGTGTTAGTTTTGTAAGTGGCTGGACTGGTTGACAATAAAAGGAAATTATCTCCTTTGTTCAGGGTCGAGCTGGGGGAGGCTTATGGTGGTTGCGGTTAGACTTGGTGGAGAAAGGAGAAGTTACGGAAAAGACAGAAAGAAATACAGTGGAACAGGCTTAAAACTGGTAAGTAGCTTAGCTACCCAGTGGATAAGATAGATAAAGGGGAGGGAAGAGTGAAGTCAGATCTCCACACGGAGATAGATATTGTTTAGTTTTGTTTTGTTTGGTTCGAATAAATATACAGGCACCGTACTGTTTTATTTCATTTCTGTGGTCCTGTGATTCTGTCTTACACCAAATAGACAGTGGAAACGGTCCTGCAAGTGGCAGACTTACCCCGGTGTGTCACAGTATGTTATAATTTAATTTAGTTTCGTTTTCACACGACCGCTCCGCTCTCACTCTCTCCACTCCTACAACACCCACCATGAGCGCAGAGAGCTGCAGGCTTTTATAACAGGTGACCATCTCCCGATTAGCAACAAATTAAATCACCTAATTAATTCGTGAGATGGCCACCTTCTGCACGAGTTTAAAATACCATGTGGATGGGGCTTCCCATCCACGTTACTAAACAGTATAAAAATAAACAAACGGCTATGCCATCACTAAACAAAACAATAACAAACATACAGTGCTCGCCGTCATATATACAATAACAAATTACAATAAAACAAACAATACCAAATAACACAGAGGCGGCGGGGGACCCCGCTCTAAAATAAAATAAACAAAACAATGTACAGGGCACCTCGCCCTGTTACAGACTGAAATAAATTTATATAGGATAAACATTGTTAAAACCACTCGCTTTTTTTCTTACCAAAAATAAATAATTTCTAGTTTGTGTAGTTTTTATACTGACTGTCTGTCCTGTCTCTGTTCCGTTCTGAATGGCTATGGGGTCACTGCCAGTCATCTCAGTGGTCTGTTAGTACTGTAGTTTCACTGTCACTGTCACTTTCACCCTGCTCTGACATCATTGACTGAAGCAGTGCTAGAATGCTCTCATTTGTTTAAATGACTGTCAATCATCAAGACCTGCACCGACTGTGCACTTTCATTTGCCAGCTACAGCGCCTGTCATTCAAAGCGCCTACTTTGAAATTAGCAGGTTAAGGTGTAGGTAGGCTTTTGCTAGAGGTATATGGTGACAGTTACAAGTTTGATTTGAAAATGGTGCGCAAGAGGAAAACACTTAATGAATATTGTGCACAATACCCTGACTGACAGCTGAAGTCTCCGCAGCAGGACGAAGCGGGCCCGTCTACCTTGCCTTCCAGTGACTCTGAGTCCAGCTGTGCTGAAGCAGGAGACGGGGGGATCTCAGACTCCGAATAATAAGTGCATGTTAGTTCTGTTTAACTATCTAATGTTTTGTTCTGTGCATATTTTTACTAGTAAATTTATGCTATAAAAAGTCTGAGTATGCTGCATTTTCTACGGTTTATTTGAGAACATTTTTAAATTTGTATAGAATCTTTATCTTTACAAGGTATAGCGCCACTGTAACCAAACATTATTTCAATTAGAATGTTGATAACCATGGTTTTGTTGCATGTTGAATATGATAAAGGGGTTTTGCTAAATGAGGCGTTTCTCAATGGAATAAAAAGTCTGTGTTTTTTTTTTTTTTTTAAAGAATAAAGGTCGATTTCACCCATGCTCTGCTTGAACTGAAAAATAAAGATCGAAACAAAACAGTAAATTCTTTCTAAAATAAACTTTGATATTAATCGTTGATTTGCCAAAAAAATCAAAAAGCGAATAGTAGCAAGCTTAAACATAGTCTGTATATACTGTGAACCTCAGCACAGCTTAGACTCCAGCCTCCAGAAACTGTCCTTTACTTTCAAAGGGCACGTCTAGATTGCCTAGATTAAAAAATTGATCTGGACCTGTACTTTCAAAATAGCAGTTGAAATAATAATAATGCTAATAAAAATGACTGTAACCACTTAATATATATATATATATATATATATATATATATATATATATATATATATATATATATATATATATATATATTTATTTGATTTTAAGTTCATATTAAAAATGCTTGGTAATTTATAATACTGCTATGAGATGCAATTTATAATTACCTTAGCTTAACTGCTTTTTGAACTATACATTGCCATGGAATAGACTTTTATACTGTAATCTGAAGCGCCACTTTGATCCTGTTTTTTTTGTTATTGTTAATCCCTACTGTCCCACACATCATTTGCCATTTTAGAAAATTTCACGCAAATTCTGGCAATATGGTAAATCGATGCAAGGCAAAATGCGTTATGATAATTATTTCAAATATTTATCAACTATGTAATTTATGGCGAACACTGATGTGGATTTTTGCTTTCAAGTTCATGTGCAGCAATGTTCGTTTAGAATATTTCAGATAGTTTCTCCGCCACACTAAAGAAAATAATTATTACTTCATAATAATGATAATTACTCCATACTGCTGTTTTCACGCTGCACTGCTAAAGTCTTCTCTCGTTGATCAACAAATGAGCACTGACACAAATCGAAATGGGTGGAGATTTGTGACTCATGCCAAAATGAAATCTGATCAGAATGAAAGCTCGGCCAATCAACATGCAGTGATTATACTGATGTTAATGGTGGCCAATAGCAGCTAACAGAAACAGAAGCAGTATGAGGAAACAGAATGCAAGCAGCACGAACTGTGCTGAATGAAAGCGCATTTGAGAAACGTTGCGCTAGTGGACTGCATGAGTGGATGGAATGCATCCGCGTTGGATGAAAAGCAAATTAAATAAGTCCCGGTACCCAGTACCGGCATCAAAATAAGTCCGGGTATAGAGTACCGGCAGAATTTCATCCCTGGCACCCCCTCTCAGACTAACCACACAAAGGAGCCTTGTAACAGTTACCCAATTCTGCTGCAGTTCTCACCTGTGTTGCTGAGTATATGATCGAGTACCCTCATCTTGATGTCCATCCTTCTGCTAACGTCCTCAAGACCGTGGGTTACCTGGGAACGTACATTGGCGGGGTCACATTTAGTGGGTCTTTGGTAGCCTATGGAAAGCTATGGAAAGCTACCTATGGAAAGCTACAAGGCTTGCTGAGCTCTGCTCCCTTGCTCCTGCCTGGTCGGCATCTTCTTAATGCCGGTCTGATGACCGCCTCAGTGGGTGGCATGATTCCCTTCATGCAGGAATCCCTCAGCACACAGGGCCCATCCGGAGTAGCTGTTGAGCACAGTGATCACCACAGGCATGTCAGCACCTCCGATAGCTGCTGTCAACGTCACCCCCATGACTGTGGAGAGTCCTGAAACTCCAATCAAGCACCCCATGCCTGTGGTGTAACTGGGGTCCAGCATGAAGGATCAGTTAGCTCCATGTGCTGACAAATCATTTGTTTTAGCTAATGGTCAGTGTCATTCTGCATTGGGTAAGTTTAGGGTTACTTTTAATCTTCATGGTCAATTCTGGTCCATAGATATGTTTATAATGGATGACTCTCATTTAGCTCACCAGTTGATTCTGGGGTTGGATTTTTTGAAGAAAAAGGTCCAAAAGATCACCGCTATGAACCTGCTCGTCACCCTCTGCCATGTTAATCAACAAAGTCTAACTGCAACAAATTAACAAAAGCCTGGCTATAATTTATTATAAGAACTCTGGATATTCATACAAAACGTCCCCGTACGGGCCACCAATTCTGTAACAGTTACCCCAGATACTATGCAGCAGCTGATACAGCAATAAAGAAAAAAAAAGAGAATGTCCAGAGTTCAAATCCAAGAGGTCACCAGCAGCTTAATTTTATTGGTTTAGCACTCTAGAAATTACCAACAATTTCACAATTTATCAGACCCATATACACCTGAAACCCTTAAATCTCCCGGTTATTCCTGTAAACCCCCCATCAAGTTGAATTTTCCTGTTTATGGGGAAGGAGGGGGGGCATGTAGATGTGTTGGGGTTTATAGATGCCTGTCAAGACTTCCTGGCGGTAGTGTCTATGTCTGAGGCTGAGATTTTGGCTACCTTATCCACTGTTCTGAAGGGACCTGCTAAGAGTTGGTGGATGGCAGAGCGCTATAAGGTTAAAACTTGGAAACAGTTTAAAACTGCTTTCGTAGAGGCTTTCCTCCCCACAGATTATTTATCCGAAGTTGAGAAGAGATTGCGTGAACGGATCCAAGACCCAAGTGAGTGTATTCGTGATTTTACTTACGATTATCGGGTGATCTGTCTCAAATGGCGTCCGGAAATGAGCGAGGCAGAGTTGGTAGAAAGGATCTCGGGTAATGCAAACCCGAAATTAGCTAGCTTTATCAGAGGATCAGTATCTACTGTTTCAGATTTGGTTCGTGTAGGAGCGATGGTAGAAAGAGACTGGGCTGCCCAGAAGGAATATTGGGCCAAAGTGAATGCCAAAGCAGAGAAGGTCTCTAAGAAAAGTAATAAAGGGTCAGTCAAGATAGCGGCAGACGTGTCTGTTGTTCACAATGTTAAAGCACCTCGGCTAGACGGCAATGGTAACCAAAAGCTCACTTTGCTAGCCATGACAATATCTGTCCGAGGGTGGGAAGGCTTGGCTCTAGTGGATACAGGGTGTACTTATACTTTGATGAGAAATGAGCTGTGGTTAAAACTTTGCCAACAGAAGGATCAGTTAGCTCCATGTGCTGACAAATCATTTGTTTTAGCTAACGGTCAGTGTCATTCTGCATTGGGTAAGTTTAGGGTTACTTTTAATCTTCATCGTCAATTCTGGTCCATAGATACGTTTATAATGGATGACTCCCATTTAGCTCACCCGTTGATTCTGGGGTTGGATTTTTTGAAGAAGTCTTCTACTTTGCTAGATTTGGGGGTGCAAACATATGGCGTGAAGGAGGACAAAGGGTATGTCTTCTATCCATTTTCACATGAGATGGTGTGGGGAAAAGTATGGAAGCAGAAGGTTCAGGAAGATCAGTCGCTGATGCAGCTGTATGTGGCAATACCTACGATGTGCACTAAGGTGTCGAGGAAGATAGAAATCGCTAGAGAGAGGGAGGCAATATCTCAAGATCCAGTGGCGCAATTAATAAAGCAGTGGCCTGCTGTTTGCACCTCCCAATTAGGGAAAACCACTGTAGCCTACCATGTGATCCATACTGTAGATGAGGTACCTGTACGTGCTCCCACCTATCGAGTGTCCGAGCACAAGAAAGCCATTATCTACCAACATCTTCAAGACATGATTAGGGATGGTGTTGTGGAGCCATCACCATCTGCCTGGGCAGCACCGGCGGTGTTAACCGAAAAGAAAGATGGCACTTACAGGTTTTGCGTGGACTATCATGGGATAAATGCTAAGACGAACCTAGATGTGTTTCCCATGCCTCGAGTTCATGATATCCTGGAGTCTTTAAAGGGAGCCTCCGTTTTTAGCGCTCTGGATCTGAAGTCGGGTTATTGGCAATTTGCTATGGATGTGTTGAGTAAGCCAAAGACTGCTTTTACCACCCCCTTTGGTCTGTATCAATTCAATGTAATGCCTTTTGGATTAAAAAATGCTGCAGCAACCTTCCAACGTTTGATGCAGCAGGTCTTGGGAACATTGAGAGAGAGCATTTGCTTTGTATATATCGATGATATTATTGTTTATTCCCCCAATGAAGAGCAACATGTCTTGGACTTGGCAGCTGTGTTCCGTGCCCTTGAGGAAGCAAAGTTAACACTTAATTTAGAGAAATGTTGTTTCTTTCAATCCTCTCTTAGGTTTCTAGGACTTATTGTGTCTGGGAAGGGGGTTGCGGTGGACCCGGAGAAGGTGCAATCTATTAGGGATTACCCGGTTCCTACCAATCTTAAAGCCCTACAGAGATTTTTGGGTTTAGCCGGGTGGTACCATAAATTTATAGCTAACTTTGCAGACATTGCCTCTCCTCTGAATAATCTTAAGAAGAAAGGAGTACCATGGGAGTGGACAGAGCAGTGTCAACAAAGGTTCGATCAATTGAAGCAGGAGTTGCAAACTGCTCCTGTGCTGGCACATCCAGACTTGTCAAAATCCTTTCGAGTGTATACTGACGCCAGTGAGGTGGGGCTGGGAGCCGTGTTGGCTCAAGGATCGGAGGAGGAGGAGTGGGTAGTCGCTTATGCATCCCGGGTCCTTACTAAGCCCGAAGCCAATTACTCTACTTCAGAGAAGGAATGTCTGGCAGTTATTTGGGCTATCGAGAAGTGGAAGCACTACCTTGAGGGGAAGGAATTCCAGGTAGTAACGGATCACGCTGCCTTAACCTGGGTATTTAACTCACCCAAAGTGACTTCGCGCTTGACACGGTGGGCATTGCGTTTACAAGCCTTTACATTTAAGGTGTTGTATCGTAAAGGAAGTTTAAATGTGGTCCCGGACGCTCTGTCTAGAATACCACAGATAGGCGGCGTTAGTGTTGCTGTATATAAAGAGAAAAAGGATGCTTTTGCTTTTTTGGACCTGCCATCCTCCATGAATGAAATCGCGGAAGCACAGGCTAAGGAGTCAAAGATGCAAGAGCTGCAGAGGGGGGCTGAGCCACAGCATCCGGACCGCATCGGGTTCTTGAAGGAACAAGGAGTGTGGTATAGGAGGGTGCCACTCGAAGAAGGTAAAGGACAACGTTACCAACTAGTGGTTCCCGTGTCGCTGGTGCCTACATTTTTGCAGTGGTACCACAATAACCCTATGAGTGGACATCTGGGACGCATGAAAACCTTGTTTCGTATTTTGGAGGTAGCATGGTGGCCGACTGTTAGACGTGACGTGGTCAAACATGTAAAGGAATGTGAAGCGTGCCAGTTGCACAAGCCTTCAAATCAGAAGCCGGCAGGATTGTTGCAGTCCACCACCATTGGAGAACCTGGGAAGATGCTAGGTCTGGACCTAATGGGACCTCTTCCCCGTAGTAAAAAAGGAAATGTCTATCTTTTGGTCATTGTGGACTATTTCACGAAGTGGGTGGAGCTGTTTCCCCTGCGTGATGGGAAGACTTCTAAAATAGTTCAGATACTGATTCAAGAGATTTTTACTCACTGGGGAACCCCCAAGTATCTTTTATCCAATAGGGGAGCTCAATTTACCAGTGCCGTTCTAGTAGAGGTGTGTAGGAAGTGGGGGGTCACTCGTAAATTAACAACCAGTTATCACCCACAGACTAATTTGACAGAGAGAGTCAATAGGACTTTGAAATCTATGATTGCTTCATATTTAGGACAAAATCACCAGCTCTGGGATCAGTGGTTGCCTGAATTCAGGTTCGCCATCAATACGGCTAAGCAGGAGTCTACTGGGTTTACTCCTGCTGAGCTGGCTCTAGGCAGGGTTATCAAAGGTCCTTTAGATCGGTTGATTGGTAAGGCTCCCTCTCTGAATGACTCTAGGTACTCATTACTGGAAAGACAAATGCAATTAGGGCAATTAGTTAAGCAGCGAGTCAAGGTAGCACAAGGTCGGCAGGCGAAAAACTACAACTCTCGGAGAAGAGAGGTAGTATTTCAGGAAGGGGATTTGGTTTGGGTAAGGAGCCATTCAGTGTCAGAAGCCATTGCTTTTTACTCTGCCAAATTAGCCCCTAAATGGTCAGGACCAGCTGTGGTTAAAAGAAAATTAGGTCCAGTAAACTACCAGGTAAAATGGGTGGATCGACCTGAAAAGGTTGAAACCATCAACGTGGTTAATTTGAAACCCTATTTTGGGGTGTCCCCTTAGTTGCTCTGCTGGGGGGGGGGGACTATGTGGCATGTGCCACATATTATTATGAGGCAATGAAAGTCTCATCGGCCTTGCTTAAGTGCAAGGTGGGAAGCCTGGCCAGGCAGATTTATATACTTCAGTTTTATTCAGTCTTTGATATTCGTTTTGATAATAACAAAAAATAAAGGAAATAAGAATATATAGAGATATGGAATGAACGTGTTCATGAGAAGTAGCTATTCACGAAGGTCAGGAGCTTTTGCTGGTTTGATGGTCCGTTTGGGTTGACTCAGGTTTTCTGAACGCTTTTTGGTATTTGATCTCTCAGGCTTGCCGTACTTTTTACAGGCAGGGTATGGTTCTCCCTGGATTTAAAAGTGTTGGAAGAGACGGTAAGGAAAGACCCATTTCTTTCGTGTATGCTGGTATTCTATTATTTAGAATTTTGGATTATGTATCCTTAGTAACGTAGTTCTATTTTGTTAGTCTGTGTTTCGCTTCTCGTCTAATTATGTAGTCAATTGTGCTTACACTTGTGTTTGGTGTGGAGTTATTTGGCTGTAGAGAGAAACTGTAGCACAGTAATACTATCACAGGGTTTATTTTAGTTTATAATTTTTCTTTTGAAACTTTGTTTTTTCAAGCCTGTTTTTGTTTTGTTACTTTGACTCATGTTTTGCAACGTGGAGGATTTCAGCAGAGGTTGTAACAGCAACCGGAGATCATTACATCAACTTGCGATCGGGACTGGGTGAGATTGAGCCATTGTTTTGTTTTGTTTGGCGTTCTGTTGGAGGATTACTATTTTTTTTTTTGTCGAATGGACATTTAGTTTGCTTGCGGGACAATCGCGTTTTGCTTGGATGCTATTATATTTGGGACTTCATCTGTTTGTTTGTTTTTTTGGACTGTTTGTTTTCTTTTTGTTTTTGCTACGAGTTCAACTGAAGTCATATACGTGCTTATACGCATTACTGCCGTGTCATGCGTTGTGAACATTGACATTTGATGATTTATTTTTTCTTGCATTTATATTTTTGGGTATTCGCTGGGTAGGGTTTAAGGGAACTTCTTGCTGTTATTGCAGGAGTTATTCATTAACTGTTTTTTTTTACAGTTTATTAGAATACTATACTATAGCCTTAGCTTAATCTACTGCATGTTTCTCTAAGTTTTCTTTTTTCTCTTGCTAGCTTTATTTATTTTGTTTGTATACACATTCTGGGTATCCTACTTTGTGGTTCTATTAGGCTTCTGATGTTCAATTTTGTCTTATTTAGTTTCAGGTGTATATGGGTCTGATAAATTGTGAAATTGTTGGTAATTTCTAGAGTGCTAAACCAATAAAATTAAGCTGCTGGTGACCTCTTGGATTTGAACTCTGGACATTCTCTTTTTTTCTTTTCTTTATTGCTGTATCAGCTGCTGCATAGTATCTGTGGTAACTGTTACAGAATTGGTGGCTCTGGGGGATGCGTGCATTTATCAGATCAAAACCTAACCGGGGCTTGCTCCGGCCGCTTTGGTGACTCTGGATAACCTCGAGCCAATCGCACGTCCCTGGCGGCGGCGACGACTCATTCAGTGTCTGCCCTATCAACTTTCGATGGTACTTTCTGTGCCTACCATGGTGATCACGGGTAACGGGAATCAGGGTTCGATTCGGAGAGGAGCCTGAGAAACGGCTACCACATCCAAGGAAGGCAGCAGGCGCGCAAATTACCCACTCCCGACCCGGGGAGGTAGTGACGAAAAATAACAATACAGGACTCTATTGAGGCCCTGTAATTGGAATGAGCACACTTTAAATCCTTTAACGAGGATCCATTGGAGGGCAAGTCTGGTGCCAGCAGCCGCGGTAATTCCAGCTCCAATAGCGTATATTAAAGTTGCTGCAGCCTAAAAACACAGTGGAAAGACAATTCTGAAACAGAAAAGTGGGTGAAATTTGTAACAAAATATTTCTTTCCAAAGTAAAAATGTTTCCTGGCAGCTTGACAGCACTTCCTTTCCCATAGACTGCAACACATTTGTACATCGGCTCTCACTAAAAAAAAAACAGGCAATAAATAATAACAAATGCAGGTGCCAGAATTAGGCAGCTTGATGCAATTTAATTACATGTTCTTCTACTAAAATTGCTGGTGTTCACAGACTATTTAAGTGAACTTTAATTTTTTCAAGTTTCCAAATTCTGCAATGGACTGCTGTGTTGAAGTCTGTGCTAGTTATTAAGGCTTTAAATACTACTTCCTCTCCCAGTCTCCTCTGCAGTTTATGCCATGCATTGACAAGTTATTGCATAACAGCATTCAGGTTTGTGTATTTTTTAACTGTGACACAAGTGTTTAATGATCTTTGTTTTTCCAAAGCCTTTCACGGCAAAACAAACAGTAAACAATAATGATAGAAAGTAATACAGTGGCGTGTATTACTTTACTTATAATCCCCGGGTTTGACCCGCAACCAAAAAGTCCCATTCTTTATACACCCACACATAACACAAAACACACACAAGTCCTTTAGTGAGTGAATTAGTGCTCTTTGTGAAATAAGTGGTGATGTTGTCCAGTTTGGTGCTGGCCTTTGGCGACAGCTCCAGATCGTGTTAGCTGTCTAAACAACGAACAAACAGGTTTTAACAAGACAGTACAAACAAACAAAACGTTTTTTACTGTTCTCCTTTTTAGGCTTTCTTTAACCAATTACAAAGGAACAGATGACTTCACTATGTCCCCTTTTTATACCCTCACTCATGACCCCTTGGTTAACGAGCGCATCCGAGAATACCACGCCGTTTCCCGTCTGGGTCATTGAGTTTGTATACTGTAGCTCTGCCCCCTTTCTAGATGGCTGACTTCCACCTAACCCTGGGAATAAACTGTCATGCCATTTAGTCCAGGGAACTCTGTTCCCTTTACACAGCACCCTCGCAGGTCGTGAGGGGGATCTAACAACAGGAATCATTCGATCTCTGTTATAAAGGCATGTTAGGGTAATACAGTAGTTGGCCTCTTCTGGTCTATTCATTCAATTACAGTAAGTGTACAGCACAGCAATGATTAGAGGGGATTAATGATTTTTATAAACTTCAGAGAATTGTGCTGAGAATAATTCTGCGTTTTTTAATGTCTTTGTTACTTACATGACTTGTTTGTCTGAGGCAAATTCCCATAAATGACTGCTTCTTTTCATGCCAGATTCCCATAAACAACAGCGTTTTATGCTATAGCAGGTTATCAATCTGATGGGTAAAAATAGACTAACTTTGGGACTTACAAAGTACAGTTAGTTGTTTTTCTTCAGTTATTGCTCATGCTCCTATACATGCTCTTATTCATTAAAACCGCCTGCCTTTTAGAATCTAGATTGGATAGAAGCCACCAAGATGTACATTCCTTGTAATAAAATAGACAATGTGGAAACCCCAACTATAAACCAGCAGGGAATACCAAACCCACATCTTACTAACCATAAAGCACTTTCTCACAGTCTGTGTTTTGCGTCGTTATGACTCTTATTTATCTTGAGCCAGGCCAAGCAAAGTAACAGGAATGGCAATATCAGCTACACACTGGGGTGGAAATCTCAGGCCATTCTCCAAGCTGTGAGCAAACAGAATGTTTATGGGCCAGGCACTTCTGACTCAATCATTTTTGAACGAGTTCCCAATTGATCAGCTACCATTTGGCTTATTTACAGAATGAGCTAAATAAACTCAGATCCGAGATTTTCCCAATTTTTACTTTCCTAGTTGAAAGTGATACTGTGACAGGATCCATGATAGATCGCTCTTCCTTTACACATTTTAAATGATGTTATCTGTGTAGTTTAAACAGCGTGCCTATCGTTGGATAAAGCCTGCTTTCCATGTGCACTTATAAATGATCACTTTAATGCGTGCACTAAAATTAACATCCTTTTGTAAATACCATGTAAATACAGCTCAAATACATCCACATGTATTACAATAAAAATCACATATTCATTCTGATTACCATAGTGTAAAGCACTAAATTTAGTGCATGCCATAATATGCCAAGTATAACACACGAAAATTAATAAAATTGCAATAGTAAATACGGAAATCGTGAACGTGCACACTAATTGCAATTATCACGCACCATAAAGTTTAGCCTCCTTTCGTAATTGAGGCCCACGGTTTTAAAAGCAGTTAAAAAATCCTACATTTGAAAATGAGTCTGTATCTTGTGCTCCTATCGTACATGTAAAACATTAAGAAGCACTGAAGTAAAACAACAAGAAGTGAAGTAGACAAACTTGGCTAAATGGCTTCACTACTTCAGAATTTATCATTGAGTGTTCGATGAAATACATCCAGTCAGTTAACTGAACAGAGCAGTCTTCTCTTACTCACGGTATCACTGAAGCACATGGCTGTGTGGCTGCAACTGCATTTACTCAACTTTCTCTGCCAAGTGTTGAAATCATGTGCGTAAGACGAGGTCAATTTTTGGTTTAATGTCAGTCGCTTCATTCTGCTGCTGGGTAGTTTCTTTAAAAGGTGACTCTGTATTCCCATTACTGTTAATCAACACAATGTTACCAAGCTTTCAAACTGAGCTGACATGCAGAGCAGTTCCAGATACGCAATAAACGTCATATTCTGTTTTATTAGTGAACATAGGATGACCCTGGCACAGATTGCTCCAATTATTGCAGTCACACAGCTACTGGCTACTGTAAAAAAAAACTAAAACAAAAACTAAAGCACCCTGTGGTTCCCAGTAGTTAAAATGCTGTGGTTTTCAGAACTACCCTGGGACTTCATGTGAACTGATCCCAGCTGTTGCTACCACTCTATTGGTTCCAGTCTGCATTTTCAGATTAATTGCCTAATTAAACTGGTCAGGAGTTTCACAGACAGGCATTGAGATTTTAAATATATCCCAGGGCAGTGGTAGGTAGACACTTTAGACTGCGTTCATACAGTTTGCTTATAGTTACATACCCACATTGAGATAAAATGACTACCAGAAACCTTCTGTTGGTTTATGCTGCTGGTGTTAGGGCATTTGTTTTAGTTTTGGCAGTCACTATTGCCGAAACCCATATTCGGGATAAGATTATATATGAAGAACGATGATCTTTTCAGGGATATCAAGATATTTAATAAACAAGGGGTTTGATTGGGATTAAATAAGTAAATGCTCGATACTTGTAAGAGATGGCAGCGTTTCTGGGAACACGGTTCATATGAGGCAGTTGTATTATTATCTATTCAGGGACATAAAGACATTTAGTAAGCAAGTCTTCTGAGTCAGGGAAAAATGGACAACACATGGCCCTCCTCCAAGCCCCACAAATCAGCAGGGTTTGTCCAAAACCCTTTTCAGGATGAGGAGTTTACAAGGAGGTAAATAAATATTCACAATTTTAATAATCGACAATTCATGTGTATCATGACACTGTAAAACAACCCTTATAAACCTGACCCATACTTTTGAAATACAGCTACGATATAGCTACTGGTATTGGTTTTCCACAGGGGTTGTGGGTGGCACACACTTTATACAATACCACATAAAACCTTATATTGAGTATTATCTTTTGCATCTGTCCATATGAGAATATTGTGAGATGAATCAGAGCTGGCCCACATACAGTATTATGAGAAAATATCCTGTTCTGACCCTTAAACCTAAAAATAAACAAAAAAATAAAAAAAGACAAAACACAGACGTTTTAGATCTTGTAAATCTGGATGGGAAAGTATTTATTTCCGCAACCCTTCAGTAAAAGATGTTTGTGTCATGAGAGAGAAAATCTAGGAAATGCTAAGTAACCCTGAGTGTTTGGGTGACACTTGGGACAATGTATTAATAACTGACGACAGTCTAAGAATGTACACATCTTTTGGGGCTTTCTAGGATGTCTCAACAACAGTTTCTGTCAGTAAACTGGATTCTTGATTATAAAATCATGATTGAATTACTTTGAGTTAACATAGCAACCTTAGCATCAGCAGTGAGAATATTTCTAGTTTATTTTCATTTTACACACTTCTCACATGAACAGGGGCAGATGTTCTGTTTCACAGAAATGCTTTTGAATATTTTGACAAATGTAACTTTTATAAAAAGTTTACTGTGGTAAACTGTGGTAAAAGCATAACAAATGGCATGATAAAGCATGGCAAAAGCATGGTAAACTGCAAAATGATCATGCAAATGTACCATAGTAAATGTTAAACAGCAAGTACAATATATTAACAGAAAAGACAGTCTTTTAGCACATTTCAATTTTAGGCTTGTCCCAGGCATCTTTGTCCTTTTGTCCATGTTAGCTCCTTGTGAATATAATTGTCTGCTGATATTGTGCTGCCCAAGTGAACAAAACATGATTTCACAGCCAAACAATTCTTAATAACTTGGATGTACTATCCTCATAAAGCATGATTGTCTAGTCTTTTGTATTTCCTAAAACCCTTAAAACAAGAGAGCTAATAATTTTTTTCATTCACTAGCTGTCATGCCTTAGATAAGATTCAAGGAACTAATGAGTTAAGCAGTTATTCAGCAATTGTTTTTCTTGGGCCTGTTTTCTGAATGTCTTCCTTGACTGGTAAATGTCAATATCCCTTGGTAGCTACAAGGAGCCAAGCTTCAGGATTCCCACTAGTCTTCGACTCAATGTTTCTCCAGACATGTTTTGCTCAGGAGGAACATGGAAATAAATATTTCTTCACAGTTTAAAGGTCATTGTAATAGTTGGCTGACTTTGAACTAGAGGGCGCCAAAAACAATGGCATTTTATTTGTCGAACAACCCATTTGTCAAAATGTATTTCATACAAAAATCTCAGATTTCCCAACAAATGTGTTTCTCAAACAGCATTTTTTTTTTTACAAATAGATACATTTCCTTTCTGTGCACCTCTGTTCTGTGTGTGATACACAAAATAAGTGTTGCATACACTAAAAAGGGTTGTAAACAATAAACAATACTAAACTATTGTAAAAAAAAAATATTAGATTTTTTTTTCCGAAATAATAATTTGCAGAAACCCCACAAGTCATGCAAAACATTTAGTGATGCTCCATTGACAGGCAGCAATATGTCATTAAACTTTTTAATTTAAAATCAGTCTTTGAAGTCCCCTTGTTCAGTTACAAGGTTGGGTGTTTGTGTAGATGTTTCCACCTCCAATAACCTACAATCATCCTTCAGCTAAACTAAAAACAGCAGCAAAGTAATTACAAATCCATTAAGCTGTAACAACAGGTCAACCAAACCCGTTTGTGTGCTTGTGTGCATATTCAGCGAAAAGACAACTCACGCTGTTCATATACATCCCTGCAGCATGGGTCTAAAGTTTATCGGCATTGGCTATCTTCTACAGGCTAGACAAATCGATGTCCTAAACCATGAGCAGTTTTACAATAAGCGAGAATTGTTTTCCTGAGATTGCTTAAACATTGCACCTGCTAGTTATCTCGTTGACTAGGAATGAGGGTCAAAACGTAAAGAGAGCTCTATATCTAAACATATGCATATCCATAATCTAAATGTTTCCAGCTGTGTTATATATATATATATATATATATATATATATATATATATATATATATATATATATATATATATATATATATATATATATATATACACTACCGGTCAAAAGTTTTAGAACACCCCATTTTTCCAGTTTTATTGAAATTTAAGCAGTTCAAGTCCAGTGAATAACCTGAAATGGTACAAAGGTAAGCAGTAAACTGCCAGAGGTTAAAAAAAGTTTAGGTTACCAAAACTGAAAAATAATGTACATTTCAGAGTTATACAAAAGGCCTTTTCAGGGAACAAGTAATGGGTTAACAACTTACAGCTGTTCTGCAGCAATGGAAGTAAATTAAGCCTTGAAAGTTGATGCTAACAATTCCTACAGGTGTCCCAACTTTTGTTGATTACTTACAAACCCTCTGTCTGTATAAAAGCAGTGTTGGAACAGACTGTGTTACTACACCCTCTTAAGCATTATTTGGACAGTATTGTACTGCAGGAAGTAGTATATTGCTATCATAATGGCGAGAAAAGGCAATTAAGAAAGGAAGACAGACAGACCATTATAACCCTTAAAAGTGTAGGTCTTTCCTTTAGAGAAATTGCAAAGAAAGCCAAGGTGTCAGTGAGTACAGTTTCCTACACCATCAAAAGGCACTTGGAAACTGGAGGAAACTCTGACAGGAAGAGGTCTGGCAGACCCAAAGCCACAACAGAATCAGAAGACAAGTTTCTGAGAGTCAACAGCTTGCGTGATAGGCGGCTCACAGGACAACAGCTTCAAGCACAGCTTAACACTGGTCGAAGTAAGCAAGTCTCAGTTTCAACTGTGAAGAGAAGACTTCGAGCTGCAGGTTTGACAGGTCAGTGGCAGTAAGAAAGCCATTGCTAAGATGGCAAAATAAGAAAAAGAGGCTTGCCTGGGCCATGAAGCACCGCCAGTGGACTACTGAAGACTGGAAGAAGGTCTTATGGACCGATAAATCAAAATTTGAAATCTTGGTTCATCACGCAGGGATTTTATGCGCCGTCGAGTAGGCGAAAGGATGGTTCCTCGGTGTGTGACACCAACTGTCAAACATGGAGGAGGAAGCGTGATGGTCTGGGGCTCTTTGCTGGATCCAGAGTCGGCGACTTGCACAGAGTGGCACCCTGAACCAAAACGGCTACCACAGCATTTTGCAGTGCCATGCAATACCCTCTGGTATACGCCTAGTTGGTCAGGGTTCATCCTACAGCAAGATAATGACCCAAAACATACCTCCAGGCTATGTCAGAACTACCTTAGAAGAAAAGAACAAGGCGGTAGGCTTCAAATCATGGAATGGCCAGCACAGTCTCAGACTTAAACCCCATCGAGCTGGTTTGGGATGAACTGGACAGAAGGGTGAAAGCAAAGCAACCTACAAGTGCAACACATTTGTGGGAACTTCTGCAACAGTGTTGGGAAGAACTTTCGAACAATATTTGATTTCCATTGTAGAAAGAATGCCACGAGTGTGTTCGGCTGTTATATCTGCAAAAGATGGCTACTTTGAGTCAAAAATTTAGATTAAATTTTGTTAAACAAAACGATTCCATGATTTCTTTTTTATCGCCTATTGTTTATTTGTTCTATGCTTTAATTTCAGAGTACATTGAGACATTAAACTGCGTAAATTTCAATAAAAACTGGAAAAATGGAGGTGTTCTAAAACTTTTGACCGGTAGTGTATATATATATATACTGTAAATCATGCAAGCAGTTGTTCCACTGTTACTACTAGGCTAATAAAACACATTGTAGTGAGGAAGTCATAACTTAAAGAGGGAAACCTGCAGTTGTTTTTCCTAAATAGTAGCAAGTAAAATCCCATCAACTTTAATGTATTCCCATCCCTACAGACTGCAAAACTGGATTTATTTCCCCCTGCATGAGTTAAAGGTTACATATTTTCTTACACAATGTGATGGCAGCAGCCAACTCTTCCTTCTCTCACAATACACCCACTCTGCTGTTCATTGCAGCTGTGCAAACTGAAACTACCATGCAGCTTACCGAACTGAAGAACTATGCAGAAACATCTTTATTGGTTGCATGCTGTATTGAATATAGTTAGGGCTTCTGATTTTCGGTTTTAACTGATAAAACCCGCTAAAACACCCCCGATACAAAAAAAATGAAATCGGTGGACAAATTGTGGAAATGGTTAATCAATTCACAGTGACTTTACCCTTTTCCCATTAAAAAATAAAACCTACTACCAAAATAATAATAAATACATTCCCCAGTGCTGGTGGGCAATGTCCCGCCTTCCTGACTTGTCTCTATCATTGATTAATTCTAAATACTTTAAACCCGCCCCAACTACTGAGTGACAGCACATTCCCACATTTCTACTGGAGACTCCGCTTGCGAGAGCTAAATGTTCAGACCAGCTCAGACATTTCTATACTCAAAACAATGGAGTTTCACCTTTGGAATCTACCATACAGGTAGGTACTATTAGATAATCCCAATTAGCCAACTTATGTCCCCCTATAAAAAGTAAATTGCTCACTTTTTATCATAAACTTGGAGCCTAAATACTTCATATCTTGTCCAGCTGTGCTTAGTATGGTTTAAAACAGTAGATTTGATTAAAATCACCTGGGCCTTCTGTGTTGCCAAAAAACTATAAGATTGCAGCCAAGATGTTGCGCATTGTAACCAAAGTGGTTCTTCACTCCTAATATTCAATCATGCAAACTGTTCTAAGACCTGATTTCAGTTACAGACAACAGATTGAACAGAAGCAGAATTTAGCCTTTTAGCTCCACAACACGACCACACAGCAGCCCTGGACATGCAACTCGTCCCTCTCCATGAAACACTCCAAGACAAAGTAGTATTCCAAATTTACCAGTAAATCAAAATATTGCAGTATATATATATATATATATATATATATATATATATATATATATATATATATATATATATATATATATATATATATATATATATATATTTGTTTATTTAGCAGACGCCTTTATCTCGGGCGTGTGAACTATGCATCAGCTGCAGATTCACTTACAATTACATCTCACCCGAAAGACGGAGCACAAGGAGGTTAAGTGACTTGCTCAGGGTAACACAATGAGTCAGTGGCTGAGATGGGATTTGAACCAGGGACCTCCTGGTTACAAGTCCTTTTCTTTAACCACTGTACCACACATTAGAAAAAAAATTAGACATGTTGCATTTTTCTACTCTGATGCATTATGAGCATCAACAATTTACTTAAAGCCTCCACTAGTGTTTTCTACTATTATAACAACCTTGACTTGCATAAAGAAGGAAAACATTGAGTGAAATAGCTTGCATCACTCGATTTTCAAGGTGTGGTATCCGAAGCATAATCAACAAGTACAGAGAAGCATCATCTATAATTGACAAACCCAGGACTGGAAGACCCAAAAAGTTGTCTAACAAGGATGAGCAATACTTGAAGACAAGCGTTGAATGGACAACAGAACTGGTAGAAGGCACAGGTGTCGTTGTCCATCAGATCAACAGTACGGTCATTTTTTAAATCAGAACTTAAAGGAGGTGTTGCAGTAAGAATACCTCTGTTAAGAAAGGGGAACAAGACTAAAAGGCTACAATATCCACAAGAACACAGAAATTGGACTATGGAACAATGGTCAAAGGTAATAAAACACATACGTTTTTGGGAGTGTAATAGTGTCTGGATATTCACTTTGTGTAACACACTACTCACACTTGTCACAGGCACAACAAATTTTGAACAAGTGGATATAAAGTATTTTACACTCTGTATACTGTATTTGACAACACAAACCCATAAAACCTATATATTAAAAAAAACAAGTCACTGATTTTCCATACAGTTGATACACCTAACTGCAGTACATATGCATTGTAATTTTGTAGTGTACTATGCTTAAACTGTGCATCTCCCCAACTTTAGCACAATTTCACTATTATTATAGTAATATAGTAATCTTGAAATGTATTTTTGTTTACGACTGTAAGTCGCCCTGGATAAGGGCGTCTGCTAAGAAATAAATAAATAAATAAATAATGTAGTTTGATACATTCTCCTGTGTAAAACCCAGAGAGAGAGAGAGAGAGAGAGAACAACACTGGTATTTTGCCAGGGTATTGAAACTCGTAATCTCAAGTGGGCACACATGCTTTATCAGGGGGGAGAAAAAAAAAACAACAAAACAAAAACGGGAGAGAGCAAAGCCTGTTCCTCCCAAGAGCCACATTTTCAAACCCACTTTGGTCAAAAAGCTTTCTGTCACATGACTCCACAACTTTAGAACACTCCACCACTTAATGTAGTTACGGTTGATGTCCACTCAATCTGTGATTCAAAGTAAAATCTTTTTCTGCAAAGAATTTTATTTTGTCTAGGACACCACTGGAAATGACACCCTGGCCTCGATGGGCTTTATTACCTTCTAGAAATACTAAAAGAAACATATACTAATATCATTGGGTGGCATGGACTCCACCCCAGGTGGTAAAGTTGGATGGATCTCTTAATGGTCCCACTAGGAGGAAAGTGTGCAAGCTCATTTTGCACTCATTAGACATTAGCCTTCCAGAAGTGTGAATGGTGCTAGTTACAGCAGGTCTTATAGGTAAGAAAAAAGTCAAAAGTTGAAAATCTATATAAGAAAAGATTAAAAGAAATTGCAAAGGATAGGAGAGAATACCGGTCACAAAATGACCTTGATTTTTTAATTTTTTATAATAATAATAAAAGCCATCAATGCACATACATGTTATCTCGAGTAATCCAGCTTGTAAATAAGTGGCATTAATGGCAGGCACAATGATGAGCTGCAGTTTCCTGCATCAACGTATCAAACACGCTTGACAGTATATATAGTACTTAGTCAGAGCAAGAGCAAGTTTGTTCATATTTAAGATTATCTAGAACTTCAACATCAATACTTGCTCTGCTGGGGTTTGTAAGGGTACAGTTGTGTGTATAAGAGCTTTTCATCTCTGTCCTACAGAGGTTCTAAATAGTGGGGCTATAGCAGGGAAAAGCTGTTGGACACTTGTAGTTGGAAATTCTTCTGCCATTTTTCATGGTTTTAGTTGCATACATATTTCAAAGGAGTTTTATACTGACATCACTGTTTCTCAACACTCTTCTACTGGTATGATAAGCATTAGCAGGTCTTTGCAGTCTCCTTCAAGATGGTGAGTCAGATGCAGTGTGGTCCTTGTACCTGACTACCACCATTCACCTTCAGCCTTTCGAAAATCTGTTCAATGTGACTGAACTTTCTATCTTGAAAAGACAAACAAAACAATTGTTCCTACATGTACTGTATTATGAAAAAAGAAACACATTCAAAATAATTTATTGATGACACCATACAGACAAAAAATAATAAATCAATGTGTGTAAGGGTATTCCCAAGTCTAGTGCCAAAAGTCCAAATGATTAATATGCGGTACAAGTGGACAGGTCAGACAACTCATTTATTGTTCCTGACAAGCCTTTGCTTTCTGAACAAAACAGAAAGTAGAGCAAGCCAAAGGTTGTTATGAGCTTCTAATATCTGTACAGGATACACTGGAGACATCGCAAAATAAATGCTTCTGTAGGAGGGAAATAAACTTGGGAATATTGTTGCAAAAATTACAAATCCTAAATCGGTTTATATGCTAATCTTATGACATGTACACATACCATAAATTAGCACATGAATTGAAACACATAAAGTAACATTTTACAAAATGTAAGCGCTTAATTTAATTTGACCCCAGAATTCTTCTGTAACCAAATCTTGAACAGACAATCTCTGAACATCTTACACAATGCCAAGACCCAAAATATAATAAAAGGAATCTTCACTAATGCTTCCGTTTTTATCTTTAAATAGCAATAACAGCTCTGCTAACTCAATATCCCTGTATTTAAATTAGGATTCAAACAAACAACAACAACAACAACAACAACAAAAACACTTTCTGAGCCATATCAGTAATTTGGAGCTGAATTGTATTTCCAGGCCACAAAGCAGCCTGACAACATAAAAACCATTTACTAAACTATCACATTTTTAATTTATGTAATACATGTAAATATCACACAACAATACTGTAGAAAAGCACTAAAGAAAAGAGACTAGAAAGACGTAGTCAGAGAAGGATGTCATTGCCAGTCAGGCTACCATAAACTGTATGACTTACTGTCAGGTTGAAACAGGAAGTTGTTGAAATGGAGATAAAGTAATGTTGTTGGGCTGCTGCATGTTTAAGTGATTGTAGCTAACAAAATAATTCAATACATGTTCCCTGCGATACAAATCTGTTCACTATATACTGTAGATCTCAAATAGGCAGTTTTGACAGAAACACATGTTTTTAGCAAAATGCATTTTCATCTTAAATGCATGGTTTCATCTTAAATACTAGGTTAAAGAGATCACTGTTTGCTTTCAGATGGTCTTGCACTTCCTTTCAGATGGTCTTGCACTTCCTTGGTAATTTGACCTTTTTCATGAATAAAATAGTTAGATTGTCATCATATTGTTGGAATCGTTTATTGTAAGCCAAACTGTATTTCATTTATCAAAACAGCCTTTAAAACACAATATTCATTTAAGTCCCAAGTTAAACCTTTGTGAATAGGACCAGTAATTCATCATATTCTCTCCTATCCCCAAAAATATTCCAAGAAATCCTCTTTTTACTGCTTGTCTTCTTACATACAGTACATCATTGAGTTGTGTTTCAGTGTTTCATTTTTTTGCAGTTCCATATAGCATATCTTATTTGCCACTTAGATGGATCAGTGATTAACTATCTTTAGGTACAATGCTCTCTTGTTTTACTATTTGTTTAAATCTGTCTTTTTTTGCAGTACCTTGACTCAGGCAACTACAGATGCAGATGGACACACGTCTTTGTTCCTTTATTCCCTATAAGTATTTCTTTTTTTAATCTGGAAAGGGCAAGACATGCCATTTGGAAATCATGACGACAACTTTCGAAGGCTGTTTCCCATAGATTATTCTTAGAAATTTCCACAGGGATGATTCTTCTCCCATACCATAAAAATAGTGTCACTACTGAATTTGCAATGAAATTACTATTAGAATTTTCATGTCCCCAGTAAGTCTAATTTAGAATAGAACCATGCAACATTAACTAAACCCATGCAATAAGGAGGCTGTGTGGTCCAGTGGTTAAAGAAAGGGGCTTGTAACCATAAGGTCCCCGGTTCAAATCCCACCTTAGCCACTGCTTCATCGTGTGACCCTAAGCAAGTCACTTAACCTCCTTGTGTTCTGTCTTTTGGGTAAGACATAATTGTAAGTGACTTTGAAGCATAATAATAATAACATGCGTCTGCTAAATAAACAAATAATAATAACATAAAAATGCTTTAATAAATATATCAAATGTTTAGCTACTTAGAATGATTGGTTAACACTAAATGTACAGTAGGACAAAGCATTGTTTTTAAAGGAAACACACAAATTCTGCAAGCCAAAGGCAATTTGTTATACCTTATTCAGGTTCTAATGAGCGTATTAAAAATGTTTATCAATGAAAGGCTTTCAGGCTTTACAAAATAATTAGTTTCTTTAAAAAACCGTGGAACGTCTAAAAGATCCATATCAATGTGTGTGTTTTAGGTTTGTGGCACTCATCTCAACTAAATAACTTGGTATTGTTGTTGTTGCCATGTGTCTGTGAGGTTCTGATATAAACACACCCATCTGGCAAAATCATTTATTCTGGATGTTTGGCATTCTGCATTGCGCCAGTGTTTGACACTGAGTACACTGGCACCTAACCTTTCAACACAAAGTAGTGCTGACTCCCCTTTCTGTGCTGCACTGTAGTGATTCAAGACAGCTTGCTATTAAAATGTATTGTTTTGATAAAACTTTATTTGCCTGTAATCCTGCTGAATGGAAGCCCTCGTTTCCCAGCCTCTGTGCACACTGGCAGTGCGCAGCTGGGTGAAAGCTAGATCTACAGATGAAGAGCAACATATCACAATGGGCTAAATTCTCAAAGCTATTTACTACAATTCATCGTCAGCACAATTTTTTTCAGAAAGGAGAAACACACCCAATAGAGTTACAAAACCACAAATAAACAGCCAAGACTTTTAATTCAGGGGCTTGAATGAAGTAAATAAGTCATTTCTTATTTGTTTTATTAATTGAATTGGTGTTTCCATTCCGAAAAAAATGCTCGAATGACACAGCAGGTTACAGTTTATATTGCTTGTGATATAGGTAAAAAAAAAAATCAATTGATCAATTGATAACCCAAAATGTTTGTCTACAAATATCTGGTCTCCTCCTTGGCGTGTAAGTATGCAATCGTCCACAGAGTCACAGATTACCACGTGTGGGAGGCAGCAATACTAATCAAGCAGTAATAAAACATGATTGCTTTTTATTTCTTGTTTGTTTTGTGATATTAATAGTGCTTTTTGGTAATATGTAAAGAATAGATCTGGCTGCAAAAAAAAAAAAGCACCTGTCTTTATAATGAGAAAGTCCTTACATTAAACATAATGATATTGCAATATTATATGTTTTAACAAATTATGTATTTTGAAATGAATTATACATGTTGTGAACAAATACTGTAATTACACTCCATGGTTCAGTGTAATTACATGGCATTTATTAAAAATCTGACCAACGTTTCACTTGCTATATAAAACTAAAGATAGCAGTTTGCTTTAAACATTACATGTACAATTATTTGCAGCTTTGTTGTCAGTGAAGGAGCTGGTTTCAAAATGTAACCAGATGCTGCAGTTTCTAGTCACTAAACCCCAGCTTGGTGTGAAAAGTCATTTGTTTTTATTAGTGTCGTGTTTTGCTTTACCTGCCACATTTTGTCCTGATGGCTTTTCTGAATGTAATAAATGCTCTTTTAAGCGTGGTTGCAGGGTCATTGGCTCGCATATTTTGTCATGATATGTGCCAGCTGATCACTGTCAAATAGCTTGGTTTGGTGATTAGTAACCTCTTTGATTGTTGTTTCCTGCTCTTCAACACCACATTTTAGTGTTTAAAAAAAAAAAAAAAAAGCAAGCAAACAAAAAAAAAAGCTGCATGAATATATTTGTAATTGTAGAATATGATTGGACATGCAGGCTAATTAGCAATATATTTTTTAAAAATCCATTGGCTGAGAAAAAAAGTTGTAATTTTCTTAGACAATGAAAAACTTGACACTATTGAAGTTTGATCCTTCTATACAAGGAAGAAAAAAGAGAGGTTACTGACTAGAAGTATCAAACGCATCTCATTTCCTGTGTGACCCACAAAGGCCACTCACTTAACTGACTGTGTCCCATAAAGATGTCACAGAGTGATCTTTTATTCTTTTTTCTTTTTTTCTTTTCTGTTGCGATGGGTTGAAAAACCTTTCTGCACTTGGGGAAATGAAAAATGAAAAGAAAAAGGAATTGACTTGAGGAGTGGTACAATAATCGTGACGTTTGAACAGATATGCTCGTGACAAACCTGCCAATCTTGAAACAGACCATTTTGACCCAAAGTCAACTGAGATATTTCTTTCCTTTTAAACAACCATAGTAAAGTTACCTGAACCATTTTACCAGGTTTACTATGTTTTAATATACTTGATTTACAAAGGATCAATTAAAACTGAACCGGAGCAACAGCTGCTGACTAGAAAAAAAAAAAAACTACCCAAAAACATAGTAACTAAAAAGCTTGCAAAGCCACAGGCCTATTTGGCATGCAAACAATAAAAATAAAATGTAATGAAAATTGATCAAACGTGCTTGTCTTGTTTGCAATTTAGGAAGCACGCATTGTCTTGTTGTTTAAACGTTTTACATAAAATGTATATTTTTTATACTTGTGTTATCTGTTTCTTTTCACAACAGCTGTCCTGGTGTCTCCTTAACGAAGTAAAACTACTTTGGTCAGTTGTTGATGCTGAAATCCACTAGAACGCACCGTTTTGTATGAAAACAAAAAATCTCCCCCAAGTTTGTTCCCATCTCACTGGTATACACTGGAATTAACTCTAATTCATTCTTAGTCCACTGGTATTTACCGTCATTTATTATTTTTCCCCTTCCCTTGAACAAAATACAAATCATGTCCCTCTGGGCATTGACAAGAGCAGGATATGGTGCACATACTAACCCAATAATGCCAAATGATTTCCTGTTTTTTTTTGGTTTTTTTTTATAAAATAGGGAACTTAAATTGAATTCTAAATTCACACGATCGTTATCACATACTGTATAGAAATGTGTGTAGATGTGCATTTGAAAGGAGTCGATAACATTCCTTTTCACATCCTAAGAGTTCTTCAAACCACCTTACAGGTACATGGCATTCTAATGGAATGAGACCTGGACTTTTAGATCCCTGACAGACTGGACAGTGTTGTGCTAGGGTTGGGTTTGAAGTGATGAGGAGCGCTGCCTTACTAAACACATATATTCTAAAAGCCACACAGTTAGAGTTTCTGAATCTGCTACTTCACAATGACTCTTGATAAATTGTCTTTGAACCATTTCTGGTTGATTTTGCTGCACATTCCACACATTTTAACAGCATAACACTGAGCAGCCCTCATCATTATCTTCTTCTGCAAATCCAGTGGGAGGACAGGCTGTCCACATGAAGGTCTGAAAAAGGAGTAGCCTATAAAAGGCAGTAACCAATGATATGGGACATTCATTTTCATTGAAGACAGCTGTATAAACTATATAACAATTCTTGTGATCTTTTTTTCTCTTTTAGAGTAGTAGCTTATCTTTTAGAGTGAAAGGCCAGCAGTTAAATTTAATGTCGTATCTTTCCAATTCTCAACTACTATATTGAGAAAACTATTGCAATATAATTCTTTAAAAAAATATGTGTTGCCAGGACTCAATACAGTCATGAATGGACTAAAAGTAAAGCTATAAATGTATTTCCTGCCGTTGGACGTTGTTTCAAGCTGTTATCGTGGCAATGTCACTGTGCACAAAACAGGGAAACGGTAGGGTGGTGGGGCAGGACCTTCCTGAACTCTGAGGTAACTACTGTCATTCAAACTCACATTTAGTTATTCCTTGTGTCACTCTCAAAAATAAAATTCTAGAGCTTTGATAAACTTTATGTGTCCAGTAGGAGCAAGGGTTTCCTTCCTACTGAAAATGTTAAACTCTGTTGCTGCACTAATAACTTGCGGGCTTCACTAACACTGCACTGATTGCTTTGTGACTAAAGCCCAGACTATCTTGAGAAACTGAATGGGCTGAGAGTAAGATTATATTTTGCATTTCTTGTTTAGTTGTTGTTTTGTTCATCCAGTATATTTTATTATTAAAAAAATTAATCACACAAAACAAAAACATATAGTAATAATAAAAGGCCAAAAGTGTTATTTAAAGCAAGCCGCAGAAAAAAAAATACACAATGTCTGGATGTTCCCTTTTACATGCTCTGTCACGCCTGCAGCTTGTGCAAAATACAGCTGCTAGAATGCTAACGAGAACAAAAAAAAGGGCTCACATTACTCCAGTGTTGGCATCTGCTGATGCTGGCCTCCTGTGTTTTCCGAGGGTGGATCGTAAAAGGATGGGAGAGGCTGCTTTCTGTTTTAATGCTCCCACACTCTGGAACTCCATACCGTCTTTTATTAGAGATTCACCCTCGATTAAATCTCGATTAAAAACATATTTTTATAATATTGCTTTTTCCTAATATTAATATATTTTAGTTTGAGTTTTTACTTCTGCTTTTAAAAATTGTACTTTTTTTGTTTCTGTGTTTTATTCTGTTTGTAAAGCACTTTGAGCTGTATTGCACATGAATTGCACTATATAAATATATTATACATATATTACTATATAAATATATTATTATTATTATTATTATTATTATTATTATTATTATATAAATCCTTTGGCCTGTAACCAATGTCTTTACCTGTAGTAATTGGCTTTGCTTTAGTATTTCTATACAAAAGAAAAACCTGCGCAATCAACTCTTTTCCTAACAGAAAGATTATATCTTATCTTAACAAATCCTTTACGAGTTTCTACAGAATATATTTGTTTTACTAGAATTCCTAATTCAGTATACCAAGAGAAAACCCATGTAGTCCTGAAGGTGCATCAGATCTATAAATAACTGAATGCATTAACAATACAGCGGAAAGATTTATACAAGCTTAAGGAATCAGCCTGTTTATATACTCAATACTTTGAACGTAAGCAATGTAGAAACCATTACTAAATACACTGTATTTCAAATGTTCTTGTTTACAAAAATAATAAACATTACACACATGCATAGCTTTTTATCTTCAAGCAAATGTAATCCAGATATTCCGACATCACAGAGATGCTTCAAATCAGGGAATACAAATTAGAAACAGTCATCTGTTAAAGATTTTTTTCTTCTTGAGTCATTTACAGATCCTTTAAACAGAAGATATAGGAAGGATGTGGTGTTGGATTCTGTACAAAAAACACAATACGGTTGTGATTTTCAATGTGTATCTGACACATAAGCTAGAAATATTAAAAATAAAACCAATACCTAAGCATAACATTAACAACTATTCAACTATACAACTATTCAATACGCCATTATTTTGTAACAATACTTAAATTGTGTAATTTCTCATTCCAGAATGATTTCAAGTCATGCCATACAAATGTATATTGTAATATAGTAGTAATAGTAATATGCTTCAGGCAGGGCAAGTTTTTGTTTCTATATGTAAGTAATCACACTTTTACATGCAGGCCAACACCAATAGTAATTCCAAAATTCTCAATTCCAGACATGTTAATCAAGTATTCAGAATCCATAAGTTCAATTCTGAATCTGTGTTCTTGGAATCTATTCAATTTGAAAGGGAACACATGTAAAAGTGTCTGTTGGACATCAAGCTTGCCTGGAAAACTCAGATGCTACAACATTAACCACAACTGGGTGATAACAAGCTAGAACTATTTGTCAGGTTTCACACCCCCACTATACACAGTATATTGTATATGAAAACAAACATCATTTCAGATTGTGAAGTGCATTTGCCCTATAACTTTTTTGCTTGATAATTTTCAAAAGAGGTGTTATTGGCACTACCCATCCACACTGATGTATTTTGACAGTGGTTGTACTGCCTTATAAAGCACCAATCCATAACTCACCTATGACACAGCAGAGTCATACCAAGGCCAGTTTCCCATGCACTTCTGGGACTGATGCAATTAACAAATAATCCACCAGAAAAGAACACCACATCCTTCTGTTTCGTCCAGAAAAGTACACCACATCCTTCTGTTTCATCCAGAATGCCAAGTGGAGGTAATGGGCGAACCAGATTCCCCAACAGTTAATTGTGCCTCTTGAGAAAAAATCTGCTATTGTAGGTACAATTATTTACCGGAACCTGTTCAAGGAGGACACCACCCTGTAATTTCCTGGTTTCACCGGTGGCTGGAGGAAACCTTTGATGCAACAATCAGGCATTTCCGTCAAAGTCAATGAAAAATTGGCAAGGTTCCAGCATGAACTGCTTAATGTTCAGCCTGAGTTCATGAAGAATTTGCACATAGACAAATACTAAGCACTACAATACACTTATCGGCATGCTGATATGATTCAACACATCATATGATGGAATTTATTAATAAAAAACAGGATCCTTAAGAGCCTTCACTAATACTCTTCTACTGAACAATGCCTGTCCTGTAAACTAGTTGCATTCAACGTCAGACAAAAGTCCAGCCTTCCTACAGCACCTATCAGTGCACAATGTGCACGCGCATGATGAGTGCATGACCAGCACTGTATTTAAAGTGCATGTGCATGACCAGCACATGACCTGTACTGTATTTAAAGTGCATGTGGGGCTTTGACCTACTCTACCCCTTGAACTTGACTTCTACGCACATGTTATCATATTATTACATCTGTATAAACATGTGACCCTGTGTAAAATAGAACATCGGTGCATGACACCTGTAGGCTGCGAATACACACACACGTCAGCAGAACAGCTGTATAAACCAAAAGGAATCAGCAGATCAAAATGATGTCCAGATGTCAAATCAACATTGATTCATGAGGAGAAAGAACAAATGTATTCCGGAATTACAGCCTCATTGTGTAATGTTGAGTAGTAAGAGTAGAAGTATCAGTCGTAGTGGTTGTAGTGGTAATAGTATTGCTCTAGTTGTAGTCGTAGTATCATGCAATCTGTACTTAGGCAGCTTTTGCATGTTCTGCCTGATAACTCTTGAACACTGAATAAGAGGACTTACCCGAGCACCCTTTTCTGGAAAACATTTACATCCGCTGCTGCAGTCTCTGCCTCCACATGGCCCCGTGTAGGACTTCCCACCCTGCGAAATAACAGCAGGAAAGAGAAAACTTCAATATCACACTGAACATGGAATACCTGCATCACAATATTGTGGTAGTTTATTTGTACCTTCCATAAATCAATTTCCTAAATCAAATTTTAGTTTGAAAACAAATGAATCACACAGCACAGATAACAATTACATTATAAGAAAGCAAACAAACATCTGTATATCTTGAAAATTAGGCATATTTAAATATTTAAAACTAAAAATATAGCCCCCAGAAAATAATACCTAATCCTGATGACTTCCTAGGCCATTGTAGTCTGTCCTCCTTTTTGTCATACTCTCTTAAGTTTATTAACTATATTAACCATTTAAATTAAGTCCATATACTAGGGGCGGCGCCACGCTTGGGCCTGAGGGGCCTGGGCCCACCCATTTTGCTCATGGGCCCACCCAGTTATGGAGCGATTGACAATTAAAAAAATTTCATGCCAAACCGTATCAGACTGTTATCCGCTGCAGTGAGTCTAGCTCATCCTTGTGGATCAAAAAATATATCCGTCCCACCCACCTCAGCACCGTTGCCATGGTTATGAAAAAAAAGATTGGTGATTGGATGGCTGAGATATGAGATCTTATGTCTTCGATACAATAGTATCGAAATTACAGCGGGTCGGCAGCATACACACAGAAACTTTTCTTTCATTGCAAGGCATGCAAGCAACCAGCTTGTGCAACTGCTGTTTAGTTATTTTTTACATTTGTAATTAGCTATCTAAGTACCTACAAAGGGCAACAGTGTGGAGTAATGGTTAGGGCTCTGGACTCCTGACTGGAAGGTCATGGGTTCAATCCCAGGTGGGGGGCACTGCTGTTGTACATTTGAGTAAGTAAAAACCCAACTGTATAAATCGGTAATTGTATGTACAAAATGTGATATCTTGTAACAATTGGGAGTCGCCCTGGATAAGGGTGTATGCTAAGAAATATAATACCGAATGTTTAGCCAACTTTGCAGTAAACCATACCTATATTTGTGTCTTACGCATTAGCTATGTCCCGACAAATTTTGTAAAAAGAAAACGAACCGACGAATCAACAAATGCGCCAGTAATGTAAGTACCTACATTTCATTTTATTTCGATTTTACAATTGTGTATGTAGGCCTACTTATAACCAGTGTACAGCTGGTTACACAATATTTTGTTTTGAAGTGTTTATTTTATTATAGTTTTTCATTTTTGAAGTCGTGCTATGAGGTAGGGTAATGTGAAAAAAAGCCTTTATGTTATTTTTGTAAATAATGACTTTGTTTTCACAATTTTGCTAGTTTCTGTTTGCACTTTGTCAAATGAAACAGTTTTTGCAGTTATTATGCACAGTGTGTTTGTTTCTGTAGGTTGTATGCATATGTGCTTTGTATTTGTAGTGTATACTTGCAACTACTGTTATAAACTGCAAAACATGTTCGCCTTGCTTCACTCAGCACCATACATTTTCAGTCTTGGCTACGTTGCGCTGCTCAAACCCCGGGGAGATATTTGATGTATTCAGAGTTTTAATTGATTTAAATCATGTTTGTAACGTAAACGCTTTCCTGTGACGTCAGACCTTTGGTACTTGCCCGTCCACCCGAAGTTGGGGCCCACCCAAATTTCTATTCCTAGCTACGCCCCTGCCATACACACAACAAGTACAAGTTTAAGATGTGCCCAATCGCCCCCCACTGAAGTAGCAAGTTCCTGATTAACTACAGTTGCAATGTTTTTCCACTTTTGCTAACATAAAGAAACAGTTAAGAAACCAATGAGGCTACACTGGGCCAGATTCACAGAGCTGGGTTAATAGGTGTCTTATTTTCTGACAGTCACTTCTTCCAATTTAAATAGCTGGTACCACCAATTTAAAGATGGCATTAAAATCTTCCTAGAGAATATTGAATTAGTCTCAATATAATGAGATTTAACTCTGCAGTGTTAGCTGTCGCATGTCTGAACGTGGATTTGCTTGTATTGCACCTTTAATGCAAAAATACTATGCAAAGGCCTAAGAAAAACGGATGGATTCATCATCTTCTCGTGTTCATGTGTAGTTAAATGCTAGTGTGAACATTTATTTATGTCTTTATTTCAAATGTTTTACAAGCATAACCTCATTGAGATGACACCTTTCATTCTCAGAATTACTCCTATGACAAGACTGGAAAGGAAATATTTCAAATTCATACACGAATTGTACACAAGACACCTGCTAATATTGCTGTTTCAAAAAAGTACTGTAGTGTTTTCAACACAGATAGGCCTTCAGTTTGTCTCAATAAGGTGTCATTAATAATTGCATTAAGGTTTTGTGAGTAGCATGTGAACAGGACATTAATGAGGTAAGAAACATTACTAGCACTTAAAACAAAAACAAAAAGACAAAATTAACTCTCTGTGAATGAATGGGATTGAAGTACATGAAAAAAGTCCTTTAGTACAGCGAAACAGGGAAACATTGTAGTGAATATGGACAAATCAGCCTTTTTTTCTCCTTGGAAGGCTCTACTGTACATTCTGTAAACTAGTGTGGAGACTGCATCTTTAAAATGGCAGATTTCTCTATAGTAATAAACTATGCTATCTGTATACCCTGTGTTATGTAATGTATGCTGCTGCACACATATTTATATGCTGTTCAGCATCATGTCACCACAACACAACAGAATTAATTCTACACCTATGGCCAAAAGTTTTGCATCACCTAGAATTTTAGGATTGAGACAGAATTTAAAAACATCATGTAATCAAAGAAACTACCAAATGATATTGCAAAAGTTAATTCTATACAGAGGGTGATGCAAAACTTTTGTCCATAGCTGTACACTGTATGTTATGTATGCAGCACACATATTTACATACTGTTCAGCATAATGCCACCACAACAGAATCCATTCTACTGTGTTTCACAGTAAGACAGTATTTCGTTTTACAATTTGCCTATGATATAAACAATGTTATATTTTCTATTCAGAATTGGTTAATTTAAAGTGGCAGACAAAGAATCAGAGGAATTTATATGATTGCTTAGTCACAATATAGGCTTCTTAAAAACACAAAGACCACATTGATTTCCTTTCTCTTTATTCAAAGGACCCTTTTGTCCTGTGATGGGTTCATTTCATGCTTCTACACCTCCATCCAACAAAAGCCAGTTCTCTGGAAAGAATGTATGTTTTTTTTTCTTCTTTTAACTACTGTCTGAAACTACAGTATAGCCACAGGACAGTTGTCAATTTAAAGAGCTGTGACTTCTTAATACATTTCTTCATAACGCAACATAATGAATGTATTGGAATGTATCACGTATCATAAGCAAATTGAATCAATGCACTGTTTTTTTTAAGTATAATGAAACAACGGCATGTTTTCTGTGATATAGTAAGATTAAAGTAACTAAAGGAGAGGGACATAATCTGTATGGCGCAACTTTTGTTTTCCCTGATAGGTGTTGACATTTATTTGTGGTTGAGCTGGCATTATAGCAGCAATTGCAGATGATTTTGCATGGTTTCATAAAATCACGCTTTGGGGTTGAAGCCAACAGCCTATAAAATTGTCATTGTAAAGCAAAGCTTAACAGAAATGCCAGCCTAGCTTTTCAATATCTGACTTCTATAAATGTGCTATAGTATACAAGTATAGTATAAGATAACATACATTGTAGAAACTTTTCAAAGCACAGAAAAACATAGTAAATCCTAAGGATGTATGGCAAACCATTGTCAAAACTATGGCTAACTATAGGCCACTCTTAATGTTGTCTCATGAATATTCATGAGCCATTCCAGAACGAGGGTAACAGGGTTCAATTCAAAACAATCATGACGGCTAATGTCAGTTGCACCGATCGGGATCTGTCTTTTGTGCCAGAATTAACATTTTCAACAGTGGAAACTTACACTCAGTGGTGAGTTAATTTGCGATTTAGAATACATCTGCGTGGCATACATTTCTCACACTGGTTGCAGTTTATGTAGACACTACAATGTGACGGTAATCATGTAAAAAGTCACTATCAAATGCCATTCTTTTGTAAACATTATTCATATGATATACAGAGTGTTTGAATTGTAAACTTTTAACAAAGGGAACGATAGGTTACGGATGTAACCCCGGTCCCCTGAAAGAGAAGATGACCGCCAAATTGAATACTTTTGGGATATGCCTGCTTGTCAGGTATTCGCTGAGCATTTTATAACAAAGCTGCCGATAGGCCCCTCCGCGGAGTGACGTCCTCAGTCCTGCCTCACCAAGGTAATAAATAGTCACTGAGCAGTAAATCTGTAAAACATCCGTAACCTATCGTTCCCTTTCAATTCGATAATGACCGCCAAACCTTTGGGAAAGTATACCAGAGCTGTCGTGAGGGAGAATAAGCAGACAGCATCAGAGGGACATCTCTCTACCGCCATCTAGTGCTGGTGGTGTGAGCGTGCAACCTCAAGGACCCTAGTGCCTATTAAAGGCATAGAGGGATCTATGACATTAAGTCGGTAGAATCTGGTAAAGGTATGCGGGTTAGTCCAGCTAGCCGCAGTACATATATCGGTCAATGAGGCACCTCTGAAGAGGGCCCATGACGTAGCCACACCTCTGGTTGAGTGTGCGGCCACCCTCCCAGGTGGGGGTAGGCCGGCATTAGTATACGCAGTCGAAACCGTGTCCACAATCCAATGGGACAGTCGCTGCTTAGAGAGGGCTTGACCTCGGGTCCGTTCACCATTACAAACGAAGAGCTGGTCAGACGCAGCGCTCTCGTTCTATTCACATAGCATCTCAATGCTCAAACTGGGCAGAGGAAATCTCCTATCCGACTCCTCCAGCCATGCACCAGTTTTTTAAATATTTCCACTTATAGGCATACAACGCTCTTGTGGAAGAAGCCCTAGCGTTCTGCAGTGTACTCACTACTGCGTCTGAGAGCCCTAGGGCGGACAGACGGTCCCGTTCAGGGGCCAGACACACAGTTGGAGTTTGCCCGGTTCTGGGTGCCTTCCATTGAGGCGTGTGCGGCTGGCACTGGACACGGTGGGCACTGAGGCCGGGTCGTGCCAAGAGGGTTTGACCTCCTCCAGGAAGTCCGGAAATGCTGGAAAGGGTTGGGGGGTCGAAGTCTGCGCTGGTCTGAAAACAGACCTGAACTGCTCAGAACTTGCCTTCTTGGGTACCTGGAGGAAGTTGGCGGCCCTTTCCATCAGAGATGAAACAAGCCTGAACCACATTTTAATTAATAAAATACTAATGGTATTAAAAAAAATAAAAAATAAAAACTCAGAGAAAGTGACACACACTCGAAAAGAATATTTTAGGGATGACAAGCAATTATAGTCTTCTCAAGTTTGTGTAACTTTCTTCGCTGTTTTTAAATACAATATAATTCATTATAATGCCCTTCCGGGTCCATCTCATTCTGGCTTTTACCCCAAGTCGAATGTAAATATAAAACATAGGTGTGGCCCTTAGATTTTCTGTGTGTGCTGTTTTTCTGTTTGTTTTTGGAAACCAGTGAAGGCAATGCTCAGCCTTGAAGCCATATTTTTGTAAGTTTCGTTTTGTGCTTATTGTCTATTATTTCTGTTTAAAACCTTTTTGTTTGGCCCTCGTGCCAGTTTATTTTGTATTTTTGTATATTAAAGAGCTTTATTTTTGAACTTTTCACACTGTCTCTGAGTCTCAACCTCTGTCATCCTGTCACATTTGGTGTTAGGTGTGGGATAGCACCACCTGGAGGCAGTATTTTTTTTTTTTTTGAGTTTTGTGAGTTTTTTTTTTTTTTTGAAAAAAAAAAAAAAAACAATGGGCAGAAGAAGCAGGCAGCGGCAGCAGCATCATCAAAAGCTGCTGCCACCCCAGCTGGAGGACCCAGCCAGCCTTTTTCCCTAGTGCTCCTGGTGTGGAAAGGAGGACCACCTCTGGAGATCCTGCCCAGAGGTGCCACCTGTGGACTGGTGTGGGCGCTGCAAGGTCTACGGCCACAACTGGGCAGGATGCCCCTACGCCCTGGCCCAGGAGGAGGCAGTGGGGCATATCGGCACACAGTGGCCATCTGCCCCATCCAAACAGAGGGGAGGAGGGGCTGCATTTTTTTCATGAAACTCAGAATATATTTTACTCATTAAAATGTATGATGTCAGGAATACAGTAAGTCGATATAGCTGCTGAAATTTTAAATACTTATATCTATAGGTTATACTATTTTTGGAAATGTTACACTTCTTAATCTACTGAGAAGCCATAATATATCAAACAGCTTCAACTGGCTTTCTTTTTAATTTAGATACTGTATATAGGCCAAGAATATATTTCTTTTCAATCTGGGTATTTTGTCAAAAATGTATAACATCTGAAACAAAAAGATATGAAAGTACCGTTCTCCTTTTTGAGAACAACTGGTGCTCGTCATCAAACCTTAATCTCTCTGATGTCTTTAATTAAACTAACTTTGGACCAGTATTTAAACAGCTAAGATCAGATCAGATCAGATGTGGGGGGTAATAAAAAAGTCATGAATCTCCTGTCTTGTCTGCTTTTAAGCAAGTTTAAAGACTTATTTTGTTTTTGTCTGTTTCTTAACAAAATACTGTGGTTAACCATGTCTAGTTCATAATTCCATAGAAGCCCTTAGCTTTGTACATGAACCCAGTTGCACAATGTGCCTTTTCCAACAGGATAAAGTTTCTTCATTATAATTATGTCTAACAAGTTACAGCACACCGGTGAGGAAATACAAAGACTGTAAATACTGTAAATGACACTGTTTCAAGCAATACTGATGTGTTTCTTCCTCTTTTAATGTCAAGAATTCTTCCTTGGTCATTAACTAGCCAATTATTATGCACTCATATTTAACATACAGATAAGAACATAAGAACATAAGAACATAAGAAAGTTTACAAATGAGAGGAGGCCATTCAGCCCATCTTGCTCGTTTGGTTGTTAGTAGCTTATTGATCCCAGAATCTCATCAAGCAGCTTATTGAAGGATCCCAGGGTGTCAACTTCAACAACATTACTGGGGAGTTGGTTTCAGACCTTCACAATTCTCTGTGTAAAAAAAGTGCCTCCTATTTTCTATTCTGAATGCCCCTTTATCTAATCTCCATTTGTTACCCCTGGTCCTTGTTTCTTTTTTTCAGGTCAAAAAAGTCCCCTGGGTCAACATTGTCTATACCTTTTAGGATTTTGAATGTTTGAATCAGATCACCGCGTAGTCTTCTTTGTTCAAGACTGAAAAGATTCAATTCTTTTAGCCTGTCTGCATACGACATGCCTTTTAAACCCGGGATAATTCTGGTTGCTCTTCTTTGCACTCTTTCTAGAGCAGCAATATCCTTTTTGTAACGAGGTGACCAGAACTGAACACAGTATTCTATGTGAGGTCTTACTAATGCATTGTAAAGTTTTCGCATTACTTCCCTTGATTTAAATTCAACACTTTTCACAATATATCCAAGCATCTTGTTGGCCTTTTTTATAGCTTCCCCACATTGTCTAGATGAAGACATTTCTCAGTCAACATAAACTCCTAGGTCTTTTTCATAGATTCCTTCTTCAATTTCAGTATCTCAGTACTTCAGTATCTCCCATGTGATATAGGTCAGACATATAAATGAAATGTAATCAAATTAACCTAGGAATAAAATTCATAAAGACTGGGTAGCTTGACCTGGGAGGTGCAATGGAAACGTATATATATATATATATATACACTACCATTCAAAAGTTTGGGGTCACTTAGAAATTTCCTTGTTTTCGAAAGAAAAGCAAATTTTTTGTCCATTAAAATAACATCAAATTGATCAGAAATACAGTGACATAGAGACATTGTTAATGTTGTAAATGACTATTGTAGCTGGAAACGGCTGATTTGTAATGGAATATCTACATAGGCGTACAGAGGCCCATTATCAGCAACCATCAGTCCTGTGTTCCAATGGCACGTTGTGTTTGCTAATCCAAGTTTATCATTTTAAAAGGCTAATTGATCATTAGAAAACCCTTTTGCAATTATGTTAGCACAGCTGAAAAATGTTGTGCTGATTAAAGAAGCAATAAAACTGGCCTTCTTTAGACTAGTTGAGTATCTGGAGCATCAGCAATTGTGGGTTCGATTACAGGCTCAAAATGGCCAGAAACAAAGAACTTTCTTCTGAAACTCGTCAGTCTATTCTTGTTCTGAGAAATGAAGGCTATTCCATGCGAGAAATTGCCAAGAAACTGAAGATCTCGTACAACGCTGTGTACTACTCCCTTCACAGAACAGCGCAAACTGGCTCTAACCAGAATAGAAAGAGGAGTGGGAGGCCCCGGTGCACAACTGAGCAAGAGGACAAATACATTAGAGTGTCTAGTTTGAGAAACAGACGCCTCACAGGTCCTCAACTGGCAGCTTCATTAAATAGTACCCGCAAAACACCAGTCTCAACGTCAATAGTGAAGAGGTGACTCCGGGATGCTGGCCTTCTAGGCAGAGTTGCAAAGAAAAAGCCATATCTCAGACTGGCCAGTAAAAAGAAAGATTAAGATGAGCAAAAGAACACAGACACTGGACAGAGGAAGATTGGAAAAAAGTGTTATGGACAGACGAATCTAAGTTTGAGGTGTTCGGATCACAAAGAAGAACATTCGTGAGACGCAGACGAAATGAAAAGATGCTGGAGGAGTGATTGACGCCATCTGTCAAGCATGGTGGAGGAGATGTGATGGTCTGGGGGTGCTTTGGTAGTGGTAAAGTGGGAGATTTATACAGGGTAAAAGGGATCTTGAAGAAGGAAGGCTATCACTCCATTTTGCAACGCCATGCCATACCCTGTGGACGGCGCTTGATCGGAGCCAATTTCCTCCTACAACAGGACAATGACCCAAAGCACAGCTCCAAACTATGCAAGAACTATTTAGGGAAGAAGCAGTCAGCTGGTATTCTGTCTATAATGGAGTGGCCAGCACAGTCACCGGATCTCAACCCTATTGAGCTGTTGTGGGAGCAGCTTGACCGTATGGTACGTAAGAAGTGCCCATCAAGCCAATCCAACTTGTGGGAGGTGCTTCAGGAAGCATGGGGTGAAATCTTTTCAGATTACCTCAACAAATTGACAACTAGAATGCCAAAGGTCTGCAAGGCTGTAATTGCTGCAAATGGAGGATTCTTTGACGAAAGCAAAGTTTGAAGGACACAATTATTATTTCAATTAAAAATCATTATTTCTAACCTTGTCAATGACTATATTTCCTATTCATTTTGCTATATTTCCTATTTAAACTCATTTCATGTATGTTTTCATGGAAAACAAGGAAATTTCTAAGTGACCCCAAACTTTTGAACGGTAGTATATATATATATATATATATATATATATACAGTATGTATATATATATATATATATACAATATGTATATAGTGGCAGACTGGGGGGGGAGGAGAGAAATATAGTCCAGGAGGGGTTAAAGGACTACATCCCCCAGAATGCCATGGGAGTGAACCAGGAGGAGGTACACCTGGCTCCCATTGAATGTAATGAAGCCCTGCATAAAAGGGTTGTAAACCCTGTAATGTGGGCTGCTGTGCCAGGCTGTGTGAAGCTGTGTGTTGCTGGGTGAAGTACCACTCCTCCACTTTGAGGCAGGTGAGGCAGGTTTCCTGATCCACCTGTGGTGATGGTATGGCCTTCAGGTGGATCCACTCCTCCGCGGTCTCCACCTCACCTCGATCAAAGGCCTGCACAAAGAGGGGATCTTCATATGGGCACACATCAGGGAGGTGCCCATACTCCAGGCAGGAGAGGCACCATGAAGCCCCTCCTCCCTTCAACTCCCTCTGACGATCATGCCACCTCTTCATGTATGCATCCACTTTATCCATTTTTATTTATTTATTTATTTTCCAAACACAAAACACTTATTCGAAAAAAAACGAACAAAAAAAAAAACGACCTTTTCTTTCCTGGTCTGGCTCCTGGAGGCGTTGTTTGTCCCACGCAGGACACCATATGTGGCAGGATGGCTTGCAGTGGTGAGGTGTGGTGACGTCACGGACCAGGAAGTAACTGAACCAAAACAACAATGGATGGGCGGGTGAAGCTGAACGCTACTGCGGTCAGTGTTTTTAATAAATAATAATACAAAACAAAAAGACTTAAACAAATAACAAAACAAAAAGGCACAAGGGCCAAACAAACCAGACAGATAAACAAACAAGTAAGTGTCGTGCTGGCTAATCCAGTACGTTTTAGCAATTGTTATTTTTAAACTGTCTCCACTCTTTCTCCCCGTACCTCCTCTCTGTACACCCAACCCTGCGGCACGGACAGTTGCAGGTTCTTATACTCTGGCCGAGGGGTTAACTAGCTGTTAATTATCTTATTACCCCTCGGCCATAGTCTGCATGCGTTTGGTAAGGATGAGTGACTGTCAGCTTGTTAAATAATCAGTAGCTGATCAGCCACGCATCCTCACGGGTTTTAAATATACAAAACAAATAATAACAAAAGACGCGGCGCTTTTATCCGCGCCGCAAACAAATACAAATAATAATAAATAAATACATAGGGGCGGGACACTCCGCCACAAGGGGTTAAAGGACTACATCCCCCAGAATCCCACGGGAGTGAGCCAGGAAGAGGTACACCTGGCTCCCATTGAATGTAATGAAGCCCTGCATAAAAGGGTTGTAAACCCTGTAATGAGGGCTGCTGTGCCAGGCTGTGTGAAGCCGTGTGTTCCTGGGTGAAGGTACGGTGAAACCTACGGTTGGGTTAATGCTGGATTTTTGTAAACTGTGTGTAAGAATGTATTGTTTTTGTAACTGGGACACGACTTACCCATCCAGTTAGTTAGTTTTAGTGTTAGTTTAGGGAATCTGTAAAAGTTTAGTCACTGCTCCAAAACGGAGGTAGGATTTTTGTTTGTTTATTTTTGTTATTGTAAATACAAAAATGCGCAACACACTTTAAAAATCAAAATTCCTGTGTTGGGTCCAGTGTTTTAAAGGGGCAAACAAACCTTGAGTGAGTGAGATTTCTTACAATATATAAAACAAAAATGACATTTTAAAAAGCTGAGCAAAAGCCATGCAGTAGATTTGTATTATGTATTATTTATAACACACTACTTTTAATCCTCCAACATAATTTGCATTGTCCAGTAAAACAGTGAGATGCAGCCATACAGCTAGGCAACATCCCATTACAATGTCCGTAGTTTAACTTGAAAAAAGGGGACACAGATCTGGCTATAGAAATCATTGCATAAATGTTAAACCTCAGTATAAAAGTGAACTCACAAAAGCACCATTGTAACTGGCAATGAAACAAAGTTTATCACTTAGTGCTGAGCGCATAATGGCTAGTGTGTGGATTGCTAATGGTTTTGCTAAGGTTTCGGAGCAGTAAAGACCAGGAATATTGCAGAATGAGTCGGTGTAGACGTTTGTCTTGCATTCCTCAAACATGCACATGCTCTTGATTGTGCAAGAACATCATTTTGCCAGTAGGAGATTCAAGAAAGTAGAGACAAGAGCCTCTTATTCATGTCATAAATGTCAGTAGTTGCAGTTAATCACTGATTATATAGTTATTTTTAATTAATAGAGCAATACAAAATAAAATCATAAAAAAAGTATCTTTGTCCTTAACTATCTTCTGTAGGTTCCCTGCTGCTAATACTAAGAGTACGCAGTGTCTAGCTGTTTGTGTGCAAACCAAACACACTCATCTTGTACAGTTCAGTAAAATCAATGTAATATTTACTGTATACTTTGTAAAATACAACAGGAAAATACATTAGCATGGATATTTGAAAAGAAAAAATAGCAAACGGTCAGATGAGATTCTTTACAAACACAGAAGTAGAAAACTACAAACAGTATGACAGGGATTCATAAAATACTAGCATATCAAAAACATACATTAAATCTCCAAAATGTCTCCTTCATGCTGACTTACTGACAATTAAAATTAGGCTTCAGGACAAAGAACAACTTATTCATGAGAGCTTTGAAGATTACAGGTGAAATGCAAATCAAGAGAATAAAGTTACCACAAAGAAATGTAAACTGAAATGTAAACTTGGCACAATCGGCCAGAAAGCAATGGGGTCTATCATCGGCTGTGGTTCTCCCAGCCTGCTATCTAGAACACTTTATAGTTCCCCCTTATAGGCCAACATTGTCAAAAGATTATCCAAAATGTAGGTGTGGTAAACATTGTGGCCATATTAGATGATGGGTAGTTATTTGGTGGTCATATCAAAATGACAGTGATAACATGAAGTCTGTTTTTTCCAGATTCACTAATCTGTTCCCACAACACAATTCCAACATCTTTGGCCATACACATGAGTTCCATTGTTTTTGGTGCACCAAGTGTGCACCACAGAGACAACTGTCTTATTTCTTTCTTTTACTGTCTTTCTATTGGAAGACAGCAAGTCTTCATAAATGAATGACCTCAGCCAATTCTGAATGAACATTGTGCTCCTCACATCACAACAGGGGTGTTGTTTTCAAATGGATGTGACTTCCCATTGCTGGCACTAACTCCAGGCCATGTTCCTCCAGAAAGAAGTTTGTTTCATGTTTGGAAAACTCAAAACATGTAATGCACCAAAAAAAGAAGCAATATTGTGTTGACTATTCACTGTATCTGCAACCACTCCAAATGCTTTACGCAGTCTTTGCAGATCAATAATGGTGCACAGCTGAACACGATAAAAATCTGTTTACACTGTTCCAAAATATCAGATACCTACAACGTTACCAATGGTATACACTGAGAAACTTTGCCTTTTAGTACAGTAGACTCAATATTACATGGATTGTGATGTGTTGGAGTGTATTTGATGTCAAACTGGTACTCTGACTGGCTGAAGGTCCTACAAAACATCAAATGTCAGACTTCTGCTGAGACAATGGAATGTTAATGCTTTGTAATGAAAACACAAAATGCAGGAAAACAAAAACAAAATAGACATTTCCAAGACGTTTAGGTCCATTTGTGTATTTATTGAAGTGATTTCAAATATTAAACCTGTACTTTTACGTTTAACTACATTTGTTTCATTTTCAGTGATGTTAATAAGGTTGTAAGTAAATCAATCCAGGTGGTAAACACACTGTTTAGATCCCACGGTATTTGTGTTTATGGTTCATTTGATCAGTTGAGACATGAAACCAATGTTCTGTATACTCTGTGGATTTTAAACAGCTCATGCCATTCCTTTGAAGAACAGGACTGTTAACCCCAGTGCTAAATGTCAAATTCCAGTATAGGTCAAACATATCTATTTGGTCCTATTTAAATGGGAACAAGAATTCCCAGACAACGTAATGTTGCTTATCACGCAGTGTATCTTTCCTGAGAAAATACATTTGGGGTTACAAAAAGTGAGCCATATAAGAGCTACAGTATGAGGGGCACTATTATGTACTGTAAGAAAAAGGTTCACTTTAAATTTAGTGGGGTAAAAAATATGAAAGAAAACTAAATGTTGACAAGTGTTTCCATGGGTAAAATTAAGCATCATTCACACAAGAATATGGATTTCTAAGCAGTATAAGCTTTAACTATCAAAATGGAATGTTTTACTGGGTTGACAATAGTCTTTGTTTTACTGGAAACCACGCACCATGAAATATGGATCTTAGAGCTATACAAACATCAAAAAAATCTGAAATACAAAACTGCTTTGACTTCTCTAGAAACCTCTATCCTCAATACATCACATTACACCTGTCACCTTCATCTTCCATTCCAAACTAACAAAGGTATATTACTGTGGGAACGATATTCATCTTGTAAGTGATGTCAGCGCAAATACCCAAGTCCTAAGGCATCCTCATCATACAAATCAAAGTTTACATCCATTTTTATTTATCATGGTGCGCTGCAGTAGTCAGAGTTTTATGACGTGGTTCTCGTTTTTTTTTGTTAGATACGAGGTGGAGTATAGGGGTGTATCGATTCACACGGTGAACTGTGATGTTTTTCTTGACGCTACGATTATCGATACAGTGACCCCTGTATCCATACACTGTTTTTAAGTAAAATTTGATCTGCTAACATAAACATGAGCATGCATTCATTTGTGTACACTGATAATTAAATAATGTTATTTATTAGCATGCACTCAAGAAGCCTCTCCTACCAATCACTGTGTTAAGAGTGTTGACAATCTCATAATGGCGATGGCGAAATTCAACCTGCTCTGGCTGGTTTAAAATCCAGTGTGGACTCACCTCATGTTCTTGAACGAGTCACGCTGTGTATAAAATATGTAAGGCTCCAATTTGCAGGGATGCAGACTGGGACTAAAATGGTTACAAATGCTTTTTTTATTTTTTCTTTGTAAAGAGAAGGATGGTAACAAATACACTAATAATAATACCAATTTCATTGAATACAAGTGCTTGTAAGCGCAGATAGGTGCTGTATTAACACCAGCATAACATAGGTAAACCTAGTTTCATGCACTAGTGACGTTAACGAAACGTGTTTGCGTGTTGTGTAAACATTTAGTACTTAATATTGTAAATAGCAGAACCAACTCACTGCAAACTTGTTTTTACTAAAAAATAAATACACTTAACAAAACCTTCATCCCTCAGACTAGACACTACAAACAGTGTACATTTTAATGCTTATTGACATCCAGAAAACTCAACACACATCTGAATTTACTGCACAATAAAGACATAAAATGAACACATTTTATAACTGTGCTTCAAATTATTTTTCTTTTCAGTAAAATACCAGGAAAAAGTAGATCGTTATTTAAATTTATTTAAGAATTAAAACAGTGCCGGCAGACTTTGCTAGTTAATTTTGCAAGATTTAATTTGCCAGCACTTGACAAAACAAAAAACACTCAGTTCTTGCACCAAAGGATTTCAGGATTTCAAGTAGAAATGGTTTAGAATGTATTACCTTATACAGTTTATTGGCTATAAAATTGTTTATAGACAATATACTAGAGCTGCATAATTTATTGTACTGGTTGACTCCATGTACCTGTAGTTTCTTATTTCAGTCACCATAGGCAGTAAATAAGGCTGCATACTGTGCCGTTCCCACTATTAAAGATCATAATTTACAGTCACCATAGTTCTTCATGTCACCCATGGGAAGTAAAACATTTGAAAACATGGTGGGTTTTCTGGAATGTCGGACAAAATAATGTCAAAGTTAAAAGAAAACAAAATAATCTCTCCGAAATTTGTTTAACCTTTAAGTACTTGCAATTTATCTAAATCATATTCATGTTTAACTGTCTTGTGGCTATCGCTTAGTTCTGCACTACAATAAATCTAAACAAATTGGAGAAAGCCTCATGAAATAGCAGCCTGGATATACCCCAGACAACTTAATAATCCTTCTGTCTTCTACCTCCATGCCTTTGTAACAGGTGCCTGTGATAAAGATTGATCAGGAAACAGGATAACCGTACGACACCCAGCTTTATCTAGTAGTAAGTCAAAGTATGTAGGCATGTAGGGTTTTTGAGCAAAAAGCTCACTGGTCTTGTAACAGTGTCTGATCACACCTGCAGCAGTGGCACAGAACATGTTCAGCAGTAAAAATAAATACTTTATATCATGTACATTTTCATAACATTAAATGTATTACCTGTTTAAATGATGTACTGTTGTTCCAAACTATTACAGCAAAAATGACTCAATCATAGGGTCTGCTTCTCGAAAGGCTGAGGTGTGGTGGTGTTAGAGATTAGAACAGGTGTAAACCTGTATTTTCTGTCCTATCTGAAACTGTGATTCTGTTGTATGCCCCTAATGACAATTTCTAAAACCATCTCGCTTCAGAAAGTCAGCTTTTATTAGGAGTCTTTTCAGAAGTAAACCCTGTGGTTGAAAAACAAAATAATACTGTTAGTAGGCCTGGTAAATGCAGATCTAAGCAGAAACAGCAATACTGTAAATAACAGGATATTAAACAGTAAGGTAGAAGACAAAAAGGTAGAATGTAGAAGACAAAAAAAGAACATAACACCATCTGGCTGGATAGATGTTATAAAAAATGGGACACACCATTTAATTACTTAGTAAATACATGTGTACTTATACATGTGTACTTACAATGTTATTATGCATAGTTACAATGTACTTAATGTGTAGAACATTTAGCACGATATATGTAAGTAGACAATTGTATCAGAAAAGGGTTAGGGTTCGGATTATGTTTAGAGTTAGGGTGAGGGTTAGGGTTATATTATGCAAAAAGTTTTACACATTAAGTACATTGTAACTATGCATAATAAAATAGTAATTATGTGTAAGTACACATGTATTTACTAAGTAACTACTATTTAAATACACAGTAATTAGAGACACCATGTAACGTGTTACCAAAAAGTTTAGTTCAGTTGTTCCATAGGACGGACAAAAAAAATAACATCCATTCCGTCTATTCAGCTTCCAAAATAGGTTTATTTAAAAACTAGGAGGCTGACCCCAGATGCATGTATTGTACCACTACTGCTCATTCCCTTCCTACTGTATCCTTAAAGATCAAGAGTGGGATTTTCATTAGTGTTGCAAATGGACTAAAGAGATGTATACTTGCACTGTTGGACATTTAATTTTCATAATATTTGGTTTTCAATATCTCATAGTGGTATTTGCAAACGCCACTGTTAAAATTAATGGAATTAACCCCAGGAAAATCAAGTACCTGTATAATATTCATAGTGGCGAGAAAGAACCACAGTAAACTACGGTTAAGCATCTTAAGTGAACTATGATGGCGCATGGTATGGAAAAAGCATGGGAAACTGCAATCTCGCTGTTGAAATGTACTGTTCTATGAGATGCTGTGGGAGTAACATGTTTTACATTTCAAAGGAATGATAGATGCAGTGTTTTGACAGTTTGACACAGGTTGCAGGGAATATCTTTGTGATTTTATACACAAGGGCAGTGCGTGCGTGGAAAACCATATGCTGAACTTTAAACATACATTTTATTTAGACAAGGCCACAGGTCCTTGTGTAAATAAGCTGATCCAGCAGATCTTTTGGGTTATAGTAATATGAATAATAATGTGCATTCCAAGACTTGGACATGGGAGGTTAAACACAGCTGGAAGTGAATCTTACGCTAATAGTTGACAAAAAATGTAATGTCTTGTCAAGTACCAGCATCCTCCTTAAATGACTTAATTCACTTTAAAATAATTGAATGCACACAAACAACACACATAAGCATAAAACCACATAAAACCATCAATGTATTATACTGATGGGTTCCTGTTGCCTCAAGTATTACATAATGTTGTACATTATGATCAGTAAAGACAATATGGTTTCAATAGAAATGATTCAGAATTTAGCAAATTAATAGAACAGTACCACTTTTTTTTACAGTTTCAGGTCTTGCCTAGTTATACATTCTGGTAAAAAAGTGCAATCCAAATACAGGAGCAACTAAACATGCATATACATATATATATATATACAGTACTGTGCAAAAGTTTTAGGCAGGTGTGAAAAAATGCTGTAAAGTAAGAATGCTTTCAAAAATAGACATGTTAATAGATTATATTTATCAATTAACTAAATGCAAAGTGAGTGAACAGAAGAAAAATCTAAATCAAATCCATATTTGGTGTGACCACCCTTTGCCTTCAAAACAGCATCAAGCATCAATTCTTCTAGGTATACTTGCACACAGTTTTTGAAGGAACTCGGCAGGTAGGTTGGCCCAAACATCTTGGAGAACTAACCACAGTTCTTCTGTGGATTTAGGCAGCCTCAGTTGCTTCTCTCTCTTCATGTAATCCCAGACAGACTCGATGATGTTGAGATCAGGGCTCTGTGGGGGCCATACCATCACTTCCAGGACTCCTTGTTCTTCTTTACGCTGAAGATAGTTCTTAATGACTTTCGCTGTATGTTTGGGGTCGTTGTCATGCTGCAGAATAAATTTGGGGCCAATCAGATGCCTCCCTGATGGTATTGCATGATGGATAAGTATCTGCCTGTACTTCTCAGCATTGAGGAGACCATTAATTCTGACCAAATCCCCAACTCCATTTGCAGAAATGCAGCCCCAAACTTGCAAGGAACCTCCACCATGCTTCACTGTTGCCTGCAGACACTCATTCGTATGCGCTCTCCAGCCCTTCGGCGAACAAACTGCCTTCTGCTACAGCCAAATATTTCAAATTTTGACTCATCAGTCCAGAGCACCTGCTGCCATTTTTCTGCACCCCAGTTCCTGTGTTTTCGTGCATAGTTGAGTCGCTTGGCCTTGTTTCCACGTCGGAGGTATGGCTTTTTGGCTGCAAGTCTTCCATGAAGGGCACTTCTGACCAGACTTCTCCTGACAGTAGATGGGTGTACCAGGGTCCCACTGTTTTCTGCCAGTTCTGAGCTGATGGCACTGCTGGACATCTTCCGATTGCGAAGGGAAGTAAGCATGATGTGTCTTTCATCTGCTGCAGTAAGTTTCCTTGGCCGACCACTGCGTCTACGGTCCTCAACGTTGCCCGTTTCTTTGTGCTTCTTCAAAAGAGCTTGGACAGCACATCTGGAAACCCCTGTCTGCCTTGAAATTTCTGCCTGGGAGAGACCTTGCTGATGCAATATAACTACCTTGTGTCTTGTTGCTGTGCTCAGTCTTGCCATGGTGTATGACTTTTGACAGTAAACTGTCTTCAGCAACCTCACCTTATTAGCTGAGTTTGGCTGTTCCTCACCCAGTTTTATTCCTCCTACACAGCTGTTTCTGTTTCAGTTAATGATTGTGTTTCAACCTACATATTGAATTGATGATCATTAGCACCTGTTTGGTATAATTGTTTAATCATACACCTGACTATATGCCTACAAAATCCCTGACTTTGTGCAAGTGTACCTAGAAGAATTGATGCTGTTTTGAAGGCAAAGGGTGGTCACACCAAATATGTATTTGATTTAGATTTTTCTTCTGTTCACTCACTTTGCATTTAGTTAATTGATAAATACAATCTATTAACATGTCTATTTTTGAAAGCATTCTTACTTTACAGCATTTTTTTCACACCTGCCTAAAACTTTTGCACAGTACTGTATATATATATATATATATATATATATATATATATATATATATATATATATATATATATATATATATATATACAAATTGGATTTAACCAAGGACCATTGGCAGTTTTACTGACCAAATGTGACTTGCTCCCACAAAATCAATCACATATGACCCCATGACAAAATGAGTAGATTCAGCTCTTTCAAATTACACCAAATTTATTCAAATATCTTTAAAAATGAGAAAATTACAACTTTTTAGTCTCGAGTAAGAGAAATCCTAATTCTGAGAAATTCATGAATAATAAAGAAAAGCAACAATTTTCAATGATGTACATTTGCTATGTCCTTAGCAATGCATATTCAGGTTTATGCTAGACACTTAAAATGTGGCAGGCTTTAAGAGATTGGTCTACTCTAACACTTTAATTTGGAGAGTGAGACACTTATGTATTTTTATTTTATTACCTTGCAACCTACAGGCCCTTTAAAAAAAGTTAAATAGGATTCCATTGGATTCTATTGGATTTTGTCAGGGCACCTATTTGGCTGTTGGTGCAACTGGGAAACGGCTTGCTCACATGGGTCTTGACAAAGCAATTGTGTTTCAGAATATAAGTTACCCAATATTTTAGAGAACAAGCCATGTGGGTGTGTGTGTGTGTGTGTGTGTGTGTGTGTGTGTGTGTGTGTGTGTGTGTGTGTGTAAATCAGGCAATAAACACATGTGGGGTTAGATTAGATTTTTTTTTTGGTGCTTCTTAAACAGTTTACTAAAACTAAAACATTATGACTGGAGCGCTTCCCTCTCTTCATCTATGTTTACAACCCCTCCCTCGGTTTCACTCCCTTCAATTACATTTTCTCCCTCTGTTGAATCAGACTCGTCTAACCCCAGATGAATCGGTAACGGTGTCCTCCGAATCGCAATCTTGGACACAAAATAATCCTCAATCAGATTCAGAGATGGAAACAGAAAGAAAGCATTATAGCAATCAGCCTTTTGGTGCGTTCCCGTTAAAGAGAGACAGGTGTATCAGTCAGCTGTGTGCAGCAGTGACATTTAAATACATCAGTTGAGAAAGCTTTGTGTTTTACTTTTTTTTTTGTGCAATGTCTTTATATGATGGAGCGCACGCTTGCAGATACTGGCAGTGTGTTGGTGTAGCTTTTAAATGCATTTGAGTTAAACAAAGCAAGCTTCATAAACGCAAAGCTTACCGGCCGTTTGTTTAAAATAGCCGAAGTAATATTTAAACCAAGCTTTTTATCGGCTGTTGGCAATATTAAGAAAGAGCGAAAAGTACCGTGACAGAGATATTAAGAAAGCAGAACCAGAGAGGAAGGCACTTCTAGAGTTAAGAAAGAAGCCATCAGTTGCAGGTTCACATTACTGTTTGTTTTGTATTTTTTAAAGCTTTGCGTGGAGATGACTTATAGTAAACCACACAGAAACACTGTTTATTGTAGCCTAATTAATCTCGTTTACAGTTGCTTACTTTTAAAGCAAAGAATTTCCCCGTGTTTAAAGCAGTTTGAGTGTTTTTGTTTACTAACCTATTTATGCATGTGTAAATGTCATTTTCTATAGATTTCTATAGATGTTCACAAATCCGACTTTTTCACATGTCCGGCTATATCCCAGGGGGTTGAACATGCGACGGTGTACTGTATTAATAAAACAAAAAAAAACTATCAAAATAGAAAGCATACAATACTGTGAATAGAATTCCTCAATGTGTGTCAACTTTCAATGTCGAAAAGATGAGGTGGTATGCGGCTTTGAATGAACGTCTGCTTCACTTTAAATTAGGCATAATTAACAGTTCTCACACGAAAAGCACTCGACTGAAATGTGTATGTTATAAAAACGCTTTAAAATAAAGATTTTAAAACTGTTTAACACAAATAGCTGTTACCAAGTTATAGTTTAGACTTCAAACTATCAAAATAACATGAAAACCAAAAATTGTTCAGGGCCGCCATTTTTTTCGCCTCTGTAGCAAAAGGAATGTTGGCGACATGCGACTGATTTCGTGGAAGCAGGTCACAAATGTTATACTGAAAAATAAATACAAATGGATATACTGTATATATTAGGAAATTCCAGAAAGGTCTGCAATGTTGAAATAGTGAATAATCTAGTATTAACATTTTGCAGTTTTTTGGAGTTGATTTATGTGAGAAGGTCACACACCTGCTTTACTGTACTAATACCCCTGGGTTTGCAAAACGTACAGCGTAGAATATCTTGTACACTAGACTACTCATTTTCTTGGAATGAAGGCTGTGGGAACAATAAATGGCATTTTCTACAGTCTGTGATAATAGAGATAATATATCCCATACTCTATGGAGGTGTATGTATGAGCTTCTCCTCAGTCTAAGTGGAATATTTCCTTCTCTATACTGTAGATGCTTCACAATTTGCAGATACCCCTGTGCAGAGAGGGCCATGCTAAAGACACACTACAGCAATACCATTATCAGTCTAATACTATTATACAGTGTATTTTAAATTAGTCATTTTTTTACTCCAATGTTAAGGTAATGGCTAGTATGTTAAAAGCAAAGAGAATGGAGATCACTGATCTGGCTGAAGGACATGTCTTTGGACGTTAACAGCGAAACAGAGAGAGCAAAAACACTTAAGGGAAATCAAGAGTGACGCAAAAGAGAAAATTAAGATTGTCCTCTATCGATCAAGGCAAATTAGCGATAAAGGATTAGCTGAACAAATTAAAAAGCTACACTGATCTACTAAATATACATGAACAAAGTCAATCAACTGTAACTATGTGCTATAGATAAAATTATTTAACATCATTAAAAAATGTAAACCAAGTCATAAATGGTGGCAGTGTATCAAGGTACCAGAGTCAAACCTCTAAAAGTGCTTGCCTGATTAACCTGCATGGCTTGAAAAATACTTGAGACTTAAGTACTGTATCTGTTGTAGATTACACTGTTATCATAGAAAGAAAACAAATGGCGTTGGCAAGATTTATGAGAATAAAATAAACCTTGGACCAGCAAGTACTTTCCTTATGAAGGTGCACAAATATTCTACAATTTGTATGGTAAGCCCTAATATTGTTTATCATAAGCATGTTCATAAATCTATGAACATGACACTGGAATCTGAGGTTGCTGATCCTGATGCGGTTATAATTTGAAGTCTAGTTCATATCCTACAGCTGGTATGTGCTGGTATGATATTTTATTGCATGCCAAGCAACAGCAACACAAAGGGCAGACGGATTCTGAACAAAATTAACTTCCATGTCCACTTCATCAGATCAATGAAGGTTCTGTCTGCAAATGAGCTGGAGCAGTCGTCTTTCCTCTTTCCATGAAGGCCCCTTGTCTTTCTTCAGAAAACAGCCTTTCCATTAAGTGAATTATAATGTATAAAGTGTTCATGACAGAAACAAGGCCAACCCCTCTGCAGAAGGCATACCCCCCTTTTAAGTGTGAAACAGAACCCCTATTTACCATCGGAAGAACTATGCAATTACAACTTAATCACATTCAGTAAATCTAATTGCTGTGGTATGCAAAATGAATATCAGCATCAAAGAGTAGTGATTCCAGAACTAGCACATTCCTAGCTTCATTTGGACATTGGTAATTTTATTTTTTATTTTTTGCTCAGTACAAAGGTATTTCAGTTCTGTCTGAGTTCAGCCATAAATGGAAGACCTGGTTTTGATCATAGCTATGCCACCTGGGAGCATTTCCATTTCTCTGAACAAACCAAAGTATTTTTATTATGAGTATCATGGAACAAATAAAAACAAGAATTTATCACAAAAACATGAGGTACGGAAAGCAACAGATCAAGCAGCCATTGCCAAATTGTTACCTTTGCTAAAGCCCACCCCTAATTTGCACAGGAAATGTAAGGTTTTTCAAGGTTCAGCCTCACTAAAATTGACACAAATACTAGATCCAATTACATTAGGTCTCTTTCCATGGATGCAAATCTAAAATCCAACTAAAATACCCCCGCCATGGCTGTCAATACCTAATGTACAGTCATGGCCGGCCGGTGATGAATGAGAAATCAGCAATATGAAAAAGATAACCGCTACGACCGACAATATATACACTCTATGTACATTTAACAATGTCTGACATAAAGACAAACAAACAGGGTGGCTCCATATACCCCAGATTTGATGCAATCAATCATTTGTGCTAAAGAATGTCCTTAGAAACTTCCATCACAATTGGACAAGCGGTTCTCTAGCTACATGCACATTCTATGCTATAGAATGACTCAATCTCTTGGTATAGACCTAGCAACATACCTCCACTTTTTACCGCCGCCCACCTCACCTTTTTCCACTGTGGGGATATGCATCCCCAATGGGGGATAAGAAGCCATCACAATCATGTGTAGCATGACAAGCACATGCTGTAGTAGCCCAGGATACCACATTAAATTAAGTGTGTTATCCAATGAGTGTCAAAAGCAAAAGTGTCAAAAGTACAGTACCTATGAACAATTAATGGGAAAGTAAATTCTTTTTGATAACATCCCTGAAAGTTGGGTAACAACATTACATTTAAGTGTATATATGAGTTATTTTTTCAAACAAAAAAAAAAAAAAATATATAAAATAATTATAATTAAATAATTTGCTGAATGGATTACAAACTTCAATGAACACCTCTGAGAAAGAGTTTCAAAGTTTCTAGACACTACGCACTAGCAGTCTCTGCCAAAGCTGACTACCCCTCTTCAAGATAAACTGAAAGCTCCATTACCCACACACACTGCACTATGTGCTCTTGTGTTGCGACTATAAAAGGAAGCACAGAGAAACACACCCATCGAAGTCAAGATTCTTTTCTAAAGTAGGAATCCAGACACAGAGGAATGAAGTGGATGAATTCTTGAAACCCATATTTAAACAATCATAATTCAAACTTGCATTTTTTTTTAAATGTTGGTGTTCCCACATTTTCCTAGCATAAATAAAGATACAGATGTTAGACAAAAGAGAGAAATGCTTGATAAATGTACACCAAGAATCTTGTCCAGGGCCAGTAAGGTTACTGTAAGTCGTGGCTTAAAAACGTTCACCGCAGCCCATCACATATAAAAGAAAACACACATTAGCATTAAACAATGGCTTTTTGACAGTCTTTTGACAATAACCAAATGCAACAGCTAATGCGAAAACCAAAGCGGAACACAGCTACCCATGATGACACAGAAGTGCTACTGCTAAGCTACTCCTAAAGGAATTGTTAAACAAGAGGACAACACTGAAATTCAACAAACAGATAAATGACTGCTAAATAAATAAATGTAACCAGTTCAGTATTTTAAACACGTTGAGCTTACTTTCAAGATCTTGTTAATTGGCCATTTGTCAGTGATGCCTGATTGCATAGAAATCAGCTGATACTAGATCTTTGGTACCGTCCCCATATCTTTATGTTCAACATTTCTCTTCCAAAGCATAAGTAATATTGTCAGTATATCTAACACACAGTATTTTTAAACAAGTAATACCAATACTTAATTTCTAGACTAGTATTCTGTGCTATCACTTTTCTGTCTCTAAACCTTTGTAAGGGGCTTCTTGTCAGCTTGACCCTTTTACAAAAACTGTAAAAACAAATGTGAATGCAATTGCAACTACCCAGTTCCTCTTTCCCTAATTGAGTTCTTTAAATCATGTATGCACGCATGTTTCAATTTAAAAAAGCCACAAAGCCTTGGGTACAAAACCACATTTCTTTTAAAAGAAAATTGTCAGGGGGGCACTGGTTAGGGGTCTGTAACAATTAAAAATAACTCCCATTTTCTGCTTTGTGTCGCAGAGGAGGATGATTAAACTGCAGCAGTGTTTATTGTTCAGGGAATTTCACATGAAAGTCTGTTTGACAGATGTTAGAAACATCGCCATTGTAATACATGATGCGACGATAGGAAAATATATAGCTTTGTTATTCAATCATATAAGCTTGATTCACTTTTTTAGTAGAAGTCTAGATGATATTTTCTTGCATGTGATGTTGAGGGGCCCAAGAGCTCATCAAACCTCAACCAGTGCTTGTCTGCCAATAAAACATGTCCTTTCAGCAGAGAGACACCCCACTGTAGATTAAGATTCCACAACGGTTGACCCTACCGTGAACTTGCGCTCTGTCTCTTCTACAGCACATTGTAGACCCTCCCCTTGACTGGCAAAATGCTTACAAATCTGCTAGTGTAAAGGGTTAATTAGGTCTAGGAAGTGAACAACCAGTTTGATTGTTTTGCTTTGGGTTTTTAAAACAACAGGTCTTTCATTCCAGCATGTATTTATTTACCCTGTAAAGTTTTACCTACAAATGTGAAATCCAGTCTGTGGCTAAAATCACTTCCCTTTTAAAGCTGTAATAAACAATATCAACTATTTACAACAAGACAACAACAAGCACATTGATAACACAAATGTTCAAAGGCCTCTTCCAGTGTAACTCGTAAGTATAAGCTCTCCAAGCAGAGCAGTTGCCTCAGCCCAAGCGGCCACAGTAAATGAATGAGCCTTGTTAACCCTCACTAAGACCAGCTCCATTCTAACAGTGTCTCTAAAAGTGTTTAAAATGAGAATTCCACTGTGGTGCAACAGCCTGGTTTTTAAGAGAAAAATCTATTCATTTTCCACATGTTTTATAGATCAACCCTTATGATGAATCCAAGAGACAAAGGGTAGACTGCCAGGGCCGAGTCCCACTAGACACTAAGTGGGCATTGCCTCATCTGAGTCTCAAATGCTCTCACAAATATGCTTATAGTAACATATACAGAAATCTAAGTAGAATGGCATGCAAACAATTGGGATAGCTGTACAATGCTGTTGTTTTCGGTCCTGAAAATAGTCACAGTAGTTGCTCCACTTTGTTTTCTAACTTGGCAGGAGTGGCTTCTGTACTGTGACCCTCCATTGGTGGTACATACAGGGTTAGAAACTCATACTAGCCTTGCACCCTGTCCTGGGTTTCCAAATTAACATAAATTAAGGCAACATCCCCTTATAGGCAATCAACAGACACAAGTGAGACTTATTCAAGTGCAATCTGTTGAGAGCAGATTTAGCAGAGACCTGAATGTTCAAACTCCTGACACCTGTTGATTTCAATTTTTAACAATATTTCCAGGGATAGAAACTTCCATTAGTCAGAGCAAGGGGAGTTCTTAAACCCAGGACTGGGTGCAGGACTAGTGGAGGTTTCTAACCCTGTAAATGTAATTAAACATTCTTTATTCACAGCATGTGGTTTTGACTTGCAGGTATTAGGATCCCACCTGAGCCTCACGCTCACTGTCAATACAGCACACACTGTAGGACTATTGGATTAGGTGGGATCAGGTGAGGTCCTAATAACTTATGTACAGAGAGGAAAAATGGACAGGATTGTGAATCCTAATTCTCACAGTATTTTTGGATGAGCTTCATTTGAGTCATCTTCAGGAAAATGAAAATGGACTTGTACGTAATAGGAACAGGCTTGGTTCCTTTTCAGGATGTGCAGTAAATCCACTACTACAGTAGAATGACTTGAAAACAGGGGTTAATTTGTGCTGGATCACACCAAATCTGACAAGCGAAAATTAAACAGTTTGTTAAAACGTATGAAAAACAATTGGTTTTTTGTTGCAAAAAATAACTATACACATAACATGTACAAAAAAAAATGCTTTCCTGTTCCATGAATTTAATCACAAATGTTTACTGTAATGATATATTTTAGGATCTGACATCTATGGATCAGAACATTTGAAAAATGTTGTCCGCCGAATGACAGCACGGCAAAATAACTATCGTTTTTGCTCCTGTTCATCATATTTTCAAAAAACCTGAAGATTGTCAAAACAATGGCTAAGCAATTGTCATCATGCAGCTGCCAACGCTAACAATAAGGCATGAAACCCACAAGCAGATGAGAACATGAAGCATATATGGGAGCTACTGTAAATCATGGTCAGTACATTAGGTCTGTAAATCAAAAATGCCATCCTTCTTTCTTTAATTATAAGATCTGGTACCTTTTTGTTTACAAATTAAGTTAGTGAAAAGCACACCTACAGATTAAAATGTTTATGAATTAAAAAGCAAATGATATTCAACCACTGAAAATGTTATCACGATGCAGCTGTTCCATTACTGTTATTGTTAGGAAACTCAATGGACCCTCCCCATTACTGTGGAATTGGAAGGGAGGAAGCATTCAAGGACAGGGTTGTGCATGCCTGTTTCCTCCTGCAGTTCTACAGCTAGGTCACACTGTTACTTTAGCAACAAGACCATAATATACTATTGAAGAACTCTTGATAAGTGTTCGCTCATCATTTGTGCCTTTTTTTTTGTGCTTCCGTTTGACTGTGACGAAATGTTTAACCATGGGCAGAAAAACTGTGCTGATTGATATGCAGTAGTTTTATTTTCAGTTCTTACAATCCCACTAAATTATGAGAATGGTGCTGGATTGGCAGCACTGAGATAAGATACCTATATATTTATCCACAGAGCTGACAACCTGAGCCTGGACCGCTGCCCTGGAGGGAGGAGACGGATTAGTCTCTATGCCCAGGCATTGCACTTAAAAAAAAATCATCTGCAAATGTACATATTGCCAGTTGTGCAGACTTTTGTGGTGGCTTGTAATGTAAATACCCTCTCTCCACTGAGCACTAAGATAACCAAAATCAATTCACACCTCTCTACTAGGAACTGGTTCTGAACTCAAATACACTGGTGGCTGTCAAAATCTTTAACCACAATGTACACACCAGTGTAACCACTAACCCTGCCCCCTGCAACACTCTGCCCCTGCATTAGTAGATCTGATTTTGTACTGTGTTTTTCTTTCTGAGGTGTGTGTCAGTGTTGCAGGGGAGCAGGCTTACACTCCAGTGTACCAGATGTAATTAGGAGTTAGGCATGATTCTGAGATCGCTGCTGATGTTACCAGGACACGATTAATACAGCACGAAATTATACAATGTGAATCTAAACTACAAGATGAATGCATTAGTTAAGATAACTCTGATATTTCAGGCCTATACCAAGTTGTTTTTTAAAAAAATGCAGTTAGACATATGCCTAAAATACATAGCTCAAGTCTTGTTAACAGTATAAAATATAAAAATGAGGTTAATAGTATCCATTGACAGTAAGCGCCCAATTCAATTACGTTTTTCAGAGAAATGTACTAAACAAAGCAATTGGGGAGCAATGCTAGTTGTATTTCTTTGGCACACCAATGAAGTGTTTAATTAATTAAAAATAAACAAAAACTGCACAATGTTTGTGTTTAGTGTTGGACTTCTATTTCCTCAAACGTTTCCACCCCACTCCCCACCCAGTAACATTAAGTTTATTGAATAGCGCCAGAAACCTGATATCTGATCTCTGCCCCTTGTGGTATAATATATATCCTGATATTCGCAGCAGCACAATTATACAATGGTACAGTCCTTGCAGTGGTGTACTATTCAGCACATTTTAGATTACAGTACCAGCCACCAAAACACTTTCGCTGAAATAGAAAACACCTCTCTTTAAAGGATTTATTTTATATATCTATGAACTGACCTACCATTGTTCAGAATACATTAAAAATTACTTACGGCTTGGACTTGACCAGTCAAAAGAAGCAGTGTTAGCGACAACAGCAAACACCTGGCAAAACAGAGATGCACGGTCACATACTGTACAGCAATCCACTAAACAGAAACCGTTTGTTTTAAAAAGCGAGACATAAGGTAACTCACCTTAAAGTTATTATTTGTGGTCGTATCATTTGTAAAACTTGCATCGCTCTAGCCCCTTCTTTCTCACTTCAACTGTAATATTACCCGTATCATGTGGACCAGTTGCTACTTCATGACCAGATCCTATTTATCTGAACGTAGAAGACAATAATTAATAGCAAGTTAATTTAATGAATTTTATTTTACATTTTATACCCAACCACTTATCTCCAAAAGCTGTTGTTACAAAGTTAAAGAAAACAGTCTTTAAAATCCTAATGAAAACACTTTATAATAACAATCAATGATGTGTTTACAGCAATTACAATACGCTAAAATTAAATACCAAGTTGTACAAACTTCATTGTATCTTGTAATGTCCTGAAAATAAACGACGCATCAGCTAAAATGCAGTAAACTACCTTTTTGTATATAAACATACTACAATAACCGATAACAAGTAACACGAAATCGACTTACATGCACGCGTGACTTTCTTGCAGAGATTTTTTGCTGCGATGGATCCAAAGCAAAGGTAGGAATGTGTACCTCCTTTTTAGAAACGCTGAAGTGAAAGTCTTTTACAATAGCTCCACAACGACATGAAAACAGCAATATTTATTGTTAAAAGGCTTAACTGTAAAACTTTTACAGAGTAAGAAGATGCTTACTGCTTTCAAACATGAAAAGTAGGTTTGTTTTAGAGTGTTGGAAGATAACTGTTCGGACGGTGATGCTCAGAGGGGTGGAGTAAAAACGTTGCTGTAGAAAAGTTAGTCCATTCCAGATTGTTTAGTCCTAGTGTAGCTCACAACGCGAAACTGAAGGGAAAGATCAATTGTTAATGGTCTCTGAAAATAAGAAGCTGGAAGAAGGTTGACACTTCAAGACATTTCCTGTGTCCATTTTGGACATTCTACAAATGTGTTCATTCATTTTATTTTTGTAGGAAGTTTTATTTCACAATGCGGTTTCTAAATTGTGCTTGGCTGCTAGTTATAGTGGTCGTCACAAGTGGCATACATAAAACGGAAGCTGCGGTAAGTACCCTTCATTATAAATTAAAGCAAATTCAGCGCACTACATTTAGAATTGACAGTTGCGGTGGTATTTATTCAAAATAGAGTAGCATAGTAATATACCGCGATACAATACATAAAGTGCTGTAAGTATATGCTGACCATGTTTGACGCTTTTGAAATGGGTATACTGTAGCCTACAATAACATATTTCATATAATAATAACGGATTTGAGACATACTAAAATTAGCCACTCGGGAGTGTGGGGGATAGTATTCGACAGCAACAAGCTGTCGACGCGTGAAGATGTGCTAGTTTCACTGATGCTATCAGCCAGACATATTGGGTAGGTAACGCAGTTTGTTGTCACCAGTTTGGTTCAAACTGATTAGAGGTGTTGTACAGCATGCATGCTTTGTTTTTTGTGCAGTTTATCTTTAAAGTTATCCATGGTTTGGGTGCTTCCTGACTAACTTTGTTTTGCGCACTCTATTGTCACACGCATTTTAGCCTACAGTTATGTAAAATACGTGTTGTGTTAATGAATATTTTTTATACAATATAAGGTACACATTAATTTGGAAGAAGAAAAATACGTTGAATAAGTTAAAGTAAATGAATTAATATGTACAGTTTTGCAAGGGGTGCATGTTTTCCATAAATCTACACGTTAAAAGTTTTTTTTCTCTGTAAATTAAAAAGCAATTGGACATATCCAAAAGGAATGTATTTTGAATGTGACTCTCAGATGCAGAGCTTTATTATTGTACCACTGTAAATTGCAGAAGAATATATTACCCACAAGTACAGTGTCAATATTGAACTTTCTTTGTTCATTACTTTGTGTGAGATGATTTGTGGCGGTAGAATATAAAAAGTGACTGGAAGAATGATCAGCAATCTCCTATTCCTTGCTGCCTTCACTCAGCAATGCTCAGATGCTCTCTGGTCATTATGAAAGCCTCCCACTGACAAAACTATTTACTGAAAAGAGGCGGGGTTCAAATAACCACACATACTCAGCGTATTGTCCAGTAGTCAAAGCGTTTTAGTAAGTAACAGCTAACCACGATACATAACATGTCCAATATACTTTACAGTATGAACATCATGCTTGTTCCAATAATCATTATTTCTTGTACAGTGGTAAGAGCAGGCTTCATTCTATACTTAAGACAAAAGCTATGCTCCTGTCTAGAAACACCAAACTCCCACCTCTACCAAGGGAATCTTAGTAAATGTCTTCTTACTTACGTGTATACATGTATCTACAACACTTAGAATTTGTCCAAAAATTAAAAAAAGCAACAGATCTTTTGTCTCTTGATCACACAGAAAGGAACAAGCAATTGATAATGATTTTATCATCCAGTATAGTTTGCAGAACTGATAGAAGCATTTCACCCTACTAAGACTTTGGCTTTCATTGGAAATTGCATTGGTTAGTTATTATTATTATTATTTATTTATTAGCAGACGCCCTTATCCAGGGCGACTTACAGTTGTAAACAAAAATACATTTAAAAAATCACAGTACAAGTATTAATACAATTAAGAGCAAGATAAAATACAATGACTTCGGTTCTAGCAAGTACAAGTATTTGACAAAATACGATTCAATAACGGAGCAGATAACAGTGTCAGTGATAGTTAGATCAGGATATAATTAAATACAAAATACTACAGATTAAATAACACTTGTGACAGATTGCAGTACTCTAAAGTACAGGATTAAATGCAGTAAAATAGGGAGCAGATAAGAGCAAGTAAAGCGCATTTAAGGAAGAGTGATAAGTGTCCAGAGGGAAAAGGAGTTCTACAGTTGCTGTCTGAAGAGATGAGTCTTGAGGAGGCGCCGGAAGGTGGTCAGGGACTGGGCAGTCCTGACATCTGTAGGAAGGTCATTCCACCACTGCGGGGCGAGGGTTGAGAAGGAGCGGGCTCTGGAGGCAGGGGAGCATAGTGGAGGTACAGCCAGTCTTCTAGGAGCGGAGAGGTTGAGTGGGGGTGTAGGGAGAGATGAGGGTCTGGAGGTAGCTGGGTGCAGTCTGGTCAAGGCATCTGTAGGCGAGTACAAGAGTCTTGAACTGGATGCGAGCGGTGATCGGGAGTGAGTGGAGCAGTGGAGTTGCGTGGGAGAAGCGAGGCAGAGAGAACACCAGGCGAGCAGCGGAGTTCTGGATGGGTGTTGGTGGGCGTGGTCAGTTTAAAGAACTCATAGCATACTCACATCTTTTTAGCATCATCAGCATTTTCCCAGCCCCTTCTGGTGTGCTGCAGATAGTTTGGGTCTTTCTGTTTCTAGAACTGTTCTCTCAAATCATTGAGAGTATTATGGTCTGGGGGTATGTGAAGGCAGCTGTCTGCCTGCCTGCTGGTATGTCAGGCTCACATTTGTACAGCATAGTGGATGTAGATCATGGTGATCTGCCTTGTCATGTAACTGTGAGCTCTAATTTAGAAGTTACAGGCGTGGCAGGGGATGACATGCTATGTATTGTCAGGAAAATGAGTCAAGAGGTTGTTACTCCAGCAGTGTATCATTTTATTCCTACTGGAACCCCCTTTATGCCGTACTGACACCACTGATCATGGCACAATCCCAATAAAAAAAACTCCAACTATTGTACGAGGCATCAACTATTGTCTAAAGTTGAAAAGACACAGCAAATCAATGGTAAAGTACATTTACAAATTCTAACGAGGGAAATCTCATCACTGCAGCATTTGAAGTAATTAGCGGTAGTATGGGGTAACTTACTATCTTTATCCCTATTATACCCCCTTGGGGATGCATCCGCCTGACATAAAGTATATATATAAGTCTGTTTTGATATTTTATTCATTGTACTTTTAAAAAAACCACCAACAGTCAAATGTATTTAACCCATTAGAAGCAAATAGACTTTAAACAATTCATGATTAAAGATTTGTGAATCAAGTATTCCAGCCTTTTTTCTTTGTTTAAACTAGTACCTTTTATTTTCATATACATTTTCACTAATGTACTATTGTTATAGCATGCATGTGTAATTTACAATTGGCACAACATTAAAACAAATAGCAGGTTACAGATTGTTAGTTGCTGTTATTTATGGATGGCTGTGTGGTCCAATGGTTAAAGAAAAGGGCTTGTAACCAGGAGGTTCCCGGTTCAAATCCCACCTCAGACTCGTGTGACCCTGAGCAAGTCATTTAACCTCCTTGTGTTCTGTCTTTCGGGTGAGACGTAATTGTAAGTGACTCTGCAGCTGATGCACAGTTCACACACCCTAGTCTCTGTAAATCGCCTTGGATAAAGGCGTTTGCTTAATAAACAAATAATAATAATAATTTAAACATATCTGAATTAATATTCCTGTGCTTCATAAAGGTATATTTGCCAAACTTGAACTCATGACTGTTATGCAGATATTGGTTGATTCAATCCAGGAGGATATTTTGTACTATAAAATGCTCTAAAAGTTATCTAGCTGTGGGTTATCAGGTGGGGTATCAAAGTTTGATTTTGTGCTGTGCTGTGTAAAGGAACAGAATAAGCCAGCTATCAAAAAACGAAACCCTTTGGGCCTTCTCACACATTACAGCTGTAATGCTGAGGCTAGTCACGGTGGAGTGGAGTAATGCACTGTTCGTTTAAAGGATACCCCAAGGTTAGGAACTTAGCCAAAGAAGATAACAAAGAGCTTCCTTTAGTCTTACAACATGTGAGCATAAGACACCATTTAAGGCTCATTATACCCTGTCCTTTATGTTAATAATGTGGTTATAAAGATTATATTATTATATAGATTTATTTTAGTGATTATTTATCACTAAAAATAAACCTGTTGTTTACTATTTTACCGTGGTTATTCAGTTCAAGAGGTTAACCCCTCAGGTTCCTTTTTCTTTTTAGCAATGCATCTGCTGCAGTAACAGCTTCTCAGTTTGGGATTGTCCTTATGTTTAACTGGGTTAACTGAATAGACAAAGCAGCTACAAATGGTTGAAGCAAGCCTTTTGCTTTTGGTAAATTTGGTTTTAATTTCCGTGAAAAAGAAACACGGTCTTACCAGGAAACCTGATGTAGTCACATTAAATGACATAATCAACAGCAGCTGTGTTTTGAGAAGCAGTGTGACAACCAGAGGTAGTCAGAGACAGGCAATTAACTACATTGTAACCAAGAGGCATGGGTTCATTGTTTTCAGTAAATTCCCTCTCTTTACTCTGTAGCTTTCTCCAACTATCTTTCAGTTGGCATTGCACAAGAGTATTGACCTTAGCTGAAAGTAAAGCCACCGAACTTAGAACCACTGATGAAGGCCTTAGTCTAAAAACATATCACTTGACTTAAATGATATGCATAAAGTTTAGGAATAAGTGTTTTAATTTATGGATGATCGGTATTGGTGCAATAGTAAACATAAAAAAAACAAAAACCCACAATAAAATAGCAATTTAAGCTATTACAGTATGTCAATAAAAAGTAAATACTATGCTCAATAAAGCTATCAAATCAGTGTGCTTAGTTAGTTCTCATATTTCTATGACAAAAAAAAAAAAAGAGAAGTACCAGGAGTGTTTTGCAATAATAACTATAATTTTATCTGGAGACTTAAACTGGCCCTTGGCTGACTTGGGAAAACAAGTGACTGAATAGATCAGCTGATAAAAAACCTGGAGCTTCAGTATCTGGCTTTAGTCCTTGCTTTGCTCATGATTTCTTTCCCACTCAAAAACAAAATGCAAATGTACATAAGCTGTAACACTAGCAGCTGTTTTCCAATATTGTGAATCACATTTTCTATTCTGTTAGTTTCTATTATGATAGTTTGTTTAGTGGAATAGGCTTTCTGAGGGTGGCGTCTGGTCAATCCATTCAGTGAACAGTGAGGGATAGACTCAAGGGGTATTTAATATAACTGTCTTTATAAAATGTTAGGTTACTTTAAATTTAGGGCTTATGAAATATGAGGGGGCACTGGCAATAGCTGGGACAGTGCTAGCAAGTCACCATGCTCTGCTAGCGAACACCACCACGACATTGTCCTGTGACCAATTGGTGTTTCTGTGATGTGATATAATGTTTATGGCTAGCTTGAGATCACCAAGCTGTTTTAAAAGCCAGGCTTCCAGAGGCAAAGACATTCAAAACTAAATACCTGCTGCCTGATGCACCATACCCTGTTTTTAACTTGCAGACTTGTATTCGCCACATGTAGTGTGGTTATAACTGTCATTATTTAACCCAAAACTTAGGACAGACCTGCCTTTTTCTTACTTTATTGTGTGAATCAGCTGCTCTGTTTATGAAAACACTGTCTCATATCAAGAATTAAGCAGAGTTTGATGTAACATTAAACATTTTCATCAGCATTTTGTTACTGATTCCAAAAGATATTGGTGGTGGGCGGCAGAATGGGCTGTATTAAAACAAGCCAGCAAATGTGCTAATGCATTACGAATATGTTGTCCCTGGTATTCTATGGTGTTGTATCTTTTTTCTGAACCTCCTAATCTGATTGGGAGAGTTAGCGAGGTATCTGATATTAAAATGCTCAAGTAAGTGCTTACTTCATAGCCACAGCCATAGGACTGACTAGCAGTCAGAGTTTCACACTATTTAGTGAGTTTTTTCAAGTGAGATAGCAGCTCATCTCATCAGTAGGGGGGCGCAGTGGACTGGCAATGCACCTTTCATTAGTGGATCAGTGTTTTTACTCCAGTTTGGGTTTTTAGTCAGTTATAAAAAGTCATTTTAATTTGACTTTCTTTTTTTTGTGGGTGGTCTCCACAGAGTGAAGTAGACAGGTGTCCATTTCCCAAATCCACCGTTACACATGAACTGTGATTGATACTAGTGGATTATCAATCACATATCACTGAGGATTAAATGGACATGAACTTCTGACCTTCCAACCCCCTCCATCCATCCTCAAATGCAGACAAATGCTGCTCATGCAGACAGTAACAGACACATTAATGCTTCTCTGATATGTAGGTTCATTTTGATTCACAAAATATAGGAGTTATGTTACTGTTAAATATATGTTACTGTCAGCTAAAATGACCTTTGTTTTAATTCTATTGCTTTTCTATAAGCATTATTGGCCACATGTTGTGAGTTATTTTTTTACCTTTGTTGTATGATTATACTCCTAAAGGCAACATGATAACCAAATGGTCCACCCCTCTCTCCCTCTACACCGCCCAGTGATCAGATTATAATTTTTTAAAATTTGGAATCTGCAATTATTTTTCTTATTTTCTCCCCAATTTGGTAAGCCCAATTATTGTTTATTTCGACCCAGCTCACTGCTGCCACCCCTGCGCTGACTCGGGAGGGATGAAGACGGACACACGCATCCTTCGAAACGTGTGCCATCCGCTTCTTTTCACTCAGGCGCCCGGCCAGTCTACAGGGGTCGCTGGTGCGCGGTGAGCCGAAGACACCCTGGCTGACCTAAGCCCTCCCTCCCGAACCTAAGCCCTTCGCCGCCCCCTGGGAACTCCCGTCCACAGTCGGCAGTAGAATAGCCTGGACTCGAACCGGCGACCTCCAGGCTATAGGGCGCGTCCTGCACGCCACACAGAGTGCCTCTACCGGATGCGCCACTCGGGAGCCCCTGATTTAACAGATTTAAAACACCACGCTTGGAAAATACCTCTTTGTGAAAGACATATTAAAGGAAATGTTAAGCTAATTCTGCTGGAACCGCCGGAACGCATATCGCATGCCTATTCTGAAGCTGCTTCTCTGGACCAGGCTGCAGTGCAGCCTGGCAGTTCAGAGGTTCAGAACAGGAATGTGTATGTTAAGAAAACAATGTTGACAAGTTGCAGATATGTGTCTTTGAGTCAACCTTGAAAGGGCTGGAGTGATATCCATGGCTGATTCATTTGCACTGCTTCATGTCTTTGGCCCCTCCTGTTGGCTCTTTCACATGCATTGTTTGCATGGGTGATTTTATCTTTTATAACAAAGCTAGTGAGGCCAAGTCTGACTGAGAATGTCATATTTGATTTCCCAGTCCTATGAGTCTGAAGTAAAAAACATGATTATTTTTATTAATGTCCCATTAATTGAAAATCCCAACTGCATCTGTAACCAAAAATAATGTTGTCACACACTTAATATAAATGATGACAACAAGAATCAGTAGCTATTGGAAACGAGGCGGTGTAACTGCACAATGCCTGCATTTCCAATCACGATCCTGCATACAATTTGAATGGCAAAAAAAATTTAAGCTAAGAAATCCTTTTTTATATATATATATTTTCTTTACACGTACCACTGTACATTTTGTTCTTATGCTTTGAGGATCAATTTAGTACCTGGTGGATTTGTTAGTGGGAGAAATCCTTCTTTTCAGGAAGATTTGATACCAGAAGTGACTAATGATTTCCATTACATGAGAGTAGATGTTAAAACTTCATGCTGATTTGAACTTGGCTCTCGCCAAGATAAGCACCAACTAAGACATAGCTTCACAGTAAACTAATGTGATCCATATGTGTCTCCATCCATTTGCGCTTCCTTCCATATGATGATGTACATACCCTTCTGTCTGGTGTTGATGGCTGAAGTGTAATGCTGGCTCCAGGGATCAGCTTATTGCCTCCCTAGTGCATCAGCACACACAACGGCTGTGATGCTGGCTCCGGGGATCAACCATAGTGCGGTCTCCCCAGCGCATCAGCATGACAACCGTCTGGATTGAGCTAAGTAGGGTACATCTCTGGGGTCTTCAAGTGGGCACCTTCCATCCTCGGTGTTTCGTCGACTAGCCCACGACACCTCAAGAGGGCTCGGCCGGTGATTCTGGCGTCCCAGCATCACCCCTCCGTCCCCACTCAACTCAGCCCAGCTTACTTACCTGTTCATCAGCGTTTCTTTCTTTCTATTGGGCCTGAGATCCCCAGCCAGAATCTTTCCGTCTCAATCACAGCCAGTTGCTGCTCCTCTCTGCTGCTTCAGATAAGTTCTTCACTGTGCGACGCAACTCTTGGCCGTTGAATCCGACATCTCTGAGAAACCGGGTTGTAGAGTGTGCCACAAATCCTCGACAACCCACTTCCACTGGGTAAACCCAGACTCTCCATCCTCGCTGTTCCGCTTCAGTGGCTAGTTGAGCATACCGCAGTTTCTTCCTCTCATACACCTCATCTACAGCATCCTCCCATGGCACTGTTAACTCTACCAGGTGAACAAGGCGTGCTGATCCAGACAACAAGACAATATCTGGTCGAAGGTTAGTGGTGGCAATCTCAGGTGGAAAAATAAGCCGTTGACCAACATCTGCCAGCATTTTCCAGTCTCTAGCAGCTTCCAGTTGTCCTGGGCGAGGATTGGCTTTAACACCTTTTCTTGGTGGTTGCTCTCCTGGGCGGAGGAATGTTGTGTTTTGTTTATAATGTTTTGATGGAACAGGTGGCAACTTATTGGTCATGTTACGCTTGTCTTCCAATGCTAAGGCCAAACATCTCAGCACCTGGTCATGGCGCCAAGTAAACTGTCCTTGGCTAAGAGCCACCTTACATCCTGTCAAAATGTGCCTTAACCCTTTGCGGTCCATTTATTAATTGTGCGTCAGGCTCACCAGGTCTAATTTATTTTCACACGCGCAGTTAATTTTAGATGCGCTGTTTAAAAGTATTTTTTTTCCACAGTCAAACGGGTTTAAATGGCCCTGCATATCAACAAAGCACTCACTAGGCATCTCCAGCCCCGCCCACCCTTTCGTTCGCTATCGCTTTCACATATGCTAACAAATAAATAATAATAATAATAATAGTCGTACATACCGATCAATCATCTCCTGATGACTCGTTTTATCACCAAACTCCTCAATAATGCAATCCAAGTCATTATTTTATTGCTATAACATCTCGAAAAAGCTCTGCAAATGTCCGTGATAGTCTCTGTGCGCTGATACAGTAACACCCAGCTTGTTTCGTTATGACCGCCCCATCTGGCCTTTTTTTTTTTTTTTTTTTATCGGCTTGTCTCGGCTCCTTTCGTTCCCACTCGGCCTATGAATGGTTTTCTCGGCTTTTCGGAGAAAAACGACTTTTGCGTTTTTGCGTTTTTTGGATGATGTTGGACAGGGTCCGACAAAGGACCTGATAGGAATAATTGCAATGTCGGACTCAGTCCGACAATGGACCGCAAAGGGTTAATGTTGCAGGTGATGTACACAAAGGACATGAGGGATCCTCTCCTACCCAGAGGTTTAGGTTCTGTGGTGATGGGAGAACATCATATGTTGACCTCATAAGGAAACTGATCCTGCTCTGTTCCATTGGCCATAGGGCTTGCCAGCCAGTCTTACGTTGTTCCACACTCTCCCATCTCATCCATTCTCCCTGCTTGGCCTGGGAAATCGCCTTTATACACCTCATCCTCTCCTCCTGCTTTTGCACCTCGTTGACTACCAGCTTCCTCCGTTGAGCTGGGGCTGCCTTGTGCCATGTAGGAGGAGCTGAACTGAGACCAAGACCCCCTCTTCCATGCTGAACTTGCCCCATGATATCACCAATTCGAAGGGCAGCCTTTGCATCCTCCACAGCTTTCTTTGTCACCCACTTTCTTCCAGTTTTCAACACAGGTGCTGCCTCCCTTACGCATTTTTCCCGTGACTCTACTAATGTCATTTCCAGTCGGACCTTGGCGCACTTAAACTCCTCGGTTAGAGCAGAGACAGGTAGCTGCAGTATTCCTTTACCATAAAGTCCCACTCTGCTGAGGCAGCGTGGAACTCCCAACCATTTCCTGATGTGTGAACTGATTAACCTTTTGCGGTCCATTTATTAATTCTGCGTCAGGCTCGCCAGGTCCAATTTATTTTCACACGCGCAGTTAATTTTAGGCAGCTGTTTAAAAGTATTTTTTCCACAGCCAAACAGGTTTAAATGGCCCTGCATATCAACAAAGCACTCACTAGGGATCTCCAGCCCGCCCCACCCTTTCGTTTGCTATCGCTTTCACATATGCTACCAAATAAAAAAAATAATAATAGTCGTACATACCGATCAATCGTCTCCTGATGACTCGTTTTATCACCAAACTCCTCAATAATGCAATCCAAGTCATTATTTTATTGCTATAACATCTCAAAAAGCTCTGCAAATGTCCGTGATAGTCTCTGTGCGCTGATACTGTAACTCCCAGCTTGTTTCCATATGACCGCCCCATCTGATGCAAGGGCTAGTATGACTATTCATGAGATACGCCTTTTTTTTTTTTTTTATCGGCTTGTCTCGGCTCCTTTCGTTCCCACTCGGCCATTGAATGGTTTTCTCGGCTTGTTGCGTTTTTTGGATGATGTTGGACAGGGTCCGACAAAGGACCTGATGGGAATAATTGCAATGTCGGACCCAGTCCGACAAAGGACCACAAAGGGTTAAAGCTTCCAGCTTCTCTACTGTTGTCAAAGAAACCTCGTACACAGTCAGTGGCCACAGCAACCTTGGCAGTAGACCAAACTGAAAGCACCAGAGTTTTAGTTTGCCTGGTAAAGCGCTGCTGTCTATGCTCTTCAACCCTTCCACAGCTTGTTGTCTAACTTCTCCCACACGAACTGTGTCATTTAGATCCCTGTTGTACCATCTCCCAAGGCTCTTCACTGGTTTCTCAGACACTGTTGGTATTGCCTCACCATTAATGAAGAACGTTTTATCTACTACTTTACCTTTAATTATAGAGATGCTCCTTGATTTAGAGGGCTTGAATTGCATTCGTGCCCATTCAATGTTATTGGTTAATTGCCCAGTAACCGATTAGTGCAGGCTACTGTTGTAGTCATGGTTGTCATGTCATCCATGTATGCTCAAATTGGTGGTAGTCGCATTCCAGAAGCCAAGCACTCTCCTCCCACTACCCATTTTGCTGCCCTAATGATTACTTCCATTGCCATGGTAAAAGCCAGTGGAGAAATGGTGCATCCTGCCATATTCCAACTTCTAGGCATTGCCATGTAGTGCTGAATTCTGAATTTGAAAAACTAAATTGCAAATCTCCAAAGTAGGCTTTCACTAGATTTGTTATTGTCATCGGTACACTGAAAAAATCAAATGCTACCCAAAGAAGTTCATGTGGTACTGAACCATATGCATTAGCCAAATCCAGGAATGTCACATGGAGCTCCTTCCTCTCCTTTTTAGCTGATTGAATTTGTTGCCAGATCACATTGATGTGTTCTAAGCATCCTGGGAAACCTGGAATGCCCGCTTTTTGTATTGAAGTGTCAATGAAGCAGTTCTTTAATAGGTAAGTTGACAATCTCTGAGCAATAATGCTGAAGAAAATCTTGCCTTCTACGTTTAATAGGGAAATAGGGCGAAACTGACTGATGCTTGTAGAATCTTTTTCTTTAGGTATAAAGACTCCACCTGCTCGGTGCCATGCTCTTGGTACAACCTGTTTTTCCCATGCTACATTCATCAATTTCCACAGGATTCGTAGAACTCCTGAAGCACTCTTGTACACTCTGTACGGAACTCCATTAGGCCCTGGAGATGATGAAGCCCTTGCTTTTTTCACAGCTTGCTCTACTTCTTTCCACTTAGGTGCACAGTCCTCCATTTGGTATTCTGGTGGATTGATAGGTGGGATATCTGATGGAATTGACATAGGCTCCTGCCTTTTTGAATCTGTATGTGTTTCTTCCAAATATCTCTCCAGCTCAAACTTAGATGCTTTTAGTGTGCCATTCTTCTCACTGGTGAATAACTTCTTTACAAATATGAATGGGTCTTTATAAAAGTTAGTTCTCGCACACTCCTTCTTTTTGTAGCGTTTCCGTAGGCGCTCAGCTCTGCGCAATGTTGCAAGCTTATCTTTTATGACCTTTGTAAGAGATTGAGTCCCTCCTTCTGACTTTCTTCTGCTCTTCTCCATTGCTTCCTCAGCTGTCTCCTTTCTCTAACTAAGCGTTCAATGTCCTGCTGCCGTCTAGACTTTCCAGGAATAGTTGTACTTTTTCCTTCCTTTTTTCAACTCCAAACCTCTCGCTTCCATGTGTGTAGATGATGTCCCCAAATTTATCCAGTTTCTTTTCAACTGTTCCACTTAACCTTTCCAATGCAAAGCAGAGATCTGTGTTTACTGTGTCCCAGTTTTCTCACAAGCTCTTGGCCATTTAACTCCAGGCTTGTGCCCGTTGAGGTTCTTTTCTCTCTTACGCTGGTTTGTCCGACCGGGTTCACAAGGATCATTAGGTTCATCACTAACTGTGTCCATGCAAGTCCTCCTCACATCTATGACAGGGGTGCTGATATCCTGCGAACTGTGGTTTGCTTCCTGTCGCTGGATTTCATTCGACTGACTTGACTGACTTAAGTAAGAAGTACTGATCAATGCGAGGCCCTTGTCCCTTCTCCCTCAAGCATTTCATTCTCCCTTGATGAATCTTCAAACCCCTGACTGTTGTCGCCTTGCTCCAGCCGCAGACACAAACCTGGAGTTCCATGTCTTTGGTAACTGCAGATCTTGAACTAGTCTTTTGTGAAGTACTCTCCATACTCATATCCGTTTCCGTTCCTAAGTCCTTAACCGTGTTGTCCAATGTTGAGTCATCTTCTGCCCCCGCTCTCGCAGACTCTAGGGGTATTTTTCTCTTTAATTTCTTAGAAGCCTTGGGCGGGTGTCTCCAGCATCCTGTAAACACAGAGCTGGATACTGCCGACAAGGGTAGCTAACCCTTGCCAGCCCCAATGGGGTCTCTTTCCTCCATTCAGCTGTCTCTCCAGGCTGTCATGAGGTCTTTCCCTTGTTGCCAGCTGCACTATTTACAGCAGTCACTGGACGAATCCAGATCTTCATGATTTCCATTACATGAGAGTAGATGTCATCAATGGTCATCAATACCTTGAATTACTGAAACAGTTTGCATTACAGAGGCAGAATAAAAAATATCTTTGGTGTTACGGTAGGAACAATAATCCTTTGTCATGATATTATTGTTATTACTATTGATAACCATGTTATCGGCAGCAGTTGTGTTTGACTAATTTGGCCGTAAAGAGATCGGGGGTGGGGGGTACTAAGTACCAATGCAATTAAACTGAATATTGTGGCAGCAGTGTGGAGTAGTGGTTAGGGCTCTAGACTCTTGACCAGAGGGTCGTGGGTTCAATCCCAGGTGGGGGACACTGCTGCTGTACCCTTGAGCAAGGTACTTTACCTAGATTGCTCCAGTAAAAACCCAACTGTATAAATGGGTAATTGTATGTAAAAATAATGTGATATCTTGTAACAATTGTAAGTCACCCTGGATAAGGGTGTCGGCCAAGAAATAAATAATAATATTGTGGGAGAGAACAGTGGTATGTTGAGTGCATGAGAGAGAGAGTAAGATATACTAACTCAAGAGAAATCATATACTAGCTAGTTTAAGATAATAATTTACTAGCTATTTCTCATTTACCACTTCATCCTCCAAAAAAAAGGTCATAGGTAAGACAGGAACACTTAGGTATGAAATCCTAACAGATTTGTATTCATGTTTCTCATTTGGCATGATTACATTATAATGCCAAAATTGCCTTTTTTCTAAATCAATTTGTATTTCTGTCATGATTCAGCATTTCCAAATTATAGCTCAGCTTCTAAAAGTATGATCTGTCCAGTTTTTCATTCGCTGTGTACTTAAACATGTTCCAAATCCAGAACTGGTCTACTTCCATTTCCATGAATAGTCCTACTCATAACACTTAAGCATGGCCAAAATAGATAGGACAACTACATTTTTAAGACATTGAAATATAAGGGAGAAATTAGAAATGTCACAGTGTAAAAGCTTGCAGATGTTTTCAAAGTGGTGTGCTTTTGTGGCCGCTCCTTGCCTCTTCTATAGATGAGGTTATCAGGTTATACTGTAGTTACAGTCACAGGCAGGGATTATGTAGACCAGTAGCCCCATTCAAGAATGAATACATGCACTTTGTTTAGAGCAGGGCAGCAAAGCTATACTAGAGGGTGTCCCCCCCGTACCATGTATTGTATCCCAGTACAATATCCCAGTAATAGTTGCCTAAAACCATCATGATTGGTACTATGGTAATATGGTTTATGAAGCCAACTATTTTTGTATTTCAAAATATTATCCTTTAGATAGGTGTGCTAGGAAAGGGACAACCATTGATGGGCGGAACAGCTTCCTCTCGTTCCCAACACTTCCTATGCTCTTCTGTGACAGAGAGGTTGAGATCAATGGAAAGAGGAAGGGTGCTACAGTGTTTCAAGATTCTGAATGAGGCTAGTCTGGAAAATCGTACATTTTACCCTGCAACTGTGCCTTCTGATAGGAAAGTTCAGACTTGTGTGGAAAAACAGTTGTGTTCCGTGCAATTAATACAAATGAGTGTTATAAACTAGAGTGACCAGCGTGTTTATAACTATACAGTGTACACCAGAAAAATAAATCACAAGCACGTGTGGACATATTTTCCAGACCTCGGGCAGTTTTATATTCACAGCTCGCTCTTTGTTTAAAGGTTCGTATTCCCACTGTGTGCTTTGCTTTACTGTTTATGCACTTGATTTGATATAATTGTGTTTCTTAATGTTGGCAAACCTGACCTTATACCTACTGATTATTGATATAATTTACTCCACGGTCTGAGATTTCTTTATCCTAGGGCTTGATTAACTCAAACAAGTGGTGAAACATTTTGCCAACCCCTCCTATAGCAATATATAATAATAATTTTTAAAAAATATGTGGGTGTAACTGATTTGGAAAATATAACTGTACAGTGGAAAGAACAGCTTATATTAGGACAGCCACATTATATTGTTTGACCTTTTAGAAATATAATGATTTTCACAGGTGGACAGTATCAGTAGAATAGGAAGCAGACTTGATTGAAAATAATGCTTTGGCTTCTGTTAAGATCATTGTACAGTAATCCTGTTGGGTTGTTTTTGTTTAAGCACTCTTGCGAGCACTGAGTGTTTTAGATCAACCAAGGATGCAGTGCTTTCATATTCACTACGCCCTTGAGTCTCTTTGAAAGACCTGACCCAAGAGCAAGGGGAGGATTTTAAAACAAAGTGATTTTAATTTGAAAGAACAGTTTTTCTTTCAAAAGAATATACAGTAGTCTACAGTATGTAAGTTAACAAGAGACCACAATATGTAATGTCATTTTTTATAGAACCTATTGCATTATAATGCAAATAGCTCTCAAAGATACATATCTTGGGTGTGGGAAGGAGATGTCACTTGTCAAGCCTTATAACTTATACCGACAACAAAGCCAAAAGGAGATACATAGTAAACAGTTTTCAGGGATTTAGTACAACATTTCAAAAAACCTTGTGACGTTTTTTTAATTTAATCAGATCCATTCTAGTGATTTTTTTGTATATGTGATTTGTATAAATGGCAGGATGAAATATGTAACATGCCTGCAGTCTGCTGGGACACTGTCAGGAGGTGAGTGATGTGGGAATTAATGAATGTTCACAAAGCAGGTGTATTTACAGGTTGGTTCTCCAACCAATAAAATAATAAAGAATAATACACAGTCCCAGGTGCGCAAGTGTGCTCTCAGTCCTGGAACAGGTGGTGGTGGTGCTTTGACAGTGCAGGTGCTCTCAGTCCTGGAACAGGTAGGTGGTGGTGCTTTGACAGTGCAGGTGCTCTCAGTCCTAGAACAGGTAGGTGGTGGTGCTGTGACAGTGCAGGTGCTCTCAGTCCTAGAACAGGTAGGTGGTGGTGCTGTGACAGCGCAGGTGCTCTCAGTCCTGGAACAGGTGGTGATGCTTTGACAGTGCAGATGCTCTCAGTCCTGGAAAAGGTAGGTGGTGGTGCTTTGATAGTGCAGGTGCTCTCAGTCTTGGAACAGGTGGTGATGCTTTGACAGTGCAGATGCTCTCAGTCCTGGAAAAGGTAGGTGGTGGTGCTTTGACAGTGCAGGTGCTCTCAGTCCTGGAACAGGTAGGTGATGCTTTGACAGTGCAGATGCTCTCAGTCCTGGAACAGGTAGGTGGTGGTGCTTTGATAGTGCAGGTGCTCTCAGTCCTGGAACAGGTAGGTGGTGCTGCTGTGACAGCGCAGGTGCTCCAAGTGGCAGTGCTGGCTTATTAGTTTCAGCTCCTGAGTCTGTCTACTGCCAATTAACAACAACAATTATTCACAAAAGAACAGCTCCGCCGTGTTTTTAGTTTCAGCGTAAGGGGCCGTACGGGGTATAGCTACGTCCCCTTTCTACTGCGCCATGCTTTATCCAATCGCTGCGCACACCACAGCTGATCACAATAGAGTTGTTTACAGTCTTACAGCTACGTCCTTTCACCAAGACAGCCGAATTTCAGTTCTATCCTACTATCGAGTCAGCCCATCCCTGTGAAGGCGTACCACCAACCTTATTTACCCCTTCCAGGTCGGGAGGTAGATTTGCAACGCAGATTCATTCTCTCCCGTTCACAGACACCCTTGTTAAAAGATGTTTAGTCTCAAGGGTCTAGTTTTGCATCACCCTATAGAGTTAACAAATTTTGCTTTATAAAGTAAAATAAAACCTGCTGAATAATGTTATGTTAACATATTAAATTACATACCGCTTTGTAGTTTTCCATGTACTTAACCAAAAACTGAAATAAATTGAAAAATGTGACAATTTCGAAATCTAACATGAAATACTAGTACTATTATGGCTCTCCGGTAGACCTTTGCAATATGATTTTGTAGTTTCTTTGATTACATGATGTTAAATAAAAGATCTAAATGATGTTCATATAGTTATGTCTCAATCCTAAAATGCATGATGCAACACTTTTGGCCAAAGCTGTACATAATGAAACGCAGGCTGATAGCAGCTGTAGAAACCAACCTAATAATTACTGTATGTGGTGAGTATGTAAAACATTTACAGCTGTCTCTGTATATTTTATCCAAATTGGTGTTTTTTTATTTATTTTTATGCAATACATGTATAAAAACAAAACCATGATGAGACGAGGCATTTTTAGTGTGATTACACATTACAATTGGTACCACAAACAAATCAATGTGAACAGGAACTGGTCCCAATTGGTTCAGACTAGCGAGACACGACTGTAAATCTCAATAAGAATCTGAGGAAAAACCTTGCTTCCTGTCTGGTCAGCAAGACCCAGTAAATATGTCCTGTTAATATTATTAAACAATCTTTTTATATCACATTTTAAATAACGGAACACAAGGGTTGGGGAGCCTGGTGACGTTATTTTGCTCAGATAGTTAAAATAGTTCATGATGAAACTGCAAACCAGACAGTGAAAAGGGCTGTGATGGAGCAGCGTGGGACATTGCTCTGCCACAAGGGTATTAAAGCAGGGTTTTATTGACCATTACCCAATATTTATGATTTACATAACTGCTTACTTTGTACATAATAAAAACATAATAATTAAGAGTTTGATATGTAAAGAGTGCAGTCTTGAAAGAACTCAGATTGGCAGATCATCAATATAACCATTTGCATTTGGTGAAATTTAAGTTAATAAATGTTTTGGTTTAACACAGTGGGCTTCTCTGCACAAAACCAAATGTTGAAATGATTGCTCCCCGGTTATCTGTACACAGCACAAACCAGAAGAAGAGTTCAGTGGTAAAAATGTTACCATATATCAACATGCCCACTTTAATTGAGGTTCTAACCAGCTTTCAGAATGTAGGCACTCAGGAAGAACATACTCAGTGACCAGGAGCAAATGCTGAGCTGTCAGAATGTACAAAGTACTCTCCATGGGCTACTAATTCATCACCACTTTAACCACAGAACAAATACATTGTGGTTAGGTGAGACTGTCTGGGCAGACAGGGATTTGCGCAAGTTTCTTTTAATTTCCCTTTGTTGTGATGCCAGTGGTTTAGTCCTGAAAAAGAAAGCAGTACGTATATAAATATATATATTGCAGGTAATGACTTCTGAAGGATTTGCTACTCGCCAAACTTTGTCTTATCTTTCTACCCATAAAAGCCAAGGAAAGAAATGACTTCCAAATCTACAGCGCTTGGCCTTTCTTAGGGTGCCAAAAAATGTGTGGTTTGCAGCTAATGAAACTGAATTTCTTACAGTGATAACAGTGCAGGATGTTCTGTTTTCCACTTAATACCCTATTTGTTCAAGAAACATGGTCAGTGACGAAATGTCCCCAAGAATCCCTTTCTTGCAGTATTTTCTTTTTTTTTAATTTTTAGAGATTCCGCTTTCCCTCACTAACAGACAGGGTTGTGTACATTAGGAACATACTGGGGATACCAATTCATAATAATAACTTTTGTGTTTTAAATCAGCTATTTTACTCAGTGTGTCCCCCTGTATTAGGAATCCTCTGTCTCACAAGGCATGCTGTTCCCTTTTTAAACTCCTGTGCCATCCGTAACTAACCCTTACTGTCCTTCATCTGTACATATCTTTATAGGCTTTGGCGAGTGGTGACATTTGGTTGTTGGTTCATGTTGCTGTACAGATCAAGTCTTCTTTATACTGTATATCACGCAATGCTACTAGGTACTGCAAGGTACTATACTAAAGTATTTTACTAGCAATGCACACACTCAAATGATTCTTAAATTGTGGGAACTGGTTTCAGAAAAAAAACAACTATCATGCAGATTTATTTGTATTGAGGGGAAAAGGACACATTCCAAACCCTCTGATTCCTCTGGGCCCTGATTTGGACAATAGCCCAGTCAAATACATTTGAAAACTTACCAATGCCATGTGTTCTGATCCTCTGAGATCAGTCCTGGCATTTTCTGCTGCTGTGTTAAAAGAGTAATTGATTTTTTACCTACTGTATTGTGCTAGAGGTCACTTAATTAGGTATTCACCCATGTTGGTTATATACAGTATTGTTATTGATTAATGGAGTAATCTGCTTGGATATTTATTTGAATTACAAATAAATCTTAAAACTAATTAAATAAGGCTCTTGTAGTACTGTAAGAGGTTAGTGAGAGAGCATGAATATGGATTCTAAACTGTAAACATCTATCACTCTGCACTTTGAAAGCCTGCATTTTATAAGTAACATAAAGAACAGTATTTGGGGTGAAACCATAATATAATGGTAAGAATCCAAAATAATAGTAATCCTATTGGAAGCAGAACACCCAATAAAAACATACTGTATAGCTGGGATGTTACTGATGTTACTGTATATTTAAATGTGTTATATGACATACTCTTAAAAACCTCTAAGATCCCTTAGCAGCCAGACAAAATGGTGTTAAAATGTAAGATTTTGTGTTAAGGAATATTAAATGATAATCACTTTCACTAGGATTCCACATCCAGTTATGTAGAATTTTGTACTATTTTAATGACCTTAAGTAATGTATACTTTTAATGACACCCATAACCCCTTAAAAATGTCATGTATAGTAATACATTGTAATAATGAACATATAAGCACACTAAAACCTGGACATACTTCGGTACAAAACCTTGAACTGGAGAATTTACTTTCTCGAGACAAAACACAAGGTTTGCTTTACATTCTTCTCTAGTGATAAAACATGCTCATTTGTGCAGTTAATAATAGCATTGATATCCTCCATAGCTACCATTATCTATAGATAAAAGGGACGTGTAATGAGTTTGTGCCACTGCACCTTCTACTGCTAATATCTCCAAGATCATTTAGAAGCAGGCCACTTCTAATTTTTTGTTTTATGGAAACTCCTCTGGCAAAAATCAACGGCACTCTTCGATTTGACCTGTGACCTAAAATGTCCGCCACATTAGGGTCACATGACTTTGGTTTACAGTTGATAAATATTTAACTCATCCGGTACACATATTTATTATGTGATTCCCCAGGTCAAGTTCGTGGATGTCGTACATGAAAAACAAACCCTTTTGTGGGAGATTTTTTTTGCAAAGCTGCCTCGCTGAAGTGTCAAAGCCTCATATTTAGGAAACAATTTGAGGTACTGACTTCATATTTTCAGGGTTATATAAATTCTGTATGTATAACCTTTTGATAACTAAGGAATTGATCTCTGACCTAATATAGCTGCCATATTACAGTCCCGTGACCTTTGAACTTACATCTGCATAGACAGTACGCTTTGAGCTACTGTCTTCTTTGATTTTCTTACTTAAGTTCCATTACCAATTTTGTCTATTAAAAAGGAACCCTTTATAGTTGGTACACGGTTGTGTTCTATGATTCTCTAAATACAGTTCCATTACAGGTAGTGCCCACTGAAAATTAACCTTTTCAGGGCCACATTTTTTCTCTGGACATATGATACAGATGTCTTTCACATTCCCATATTACTTCATGTTTCATCATTCAATCTGATGTGACATCCAGCACTTTTTGTTCACAAAAAACTCCCTTTGTCTTTCATTTTGTTCCAAGTGTGGCAGTAGTTATGTATCGGGTAATGACCGTAGTATTGGGCATTTAAACAGAAGTATACTATATAGCCTACAGTAGTATATTTGCAATTAAATGCACTTTATTTATTAGTAAAGTCTGCTTTGTTTCAAATTGTCACACTGCGCTCTGCAGATTATCTGTTTTCTTTCCTATAATTTCCTGAGATGCTTCACAAAAATCTCGGTTTTGAATCCCAAATGCAACTATTTCAAAAACAAGAAATAAATATGGACCTGGCCCCCTTTTAATTTCTACTTTATTTCATGCATCTCTTGGTTTTGCCATTTAAACTTCTGCCTGTTGTTGAAGCAGAAGCAGGTCTGTTTGGCTCACAGTGTCACATAGTGGCTTGGGAGAGGAAGCTTCTTCTCTCAGATCAAAGCCTCAGCATAGACTGTGTATCTGAGTATGATTGCAAACTGAATAAAAAAGTTAAGGGGATATTAACTATGTAAATGTAATTGAAGCTGCTTACTCTTTAATAGTTCTCTGCCCAGTTATATGTTTCTAGAAATAATGAGTGTACAGGATTTAAACACAATAGTTCACTGTTTTGTAAGACAATTTTTAGGTTTCAGACTAATGAACATAATTTCAGACCAATCAAGTCACTGCCATTACAATTAATATGAGTTTGAACAACATATCTACATAGTTGTCAACACTGAGAGATGAAAATAAGGGAAACTCTTAGGGGGGGGGGGGCGGCAAAAAGTTCAACCTTTCCCCCAACAAATTGCTTTCAAAGAAGATTCCCTTTGTCCTTGTGGCTGTGATTGTACATGTAGGTGGCACTATTCGCAGCAGCCAACACTTTCCCAGATGGGCAGTATTTGTGAGCTGGTTCAGTGTAGTTTATCTTGCAGGAAAGAAGAGCACACAGAGTGGAGTTATCCATGCTTATCCTATTTTCAGTAACAATCTTCCTCACCATGCTAAATGTTCTCTCTGAACTAGCATTGCTGTGAGGGATGCAGAGCAGTGCCTTCATTAACACTAGAAGCCCCGCGGCAGTCATTTTGGCGGTTTTTGGTTTTAAAATGTAATTTTCTCCAGTCGTGTAACACATATGGGGCTGTGCGTTCGTGTACCTTTCTGTCTGTATGTATTAAATATTCTCACAAAGCATGAAACGCGGGAGTGCAGAAATAAAGGAGATATATTACATTATACCTAAAAGCCCCGGGTGCAGTCACATTGACGGCCACACAGAAAACAATTGTTTTTTGATTATACAGAACGGTATTCTACTTTATTATTTTTATTTACCAGTCCACAATGTGTTTAGCTGTAATCAGATTAGTCTCTACTCTCTGCCTGAGTGAATGACTGACAGTCTATTGTTTTCAATCAGCCTTTTGAAGGCCGGCACCTGCTTGCCAGCTGCTCTTCTTTGGTCAGTCAATTAGCATCGGGACTAGGGAAAATAAATACCAGAGACTGTGGAGTTTTACAACGCAACAAAGTATGGATTTGATGTTTTGGATCAGATGGCATGGAAGTATTCCGTGGAAGCTGGCTCCCGACGGTGGTCTGTTCAGGTGTTTTACAATGTATTGGACCTAGCAGCCATCAACTCCTGGGTACTTTATAAAGAATGCATGGAGCAGAATTTACCAAGGAGAGAATATATTTTACAGTTAGCACAGCAAATTCGCAAGAAGCATTTGGAACAGAGGGAGACTGCCAAGCATGTACCCACAGCTGAAGCTGGCAACCCCGCTGAGAGCCGCAAGAGACACCAATACCAGGTTGGCAAGTGCAGTAAAAAATAAAACTTCGGACAGCTGTGCCCTGTGCAGAAAGGCGGCATGGAGAAGCGCATTATCTGTGTTGATTGTGAACAGCCTTACACTCAAGGTAAAGGAATACCCTTTTGTTGAAAAAAAGAGAAATAAATTAGACTTTTCTTTAACTTCTTGTGCAGTGCGCTTCTGTAAAATGTTTCTTTTCTAAGTTTATTTATCTACGTTGTTCAGTTGCTTTTGCTCATCTGATAATAAACCGATTGCTGTTGAAAAGTTAAAAATGTATTGCTATTGTTTCAGTTTTATAAATATGTATGTTGTAAACCGATGTCTGTTCAGATGTTTATTTATTTACGTTTTCTTGTTTTGATTTGTAAAATGTTCATATATGCTTCGGTTGTTCAGATGTTTATGTGAAGTACTCAATAAAAAAATTAAAAAAAACTAATTACATCCGACGGTTTCTCCTTTCGTTATACTATTTACAGTGTTTTGAATACAGCCGTCAGAAAGACTGCTGCAGGGCTTCTAGGTATGACTGTATCTGGTCCTTCTAGTGTTAAAGAAGCCAAGTGCCTGAACTTCTCATTCTTCCTACAACTCACCAGAATCTGTCTATTCTGTCTTTTTGTTTGGTATTTCTGCGACCTGGAATTCAACCATTTCCTCCCTCAGTATGTCTAAATCCAATTTCAATTGTGGAAATCTCTCCTAGCCTCCACACTGCAAATATCAAAACATATTAGCTGCTATAACTGCTTTCTAGACTAAAATAGTTTCTCACATAACCAACTTGAAATTTTTAAAATACATGTAAGAATACCAATGTTACTATATTTAATGAAATAGAATTTCTGTTATGACTGTGGGAATTAAAAACACTAGCCACACTAAAAAAAAATACAAAATGAAAACCTGCTTGGGGGAGACATCTAGCCTTAATTAATGATAAAAAACATGTTATTATAATTTTGAATATTATCATATTCCGAATATGCCTTTATCCAAGGAGACTTGCATTGTTGTACAAACGATAACATACGTGCTCAATGCAAATTACCAGGGTTACATCATCACTATTAATCATTTACACGTTACAGTGAATGAAATTACCTAGATTTTTTACACATATTCTAGGACCCACCCACTGTAGTTCTATCAACTCTGAGCTTCATCTCTTTAAAATGAAGTTAAGTGAAGAGGGATTAACCCTAGTGTCCTGGCTAAATTCCATTATAGCTCAGACCTACATCTGTGTGAATCAGTTCTCATCAACTATGATTTTATAAATGAATAACTAAAACTTACTCAAAGATTCTGGTGACTGTTACAATAGGGGATATCATCCCTATTTTCCAGCAAGTATGCCCGAGCCTCCAAACCGATGTTGATGTCGGCATCTGTCAGCTGATTCTCTTTCCCCTTGTACTTCACATGTGACACAGGGACATCCATGATGGATCTTGCTGGGACAAAGTACCCCATGAGTTTCTTCATCATTCGGGTCATCCCTGAATGCAGTTTATGGATTATTACTCCCTGTGACTACAAATGAAAGAAGAATATCACATTCTTAGAATGTGGAACCATTTTAAGCATTATCTCCCAAGTACAACAGGTTTTCTTCTGTAATTGCAAAACCAATATTATCAAGGGAATCTCCAGAAACAATTGCATTTCATAATACACCCACCTGGAATGCAGTGTTAAACTCAGCCAGTGGTTTCAAAGCAGTGCTCAGGAAGAAGTAGAACTTCATTTCTTTATTTGTCAGATGGCTAGCCAGGGTTTTCTCTTTGCCATTCTTTTCAGCATCATCATGGCTACTGAAGCCTGAAGGGCTTCCCACTGATTGAGAACCCTTTGGATGCATGGCAAAAGAGTGAGCCACCTGGTGCTACAATAACGCAGCAACTTCAGGGTGTTGGAGTCCGTGAACTCCACAAATTCCTTGTAAATTTCACACCTCTTGCACTGTAAAAAGGATAACATATTGTACAATAGGTTTAAGTGGAATAATAATAAGCCAAGGTGTTAAGCATATTTTGTTTTACTGTCCAAAGTCAGGTTCTTTAGCAATACATTCATGTGAAACATAATCACTGAATAATATATACAAATAGAAAAATATTGAATAGTAAAGACACCTTTAGTAACCAATGAGGGAAACACAAATTTAAGAAAAACAAAACAAAAAACAGTGTTAAGTTTTGTCAAAGTGATAATAGATGTTACCAAAAAGTCTTCAATTGGCAGTTTGATCACTTTGACCCCGGATCCTGTGGCAAGCTGTGTGAGGTGGCAGATGCAGCCTAGATCTAGCACCTGTGTCTGCATCCTCTGAACGCGGCTTAGCACAAAGTTGTGCTTCCCTTTCATCACACTGGTATTGTCGGAGTTAAATGCCAGCAGATTTTCCCAAGGTATATATATTTTTTGCTACAAGTTCAATATTTATTTTCAATCAAGAAATGCACCACAAGGCATGGAATAATGCTTTTACATAAGGCTATCAATTGCTCTGCAACTGAAACACATAACTGATATCAATTAGCTATTTTACTAACGGCCTATATAAGTCAAAAATGCTTTAAAAATGAGTCCTCGTTATTTGTTTTTAAACATCAACCTAAATTAATTCAAATGCATAATTATTTCCCCTCCCATTTGAGCTTTAAATTAAAATGAAAATGTCTATATGTTAGCTAGATATATCATTTGTGACATAGCTACCTCAACATTGAAGACAAACTGGTGAAGAGATTTTCTTCATTGCTGATATTGCACACCAGCATGTCGAGAAACCTGATTCTCACTTGCTGGGATATTTAACGATGGAGCCTCGCCATTAAAACAAACTCCTTGTCCCATTTTGCATTATTGCTGTCATCACAGAGCAGTCCAAAAGGCTGGCACTGCTGTCTCACCGCATCATCCAGTGATGGAGCTATGGCACATAATTAGTAATAAGTACATTTTAATAAAAGACCGCGTCAAATTCCAGAAAAACACAAAACCACGGTATGATAATACTATGTGACCAGGTACTTTTTAAAACACACTTCAAGACTGTCAATTTAAAAACAGTAAATGCTTGTTTACCTTTCACTATCTGTGTGGTTTAGGTCTTCCCAGCGGAACGTTTCCTGGCAATTGCAGAGTCTGGGAAGATATCTCCCACACATTTATTAAATTCCTTGCAGAAAGCAAAAGGGACATTTTGTTTGGAGACTAACATTGCAATTTTTGTCTCAGCATATGTTACCTTCTCCACCTCCGTTCTCCCAATAAAAGTTGTCATGGTGCCACTTTTTTTCTGTGCTTCAATTGCCTTTTTGTTCTTTCTATGATTTCTCATGTTGGACTACATCTCTCTGGCCACTGTGCTCTACACTGAAATGAATTCAGTTGCAGAGTGGGTGTCGTATCCCGATCGAACTTGGGACAAGAGTCAAGTTGGTAGCGTGTAGACAAGCCACAAAAATGATATGTTCATTACGTTCATTGGTTGAACTTTAACTTGTACTTTCACTCCCCCTGGCTTCCCCATGGGTCCTAAAATCCAACATATTCTACAGTATTGGGCTGAGGTTTTGACATTTTGCTGCAAATATAATTTCTTTGAAATACTGGAGAAAGACAGGATACATTATATTATGGGAGCTGTCTGGGAGAAAGGGTCAACTTATGGGAGTCTCCCATGAAATACGGGAGAATTAGACTGAATTAGTCTACAGTATATCACCTAATTAATTAAGGGCAGGTTTGGATGCGTTTGTGGCTTGGAACGTCGGTACAGTAATACATCTCAAATAGGACTAAGGCCAAAATAATATTATTATGCTTTTAAGTTAGCATTTCTAAAAGGGGTACCAGCTTGATCCTCCACCTTTCTTATACGAAGTCTGGAACAGCTGGAAAGCTGTTAAAAAAAGCAAACAGCATTAAGTGGTCAGAGATTCAGGGCTCAGATTAAACTTGACAGTAACTCATTTAACTTAAGAGGACTGAGAATGAACCACTTCCCTTATTTTCTGTTTTTTGAAACACACTAAAGAAAGATTTAAAGACCCAGTGCACTTCCAGAATAGTAATAAAAATAATAATAATTAAAAAAAACAATCTGAACAGTTTTGCGTGTTTTCAATGATTTTTTAAGCATGCAGATAAAATTACAGTAAAATAAGATGGGGACACTTGAATATGCAAACATCCCAATACTGACTACAACAGAACAATGTATTCAGTGATTTCAGGTATGTTTCCTCACTCTAATGCTAACATCCCTAGCCCACAGATTTTCTGTAATGAATGCTGTGTTAGAACTCTGAGTGGCAGGACCAGTGCTTGTCTGTATTCATCATGATGACCCTGGGGAGACCACAGGGTTGCTGTAATAACCTCTGATGTTACAGGAAAGCCACATTAATGGCTTATGGGTAACCACAGTGATTATGAATGTAAGTCATTTACTGCACGCCGCGTGACTCCAGCTGTTATTTTTTGGCTCCCAGATTAGAATTCTTGGTCAGTTTATTTGATTTGCTGTAGACCCTGTCTGATGATTCCTAAAAAAATGAACTTTTTTGTATTTGTAGAATCTTCGTTTTAGAATCTTCTTTCCTCTTACAGTACCTGTTTCACAATACAGGATTTCAAGAACAACACAGGTCTGTAGAAATCATATCTGCATAATTATAATGCTAAACTGTATTTAGCAGACTGTTACAGCACCAAGAACAGCTTTGTGAAACTGGCCCCAAGTTTCTGTTAGTTACAATCTTTTGCCAACATAAGCAACAAGAAAAGTCTATTCTAACTACATGCAAGGAATAACTTTTTTCATCATTTTAACCCACTTGTATCAGTGCTCTGCAACCATTGCACCAAAAAAAACCCAACATTTACAAAGAACACCACTACAGACTGACATTTCCCAGTTCTTTCTCATATACAACCTTCTCAGTTAATACATGATTGGCTCTTGATTGTTGTTAAAAGTTGCCGTTGACCCGTGACTTTCCAAACAAACTAAACAACTGTCAGAGTTATTCATTATGTTTAAAACAAGCCTCACCTCCTACCAAGTATGTCAGTAACACAGACACCAGTCTCACCCCATAAGGAGAGAATACTGCAGTCACAATCTGTACAAGTGTATTAACTGGCACATGATATAAGCCAGGGGATGTTTTGGTAAGGTTTAATGTGGTTAAAGTGCATTGGTAACGTGTTTGCTACTGTAAGCCAACAACATAGCCTCAAATTACATGATGCCATTACCACTGTGACAAAAGTCCTTCTTTTGTAATAATATTGCCACTTTCCAGGATCTTGGCCTCTGTCTTCTAGTGTAAATGAACCAGTGCAGACAACAGTATTTCAAGTTCAGACAGGGCGATGCCTGTACTTTTGTTGATTACAGTGTCCTCTGACAAGACGTATGCTGTGTGAAATCATAAACAAAACAGAACAAAACTAAATCCTAACTCCCCTTTGGAGTCCTACCTAAACCTTTGTTTCAGTTCTAACTAAATATCATCCGGCTAATCCGTTTACCGATACTTACACAAGTCTTCAAAAACTATAATGTAACTATCACTGACACTGTTATCTGCTCCGATATTGATTCATATTTTGTAATATACTTGTACATACTAGAACTGAAGTCATTGTATTTTATCTTGCTCTGAATTGTATTAATACTTGTGCTGTGATTCTTGAAATGTATTTTTTGTTTATGACTGTAAGTCGCCCTGGATAAGGGCGTCTGCTAAGAAATAAATAATAATAATTCCTTCTTTCCTTATTTTCAAAACCCTCCAGGGTTTCTGGGCCATGTAGTCCTCCCCATGACTTCAAGGACTACATTTATTCTTTGCTCCGTTACAGAGGATATAAACTGCTCCCTATTTGGGGACCAACATATCGCCTCTATAACTTTTCCCCACACTCTACCATACCACTAAACCGATGGTTTAGGTTAATCCATTTAAAGAAGCCCCATAAGTATGGTCTGCACAAATGGATCAGACAGCATGACATGGAGTTTTGTACTTTTTTTCCATAAGAAAACCCATACATTACCAATTCAACCCTAAATATATTATGCAATGTAATGTGCAAGACAGTAAAACTCTTTCTTAAAGCTGATCAACAAAGGTAAACACATACATGGAAACGGCTTGATCCCAAGCTGGATTTATTATAATAACACAATAACCTAACAAATTGATTTGCTGCATGGCTGTCTGCTGTTGCCAGGACATTTTTCTAATTAGACACACTTGGCTAAAGCATTACTCTCAGTCCTAAACAGGAATTGCTGGCATTGCAGTTGAGTTCTGGCCAGGAGTTCAAGTTTAATTCATTACACATTTCAGTTCAGGAGAGTGTGTGTACACGTTTCAGTTTAGGAGACTGACGATCTATGACTCCAGAGGCCCCAAATCCCTTCTTTACTGCAGAGGTCTGACCAACAGCCATGAAACTGCAGTGTCTGTGCTTTTAATGGAGGTCACCTGATTTCATTAGGAATGACTGGTTTTTAAACTTACAATGGATTACTAAGCAACAGCCCTGGTTAATTTTTACTTCTTAGGTGGGCAAGAAGCATATAATTGCCTGACATTTTATCATAAGCTAATTAAAACATGTGCAGGGGATTGTTTCTTTTTAACTGCAAGTACCCGCGGAAACTATGAAAGTTAATGCATAACATGTTTTTCTCTTTTCTTGTCTCTCAATGTTACTACTGATATAATAATTGAATGATAAATATTGTTGTGTTATATTTACATGCATTTACATTCTTGGGATGTGTGCAGTATGTTATACCAGTACCACCTGCAACTGGACTGTAATCTGTGTGTTTGTGTGTGTGTGTACTTTCCTGAAAATGAGATGACACATTTTAAATGGAAAGATTGTGAGTAGCAAGCATTAAACAGTAGCAGTGGCAGTAATTTGTACTGCAGCGCTGTCACAACCTCACACTATCTGAGCGTTTCATATTTGCATGGACAAGCTGTTGTGACCTGTGACCCTATATAGCTGCCAATTTTGAGATGATGTGAGTTTTTAGGTTTCACCATGGTAGAGATGACACACATTCAGATATTGTCATCATATTTAATATCAGTCGAGGTCCTTTACGGGTGTTATCCAGTAGAAAGGTTACCCCCTGACCGTGTCAATGATAAACAATTCTATAAATGTGCTTTTCACATTATACTATGCCACAGGGGGTGCTTGTTTTTGTCCAAAGAAACCTTTCTACTGAAATAAGTAATCTATTGTTTCTTCTTTATGGCTAGTCACAGGTGTTTGGTCTTGTAAGTAAATCTGTTTTTTATTGTTTTAATCATGTAATAACCCTATGACACAAACATCTGGGCTTCTCCCATTTGCACATGTGCGCTGTGTGAAGTCCCTCACTAATAAACTAGGCCACTGTTTAGATGAGCCTCAATCCATCACAAGTACAGAACCGACTTGGCTGAGCAGATGAAGGAGAAAAAATAAAGTAATATGGCTTAATTTAGCCAGGCAAGTTTATTAAGAGTACTTTTAAAAAGCAGGTAGAGATTCATCCAGTACCAAATGCTGTGGGAGCATAAACTGAATTTGTTGTCTGGATTCTAGAAAATATTATTTCAGTCTGACAAGTAGTTCCGCAATCTGATTGTGAGATGAGGTTCAGGTGTAGCGTGTATCATCCTGCAGCGTCTGCCTGATTTCTAGACACTTTGGTACTTTAGCTGATCAGGCCCATGTTAATGTCTACAGTATGACGGGTAACAAGAACTGAAGAGCTGCTGCTGAACTCAGGTGACAGCGCCTCAACACAGACTTAGCAAAAAAATAAAAATCAATCACAGTGTTTGAGTACTTGTAATCCACACCACTCACAAAACAAACAAACAAACAAACAAAGATAATTACAATCTGAAACCACTGTACTTACTCATTAGCAATCATTTTTGAAATATTGGGGCAGCAGTGTGGAGTAGTGGTTAGGGATCTGGACTCTTCAGCGGAGGGTCGTGGGTTCAATCCCAGATGGGGGATACTGTTGCTGTACCCTTGAGCAAGATACTTTACCTAGATTGCTCCAGTAAAAACCCAACTGTATAAATGGGTAATTGTATGTAAAAATAATGTGATATCTTGTAACAATTGTAAGTCGCCCTGGATAAGGGCGTCTGCTAAGAAATAAATAATAATATACGAAAAAATGAGAAAACGTGTGTTGCGTTGTGGATTTATACTGGACCCTGACGCCCCCAATAAACCAAGGGTATGGTTGTGCAGTATTTGTTAGCCTATTTGTTTTTCTATGGGTCTCTCGCTGTATCGCGGCTCACGATATATACCGGATTTATATTGGACCCCGTCACCCACGATATATCGAGTGGGTGGTGTATAATGTTAGATTTCAAAATGTCACATTTTTCAATTTTTGTCAGTTTTTCGTTATGTGGAAAAATACAAAGCGGCATGCAATTCAATATGTTAACATATTCAGCAGGTTTCATTTGAGTTATATCTATGCATGTTGTTTACCAACTTATTAACTGTTAAACATTTTAATTCTGTTCGGACTGCTTGATTCATCTACACTGAGAATAATGTCTTTGTTAAACATGGTTTGATGCCTGGCCCATAAGAGAATGCTACTTTGTCAGAGCCGCACAGTATGCTCTTTCTTGTGTATTTGTCCATTAGTTTTAATTGGACAGCCTTGAAGTAGATCTGTTTATTGCAATCTATTTCCCTCGTGATGAGCTCAAGATCTGGAGCCTTTCAGCAAACTGTCAGCTGGTGGTTAACTCAGCATACCTAAGGCAGTAACACAGGACACATCTTTCTCTTTCTTTCTTAACCCTTAAAACTTTAATACTGCAGAACTCACTGAACCACCATTCATTTGACCTCTTCTTATTAGCCTTATTACACAAGGTTCATGGTTTCCAGCAGCCCTGGTGATTCTGTGCCAGAATGAGTAAAATCAGGAATATTTAACATAGTAAACATTAGCAGTTTTGTCGATGCAGTGTCCAGTCCTGTACATTGAGCTTGGAATTACAGAGGTCAAATTGCAATGAGCCATTTTGTCAGTAGCAGTTTTTAATCAACCAGATTCCCTATCTAATTTTGACACTATTTTGGTGTTTATTTTATCTTACTCTCGCATTTCCCCATGAGCTAGTTCTGCTGTAAACCGATTGATCGATCTATTAGTAATTAACCTGACCAATTAATCAATCATTTAAAATGGCTGAATTAAAATGTGATTCCTGTGAATTTGTAAGGTTGTTTTTGCTAGATGTACAGCATACTTTTACAGTAATAGTAATGATTCTCAGAATTCTTCTAAATAGAACCCTTTGTTTTACCACTTTGGTTCATGACGTCACTCAAAACCCACTGCTAACAGCTTGTGAAATTGGACAAGAAGTATTGCTCCCATCTATTTTTTAGACTTTATTATTATTCACAGTGGGAATGTTTGTACAATTGTGCTAGGGAATGTATAGTTGCTGACCTAATTGGACAGTAACAGAGATTCATTAAGCTCCATGTATTTGTACACACATTATTGACTTCTAGTTGCTCTATTCCCATAGTAGCTTCAGGTTTCCAAATAAATGTATTGTGGAAACTTCCTTGAAGCCCCTGGAGAGGGTATCAATCTGTAATAATTGTAAAACTGTAGCATCAGATGCCAAATATAAAATTAAAAAAAACACCCTAGAGATGAAGAGTTAGTATAGAAGAAGTTCGCTAATAATAAAAGAAAAGTCATAAAAACAGGTAAAATATTAGAATCTTTATACTTTTTACAGTTTGCTCTTTATTGGAGGACAGAAGTCTTCCATCTTAAGTTTTTTTAAATTTTTTTTTAATTTTTATCAAACTTCTTAAAAGTTAAAGAACACCAATACTAATTATCTGCTGTTATTATCTGTAAACACGTCTTGAAAATATAACTGAGATAATTTCTAGTAATGACTACATGCTTCAGATGCACTAGTCTTAGACAGCAGATAAGAATGGCTTAATGCACAGAACTGATGGTACCATTGCCCTGACCCTTCTGTCACACATCTAATACACCATTAGCACCTCATAGCTGCGTTAAGAATCCTTTGAACATTGACAGTTTCTAGACAGATAGCAGACATCTGGACTGGGATTGTAAAGGCAATAAGAGAGACATTGCTCCCTCTTAGCTTGGAAGAATCTTCAAAGTTCAGTAGTTCCGGACAAACCCGACAACTAGAGTGAATGAGAATGAATGTATTCAATTGATTATGAATCTATTGCTTGAAACCTGCTTGTTAGAGGCAGAGGAACTATTGTCTGGCCACTGGAAAAACAATAGAGGCTGTCCATTTTTGTTTTAGAAAAATAATCCATGTATTAGCTGCAAGGATGGGGATCGATTTGAGGAGATGGTGAGTTGCAAATGCAACTGTGTTGTATTTTTCTTGTGACACGTTCTTTTTTATGGTCTGTTATGGTCTGTTACTCCTCCCAAAAGTTTCCATCTTAATGGGAAGGGTGGCTCCTTTGAGTGTTATTTTCTGTGAAAATAATACATTTATCTTGCAATTTATGAAACGCCCTATGCAGGAAGTAACAATCTGTAGGAAGTTCTCCTTCAGTAGATCTGCTCAGGTCAACGCCTCATAGCTGTAGGGTAAGGTAGGTTGGGTGCTTTGGTTTAGGCCCCACCAGTCTGTGAATGTTATGGACTCTCAGCACTGAAAAAAAAGAGAAAGGAACTGATGTGTGAGGCCTTCATTCCCCCAGTCCAACTTGGAGAGATATCTTAAGGTGTGAAATGGCTTGAAAACATGTGTCAGATGTAGAACACTGTGTTGCCTGGCCAGGGCTTCCTGGTAATGCACAAGAAAGAGAAAAGGGAAATGCTTTTGAATGATTAGCTGCACTGCAATTTGAGCCAATGGCTGGTAATACATAAGAAGCATGTCACCGTCAGCTTTACGCACATGTACAATGCAAGTTTGACATATGGTCCTATGGACGGTAGATAGACTCCCAGATTGTGGGGATAGCTTGTGATAAAGTACATCCATACCAAGGTTCATCGTAGTTGAATAAGTACAGTACTTCTGTAGTTTTACGTAAAACATTATTGTGACATACGTACGGCGAGATAGACAGATTCCGATAATCATAATAACTTGTCCTAAAAACTGGATGATATAAGCGCTTCTTTGGATTTATGTAAAAATTGTGAGGTGCAGACAGACAGACAAACAGACAAACAGACAGACAGAGACTCCATTTACACCTAGACTCTGTCACACTCATTAGACAAGATGTTCTCTAGATATATCAAGAAAATGAAGTGACGTGCAAACAGGCAGTTGGACAGACAGACAACCTCTATAGACCCCCAGATTATGATCCACTTAATCACACTCATTAAAAGAATGTTCTTAGTTATTTCCATCACAATGGGACAAGCGATACTTAAAATGTAAGTATGATTTACAAATAGATTATCGGTGGACAGACTCCATGTACCCCAACATTATCGTACACTCAATTGTGTGGTAAAGAAGGTGCTTAGCACATTTTGTGGCAATTGGACAAGTGATTCTCTTATATGATTCTTATATGGTGGAACCAGTAGCCTAATCTGTCTATTGCTAAGAACGCATCACTTATTTTACCATAAATTACTATAAATGAACAATATCAGATAGATAAGGGACTGTTAGGTTACAGTAAGTTACTGTGAAAGCAGTGGCTTATGGAGATATCTTGGTTTCTGCTCACTGTTTTGTCTGTCTCTATCATTGTTTTGCATCACAAGGCCCCTGTGGACAATTTAGCTGTCAGACCATATGTCATATTACACGTGAGGTGTCAAGTTTAAATTTGTACACACTTCAGACGTTTAAACTGAATCCTTTCATTATGTTCAGTATCTTTTGCTTCACAGTTACTTTAACTGTTTATTTTAGTACCACCTGGGTTGCTTACTTACTGGAGATCACTGTTTTTAGCAATTTAGAGTTTAATGCCACAATTTCTATAACTGTATAGAAAACTATATGCTTTTGATTGCTCTTCCATTTGAACTAATTGGGTCTAATAACTGCTGCCCTTCAACTCTCCATACTGTTAATATGTTTTCCCACTGCGGTGAATTATTGTTGTTTCAGTATAAGGGGTAGCAGAAACCAACATTGTGAGAGTATTCTTTTCAAAATGACATACTGTTTCAATTAGAGCAACATGGTAAGAATACTGAGGGTTCCAAAAGATTCTGTAGTGATTCATGTTTCAGCTGATGTGCCAAAATCCTTCATTGGCTTGGTTCCCAACGTTTCCCAGGCTGTGAACGACTTTAACAGTCATCTAAAGCACAATGCGCTGCTAAACGTGTTAAACAGCACACACGGAAAGGAAATGGTTATAAGAACTGAAATAATAATAAGAACATAAGAAAACTTTGGGAATGAGAAAATGCCTCTCTGCACATCAAGGCTCGTCCGTTGTTAGCACACCATTTGCCCCAAATAGATAAATCTAATTTAATAGGACAGAATCTAGTGGTTTTTTAAATGTTCCCAATGTTTTAGATCCTACTACTGTCACCTGGTAGGCAATTCCATGCATTTATAACTCTATGTGTAACAAACTTCCTTTCTAAACTTGCTTTTACTCAGCTTCCATTTTAAGCCTTCTTGTTCTTCTATCAGTAATTTTATCTAGACCATTAAGGATTTTATAGACTTTAATCAAGTCTCTTCTTTTTTCTAGGCTGAAGAGATTTCATTATTTTATCCTTTCCTCGTAGCTCATAGCTCATAGCTCATTTTATGCCTGACGCATCTCAAAAGATTTTTTTTCCAAAGCACTCAAACGAACTAGCAAGAGAATGACAATGTGCAAGGGTATTCCCACTGAGTCATCTCCTAGGTTTCACTTTTGCTATCGATGATGGGGGGGGGGGTGGGCTACCTTCCTATACTGTAGAATGAGACCTTGTTTTTGTGAGCTTTAAGCACACTTTGAAAATCTGAATCCTGTAGGCTGAAGTTAATTTCAGTGTGTCTGGTGTATAGGACACACTTATTTTGCTTCATTGCTGCAATGGTGTTTTACTTGATTGGTCAGCTTTGAAAATAAATAAAATAAATGCATGCTTTATTGTTTGCTCCTATTATTTGTAATAGTGTTTGCAATCTTGTTCCTTACTGAGATAGGAACTTGCTTGTATTTAAGAGACACTAGATGGAAGCCCTTAGTTCTCACATTTGACATTGGGCACATGGGTATTGTGAAGCTGTCTGTAGGCTTTTGACTGGAATTCTGTTGTCTTCAGGGATTGTTTAGCACTGCTAATATAAATGGTGTTGCACTGTCATATCTTAACCCCTCGCATACCTTTTTATTTATCCTACATATTGAATGGGACATTCACCACCTGCATATTGGATTTGTGCTTTTATTCTTAGTAGATCATATCCATTCTCTAAGGGGAATGTGAACTATTTTTGTGATATTTTGTTTATTGTTTTTTTCAGGGGTGCAGTGGTTGTGGAAAATGTGACTGCAGTGGAGTGAAAGGACAAAAGGTAAGCATACCATGTTTTATAATACATTATTGTAGAAGCTATTCTGTAACCTATACATTAATGTGGCTTATAATTAGGGCGTCTGATTTCTGGGTATTACCTAATGTAATCCAATTTCTCTCCCCCCCCCACCCTTGAATGCTTTTTTCTGCATTCGGGTTAAACCTGAAAACTCCCCGAATAGGCATATACTGTATATGAATATATGCATGTGCAGTTGTCTGATTCAAATGCAACAGAGCAGAACTGGTGCCGTTGACGGTAAGCTGATTTACCTGTTAGAAAAATGTGGCTTCTTAGTATAATATATACAGTATATATATATTTATTTTAATTACAGCACTATAGCTTGAAGGTTTTTGCTTTTTTTGCACACTTTTCTTCCCAGTTATTTGTTTTATGAGTGTGTGTTTAAGCCAAGAGCATTTAGATGTAATAGTCGATCGTTTCTCTTTGTAAAACAGCATGGAGTAGTTGTTTAGTTTTCCCGTATGTTCTGTGTGCAATTATACTTGACTTCAATACAGAATAAAACTTGATTGGAACGGAGAAATGCCTCCATATACAGTGTGTGTGTGTGTGTGTGTGTGTGTGTGTGTGTGTGTGTGTGTGTGTGTGTGTGTGTGTGTGTGTGTGTGTGTGTGTGTGTGTGTGTGTGTGTGTGTGTGTGTGTGTGTGTGTGTGTGTGTGTGTGTGTGTGTGTGTGTGTGTGTGTGTGTGTGTGTGTGTGTGTGTGTGTATGAGAGAGAGAGAAAGAGAGAGGGAGGGAGGAGAGATAGATGTCATCAAATGTTTGCATACCCCAATGTGTGGAAATATACATACGTTGGGGATTTAAACTGTTGACAACTTTGTAACAGTATTACATAATGTGGAAAAATAATATATAAATGACAAGCACTTTTACCTTCTAGATACCTGTGTTGTTAACAACAAGAAGCATACATACATACACATGGAAACACCTGCCATATATAACTGGGTGTATAAATTGATTGTCCCTCACATTTAGTGATGTGTTAGTCATGTCCATGACACCCTGGACAAATATTCTGTAATATATACAGAGTGTATCTACCTGCCAGTTACAATGGAATTTGGTTTGGTCAGATTTTCCATGAAATGACCATTTCAAAGACTGGCAGCAGAGCAAGGAAAGTTCTTGGGTCCAACTGTTATATCATTCCTCTGAAGGGCAGAGACAGCTGTGAACAGCAAAACACTACTTGGAAACGACGCGTGACCGGGATCGATCCACCTGGACATTTCCAGGATGGCAGTACTGTTTTTAATGCAGCAAGTTTTTGTGGACTAGTTTAATGAAACATTTACAGAAACAAAGCATGTTACAGACTCCCCTCTCCTGCCAAATCACACTTACGTCAGTATTTAAAAACACTGGTATTTAGAAAGCTTTCTATAATGAAGTAAGTATGGATGCTTACTTAAGAACTAGTCATCTTAACTCCAGTGTTAATCCTAATAACACTTAAAATGCACTCAAAGGAATAACTGCAGTATGTGTTTATTGATTCATTAACTTACCTACTTATTTAATATGTATTAACAATACATGAACAATAATAAAATGTACAAAATATACATTTACACGTTTACTGGTACTGTAATTTACGAACTGCATATTTTACTAGAAATTTACTAGAAATATACACATTTGAAACCATTTATTGTTTGGAGAGGTATTGTAACATGTGATGTTCATCCATAATGTCAAAAAAATTGAGAATAGTGATTTTACAGGGGGAAAAAATTCTAATAAGGTGAACGTGCTAGACAAGATTTATCCTTATAAGTGAGTTTTTTTTTTAGGTATTCCTCTGCATTGTTGAGTCTCTTGAAATTGAAAGATGGAGCTTGTCATTTAATAAATGGCAGTGGAAGGCAGCTGGCACAAAGAACACCCAGCATCTGGTTCTTGAACAGAAAAGCTTGCAGTATGACTAATGGAATGCCTGCCATTGGCTCTGATTAACACACCATGTATGGTCAGAGAAGTAAACATTCTTTTCAGGGTTTAATATATCTGTACTATGAAAAACTGTCTCTTCAACATCAAAGTGTTTCAGTTAAGTGAAACTTCACTGATAAAACTTGAACAAGACAGAGGAAGTGTGATGGAAGAGATCCGAAGCTCATACAGTGCTTTACTCCAATTGTATTCAATTTTCAGAAGCATTTACTGTATAATTGAAGATTTAAAAAAGGAAATGTCACTCTGGGTAGGGGATTCATTGAGAATGAGCCTCCTGTATTTCCGTAGAGGGCAGAATCCACTCTGCTTACATCTCTTCGAAGTCAGAGAACTAGAATCACATTAGAATCACATTACAACATGCCTTTTTTAGGCATTTCTGTTCTCCTCTGCAGTTTAAAACATAATCCATCAAACCATGAAACTTCTAAAAGTAATCTAAAGATCAGTAATCTCAGTCGCAGATTCTCCTCCACTTGTTATTCCCGGGTATTCCCTCCCTCTTGAATGAAAAAGTCTGACATATTATTGAGTTTACATTCTTAGCAGACCACCTCAGTAGTACTGGTATATACAGTACTGTATTTGATGACAATAATTCTGGAGAAGTTTTCCAAAGTATTTATAATAGGGTTGAAAATAAGACTGCAATCTTGTGGCAGGCTGAACCATTCCACAATTGACTATGATCCTAATTACACATACTGTAAGGTTATAGACCCTTCAGTTTTTCCAAGGTGTTACTAATCCCATAGTAAAGCATGGGCTGAATCAAACTGCTATGCAATATGATTTACATTCCTTAAACTAGCTTTAAAACACAGCACGAGATTACAGCATTTTGAAGATGAGGGTGCCCTTTTCAAATCTATTGGAATGTATTTAATATAGCAGAAGATATATTATTCACCCGCATGCAAGGCTGCTTATTTCTGGATTTCATGGGATCGATATTAAAAAATATTGCATAGAAAATAAATGTTGGACCTGGTATTGAAATAATAAATAATCTGTCATAATGAGGCAGTTGGAGACAAAACAAATGCATCCAGTGAAACAGTAAAAGATATCGATCATGTAGCCAGGTCTAGTTCCCAGGTAGAATCACAGCAGATCCCCACTATTACTGTAATGTGACTTTGTTTTAGCATCTGGAAGTGTTGTCTTGAGCTTTGTATTGGTGGGAACAGAATCCCACAACAACTTGACATTTTTCTGCATCCTTATCAGGTAAAACAATTTTAAAAATGCAGAAACTGTAGAGTCCTGTGTGACTTTCACTCAAATCTGGACTCTGGATATTTAACCCAGCCCCTGTATTTAAAAAAGGGTTAAGATTGCCAGACAGATTGTGAATGAAACTTGAACCCTAAATAGTGAAAACAGGTTATTTTCCTTAAAGATATACTTCTTAAATGTTTTATAATCTTTTAGGATGACATTTTCTTTCAGTTTTTACTGCTCTGTTATTCTTTATTGGATTCATTTGAAAATTTAAATTGAAAATGTAAGGGTGGTTTGAAGGATATCTGTGTGCCGGAGCAGCTGAATACAGTTAAGACCAGTATAACTGCAACTCTCCCAAAAAACACCAGATGGGTCCAAAATTGCCAAAAAAATTAATTCAACATTAATGAACCCAAATAATCTACTGCATTTTCGTTGTTTGAATTATTATACAGATTTAAAAAAAAGCTTAGCTAAAATTCCAGTTGAGAAAATATGAAATAAAAACACTTTTACCTTAACTTTTCAATATCAAATGTGGTAGATATGTAAGAGAAAGACTCCAGATGGAACATCAGTCAGGTGATCATTAGAAAGGAATCAGTACCTGCTGTGTCTACCATGGTGGTGCCAGACAGAATCTTGCTATGATAGGAGGCATTAGGAGGCGTTTCTCAAAGATGACAATTCTGTTTAAAAGGAGCAGGACTATTGTGTGGGCATTAATATCAACCATGTGACTTGGAGTCCAGAATGCTGTGTGGTTGTATTTAATGTAGCTAGTTTATCTCATTCATTAACTCTTCCAGAATCTCCCTGAATTGCTAACTTGGCCAGATGTTCACAGCTGTCATGTATAGGCTTGTGAATCAACTACTTTCCACCAGTATTTTTCTTTCCAGTTGATCTTTGAATAACGTTATATGCAGAATCCTAAATATCCAATAACTTGGCCCTTTTCAAAAACAGCTTTGTGTTTCAGGTTTTGCAGTGCTATTAAACATACTTCTTTAATCAAGCACTAGCTTTGTGGTTTTCATTGAGAAACCAGAAGTCAATTATAATTACAGTAAAAATGAAATCTCAACTTTAACCCAAAATAGTGAAAAAGGTAATTTTCCTTAACGATATGCTTCTTAATTGTTTTAATAAATACAGTAATACAGATTGGTTTCCTAGTTTTTTCTCTTTAGGTACTATAGTTTTTACTTCTCCAGTATTGGATTTTTTTTTTTTTTTGTCTGTGTTTTGGAAATGTAAGGGTGATGTCTGCTGATTGAAGGATATCTGTGTCGAAGCAGCTGAACACAGCAGTTAATAGCAGTGTTTCCAACTGCAACTCTCTCAAAAAGCACTAGATGGCGCCACAATTGACAAAACTTAATTTACTCTGAACAGTTGTTCAACAGATGTTCAGCTCCTGACAGTTTTGTTAAAGTAGATGCTGTAGAAACTAAGAAAGATACTAGATTTCCAGATAGTAGACACCTGTTTACTTCAGCCACAGGTGTTGTTCAGGACATTAACTGTTTTACTGCTATATAGTTTTAACCACTGCCTATATCAATCATACAGATTTTTCCACATCCATTTCACTTGATTCTGCCCCCCTGACATGATTTACATTTTCTATGTATGCTAGGTATTAGAAGGCAAGATGTACTCTATGCCACAAGGGCAAGTTAAGATTGCAGTAATCAGTCAGATTGAAATATGCTTTTATCCCCACCTGCTGGCGAAAGACTATATAAGTTTAGGTGCAACACATTTGTAGGTTGTTGATTTGTCTAGACCAAAATTCTCTTAACCTCAAATCCCAGTTTTACTCCAGACTTTTCACTTGATCCTAACCTTAAAATCAGACCAAGGGTTGCTATGCCTACCTGACAGTGTACCATGTTTTTTCAGTCTAAATGCCACAAGGGGGAGCTAAAACGTTCTCATAGAAGTAGAGCATAAAGCATAATGAAATGCATGGAAGAAAATCTTTAAATATGTAGTAACATGGAAGTACTGACTCCAACCAAGTTGGAGTCAGTACTTCTATGTTACTACATATTTAAAGATTGTAAAAGCCTTTGACTTGGTCTTGTAGGTACAGTATTACATCTGTTTAGCAGCCTTTAGGATAATTCATTAAAACAACTCTTTCTCTTTGTTTTATGTTACATGGCTGCTCCTTGTATTCCTAATAGTGTTTCTACATGTTTATTTTATTCTAATCTCTGTCATTGCAAGCCATTTTGGATCACTTGCCAGACAGCAAACAGGCCACTCAACCAAAGCAATCCAAAATGGTACCTGATGCCCAAACTACTTTTTTAAAGTACTGCTTTCCATGTATTAATAAAACAACAATAACTTAACCTTAACCAGAAAACAGTCACCTGTGTTTGATTATGGTTAAATAAGTGAATAAACTCACAATGAGCAGGCAATGTTTCTGGCCAATGTCTTCATCACGCTTATGTCACAGTTTGTGAGTGATGTTGAAGTTATGGATGGATACTATACATAGCTGACACTGGAACCATCATGCAAATGAATACTCTCTATGGTTAATGACTGTGCTGTGTTTTAAAATGTTGCTGTGATGCGTTTGTCTCTTCCAGGGTGAGACTGGCTTTCCAGGGTTGCAAGGTCCAATGGGATTTCCTGGAATGCAAGGCCCTGAGGGGCCACATGGACCAATGGGCTCCAGCGTAAGAGAGACACATTTTTCTTTTGACACCCATTCAGAGAATTTCTACTTGAGAAAGCAGCAGAGCACTGCTAGCCTTATAGAAACTGCTTCTAGAACTACCAGTGGTACAATACAAATATGGCACAGTGGTACCTGCATATAATACCATTGGACTGCAATGGATTACCAGTGTGTGTGTATTGGTTTCTACAATTGGCCAATAAAAATATGAAAGTGTTACAGATGTGGTGCCGCTTGCTACCAATTGCTCAACAGTCAACCAAAGTGTCTAGTCTTGATGAACAAATATCACTCTCGATTAAACCAAAAGTGAAACTTGAGAAAAAGAAGTTGGTGTAAAAAATAATACGAATTCTAACCCACTTGGCTAGACCCAGAGTTATATTGTAAACCCCCCACCATCATATCTTCCTCTCTCACAGATTTACTTCAGGGACTTTGCAATAGATTAAGGCTTGTGCAGGCATTCCGGTGTTAGTTCAGCAGAGCTCTGTAGAAACACCTTCTGTAGGATTTACACCTCATTTCTATCTAAAACTGAATGGTGTATTTTTCCTGAATAGAATGCAATTTTGTACCAACAGGGTGACGTTGGAGCTCCGGGACTCTCTGGGCTGAAAGGAATCAGAGTAAGTCAGCAAAGTCACGGCTGTCGGGATTTAATCAAAAATAGATTGTTGTGATTAATTGATTAAATAATTGCTTGATTTATAGTGGTGCTTTGAAAGACTGGACAGATGCCGACCTTCACTTTTTAATATTGTCTATGATTTATTATTGTACAGTACCATGTTTAGTTTCTTATCTGTGCTGTACTTTATAATGCAAATCTGATATATCAGTGCCTTAGCATAGTAGCTTCTTTTACCCCATCGAGTTCACATACATATTCTTTAATTTCTTTATTACAGGGCCCTGCAGGAATACCTGGATTTCCAGGAACCCCAGGCATACCAGTAAGTCAGAATATACATCATTGTTAAAAGCATACAGTATTTGTAAGGGAAATACATATTTCAGTATATTCTATCGTTCGTTTTCTTTTGCCTGATAGGGTATCCCTGGTCAAGATGGTCCTCCGGGTTCACCAGGAATCCCAGGATGCAACGGTACAAAGGTAATTTTTCTATCCCAGAACTGCTTTTAGTTTGAGTTGAAAATTTGCCTCAGTGAAATGTTTTGCCACCCTGTGTTCCTGTGTTATTGTGCTGCTCTGAATACCTTATTCATTTAAATTGTTTTCATTTCAAAGGGTGACAGGGGATTCGATGGCAAACCCGGAATGCCAGGATTCTCAGGCAGTCCAGTATGTAGTCCTTTCAGTGTCATTTATTAAATACCACAAGTGTATTACTGTTGGTCCTTTGTGTGGTCTATTTATACATATAGTTTTCTATTAAAAGGAAAAACTTGGGCACATTGATATGTTGGGGGTTCTTTAGCAACAGTCAGAACAGAGGGGTAGATGTACTAAAGTGTTGCGACTGTCTCAAACCAGTCGCAAACCAGTCGGGAAGTCTAGGGTGAAATGTACTAAACATGTGCAATGCTGTTACCGACGGAATGCTTTGCGGCAGCAGTTTTTCTTTGCGGTTCAGCCTTACATGAATATGTAATTATGGGCGATCCTGCATACATTTGCAAAAATTAGTGCACATGAGGAGTTCTCAAATATTATAATGAGATGTACTAAAGCTGCTGGCAATTGCGACACTTACAATTGAACCAATTTGTTAAGAACTTTTGAAAGCACTTTTTAAATAGTCGCAATTGTTGCTGGCATTTCCCAGTCCACTTTTTCTTGTCCGTTGCCAGTTGTGCTCAATGTGTTTTTGAGGCGAACACCCAAGTACCTAATTATCACTAAAAGCAGGGTGTACTTACATGCCTTGAAAACAAATTTCTATGACATTTCTGGTTTCCCCAACTTGAGCAATAGACTGCACACATGTGCCGCTAACCCCTCTAGCTCATTCTGAGAATCTGTATAGGACTATGATCTATTTTGGGTTAATTGTCCAGGCTACAAAGTAGGCCAAGTTAAAAATAATAATAATTAAAGAAAACAATAAAATAATTTTGTTTCAATTTTAAGTAATCTTTTATTCACATTATACACCAATGTGTACAATGCAGCAGCATGATTTATTTTGTGTTACCGGTAGCCTACAGGCTAAAATAAAAAGAAAGTGCGCTTGTTATTAATAATTACATATTTTTACATAATGTAATGTGTAGTCTACCCAAAAAACATTAGTGCTATTTCAGTGCAATGATTTACATTTAAAATACACCAAGAACTGTAAATGTATGTGTGTGCGATTTTATTGTATTTTTTTTAAACCCGACACCTCCTTATGTGGGACAAATGTGTCTGGTTTAGCGAGAGGCTACTGTATGATTATGAAAAGCTTTTTGATAGAAACACATTTTTTATTTGGGGGTGAAGGTGGGGGCCGCACTATAGAATCTGATGAGATTAAATTGCCTTTCATTTTGTTATATTAAAATAGGTCAAATGAAGACAGAAGAGAATGCATTGTACAGATGACCTTTACATTAAAAAAAAACAATGTTATTTTGATTCCACTCTATTTATTCGAAACAATGTCGCACGACTCTTGCAATGCTAGAGATCTCGCTAAGGTGACGCAATTACTAAATTAGTATATCACGGCTCTTTTCATTAACATATTTCTCTTAGTACATAAAGCAAAATGCATACTTCGCGAATTGTCGCAACGAAAATGCAGATTGCGGCATGCGTTATGCCTCGACTGGCCCATATAAGTACATCTACCCCTGAGTGTTTCTAATACCTGATGGGAGACTGTTTGTTTCATGCCTTCAGGCATTAATAGTGAAATCAGTTTACAGTATGTTGTGTTCCATTAACAAAAGGCAACCGTTTACATTGTGAAAAATTCTCAATGCCTTTTACTCCAAATTTGCACGATTTGTTTTGTTTTTTGTTTGGCGAAAGGATTTGCACCGAGGTACAACAATATACCAATTGCTCTAAGGGGATGTTTATTGTAAAAAAAAGAAATACTGTTTTATTCTAACTATGCTAAGATGTATTTAAAAAACATTGTTTCATCAGTAAATGCATAGAGCTGCAATTTGATGGTAACCAGCATATAGTGGTGGCACCTATAGATATATACCCCTGTACTTGGAATCAAGTGCTAAGTCAGATTTTTAGTGAGGAATAATACAATTGGGACTGTATAAAACTTGCATGAAACAAAGGATATTACAAAAAAGTGTGTTATTAATATAATTTTAACTTTCTTCTAGGGTACCCCTGGGGTAGGAGGACAGAAGGTAAAAAACATTCCCTCTATCACTGTTGGTGGGAAGGTTTATTTATATATTTTTAAAAGGATTTCGGTATTCATGCAGAACAGTTCAATGCAAAATTGAGATTGCGCTGAAATCTGTTTCAGAACAAGGACAAAAGTGTAAAACACAATACTCCGTGAAAGGCAGTGTACTTCCTTAAATTGTGCAAAGTGTGATGTTTCCTTCATTTGTGGTTGAAGACACATAAACCACAGGTAATGGAGAAAAGAGTTCTAGGGTTGTGTGTATGAAAAGGAATTTTTGTGGAGCTCAACATGTATGAATTTGGTAATGTGAGAACGAGGCTGAATCTGGTATAACATTATGATTTTAAGATCTTGTATCTCATGTGGATCCATGCGGGGGATGGCCTTGACATTGACATATTTGTGTAATTGTCAAGCTTATTTCAAGGGCTTTTCAACAGAAAGTGATCAATTCAAGAGACCTCCCTTGAGCTGGAGTACAGCACACCAGTAATATGCAGTCGTATAACATGTTAGTCTTCAAGCTGATTAAATCCAGGGTCACGGCATGTTGTTTCCATGCTGAAATTGTGTCAGATTTAATGTAGCACACAGTAATTATAGGATATAGGATAATTATAGGATAATAACAGAGCTGTTGGCTATTCTGTAAGATTCCTGTGCTCTCAGAAGACTGTGCCAGGGGACATTATGAATCTCTTATAATCCCTGACAGGGGGAGCCCGGTGAAATAAATGGCATTTTTCCACACAAAGGTGAAAAAGGAAATCCAGGATACCCAGGTAATCAGGTAGGTAAAGCTCTATTTTTTTATCAATATCATTGCTCTTATTTTTAAAATACAGTATGCTCTATACTTTTTAGATTTTGAATCTAATGATTTTTTTTTTATTTTTTGTTTCTGGGGAATAGAAATGTAAATACACAAATACGTTACATGGGAATTAAATACTCTTTTCTATTCAATTAATTCATTTATTTTGTTAACAGGGTGCATCCGGAGCACCAGGACTTACAGGTCCATTTGGCCCACCTGGACTGCAAGGACCCAAGGTAAGTAACTGAAATCTCATTGAATATATATATATACAGTACTGTGCAAAAGTTTTAGGCAGGTGTGAAAAAATGCTGTAAAGTAAGAATGCTTTCAAAAATAGACATGTTAATAGATTATATTTATCAATTAACAAAATGCAAAGTGAGTGAACAGAAGAAAAATCTAAATCAAATCCATATTTGGTGTGACCACCCCTTGCCTTCAAAACAGCATCAAGCATCAATTCTTCTAGGTACACTTGCACACAGTTTTTGAAGGAACTCGGCAGGTAGGTTGGCCCAAACATCTTGGAGAACTAACCACAGTTCTTCTGTGGATTTAGGCAGCCTCAGTTGCTTCTCTCTCTTCATGTAATCCCAGACAGACTCGATGATGTTGAGATCAGGGCTCTGTGGGGGCCATACCATCACTTCCAGGACTCCTTGTTCTTCTTTACGCTGAAGATAGTTCTTAATGACTTTCCCTGTATGTTTGGGGTCGCTGTCATGCTGCAGAATAAATTTGGGGCCAATCAGATGCCTCCCTGATGGTATTGCATGATGGATAAGTATCTGCCTGTACTTCTCAGCATTGAGGAGACCATTAATTCTGACCAAATCCCCAACTCCATTTGCAGAAATGCAGCCCCAAACTTGCAAGGAACCTCCACCATGCTTCACTGTTGCCTGCAGACACTCATTCGTGTACCGCTCTCCAGCCCTTGACGAACAAACTGCCTTCTGCTACAGCCAAATATTTCAAATTTTGACTCATCAGTCCAGAGCACCTGCTGCCATTTTTCTGCACCCCAGTTCCTGTGTTTTCGTGCATAGTTGAGTCGCTTGGCCTTGTTTCCACGTCGGAGGTATGTCTTTTTGGCCGCAAGTCTTCCATGAAGGCCACTTCTGACCAGACTACTCCGGACAGTAGATGGATGTACCAGGGTCCCACTGTTTTCTACCAGTTCTGAGCTGATGGCACTGCTGGACATCTTCCGATTGCGAAGGGAAGTAAGCATGATGTGTCTTTCATCTGCTGCAGTAAGTTTCCTTGGCCGACCACTGCGTCTACGGTCCTCAACGTTGCCCGTTTCTTTGTGCTTCTTCAAAGAGCTTGGACAGCACATCTGGAAACCCCTGTCTGCCTTGAAATTTCTGCCTGGGAGAGACCTTGCTGATGCAAGTATAACTACCTTGTGTCTTGTTGCTGTGCTCAGTCTTGCCATGGTGTATGACTTTTGACAGTAAACTGTCTTCAGCAACCTCACCTTGTTAGCTGAGTTTGGCTGTTCCTCACCCAGTTTTATTCCTCCTACACAGCTGTTTCTGTTTCAGTTAATGATTGTGTTTCAACCTACATATTGAATTGATGATCATTAGCACCTGTTTGGTATAATTGTTTAATCATACACCTGACTATATGCCTACAAAATCCCTGACTTTGTGCAAGTGTACCTAGAAGAATTGATGCTGTTTTGAAGGCAAAGGGTTGTCACACCAAATATGGATTTGATTTAGATTTTTCTTCTGTTCACTCACTTTGCATTTAGTTAATTGATAAATATAATCTATTAACATGTCTATTTTTGAAAGCATTCTTACTTTACAGCATTTTTCACACCTGCCTAAAACTTTTGCACAGTACTGTATATATACAGTACTGTGCAAAGTTTTAGGCAGTGTAAAAATGCTGTAAAGTAAGAATGCTTTCAAAAAAAGACATGTTAATAGATTATATTTATCAATTAACTAAATGCAAAGTGAGTGAACAGAAGAAAAATCTAAATCAAATCCATATTCGGTGTGACCACCAAAAAAATAACTGTACTGCTGAACCTCGTCTTCTTTAATATTAGCATCACAAGGGTATCCATGTATTATAAAACAAATAATAGATGGGCCTCTTCAGCGAGTTACAGGAAAACAATTCCATCTCGGGTTTCTGTGACTGTTTATAAATTACTCGACTTTCTGTCTTGTAATTTATGACGTCACAGAAACCCTAGATGGAATTATTTTCCTGTAACTCATTGAAGCCCATCTATTATTCTCTCTCTCTCTCTCGCTCTCTCTGTCTCGCTCTCTGTCTCGCTCTCTCTCTCTCGCTCTCGCTCTCTCTCGCTCTCTCTCACTCTCTCTCTCGCTCTCTCTCGATTTCTCTCGATCTCTCTCTGATTTTATGAAGTTCCCAATCCAGCAAAAGTATTAGAAAAACCATTCAGGAGTTGGCTGAGCCTACTTAAAAATGCAACATGGATGCCGATATTACACTGCAATGATATGAAAATGATCACATTTGTTGCACAATGTTTTAATGAAGTACAAAAATGTTCATCCACAATAGCTGTTCAAATAATATAGTATTAGGCAAAATGTTTGTTGTGAAATACTATTGCACATAAACAAGATTCATTATAGTTTTGATTCTACACAATACGTGGCTACAAATGGCAGTCGTTTTTTTTTTAAGTCCAAAATGTTGGTTGGCACCTCAAAAGTGGCATCTGGTATTGACGTTGTTCCTTGCATTCAGCATTAGTATTGTATTCAAATGAAGGTATAATTGAAAAGTTCATCACCATTAGCATTCTTACCTTTCTTCTTGAGAAATCTTTGCCATGATCTCCCCTTATGCTGCAAAGGTATTGTCCAGTCTTCATATATAGTATCTTGTTGTGTAAGATCCTGGGTTGGAAAGAGATATATTTTCTGTTTAGAGCCACAAGTCGTGGCAGAAAAAACACTACATAGGTGAGATGAAACTCATAATTATTTCAGTGGGTGTTGTCAGAGAAATTGAGCAGAAAACAAGACACATGAAGCCTGAAAGCAGGGTATATCTCAACTGAAAGTTAGGTGGAAAAAAATATCAATACAGTTTTGAATTCCATGCTTGACACTGCATTTAAAAACATACCCACAGTGTGTTCGGCTGTCAATTTTGGCAAATTAGAAGGGGTGCTCTGTCAATAAAAATAATGGTAATTACGTTGTTTTTTTTTCTGCAGGGCTATCAAGGTCCAGCCGGCCCCAAAGGTGAGAAGGTAAGGTTTGAAGTCCCAATCACTACATACATACTCTATGAGCTCACATGATGCTATTGAGATTTATTGGAGCATATTCTTAATTCATACAATGATTTATCATTGTTATTTTTTTAGGGTGACAGACTGACTTTCCAAGGCCAAAAGGGAGACAAAGTAAGTAAGGTTCTGTGGCAATGTGCCCCGCCCCTGTGTGCATGTGTGTGTTATATGTTGCATGTTGCGTGTGTTAATGTTGGTGTATAGAGATGGCTGCACGGGATATAAATGGGTGTGTGCCGCACGAGTTATTTAAGATGTAATTGTATTTAGGCACGGGATTGCACATCACTGCACGTGCATTTAAAGTATTTAATATGTGAGCACGAGGTTGCACGTAATTAATTCACGTGCTGGGATTCAAGTGAATAATTAATTAGTAATTGAATCCCAGCACAACAGTATAAATAGATGCACGTTTCATTCACTCTGGGTTGGGTGTTCGTGAGTGGAGAACGGGTGTGGAGAAGGAGTAAATTAAAGTAAAGTAAATTGATAGTTGTTTGTACTCACCGTGTTTGTTTGTCTCCGTGCACCGTTTTGTTTAGTGATAGTCCGTTTTGTTTGTCTGTTTATTTTGGCGAATGTGCCGTGTGCTGTTTTTGTGTTTAAACCTTTTATTTTCTGTCCTGTTAATTATTAAATGCTGAGCGCGATCACGCGCTCAGCTTCATCACAACCCCAAGCTTCTGTGTGTTACTTCCTGTTTCTGGTCTGACGTCACCCACTGTCCGGCCGTCTTTGTGACACGTGGTGTCATCGTGGGATTATCAGCGCCTCCTAGACGCAGACCAGAGCAGGAACCGCAATTTGTTGTTTAAAAAACGGGAAAAAAAAAAAAATGACAATGGCAGAAGACGCCATCAAACTGCGGGACTGGGTCCTGGAAAATGCTGGGCTGGAGGCCCAGTCTATGCCCATAGCCATCCGGATCCTGTGGCTGATGGACAGGGAGAGATGGGAGGCGATGAGGGGAACACACCCCAAACTCCCTGGAGGAAGGTGTGGAGTTGGTCCTCAGCTACCTGGAGGCAGCTATAAGTGGAACAGCAGCCCAGGTAGCAGGATCTCCAGCAGGAGGATTCATGGCCAGCTGCACCTTCCTAGAGATTGGGAGGAGCCTGAGCGTCCACAGCCCAAGTGGGAGGAGCCCGAGCGTCCCACGCCTGAGTGGGAGGAGCCCGAACGTCCCACGCCTGAGTGGGAGGAGCCCGAACGTCCCTACGCCTGAGTGGGAGGAGCCCGAACGTCCCACGCCTGAGTGGGAGGAGCCCGAACGTCCCACGCCTGAGTGGGAGGAGCCCGAACGTCCACAGCCCAAGAGGGGGGAGTCGGTGCGCCCACAGCCCAAGAGGGGGGAGTCGGTGCCCACAGCCCAAAAGGGAGGAGTCGGTGCGCCCACAGCCCAAAAGGGAGGAGTCGGTGCGCCCACAGCCCAAAGAGAGGGAAGTCGGGCTTCCACAGCCCTAGGACCCAAGCTGCCAGCAGAGGGAGAATGCCTGCTGGTTCCACCTCCACCAGCAGAGGAAGAATGCCTGCTGTCCCCATGTCCACCAGCAGAGGAAGAATGCCTGCTGTCCCCATGTCCACCAGCAGAGGAAGAATGCCTGCTGTCCCCATGTCCACCAGCAGAGGAAGAATGCCTGCTGTCCCCGTGTCCACCAGCAGAGGAAGAATGCCTGCTGTCCCGTGTCCCCAGCAGAGGGTGAATGCCTGCTGGGTTCCCATCCACCAGCAGAGTGTGAACGCCTGCTGGTATCACTTCCCCACCGTCACCACCCGGAGGAGAGGAACAGGAGCTGCCTCTGCCTCCACCACAGTCCCCTGCAAGAGCGGGAGAGCCGCACCAGTCCCCTGCAAGAGAGGCGGAGCCGCACCAGTCCCCTGCAACAGTAGGAGACCACACGCTGCTCGCACCTCCATCGCCAGGAGACTACACGCTGCTCGCACCTCCATCGCCAGGATACTACACGCTGCTCCCACCTCCACCGCTTCCTCCACTAGGAGCAGAGGAGCAGGAGCTGCCTCTGCCTCCGCTACCTCCAAGAGCAGAGCAGCAGGAGCTGCCTCTGCCTCCACCGCAAGGAGCAGAGCAGCAGGAGCTGCCTCTGCCTCCACCACCCCAACCGCTTCCACCAGGAGCAGAGCAGCAGGAGCTGCCTCTGCCTCCTCCACCAGCAGAGGGTGAGTACCTGCTGGTTCCGCCGCCTTTGTCGTGGGAGGACTGCTTGCCCCTCCCACCTCCACCAGCAGAAGGTGAATACCTGCTGGTTCCGCTTTCATTGTCGTGGGAGGACTGCTTGCCCCTCCCACCTCCACCAGCAGAGGGTGAATACCTGCTGCCTCCGCCACTGCCAGGAGCAGAGGAGCAGGAGCTGCCTCCGCCACTGCCAGGAGCAGAACAGCAGGAGCTGTCTCTGCTTCCCGCACCTCCACCACAGGGAGTACGGGGGCCGGAGCCCCAGAAAGGGGAGCTACCGGCTACAAAGACAGGGGGAGAGGTCAGGAGACCACTTTCCCCAGCAGCAGTTTCGCTGCAGGAGTTCTTGTGGCCGGAGCCCCACAGGAGGGAGCTACCGGCTACGAAGAAAGGGGGAGAGGTCAGGAGACCAGCATCCCCGCAGCAATTTCGCTGCAGGAGTGGACCAGCATGCTGTCAGCCGTGCCACTACCGGCAGGGGTGCTGACAGCATTGCCAGCCATGGGCCCACTGAAGCCTCCCTTCCCAGCCCGAGACTTTGTCCTGGACTGCTGGGTTTTAAGGGGAGGTGGCCGTTGAGGCCATTTGTGCTGCGCACAAGGGGGTATATGTGGCAATGTGCCCGCCCCTGTGTGCATGTGTGTGTTATATGTTGCATGTTGCGTGTGTTAATGTTGGTGTATAGAGATGGCTGCACGGGATATAAATGGGTGTGTGCGCACGAGTTATTTAAGATGTAATTGTATTTAGGCACGGATTGCACATCACTGCACGTGCATTTAAAGTATTTAATATGTGAGCACGAGGTTGCACGTAATTAATTCACGTGCTGGGATTCAAGTGAATAATTAATTAGTAATTGAATCCCAGCACAACAGTATAAATAGATGCACGTTTCATTCACTTTCGGGGTTGGGTGTTAGAGAGTGGAGAGCGGGTGTGGAGAAGGAGTAAATTAAAGTAAAGTAAATTGATAGTTGTTTGTACTCACCGTGTTTGTTTGTCTCCGTGCACCGTTTTGTTTAGTGATAGTCCGTTTTGTTTGTCTGTTTATTTTGGCGAATGTGCGTGTGCTGTTTTTGTGTTTAAACCTTTTATTTTCTGTCCTGTTAATTATTAAATGCTGAGCGATCAGCGCTCAGCTTCATCACAACCCCAAGCTTGGGTTAGATGAAGCTGAGCGCGCGATCGCGCCAGCATTTAATAATTAACAGGACAGAAAATAAAAGGTTTAAACACAAAACAGCACACGCACATTCGCCAAAATAAACAGACAAACAAAACGGACTATCACTAAACAAAACGGTGCACGGAGACAAACAAACACGGTGAGTACAAACAACTATCAATTTACTTTACTTTAATTTACTCTTTCTCCACACCCGTTCTCCACTCATCAACACCCAACCCCGAAAGTGAATGAAACGCAGCATCTATTTATACTGTTGTGCTGGGATTCAATTACTAATTAATTATTCACTTGAATCCCAGCACGTGAATTAATTACGTGCAACCTCGTGCTCACATATTAAATACTTTAAATGCACGTGCAGTGATGTGCAATCCCGTGCCTAAATACAATTACATCTTAAATAACTCGTGCGGCACACACCCATTTATATCCCGTGCAGCCATCTCTATACACCAACATTAACACACGCAACATGCAACATATAACACACACATGCACACAGGGGCGGGGCACATTGCCACAGTTCACAAAAGAAAAATAATGTACAATATATAAGCCCACCTTAAAATCATAGAAGACAGGATTGAAATGTATATTTATACTGGCACCTGGTTTCCTGTGTAAAATACTTTCTGAACCCATAATATGTATTCTAAATCTATAATGTTCCAGAGCACCAGCGAATCAGCTGCTGGAGCTGGGAAGAGCATCTTAGAATGTGTTCTGCAAGAACGGGCCCAGCGCTTGTTGCAAACACTGCAGCCTTTTTGGTAAACCCTTTAAGAACAAGAAAGAGGCATACTTTGACAGAAGAACATTCCTGATTCCTGAAGTGTCCTTTGATCTCATCTTTATGAAAGCTGCCTGTCCCCTCAGAAACTACTTCCTGTCCACAGCAAAAAAGGATATGTTGTTATATTTACAATATGCATGGTATATATTATATATAGAGCTTCTGATTTTCGGTTTTAAATAAATCGGTGTATAGCACAAAAAACAAAAACAAACTACCTTTCCCAGTGGAGTTGGGCACTGTCCTTTCTTCCTGACTTGTATCTATCATTGATTTGATCTGAATACTTTAAACCCATCCTAACTATTCAGTGGCAGCAAATTCCTACATTTCTACTGGAAAATCTGCTTGCAAGATTTAAAACGAGATTACAATTAGGAATGGAGCTATATTACAGTTATAGGGAGGATTTTAAACAAAATTGCATATTGTGGCAGAAAAAACCCATAAGCATTTTGGAAAGCAACCAAAAACAATAATTTTATACAGTATATAAAAACCGAAAGCCCCGAAAATCTTGAAAATAGCAAAAAATAAGCACCAAAAATGAAATTAATAAAAACAGAAAAACAGAAGCCCTAATTACATATAATAGATCATTTCTGAATATCCATTATTTTAAAACTTGTAAAAGATTGTGGTTCATGGTTTAGATTATGCAAGTTTATAATGGACACCAAACCATCTGTTGTCCTATATATAATACCAAATCTGTTTCATAGGGTGAACAAGGCCCAAGAGGCTCTCCTGGCATACCCTCAGAGGTTTCCGGGCCTACACAAGTAACCGTTATACCAGGAACTAAGGTAATGACTGTGTAACAAGCTACTAATTTGGTAACCCCATTTGGAGTTTGCATGCACCCTGATAAACTTAATACAACGGTTCATTTAACTGTTGCACTTGGTTTTGTTTCAGTCTGTGGGTAAAGGCACAGGCTCAGGTAGAGGGGAAAGCTGAAACTGGGACACAAATTCACAGAGAAAGGGCGACTGAGAGGGAGAGGCTCACCATGGCTTGTTATTGTTCCTCTGGATTTTGTTTGGTTCAATTTATTATTGGCCACTAGGGAAGCATGTCACTGGCGGGAGGTAAAGTGGAATCGGGTGAACATACCTTTGGATCTTAGTCTTGGGGTACAATCTTGGGGTGTACTGTATATGCAGGCTGCTTGTCTGTATGTCTGCCTTTCAGTATTTAAATATATCTGGAGAACCACTTGTTTAAATATGATGAAATGTGGTAAGGATTTCCTGTAAAGCAGACATTTTTGAATGTATTATGGGGGTATATTAATGTCATACATGTCCATTTGTCACAATCTACAGCCGTAGCGGGAAATTAATGTCATGCTTTTTTTCAGGGTGACCGGGGTGAGGTTGGTCCCACAGGTGAACCAGTAAGTTTATTTGTCAAATTGAGCATTAAAATGCATGTAAAAAAATGAACTTTGTGGTTTGACGTATATTGCTTATTTCAAAACTGAATGAATTATATTCAGCAATATTCATTTCGATTTTTTTTGATGATTTAAATACATTTTTATGTTCATGAAACTTTTTTAGACTGTTAAATAAACCAACAGCTAACTACACCTTTTTTCATTTTTCCTGTGTTTCCGTAGGGTATTTGCCTTGGAGGCTTGAAAGGTGAACCTGGAAAACCTGGCCCCAGAGTAAGTGTCTCAGCTTATTTAGCAGATTTCTTTATTAAAAGTGACTGACTCCACATAAATAAGAGAGACCATTAAGCCATTAAGTAGTTTGATGTTTCCATATTTACCCCTGTCCCATATAAAGTTCAGAATGAACCTCTGCTGACACATTCGGCTTGTTTCTCAGAACTCTTTATAATTCGTCTTTAACACTTTGTTTTCAGAACGGACAACTAGTCCAATAAAGTTACCAAAACAGAAAAAAAAACAATACTTAATAAAACATTCCTTAAAACTGTCCCTAACGTTTTGGGAATATGATCACTATGTCCCACATCCACAACATGTTGAATAACATTTTATACAAAACCAAGCACAGTTTGCTCAAAATAGACAAATCTAATGGCTCATATCCAGCAGAAGAAGACACAATATTGTCACATTAATGTCTGTGTCATCACAAATTATACGTCTCAAATCATCTTATCAAGCAAGAAAAAAACACATTACGAGCAGTCCTTTAAGCCCTTGTCAGCAGCAAAAATGTGGCTCACATGGAAGGCGGCTGCCCCCCACATACATCAATACTGTTAAAGAAATTCAAGTGACGGGATCACTAATATGAATGACAGAAGGTGGTCACATGTGCCTGATGCACCAAGAAGCTCCTTCTATTGTGATTAGCTACACAAACACGCTAGGCATCCAATCATAGGCCTAACCAGAACTTTCAACAGGTGAAATTCTCAACGTTATTTACTCCAAATTGTCATTAGCGTATATTTTTCTGAAAAAATAAATAAATAAATTTGAGAATAACAAGTTCGATTGAAGAAGCCCCCCCCCCCAAAAAAAAAAAGATATTACAAAAAAAGAGTGGTATTTAGTTATCTACAAGAGTACATTGGTTTGTTTTCTTTGTAAACAAAAAAGGAAGGGGTTTGCTTGAATATTAATCTATGCTTTTGCAATTTTCAGGGTAAACCAGGGAAAGATGGAGAGCATGGAGTACCAGGAAGCCCTGTATGTAAATGTTTCTGCTTTAGTTGATGTATCTGACCCTTTGTAATCAAACTTTTCAGTTTTGTGGGAGGAAGAAATAGGGTTTAAGGTTTCTGGTTTTAGGATTTAACAGCACATATAAAACCCCTCAAAGAAAATAAAAAACAAATGAAACAGGTGTTCCACAAACAACAGAGAAGATTTCAGCCTCAACACATCCAAACTCAAAAAAATGCTTCTGTTTCCAAAAGAACTGTGGAAAAAAACCCTCATAATCTTTAAAAAATAAACACTAAACACTGAAAGACAGAAGCCAGCAGTATTAAATATATTGATATTTATAGCCAATTATAACCATTCTAGCAGAATTTAAGGTTCTGGTGTATCCAGGCCAGTACAGTTGCAGTCCAGCATCTACACAATTTAACAGCTGAAACACAAGGGGGCATGTTTCTGTGCTTTTCATCTTTTAAAATGGTGTATGTTGTGCATACTGACACATATACAATTCAGTAGTACCCTGTTTTGGTCTTTGAAGAAGGTTTATGAACATATGGAGGATGGATCAATGCTGTACTCCAACTTGCAATATTGAGCCCAGGTGTTGTACTGTAGTTCAAGTGGCTCAGATGAGAAGGACAGTCTTAATCAGGCTGTGGGACTGATGGGAGTGACAACAGATTTAATAATATCGGGACCCAGATGCAGTAATGTGAGTCCAGCACTGGTTTTAATTTATTTCACTCAAGCTAGAACTAGTTGTGGTATAAGATCAGTTTTTTGTTTAACAGGGTACTCCAGGTGCTTCAGGTATCCCAGGCCTAAGAGGACAGGATGGTGAGAGGGTAAGCATACAAATTCTTTTACAGTTTGGAATTAAAAGTGTTTTTTGCAGGTAAGACTATTGTTTGCAATATTCTGAATAGCTTCTTAAGGTAATCCATGGTAAAATCTGTTTGCTTCATGCATACAGTATATTTTCAAAATGTTGTCTTTAAAATGGCAGACTGCTTACTTTTTATCAGCATTGCATAAATACAACGTTTTTACTTCTAACATATGATATGTTTAAATGCAATCCTTTCAAATTGTGTATATTTTTTAGTAAAATGCTTTGGATCACACTGATTTATTATTATTTATGAATTGGAATATGTGTGTTTCATGCTTATATTTATCAAACACCATATTCGTGAAGCATTAGCAATGGTGATTAATCCATAAGACTTCCTTGCTGGAACACTATTTCCTTGACAGAATCGCTATTGCTAGTCATTCACACTGATTCCTGTTTCTTTGATCATAGGGGGAGAAAGGTGAAATTGGACTTCAAGGTCCTCCGGGAATTGTAAGTACATCTCACAATAGCTTTATAACAGTAGAATGATCCTGTATCTACATACCGTATATCTGCTGGTTATTCCTTCTATCATACAACACTCAAGGTTATTTCAGCCAATGAGAACACTTATTCTTTACGTGGCAACAGCACAAATTCAACCCAAACAATATACACATTAACTCAACCATGCAGTTATACTGCTAAATGTGATTATAGCCATGCAGTTACACTACATGCATAGCTCTGGATGAATCACAATTGAATTTGACAGATGTACCTTGGTTCAGTTTACAGCATGCTATTTGTGTAACTAAAGTTCCATACCTGCCACCTATCTAAAACTGCACAGATAGAAGACCAGTAACCTTCCATCTGCAACCAGGCGCTGCTGCTCCGTTATCCTATATCTACAGAAATACAAGCTGTAGCATCAAGGGGGCTATTTAAGACCCCTCCCCTCAGCTCATGAGTAGGATAGTTCTCACTGGCATCACAGGTAAGGATGCCGCTAAAAGACACACACATCACTGGCATTGTCTTTTATTTCATTTCAGTAAATAACTGCATGCTAAATGATTGGAAGCATGTAAAGAAGGATGTAGCTTTTGAAATGCCCTATTACCAATAAGAATATAGTACTGTGTAGTACAGTATAAAGGCTGGTTTATGCTTCAGTCTTGTGACCTCCTGGAGACAGTTGTGAGACACAACCTGGAACAGTTGGCTGTTGTAAATTGGAATATCTCATATATGCAACAGGTGAAAGAAGTTCAGATTATTTTATAATGGCACATTTTTTTATGGGGATGGGATTCTTGACCATGAGGAATCATGCATTGTTTACGCTTTACATATGCATTTGCAAAGATATGTTGTTCTCTATATTGAAGATATGGCCATGGCTAAACAGGCTTAAAGGCTATACTTTGAAAACCAACTTGTATGGTAGGATTTTGATTAACCTGTGCATGGGCATCTGTTACTATATAAGAGTACTGTGTATACCGTACTGCTATATCCCTAGCTTTACTATACTGAACTTAAGTTGTTTTTTTTTTAATTGGGGGCCATTTCTTGGAATGGTGATTAGCTGAAATACAATATTACATTATCTCTGATTTGTGGATTAGCCAATATGCAGCAGACACTGGGTTGAGTACTGTGTTTCTGCTTCATGTAAAGACATACAGTATCATTTACCTGAATTGACCGACCCGCTGAACAGAAACAAAACAAATCTGTCAACTTTGTGAAATACAGTATTACAGCACTGAATGAATTTGAGAAGCCACCTTGGATTGAATATGTATGTATTATTTTATCCAGGTGGTTAAAACGACTGGTGAAGTTATTGTATATGGGGAAAAGGGTGAATCTGGACCACCGGGTTTCCCAGGGCTCGAGGGGGAAAAAGGGGAGCAAGGTATGTTGGAGTTTATTACAAGTGTATTATACTCAAGTGCCAAATTGTTGAAGCAATTGCATTTGATTAACAGTTTTAAGTTGGTTTTATATTTGAGGCACCCAGAAGAATAACAGCATATCCCACACATTCTGTGAGTCTTAAGGTGGATCTACACTGGAAGCAAGCATCGCAAACGATGCAAGCAAATTTTGTATCAAAAGCGAATATTTTGGCAAAATCTGTCATGTGACCCTGACCTTATCCCTCCCGCTGTTCTCCCACCCAATCCCACACAAGACAGAGACGGCCCATTCTCAACACCACTCACGTAGCACATAGACTACAGAACAAACAAGAGAAGCAAACACACACCAAAGAGAGAGAAAAGTCGCCACACACCCAGGAGAGAAAGAGGTCCCGCTGACTGGATTAAGAAGTAAAACACAATATCACGCTTGCAATAATACAACACAATACACCCCCGGTGCCCACAAAACAGTACACAAACAACTATTTACATAGAACACATTTCTATTCCTGTGGAGTCGCTTGCTTCATCAAGACAGCTGCTCGCGTCGCTCACAGTCGGTGGAAACACACCCCTAGATTCCAGTCACTTCTAAATTATTCACTCGCATCACTCACTTCCAGTGTAGATCCACCTTTAGCCTGTAATGGAGTTTCAAGACACAAAACCAATATATACAGTGTCTATAGTAATTATTCACCCCCCTTGGATGTTTTCACAGTTTGTTGTGTTACAACCTGAAATCTTGATGCATTTAAATTGGATTTTTTTTTTCCTTTGAGTTACACAGCCTACTCAACAATTTGAAGAGACAAGAGAATTTTTATTGTGAAACAACAGTTAATGAAAAATTAAAAAAATAAAATGTCTTGGTTAGATAAGTATTCACCCCCCTGAGTCAATACTTGGTAGAACCACCTGTGGCAGCAATTACAGCTGTGAGTCTTTTGGGGTAAGTCTCTACCAGGTTTGCATATCTGGATTGTGCAATATTCGCCCATTCTTCTTGGCAAAATTATTCAAGGTCTGTCAAGTTGGATGGGGATCGTTGGTGGACAGCAATCTTCAAGCCACAGATTCTCAATCGGATTCAAGTCTGGGCTTTGACTGGGCCACTCTAAGACATTCACTTTTTTTGTTTTTAAGCCACTCCAGTGTCGCTTTGGCTGTGTGCTTGGAGTCATTGTCCTGCTGAAAGGTGAATCTCCGTCCCAGCCTTAGGTCTGAAGCAGGTTTTCCTCAAGGATTTGCCTGTATTTAGCTCCATCCATTTTGCCCTCTACCCTGACAAGTTTCCCAGTCCCTGCAGATGAAAAGCATCCCCATAGCATGATGCTGCCACTACAATGCTTCACAGTAGGGATGGTGTTAGCTGGGTGATGTGCTGTGTTGGGTTTGCGCCAGACATAACGCTTTGCATTTAGGCCAGATAGTTCAATTTTTGTTTCATTGGACCACAGAATCGTTTGCCACATCTTTTCAGAGTCTCCCACATGCCTTTTTGCAAATTCCAAGCAGGATTTTACATGGACTTTTTTCAGAAATGGCTTCCTTCTTGCCACTCTTCCATACAGGCCAGATTTGTGGAGTACCTGAGCTATTGCTGACACATGGACAGTTTCTTGCATCTCAGCCATGGAACGCTGTAGGTCTTTCAGAGTTGTCATTCTCTCTTCCTGGTTTCTCTGACCAATGCCCTTCTTACCCGGCTGCTCAGTTTGGGAGGACGGCCTGCTCTAAGCAGATTGTGGGTGGTGCCGTATACCTTCCACTTCTTAATGATCGACTTGACTGTGCTCCAAGGGATATTCAATGCCTTTGAAATCTTTTTATACCCCTCCCCTGATCTGTGCCTTTCCACAACTTTATCCCAGAGTTGTTTTGAAAGCTCCTTGGTCTTCATGGTACTATCTTTGCTTTGAATGCACTACCCAAATGTGGGACCTTACATAAACAGGTGTATTTAATCTGAAATCATGTGAACCACTTTTATTGCACACAGATGGACTCCATTTAACTTATTATGTGAATTCTGAAGGAAATTGGTTGCACCTGAGCTTATTTAGGAGTGTCATAGCAAAGGGGGTGAATACTTATCTAATAGACTTTTCAGGTTTTTATTTTTAATTTTTGTTTTTTTTCCCCCCCCCCCACCCCATTGTTTCACACATTGAAAGTGTTGAGTAGGTTGTGTAAATCAAAGGGAAAAAAAATCCCATTTTAATGCATCAAGATTTCAGGTTGTAACACAACAAACTGTGAAAACGTCCAAGGGGGGTGAATACTTACTATAGGCACTGTATTTACTTTCAACCCCAAAAACCAACAGGCGCAAAACCTACCGTATGTTGCAATGTTATAATGACAAGACATTTCTGAGCTACATACTGTACTAAACACAAAGTAAGCCTCTTTTGGTGTGTATGAAAAGGGCTGACACTCCTTTTACCGATTTTTATTTTTTATTTTTATGAATTACAAAAATTAGAGAACTACTTTTCGCATCATATAACACAAAAAAGCATCATATTTCTCTTGGTTGTTGTGTTTTTTGTTATTTGATCTCTATAAGGATAGTGATATCATGTTTAAAATGTAATCATAAGGACACATAATGCATGCATGTTTATAAAGGTTCTTAAGAAACAGACACAAGTTTTAAAGGGGCATTAGTGTTGAACATGAGCAGCTGTGAACATGCCCAGTCATAGCAGGGTTATTGAGATGTGTCACTTTAGCTATAGTAAGCAAAACAAAGAGTGTATCTGAAATGACTGAGGATTTGTAAGGTGGATAGATGACTTCTTACATAATTAGACTTTTTTGTTAGAAACACACTGTTCCCAGTTCAATTGATCTCATTAAAAGTGAAGTAAACATGGATTTATTAACACTGATATACTCCTTTCCACTCTAATATAATAATAATAATAATAATAATAATAATAATAATAATAATAATAATAATAATAATATTATATATTGTGATTGTTATTATTTAACTTTACTGAATGTTAGAATGGTGCCAGTGTGTTTAGACCACCTCATCAGTATTCAACAAAACAGTGCACAGATTAGCCTCACAGTTACACTGTTTGACTAGCAATCTGAGCTGTTGATACCCCCCTTGTGATGTTAATAATGCCACTGGGTGGCTTAACACTGCCACTGGGCAGCACTGTAACACATTTATATGTCGACAAAGCTGTTAAATGAAAAGAATGTAGGTGTTTAGAACATGTGAGTTGGGTGTTAATTCGAAACCAACCTTAATGGTGCCATCATTTAGATCAATTGAAAAGGATCCCCCATTTTTTACCTAAGTGTGCCTTATAAAAAATATTAATGTATTTTTTTCCAGGTTTTCCTGGTGTACAAGGACCCTCTGGCCCCCCAGGTAATTTATATACATTTGTGGCAAAGTAGTTTGTAGTGCAGAGGTGCAGTGGTGATGCGGTGCTCAGGAATGATAGACACAAGACAGTTCATGTTGAAAAAGCAGCTCTTTATTTGCTGACAAATAATAATACCTGGCTCTGCACAACGATGTGTATCTCTCAGGCAAACCACGGTGTTCAGTCCCGAAATAATAATACACTAAACAAAACACACACAAACACAACACGGTCACAAGTCCAGAGTGAGTGCTCTTTGTGAAAGTGGTGATTTACAGGCTTATTCGTATACAATGGTGAAGTGTAGTCCGAGGTTAATTACTGGCGGTTTAGCTACAGCTCCCAGAGGTTAGTCTTCTATAATGACAAGCACAGACAGTTAGAAACAAACAAAACACTTAACACTCACGATATGCTTCTCACAGTCCGTTTCCTTTCTCGGTCATTCTCATAACACATCAAAGGACCAGATTACATCGTCACATCCCCAATTATACCCTTAGTCACGCCCCCTGCGATAGCTAGTTCAGTCACAGCTCCTCCAATCCATGACTGACACATCGCGTACCACTTTAGGGTGATGACTTCGGGCATTGTGGCTCCGCCCCCTTCCTGGATGGCTGGCTTCCGACTGACCCTCACAGATCGGGAGGGAGATTGTTGACTAGGATTCATTCGTTCTCTGTCACAACATTCTATAAAGATTTATACTTATACCAATCTTAGGAAATTAGACATATCTTGAAATAGTGAAGCCAGAACTACTCAGCTTTTCCCTGCACAAGATGACATCTATTATATAATAAATATATGTTCTATCAAACTCTTTGTGTATTGCAGATGCACTAACTTGTGTATATGTTAGACCTTTCTTGTGGCTGGCATATTACAGAGAGCAGTAGAAATATTGTTTTCTTGACAATATTAGCCACATTAATGTATTCTCTCAAATTGTTAATTTACCGTTCATTTACCCTGCACAGTATTTGTGGCGTGGGGCGTGATATTAAGTTGTTATTTATGTAGTGATTCAGAAATGTATTCGGCCAACAACCTGAAAATGATATGGTCTGCATTTAAACATATATTTAAAGTGGCAGTGAGCTCTGTAATCCTGTGATAACAATGTTGTGTCATTCAGGTCTAAGTCTCCCGGGACCCACTGGTCCAGCTGGGTTTCCAGGGGAGTCTGGTCAGAAGGGAGACCAAGGAAATCCTGGATTGTCTCTGTTTGGAGAAAAGGGGCAAGATGGAGCACAAGGACCACCCGGACCACCAGGCCCACCTGGATCCTTAGGTAAGCTAGGACAGTGAAGACAGGCTGGTTCTTTATTTGACATGATTAGTAAGTAAACTTTAGTCTTGTGTTCCACCTGTCATAAATGTAAAGGTTACTCTAGTATATTGGTGCATAGACGACATAAAGAGATGCACACCTCACTGCTGCTGAACCAAACCTGTGTACTGTTACACATACATCTTGGTCAAAGAGAAATATTACCTGTTACAAGAGGAAGAAAAAAAGAGATTACTTTTATTTATTTATTCATTTTAAATTCTTAAAAAAAACAGCGGACATGCAAATAATTTAAAATTAAGAAATAGTCATTTTAAAAAAAAGATTTGAAATGAGTGCTGGACTTCTTCTTGTAACATGTATCAGAGCCACCTCCTGCACGTAGCCATAGCTGTATTAAACAGCATTAAAGAGTAACTGTGAACTGGAATGTAACCCTTAATGGACTGGAGTCACAGCATTACGGTTTCTACAGTTTCCCCCAGTAAAGCATCATGATATTTTAAAAACATTGCTCCTCACCTATAAGGCTATTTCCGTGAAGTTTCTTACTCCTTACAAACCGACCTGTGCTCTGAGATCTTCCAATAATGGTCTCTTGGTAATTCCAAGAACTCTTTTACAAGCCTTTGGGGTGCTTTGGAACTCACTTTCAGGTTCTATTCAAAGGCTTATAGGCGTTTGAAATAAAACAATGTATGCTCGACTGAGCCCCACATTTATTAGGTGTAACCCGGCCGGCACTCACAGTCGTTCGTTTGCCCCTTTTAAGCAGACCCAGGACACAGGAAATGGAGTTTAAAGCGCGTTTGCGCTACTTTTTAATAATCACACAAACAAACAAATACAAAACAAAAACCTAACTCTGTTTGGAGCACTTACTACACAGGTATTTTCCCTGACTAACTTGCAGGACGGCTAAGCCGTTTACCTGGCGCCACGGAACACAACACACACTAACACAGCACTTACTTCACTCTGGCTACTCAGAGACAGAGCACCTCTTCTGCCTCCTTCTACTCAGCAGCCTTGAGCAGACTGACTGCTCCTCTTAAATACCCTGCACCGGGTCCCAATTTAACAATAGCTACCAGGTGCAGGGGATAATTAATAATAAAACAATTACATTAAACAATAAAACAATTAAACAAAACAAAAGGTGCATTTTCTCTTCAGGGAGGTTTTAACCCCCTCCCTGCTGTCTCACACATCCCGCTGCCTTACATAGGGCAGATGTGTGAAGAGGTGTGACAGAGGTTGCCTGTTAATAATCTAGAAGGAGAACTTAGTTGTAATCAACAACTCTATGAAATGTATTGAATTCCAGCATGGAATACTTCCAACCCGATTGCTTAACAACAACTTTCTTATTGTTTTACTAGATGAAAGATGTCAGGATCCAGAATGCCAACCTGGTCCACCTGGATTTCCAGGAGAGATGGGTCAAAAAGGCAAGTTATTATTTACAAAGAGTTGTGTACACCATAGGGCAGGTTACTGATTTTAAACCATCAAACTGTAGCAATTCAAAGTATTCTTTCATCTTTACCCTTAGCATAAGCTAAACATAGTGGTTTCAAAAGCCGTCACTAAAGGAATGTTGATTCTAAATTACAGTATGAGAAATCAACCAATCACCGTGAAGGGGTTGTCAAAATTCCAGTGTATCTTATCATGTGTACAGTTTTGTCTTTTGTGATCTATGAAAAGTGAATACATCGTGTATAGGGTGTCTGTTAGTATAAGAGACATCATTTAGCACAGATTTAGCAGCAGGATGACATCCATTATACAATAAGAGAAACACTACACACAACATATTAACTTATATTGCACAACACCTGGACAGTTCTCTCCCATATTTTTCTGTGGAGGTCAGCCATTCTGTTATAACTTGACGACACTAATTAACGCCTGTTCTACAACCATTGCTTACTGATGAAATGCTTCATTTTTGTTTAAAAAAACCCCAAAAAACATTTCTAGTTTTTAAGGTCAAACTGTAGGAAAAAAGTCAAGTAGACAACAAAAACTTGACTTACTGTAGTTTTACTTACTGTACTTTTTAAAGTTACATTATTGTTTTATTTTAAACAAAAACACACATTCACATTTCACCATAAAATAACACCCTTGATGTTAGCTACGTTTTTTTTTTTTTAAAATCCTGACACAGTTTAATGTACATTTCAACTTTCGACCGATCTTATTATGTTCCGCCCCTTCAAAATGATCTAGACAGCATTCAAACTGGGCAGACACATGGCAAATGAAATTTAATAGAGAAAAGTGTAAAGTATTGCATGCAGGCAATAAAAATGTGCATTACAAATATCATATGGGAGATACTGAAATTGAAGAAGGGAACTATGAAAAAGACCAAGGAGTTTATGTTGACTCAGAAATGTCTTCCTCTAGACAATGTGGGGAAGCTATAAAAAAAAGGCCAACAAGATGCTCGGATATATTGTGAGGAGTGTTGAATTTAAATAAAGGGAAGTAATGTTAAAACTTTACAATGCATTCGTAAGACCTCACATAGAATATTGTGTTCCGTTCTGGTCACCTCGTTACAAAAAGGATATTGCTGCTCTAGAAAGAGTGCAAAGAAGAGCAACCAGAATTATCCTGGGTTTAAAAGGCATGTCATATGCAGACAGGCTAAAAGAATTGAATCTATTCAGTCTTGAACAAAGAAGACTACACGGCAATCTGATTCAAACATTCAAAATCCTAAAAGGTATAGACAATGTCGAGCCAGGGGACTTCTTTGACCTGAAAAAAGAAACAAGGACCAGGGGTCACAAATGGAGATTAGAAAATAGGAGGCACTTTTTTACACAAAGAATTGTGAGGGTCTGGAACCAACTCCCCAGTAATGTTGTTGAAGCTGACACCCTGGGATCCTTCAAGAAGCTGCTTGATGAGATTCTGGGATCAATAAGCTACTAACAGCCAAACGAGCAAGATGGGCTGAATGGCCTCCTCTCATTTGTAAACTTTCTTATGTTCTTATGTTCTTATGTTCTCACTGGCACAGGTGACAGAGGAGATTCCTGTTTCCACTGCGAGTCGTTTGGTCCTCCTGGACTTCCCGGCCCACAAGGACCAGCAGGGCAACAAGGTAAGGAGCAGAATATTTTCCACAGCACCCTCTTCTGGAACTTTCTGTAATTTTACAGTTTATACATATCATTTGAAACTATATCAGATAAACACACTTCTGCTGTTTCAGAAAAATAAAATAAAAATAAATAATTCCTTTAAAATGTAGAGTTCACCAATAACCTTGTAAAATAAGTCTAAAGCTCTACATACAATACTCTGCACTAATTAGTGCCATTATAGCTAAAGTTATATTTTTAAAACTAACACAGCTAATACATGTGGGGCTTGATGAAACACAGACAACTGAAGAAATCTGTATAAGGCGTTTTGCATTGTATTTAGTCTGTTTCTATTTAACCTTTGTATTTCACAGGCTATCCAGGGCGAACTGGTACTAAGGGTGAAAAAGGTTCTCAAGGAAGTCCTGGTCTTGAAGGTGCACCTGTGAGTAGATTCACTCCAAGCAGTGCTTAATCAAATCGAAAGTACGGTATTTATTTATTAAACAGTGACTGCTTTTTACCTAGGGTGTTCCTGGTACTCCTGGCTTGTATGGCTCCCCTGGTGCAAAAGGGGCTCCAGGAGATGTTATCTTTGGACCAAATCTAAAAGGAGACAAGGGTCAGGCAGGGATCTCTGGTCCTGCTGGGACTCCAGGTTTTGATGGAGCACCAGGAAGGGATGGTCTACCCGGAACCCCAGGCCCTAAAGGCGAGCCAGTAAGAACAACCATGTCTTATTTTAATGTACTACTGTATGCACTGGATAAATACAGTACAATACCATAGAAATGTATACTTAACTTACTGATTCCCATTATGATGTTTTGCATGCTGTTAACATGTTGTATTAGGCTTGTCATGTGTTTTGTTACTCTCAGAACAGTATAATTTGTCAGATATCAATACTTAGAATTTGTAATTGTGGTGGAAAACGTACCTTCCTGTAACCCTATAGTAAGTCATCATTGACTTATTTAGGCATTCGTTTAAGTATTGACAGAAAACGTCTAAAGAAAACAGGTTTTATTTTTCAACATGAGTTTAGGGTGGCAAAACTTCACAGCCTCACTGCATATCTTAAAAACCGTCAGTTTAACAGCAGCTTAGTTTGAAACAGCCAAATGAAATTGAGTTATCTTCCTGTGAGGATCGTTTCCATCAAGCAGACCGATACAGCTTGCTGATTTTGCTGTATTTGTCTGATTGGCGCGGGACTGTGTGAAGCAGGAAGAAATATTAAATAAATAGAAACTTAACCACAAGGTTAAACAAGAAAGAGTTTACCATATAAAATTTCAAATAACACGATTTTAATACATGTTAGGATGCTCTCCCGATAGAATCGCCACCGCAGTTAATCACATTTATTGAAGCCGCTCATGCAATTCACACTCACTTGACTTGATTTAAAATGATTATTATTATTTGTTTATTTAGCAGATGCCTTTATCCAAGGTGACTTACAGAGACTAGGGTGTGTGAACTATGCAACAGCTGCAGTCACTTAAAATTACGTCTCACCCGAAAGACGGAGCACAAGGAGGTTAAGTGACTTGCTCAGGATCACACAATGAGTCAGTGGCTGAGGTGGGATTTGAACCGGTGACCTCCTGGTTACAAGCCCTTTTCTTTAATCACTGGACCACACAGCCTCCTGATTGATTAATTTGTGGTTTAGAGGTGAAAAACCTGGGGCCAGTTGGCAACCCTACCTGTGGGGTGTATTCAATGACTAAATAGTGGGGGATCTAAATACCAGCTAACATTTTGCAAAGCAAACATCTAACAGTGCATTTGAGTCTGTTCAATACACTACTGTTTTTCCCACTCAGGCCACCATTGGTTTCAAAGGGGATCGTGGTTCAGCTGGAGACCCTGGTTTCCCGGGAACTCAAGGAGAAAGGGGTCCTCCAGGGCTCCCGGGGTTTGGTGCTCCTGGTTTACCTGGAGAGAAAGGAAACCAGGGAGTCCCGGGGCATTCGGGATTGCCTGGCTCTCCTGGTAAGTTTAGAAATAATGTTAATGTAGATTTGTGAACAGCGCTCAATCGAAGGTGTTTGAAGCCATTCCTGCTGAAGTTTGTAAGGAGTTGTAGTTGTCATGTTTTAACTGTTAACACACTCCAGATATATCTATATAAACGCAGACTTTTACAATCAAGAAGGTAAAAAAAAGACACGAAAGAAACATGGCTACCGTAGCTGCCATGCCTTCGCTAATTTAGTGCAGAAACACAATGCTGCTGTAACTGAAATAAAGTTTGGCTGCTATGTGATTTTTTTCTTACATCAGAGGGGCAGGAACATTAGAGCATACGTGAAAGAAGTGGTATTAAAATGCAACAATAAATGGTTTATGTCCTTTAATGTTGGATTAATCATTGACAGCCTTGTTTTCCCAGGAATTAAGGGTGAACCTGGCAAAAGCATGGTTAAAACTGGACCACAAGGCCCACCTGGAATCCCCGGAATACCGGGGCAGCCAGGCTCCCAAGGTGAGCGCTGAGGTCCTAATACTGAACTGAGTAGGAAATGAGGTGCTCCTTTTCAATGTGTCTAATAGGTCAGCATGCTGTGACCTCAAAGACTGGCTGGGAAGATGGGGAAGAACTTTCAAGTCAATTCTAAAACTCACCGCTGCAGGGATTTGAGACTTTTTGAGATATTTTGAAAACAAAGTGTGTGCACTGCCAAGGTTTACAAAAAGTTTAAAACATATTGCCGCTTAAATATTGTTGATTGATCAGTTTATAGACTTTCATTTGGCTGAATCCCTTTTGTAGCTAAGCTACATTTTGTCACTAATTAATGATTTTTCTGAATGTGTTCAAAATGCAGATCGTCTGTCTTTCAGGTGATATGGGCCCTCAGGGAATCCCTGGCATCCCTGGATTTCAAGGAGCAAAAGGTGACCAGGGTCAGCCAGGAGTGGGCTTTCCAGGGCCACCTGGAACCAAAGGTAGGCATGAAAAATAATTCCTGCTAGTTATTGATCTGTTTCACGAAGGTAAAGGTGCATCTCATTTATCGGTTTTCAGTGGTGTGATTCACAGTCTAGACTTACAAGGGGAAACCCTACTATTAATGATTCATTTAACCTGCTTTAGGCCTCTCTAGAGTGTGATTCTGTGAAAATCCTATTTCGTATGCAGCAATAAATAAGGGGCCATATTTTCAAAGTGTTTATTCAAGTTTAATTAACTCCTATTTTGAAAGAGGTTAAATGCCTGAACATTTTACAAGGGTAGAATCAAACAAATACATTTGATATTTCAAGTTATTTGACTCACTTTCAGGGTGTGCATTTAGAAAGTAAAAGGGGATCTGTAGACTTGCATGGAGAAAATACACAGCAAGCACTTGATTAAATACTTTTGAGTAGCTGCACACCCCTAACGTAGATACTTTTCTATCTTTAGGACACCCAGGGTTGCCAGGGCCAGTGGGGCAGCCTGGTTCTCCCGGGCTCGACGGGAAAGAAGGTGGATCAGGACGCCCTGGCCCACCTGGGCAGAAGGTAAACTCTTCAGATACAAAAATGTACCTCTTAAAGGCATGACGTTTAGAGTTTTACATTCATCCAGAGAACAGCTTATCCAATTCTCACAAAACTTGGTTACAACCATGGAAACAGGCGTGGCTACATTAATATGTTATAATACTGCATATGTATGTAACTTGAATAGCCACATTTGCCTGTGTGTGTATCTGAACAAGGATTACAACGATTAAAAATTCCATTGTGCCGTTGTGTAATGCCCTCTGTCATCTATCTACAGCACACGCATGCGCAAGCATTTGATTGACTCTTCCTACCTACAGTATGCTCAGAGGACCCAGTAGCAAGGATCCTCCCCAACAGTTAAAAAAAATCAGTCCTTCACCAGATAAAGAATATATTTCCCATCTGCTTTAGTTTCCTGTTGTGTTTAATTCCTGATTTTCTGTTAAATTGAAGCTGGTGGTTGTTCTGTTTAGGGTGAACCTGGGATTGGTCTTCCCGGGCCCAAAGGATCTCCAGGCCCTCAAGGTGTTGAGGGATTCCCTGGAGGGAAAGGAAACCCAGGGCTTCCTGGCATTCCTGGAGCTGAAGGTCACACAGGCCCGCCTGGGCCTCCAGGCTTAAAAGGTAAAGATGTACATTTTCATACTGACACTGCAGACCCACCTGCTTGACCGAACAGTAGTGTTTCAGTCTGCAGGATAAGTTGGAAACAACTACAGTAAGATCTGGTATTCAGGCTACAGTAATTAATTGTACTTTTAATGCCACGCCTTGTTTAATCTATTTAACTAAACAACAGTGGATACTGTATGTAGTAATAAGGCCCATATAATAGATTCAGAAATAATGGAATAATTTTCATTGATAGACTTGTTTAGGGAATAACTTGGGGCCAAAAAGCTTTTGTTGAAGTTCTATGTGGTGTGTGGTTCTTTTTGTTAAAATAAATTTAGTTTTAGTTTTCACATTGGAATATAGATGTAGCAGTCTTAAGTTTATCACGTGTCTGTCTTGCCAGCTTAAATTATACTTTATAAATGATGCATTATTATTCCTTTGTGATAATGCTATACACAATGGAAGTAACAATGCTTCTGTACTGTGCACTCTCTGTGCATTGGGTTAAAACATATAAACTGTAATTCAAATACAATATGCTCAGTTCCTGTCTTATTGCTGTGATCATATCCATACGGTGTGCTCTGTTGTTGGTGGAGTTCTGGTGGGAGAGGCTTCAGGTTAATATGCATGCCCCCCCGCAATGGAGTGAACAAAGGACAGGAACAAGCACCACCTACACGATATCCGTGACTTTCGATCTGACTTTCAGTGAAGACACATATACAGTATACTTACTGAAATCAATTTGTAAGTCTTATGATCTCTCTAAATATTTATTTATTTCAGGTAACCAGGGGCCTCCAGGTTTACAGGGTGTCAGAGGCCCCCCTGGTGAACCAGGAGCTGGTGATCCTGGCCTACCTGGGCCCCAGGGCCCACCAGGTCCACCCGGCCCTCTAGGTAGGTCAAATATGTTTACCTTCCCTATGCTACGTCATTTTTTTTTGTTTTAATGTACACACACCACACACATCATAAAAATCACATTAAGTTGTGTTTTACGTGATGGATCAAGGAAACAAAATAGACAAATATAGATGAACATCATCCATTCTCATGCACATTTTATAGCAGAGAGGCAATGCACATTAATTGTTCTGAACATCATGCACAGTAGAACAAATTTGATGTCACCAACTGAATGCTGTAGAGATACATTATCACTCAAAAATGACATCCATGAAGAAGGGTTGAAGAATAGGTAAGTTTGGTGGGCATCCTTTGTATGTTATTTTATGTGTCCAATTGCAGTGTATTGTGAAGGTACTTCATTCCTGTGCAGTGATCTCATATGAGTTTGCAAGTCTGCTGCTCAAGATGGTATTGTGTGAAGCAAGTATGAGATTTACTTTAGTGTATCAATTCAATGGCAATTCAGTCTTTTCCATTTACTAATAGTTATCCATACAGTACCTTTCATTTGAGAGCGTTTTACTATTTTCATGTAGAAAGCAAATCAAACAAACTGCTATGAGTGCTTATAACACAGTAACAAAGCTAATGCACCACTGTTTACTGTTGTTTGGACCATGCAAGGACTTTTTTTTCTTATTGTTATTTTGAAATTTGGAATTCTTTTGGAAATCAATTGCATTTTGTGTGTGTGTGTGTGTGTGTGTGTGTGTGTGTGTGTGTGTGTGTATATTATCTTAGGGATGATGCATCGAATTTTAGCAGGGTTCGGATTCGGCCGAATACTATATCTGCCCAGACGCACATCCATTTTAATACAATCCTCCAATGTGCGCGGTTCTTCTTTAAATAAAAGACACGAATCCGGTATTGAACGCAACTGTTGTTTTAATAACAAGAACACGTTTGATGAACTCTGTCGCAGTTCTCAACTCCCTAAATTACTGGTGGCGCACGTACTAAACACACGCAGCTGCTGAATGCAAACATACCCCCGTATGCAACAGCACATTCACATCACACTTTTCATGGAGTAAAGTTATGCAATAAATCTGTAATATATAGTAACGGCAAACTGTTGTAGACTTTTGTGCTTTGTCTGTCAAACGTGTTCTAGAGATCATACTGAGATTTAAAAAAAAAAAAAAAAGGTGCACAGAAATATATATTTTTTGTAACTTTACAACTGTCAGATGTGCAAGACATTGTTGAACAATATGCTTAAGTAAATTACATTTTAAGTTATTGCAAAATGGCAATAAAATTCGATCCATTTGGGAACTGCTGTGTTTTATTAAAATAATTTTGAAACTATTTCGTAGCCGATTTGATATGTGTTACACACATGGGTTTTATTTTGCAGGGAGATTAGGGCCACTTATCATGGTAATTTTTTCCTTATAGCTCTCAGATAGGGTTGGCAACAGGCTCCAAAATCTCGGGACACTTTAAGGCAGGTCAGGTTTTTTTAACTCACCTCTCTAAACTGCAATTTATTCGACATGTAAAGTGAGTGTGAATTGCTTCAGCAGTTTAGTAAATGTATTTAATTGTTTAATTGTGGTGGCGATTCTATCCGGAGAGCCCCGTAACAACGACTAATTGTATTGGTTGAATTTTTTTATACAGTAAATAATATCTATCAAAATGGTGCAACACCATTATTATAGATAACTTTGCACTCACCTGTGCTCTTTCATTTAACCTTGTGGCAGCAGGTAAAGTTTCTATTTGTTTAATATTTCTTGCTTCACACAGTCCCACCCAGTCAGAGACTCAGAAAGCCAACCAGCTGCAATACTATAGGTCTGATTGATGGAAACGGTCCTCGCAGGCAGGTGTGTGCTTTTGGTAACAATTAAGTAAAACAATTTAATTTAATTTAGCGACAGTTCGCACAATTCAAACTGACTTTGCCGAATACATTGCAGTTTAGAGAGGTGAGTTACAAAACCTGACCTGCCTTAAAGTGTCCCGAGAATCTGGAGCCTGTTGGCAACCCTACTCTCAGATCAGGTGATACAGGTTGAAACGTCATTAAAGAAAATAGTGGGTTATGGCAAAGATGCAGCTCTCCTTTCTTGTAAAGGTAAAGTAAACGGTTCTGTATTTTGACGTTTATGTTGTGGGGGGAGGGGGCTAGCGGTAAATTGTGTGTTTCAAACTGAAATGTAATTCAGGGATATATTTCCATTCGGTAATAAAAATACTATTAACTAAAAGTCTCAAAACTAGATTATGCGCGTCCCATGTTAGTAGCTGTCTGTTTTTCATATATATTTTTTACAGGATCACAGGGGTTAAAGGGTGAAAAAGGCTACCCAGGCTACCCTGGACTGGACATGCCAGGGCCCCAAGGAGAGAGAGGCCCTCCGGGTTCCACTGGCATTCCAGGGATAGTTGGGTCTCCAGGACAACCTGGCCCAGCAGGGAGAGAAGGACTCTCAGGGTCTCCAGGTGAGGGAAGCTTTGCATACCGTGTGGACAGTAGGGATGCATTTTAAGCAAATAAATATTTCAACATAATGAATAACTTTCTTTATACAGGGGCTTTGTCACCCATCCTGTACAAAACCACACAGGTCCTCCCAAGTTTTAGAGCACAGTTATCATCTTTTATTAGATTTATTAGAGAATGCCATCACAGATACAATTTCTGGAATGGAACCTTTTATAAAAAACACATACATTGTTTGCAGTGTACATTAGTTTTTAGGGATGTTTATAGCTGTCAATACTCACGTGACGACACCATAAAACCTGATAGAATGACAGCAACTGAAAACAAGTGTATATTAAATTACCATCAATACCCAGATGATTTCTTCATGTTTATTAGGTACAATAGTCGTGACTGGTCATCTTACAGTACTACATTCTCCCGAGAATTTCAGAATGGTGAATTATAATTATTATAATAAGTAGAACGTTGCTTCAGCTTCCTACTATAGAGCGTCCTACTTACTTGGATTTGGGTCATAGCTCATTTAGTAGGTATGTTTTTTTTAGAGCTCTTCTGTTATAAATAGTGGAAAAAATGCATGCAAATATTATGAACACACATTGCCTCAGATAACTGAATGCCAGACTGTTTGATTTGCAGGTCCTAAAGGAGAGATGGGAGTGATGGGCACACCGGGTATATCTGGGAGCCCAGGTTTCCAAGGTAACCCAGGTTTCCCTGGCTCAAGAGGTAAGTTGTGGTCATTATCTGATTTACACTGTGGCTATTTCATTGCTTTAACTTTTAATGCTGTGCATTGTTTAATATATTTAAAAAACAACAGTGAATACTTTATGTAGCAATAAGGCTAATATAATAGATTCAGAAATAATGGAAGAGTTTTCATTAATAGGCTTGTTTAGGGAATGACTTGTGACCAAAAAACTTTTGTTAAAATTCTACCATTATGGCCAAATTGCGGTTTATGGTTCTTCTTTGTTAAAATTAATCTTTTTCAGTTGTCACATTAAAATGTAGATGTAGCAGTTTCAAGTTTATCGAAAGGTTGTGTCTGTCTTTGCCAGCTTAGCTCTGTCAGAAATACTGAACTTTAGAAAAAGACAACCCTACTACAAATAATTCTAAAGTGTCTTATGCCGTTATTCATTTTTTTTTTTTTTTTAGGCTGCACTAGCAGTCTGACATTTGTGATGGAGGTCTTTGACCTCTGAGAGGGCAGCAGTGTTGAAAGCATTAAGGTTCTGCAATGTGTTCTGGCTTAAGCAGCAAATGCTCTCTCCATTTTAGTTTAAGAGAGAAACTATCATCCTACATCATATGACAGTACAATTAGACAGTTCACAAGCCCACAATCTCAAAGCAGTTTGTCGACTAGCACGTACAAGACTAAGCACAGTAGCATAAAGTGGTTGCCACAGCTCTCGTGTAGATTTTGGTCATTCATAAGATGGAACATTTATATTATAGGGAGGTTGCTCAGTTTTAAATAACAAAGTATGTTTTTGTAACAGGTGATCCAGGTTCCATTGGCCCGACTGGACATCAGGGTGAAACAGGAGCTAAAGGAGAAGCAGGGGACCAAGGGATACCGGGCCCTCCAGGGACCATGTCCAAGGGAGAAATACAGCAAATGAGAGGACCAAAGGGAGATAAAGGAGTCACAGGTACATTTGTTGATAAAGTACTCCTGATGTCAGCAGTGAACTTTTTTTTAGAATGTACCAGATGTCATCTAAACTATGGTACACAGGGATTTATTATTTATCACAGTGCTAAGTGCTAAGCAGCTTTCTAAAAACGGAATGTTAACTGTAACTGACAGGGTGCATCTAAGGTGCAACACCCTGAGGCATTGATTGAATTTGAGCCCAGGGAAAGGGTGTCCCTTACTTGGCCAACAACCCCACCTCCTGCAACACGTCTCCAATCTACAGATTGCCCAAGCCCAACTTTGGACTTGGTTTCTAGGGTCTTAAAAGGTGAGAATCAAAAGTGGTAAAGAATTAAATACAAGAAGCTGAAAAGTACGTTGCATGATTTTATATTACAGGTGTTGCAGGAAAAGCTGGCGTGAAAGGGTATCAAGGAACCCCAGGTAGCCCAGGAATGCCAGGAAAGGATGGAGAGCCAGGACTGCCTGGGCAACCAGGTACTCTAACAACAAATGTTGTATTTTCTTTAGATTATTTTTTCTTTGATGCCGTACTGTAGGTAGGTGCATGTGTTTCATTTCCACCTGTCTAGGTTGGTTTCTTTAAATATACAGTATTTCTAGATATCACATGGCGTGTTAAACAAAACAAATATATATATATATATATATATATATATATATATATATATATATATATATATATATTACAGTACTGTGCAAAAGTTTTAGGCAGGTGTGAAAAAATGCTGTAAAGTAAGAATGCTTTCAAAAATAGACATGTTAATAGATTATATTTATCAATTAACTAAATGCAAAGTGAGTGAACAGAAGAAAAATCTAAATCAAATCCATATTTGGTGTGACCACCTTTGCCTTCAAAACAGCATCAATTCTTCTAGGTACACTTGCACAAAGTCAGGGATTTTGTAGGCATATAGTCAGGTGTATGATTAAACAATTATACCAAACAGGTGCTAATGATCATCAATTCAATATGTAGGTTGAAACACAATCATTAACTGAAACAGAAACAGCTGTGTAGGAGGAATAAAACTGGGTGAGGAACAGCCAAACTCAGCTAACAAGGTGAGGTTGCTGAAGACAGTTTACTGTCAAAAGTCATACACCATGGCAAGACTGAGCACAGCAACAAGACACAAGGTAGTTATACTGCATCAGCAAGGTCTCTCCAGGCAGAAATTTCAAGGCAGACAGGGGTTTCCAGATGTGCTGTCCAAGCTCTTTTGAAGAAGCACAAAGAAACGGGCAGCGTTGAGGACCGCAGGCGCAGTGGTCGGCCAAGGAAACTTACTGCAGCAGATGAAAGACACATCATGCTTACTTCCCTTCAATCGGAAGATGTCCAGCAGTGCCATCAGCTCAGAACTCAGAAAACAGTGGGACCCTGGTACACCCATCTACTGTCCGGAGAAGTCTGGTCAGAAGTGGCCTTCATGGAAGACTTGTGGCCAAAAGCCATACCTCCGGCGTGGAAACAAGGCCAAGCGACTCAACTATGCACGAAAACACAGGAACTGGGGTGCAGAAAAATGGCAGCAGGTGCTCTGGACTGATGAGTCAAATTTGAAATATTTGGCTGTAGCAGAAGGCAGTTTGTTCGCCAAAGGGCTGGAGGCGTACGAATGAGTGTCTGCAGGCAACAGTGAAGCATGGTGGAGGTTCCTTGCAAGTTTGGGGCTGCATTTCTGCAAATGGAGTTGGGGATTTGGTCAGAATTAATGGTCTCCTCAATGCTGAGAAGTACAGGCAGATACTTATCCATCATGCAATACCATCAGGGAGGCATCTGATTGGCCCCAAATTTATTCTGCAGCATGACAACGACCCCAAACATACAGCGAAAGTCTTTAAGAACTATCTTCAGCGTAAAGAAGAACAAGGAGTCCTGGAAGTGATGGTATGGCCCCACAGAGCCCTGATCTCAACATCATCGAGTCTGTCTGGGATTACATGAAGAGAGAGAAGCAACTGAGGCTGCCTAAATCCACAGAAGAACTGTGGTTAGTTCTCCAAGATGTTTGGGCCAACCTACCTGCCGAGTTCCATCAAAAACTGTGTGCAAGTGTACCTAGAAGAATTGATGCTTGATGCTGTTTTGAAGGCAAAGGGTGGTCACACCAAATATGGATTTGATTTAGATTTTTCTTCTGTTCACTCACTTTGCATTTAGTTAATTGATAAATATAATCTATTAACATGTCTATTTTTGAAAGCATTCTTACTTTACAGCATTTTTTCACACCTGCCTAAAACTTTTGCACAGTACTGTATATACAGTGCCTTGCAAAAGTATTCAGACCCCTGACCAATTCTCTCATATTACTGAATTACAAATGCTACGTTGAAATTGCGTTCTGTTTGATATTTTATTTTAAAACACTGAAACTCAAAATCAATTATTGTAAGGTGACATTGGTTTTATATTGGGAAATATTTGTAAGAAAAATAAAAAACTGAAATATCTTGCTTGCATAAGTATTCAACCCCTGTGCTGTGGAAGCTCCCAGTTTACACCGATGAAAGAAATTGCCCTAATGAGGGCACAATTACCTTGCCATTGGCCTCCACCTGTGAACCATTAAAGTTGCTGTCACATTTTCTTGATAAAAACCCCACTGTTGTTGGATCATTGGTCAGGCTGTGAATCTGAAGGAAAATGAAGAACAAAGAGCATTCTAAAGAAGTCAGAGATAAAATAATACAAATGCATAAGGGTACAAAATAATATCCAAGTGTTTGGATATCCCAGTGAGCACAGTTGGATCAATAATTAGGAAGTGGAAGCTGCATCACACCACCCAGGCACTGCCAAGAAAAGGCCGTCCCTCAAAACTCAGCGCTCAAACAAGAAGGAGACTTGTGAGAGAAGCCACAGAGAGGCCAACAATCACTTTGAAGGAGCTACAGAGTTCAGTGGCTGGGAGTGGAGTAATGCTGCACCAGTCAACCATCAAGAGCTCTGCATAACACTATCAAGAGCTCTGCATAACACTGGCCTGTATGGGAGGGTGGCAAGAAAGAAGCCATTACTCAAAAAGTACCATCTGAAACCACATCTGGAGTTTGCCAGAAAGCATGAGAGTGACCCAGTTGCGATGTGGGAAAAGGTTTTGTGGTCAGATGAGACCAAGATAGAGCTTTTTGGCCAAAACTCAAAGCGCTATGTGTGGCGCAAACCTAACACTGCCCATGCCTCAAGACACACCATCCCTACAGTGAAGTATGGTGGTGGCAGCATCATGCTGTGGGGATGCTTCTCATCAGCAGGGACTGGGCATCTTGTTAAAACTGAAGGAAGAATGGATGGAGCAAAATACAGGGAAATACTGCAAGAGAACCTGCTTCAGTCCGCTAAAAAACTGAAGCTTGGGAGGAAATTCACCTTTCAGCAGGACAATGATCCCAAGCACAAGGCCAAAGCAACATTGGGGTGGCTCAATCCCATTGAGAACCTGTGGCACTATTTGAAAATTGCGGTCCACAAGCGTCGTCCAACCAACCTGAACAACCTGGAGCAAATCTGCCAAGAATGGGCCAAAATCACTCCAACACTGTGTGCAAAGCTGGTACATACTTACCCCAAAAGACTTAAAGCTGTTATTGCAGCGAAAGGTGGCTCTACCAAATATTAATGTGTGGGGGGTGAATACTTATGCAAGCAAGATATTTCAGTTTTTATTTTTCTTAAAATATTTCCCAACATAAAACCAATGTCACCTTACAATAATTGATTTTGAGTTTCAGTGTTTTAAAATAAAATATCAAACAGAACGAAATTTCAATGTACCATTTGTAATTCAGTAATATGAGAGAATTGGTCAGAGGTCTGAATACTTTTGCAAGGCACTATATATATATATATATATATATATATATATATATATATATATATATATATATATATATATATGTGTGATGACGATCAATACGAAAGGCTTAAATGAAACAATGAATGCAAGTTTTTCAATCTCTTTGTAATTACTAGGACTTAAAGGTGACCCAGGTTCTACTGGACTTCCTGGTCATGAGGGTTTACCAGGACAGAAAGGATCCATTGGTCAGATGGGCTTACCGGGTAAGATTCCGTGCACTTACTTGTTTTCAGTCTATCCTTTTAGTGCATAATTGCTCCAGCCTCTGTGGTATTTTTGTTTTAGAATCTGTGCTATACTATTGTGACAAGGAAGTTAATATACTCGGGCTCACTGTAAACATTGTGCACTGTTTATAAAAGGGTCTGCGTGTGTGAATCTATGGCAAGATCACATGCAGTGTCAATCAGCGATAATCGATAAATGCATCTGATTGACCTGGCCCAGGTATAAGGGAAATGTGTGGAGTACCTGTGTTCTGTTTCACCTAAAGGCAAAAACAAAATGCCATTGTTGCCGTCTCCAAACTGCTATATTCCCAGCCAAAGAAACAAGGTTCTGTGTTTCTGTTTACAGTGTTTCTTTTTTTGTCTTTAGCTCTGTTTTGTGATACTCACCATCCTGACCTTTTATAGTTCCCTGTGGAACTTTTATTCTCACCCAGAGAACAGTGGTTGTGAAAGGTTAACGCTCGCTCACCCATGGTCATTTGGTTAGCTGAGCATTTACTGATATGTTAACCTGTGTAGAAATTTGGCTCAGCCAGTGAGTGGCAACAATATCTGTTCCTACAGATTTCTTTCAAGAAATGCTACTCGGAAACCATAAACAAGCTAGATAGTTGTTCTGCAGTTTAATATAAATTGAGGCTACCTACTGCATACCAGTTGAAAAGCAATGGCTAACTACCCTTACAAAACTTGAAACTGTACAAACAGTGAGTATAAAATGACCACTAATTAGTGTGCTTAGGCTAAACAGCAAAAATAACTAGTATTTTGTAGTTTGCATTTAGTCTTTCTCATTTTAGATATGTATTTAGCTAATCATCCCTGTTCTACATATGGATTTTACCAATGCAACTTCATATTGCAACTGATAGAGAAGAAAGCACTGAATAAGGATAAGCAAGTTATGCTTGTCTTATTCAGGTTCAGAAGGAGCAAAAGGTACTAAAGGTGTGGCGGGTTCACCTGGCTTGAAGGGCTACCCTGGAACGCCTGGTGAAAAGGGTCTAAGGGGCGATCCTGGAGAACCAGGTATTGGAAAGCCAGGAGCTGAAGGTGAAAAGGTAAACATTTTGTTAAGCCTGTACTGGAGATACAAATCCCAGACAACAAGGAAACATTCGTACATATGTCTAACTTTTACATATCTCTTCAGAGCCGCTTATCCAGTTATTATTATTTGTTTATTTAGCAGACGCCTTTATCCAAGGCGACTTACAGAGACTAGGGTGTGTGAACTATGCATCAGCTGCAGAGTCATTTACAATTACTTCTCACCCGAAAGACAGAGCACAAGGAGGTTAAGTGACTTGCTCAGGGTCACACAGTGAGTCAGTGGCTGAAGTGGGATTTGAACCAGGGCCCTCCTGGTTATAAGCCCTTTTCTTTAACCACTGGACCACACAGCCTCAGTTGTGATAAGACTAGTGCACCACAACTCATTGAGAGTATCAGAAAACACTGGTTGACTACCGCACTTGTAAACTAAGCTCCTAAAAGTTTTGGTGTAGATTTGAAGACGGAACTCACATCTGTTCACAGGGGTTCTGAACATGAAACATACAGATTTTCCCCCCAAATGGATTTTTTTTTTTAAATAAGCATTAATGGACAATAACAGGCAGATTTTTAGTTGTTTTGTTTGTAAACTAACCTGCACTGCTCCCCTTTTCTTAGTTACTCGTGCATTTTAAAGATACACATCAATGTACAAAGTCTGTAGTTTCCTGAATGTTTTGTGTGTGTTCTCAGGGTCAGCCAGGCCCACCAGGCTTCCCGGGTATCTCAGGTGATAAAGGTGTGAAGGGAGTAGAAGGCATGCCAGGAATGCCGGGTGCACCAGGTCCTAAAGGAGACGTTGGATCACCAGGGTATCCAGGCAGGTGTTTATTTTCATTCTATGTAGACAAAGTGAATCTGTTGCACAATTGCATATTCACAATGGAAACAGGTTGAAGGGGAAAAAGCCTGTATTAGTCTTCAACCAAACTTTATAAAGGAAACTAACTGCAGTGGTCACATGACATGAAAAAAATCAGGATGTTAGCATGTGTGATACACAAAGCAGCTACGGCTGGTTGTGAGTTTTTTCTTTTTCTTTTTCTTTTTTTTTTTACATAGGAGCATAGTTTTACATAATTCTACATAGTTTCAACGAACATCAATCAACAAATCCATTTTAAAAAATATAGTACATACAAAATAATAATACTTTTGTATTTGCCTTAATTGACTGTAATGTAAATTGTCTGTTAATATTAAGGCCACCCCGCAAGGCTACTGTCCATAGTCCCAACCAATTAAACCTATGTTAAATTAAACTAAACAGCATTGACAGCAAACATAAATAAAAAAAAAATGAACGCAAAAGCACAGTAAATGTGTATCTGTATTACTTGTAAACCAGCAAAAACATTCCTGTAAGTTGAACTGTCTCAGTCTATAGCAAACAGCTATTCTGCCATACTATCATTGGTTCAGAATAAATTATGTGCACCCTCAATAGAAATGCCACCCCAGTATTAAGGCAATAATTTGTTGGTCCCTTTCAATAGCCTTACAGGTTGCATGGCATATGTTTCCATACTGAATTGTACATGTCTGGTCTCTCTAGGTAGTCCAGGATTTCCAGGACAGAAAGGAATTGATGGATTATCTGGCACTCCAGGGCAACCAGGATTTCAAGGAAGGCCAGGTAGACAAGAATAGAAAAGACTCTTTGTGATTCATATTCTTTAAAGACATATACTCTTTTATAACACACTGTGATTTTAGGCTATGGGCAAAGCATAGAGAGAGATAGTGAAAGTGAGATCCACATTGCTGAAATCCTTTTACTCTATTCTCTACCCCACATTGTGTCAAATAGAAATGTAAAGAAGGGTTCAGGAAATCAGGAAATATCCAAAAACGTATTACTGAGTGATAAGTCAGCTATTGCTGATTGTCTAAAAAATAAAGCCTGAAAGACTGAGGTGAACGAACCAGAAATTTTAATATGTTGGAATTAATTGTTTCATGCACTATATTTATATGTATGCATTATTCATGACTTTTGGCCTTGTGACAAGAATATTATTTTACCTGACATTTTAGGGTTACAGTATATTGGTAAATGTTTCCTTTTTTATGTTGTGAAGTACACCTCACCTGTTACATAAATCAATAATTAGGAATACACAATGTTAATCTGAATGGTAAGTGTAAAAAGTTTTTTTTTGTTTTTTGTTTTTTGTAGGCGAGCCAGGCCTTCAGGGGCCTCCCGGCCCTGCAGGAACTAAAGGTGACCCTGGACTGGATGGAATCCCTGGCCTGTCTGGAGAGAAGGGTGACCAAGGTAAACACCTACATTAGAACACGGTAAAAAGCCTTGCGCCATTAATTTGTCTCCTGCTAGTGAAGTGCCTATCTAGAGCTGTGATAGGCTGACATACAAATAGAACCACACACTTAGTCACAATCACTGTTGATGTTCAAGCTGTTGTTGTCTTTTTAATTGTACGCATGTTTCAGCCATTTTGCACATTCTAAGTTCTGTTCTCTGTTCTGCAGGTTCACCAGGTAGAGGTTTTCCAGGACGTCCCGGTGTTCTTGGAGAGAAAGGTAACAATTTCTTTGGACAAGAGACTTCAACGCTATTCAAGCATTATAGATTGTGGGGGAATCCTTGATCAGATTAGCACCTGGACATGTTTTATTTGGAGAAAGGGAGGGGGGTGGGCTCTTTCATCACTGTCTGTTTCCCATGTGATCAGGTTGTTAGGAATTATTGCACTGGAACTGAAATAGAACCAACCACGGGATTGGATTTGTAAGCCAGAGAGAAAGAGCAAGGGCATAATAATAGATAGCAGGTACTATAACTTGCTCAGGAATGCCTTGTAACTCAACCGATGTCTCTTGCATTTACAGGTAACAAAGGAGACGCAGGCTTACCTGGTCTCCCAGGTAGTCCTGGAATCCCAGGTGTTAAAGGAGATCAAGGGCATCCAGGTTATCCAGGGCAGCAAGGCCCAGCTGGTTTCCAGGGTCCACCTGGGGAAGCAATGGAAGGTCCAAAAGGTGAAAGCGGACAACCAGGATTGCCCGGACCTTCAGGTAAGCAGGTCTATGAACTAACAATAAGTAACGCAACAACAGAGAACTTGTGTCAAACAGAAGTATGATTGAAAACACAGGAAATCATTCAAATCCCCTAGAAAGTAGAGTACTAGTACCGGTATTATTTAGTAAGAAGCCAGTGATCGCTGAATGTCTAAACAGAAAGATTGGAAACAAATTATCTTTATATTTTAATGAATTAATGTAAAAGAAATGAGTTATATAGCAATAGAGTACTTCTGCTCCATCTGTGCCGTGGTAAAAATGGCAACTTCTATTATTTCTATTGAAATCCAGTTTGAAGCATTTTTAAGCATATATGTGATGCAGTGACGAAATACACTAGTTTCCAGAAACAGAAGCTGAGTTTTCGTCTTCAGTTTCAGAAAAAAAACACAGTCAAATCAAATTTAATTTTAAGAAAGCTTATACTTCCTGTTATATTTTCTAAACCACACAGCTAAACAACCTTCCCCTTATGAAGCAGTGCATTCCTTTTCTCATCGTTTAAACCCGCCTCTATTAAACTTGATTTGTCACAACATCTCACAAGATAACAACTTCCCAACAAAATCCGAACGAGATCCCTCGTAACCAGTAAGGGGCAATATTTTTTTAAAGAGACCACACTTATTATTTTGTTTGCACTGTTACAACCTTCATTTTGTGTCAATATACAATATTTATAACAAGAATTCTCTGCATTGGCACATTAGGAAAGATAATAAAATGAGGAGACATCTCGCCAAAGGCAATGAAAAAGTTAATTGTTCCTAAAAATTCAAGCTAAATAAATCTAATTGAAAATGTATATAATTTTGAATTGGTACAGTTACATTTTTTTCAAAACTGTTTGATGCGGTGGACATAGAGTTTATGAAAGCTTTTCCTTTTGTAGGTTCACCTGGACCCCAAGGGCCACCTGGAATTCCAGGAAATATTGGAGGCAAAGGGGAAAAAGGAACCCATGGCTTACCTGGGCTGCCTGGACTTCAGGGACTCAAGGGAGAGCGAGGAGTGCCTGGAATTCCTGTAAGTCTGCACCAGCCCATGTCAGTGATGACATTGCATGCTGTTTTAATAGTGTGGTGAACGTTGACTGTAATGAGAATTGCATTCTTTTAAAATAAAATGTAAAGCTATATCAAGCTGTTTGGGCAGCCCTTTGTCTCCTGCTAACTTTACTTCCTATTGACACTTTTTCAACACTTTTTTATGCTCCTGACATTTAGGGGGAATTCAAATGCTTTTGTGCACATATCTTTATTTGAGCATCAGGATTTAATAAAGAAAAAAAACAAAAACAACAACTTGTACAGACTTTTATTTCTAATTGATTTCTTTAATTACATTGGTTTGTGACATCCCTTTATTCAACAACAATATTCATATAGGGGTTGTCTCAATCTACCTTTGGAGTATCTTTTCTACTCACAGAAAGTTATGTTGTTTCTAATTAATTGCTGTGAAATATAATGCATGTTATTTTACACAGGGAAATGCTGGACTTCCTGGTCTCAATGGACAGAAGGGTGAAATGGGGGCTCAGGGAGTGCCAGGGTTTCCAGGTTAGTCATTGTAATATTTTTCATTGGAAGTTAAGATTCTTCACCCCATTTCATTTATAGAGGGAATGATAACATCACAGTCTATCCACTGGATTATATCCAAATAAAAAATGACCTTTTGTTTTTATTTATATTGTATTGTAGTAACAAATAATAATAGTAAAAAAATATATAAAAACATAAAACACAAAAACATTAAAACATAATTCATATTAATCCAAGGAATACTTTCAGACTACACACCCATTTTTTAATTAACACATACCCAAAAGGTTTTGGTTATATTCATGGGCACATATATTATCCCTCTCACCAGCCTGTACTACAGAGAGTACAACATCTTACATTATTTTTGGTATACACAGTACTGTGCAAAAGTTTTAGGCAGGTGTGAAAAAATGCTGTAAAGTAAGAATGCTTTCAAAAATAGACATGTTAATAGATTATATTTATCAATTAACTAAATGCAAAGTGAGTGAACAGAAGAAAAATCTAAATCAAATCCATATTTGGTGTGACCACCCTTTGCCTTCAAAACAGCATCAAGCATCAATTCTTCTAGGTACACTTGCACACAGTTTTGAAGGAACTCGGCAGGTAGGTTGGCCCAAACATCTTGGAGAACTAACCACAGTTCTTCTGTGGATTTAGGCAGCCTCAGTTGCTTCTCTCTCTTCATGTAATCCCAGACAGACTCGATGATGTTGAGATCAGGGCTCTGTGGGGGCCATACCATCACTTCCAGGACTCCTTGTTCTTCTTTACGCTGAAGATAGTTCTTAATGACTTTCGCTGTATGTTTGGGGTCGTTGTCATGCTGCAGAATAAATTTGGGTCCAATCAGATGCCTACCTGATGGTATTGCATGATGGATAAGTATCTGCCTGTACTTCTCAGCATTGAGGAGACCATTAACCCTTTCCGGTCCATTGTCGGACTGGGTCCGACATTGCAATTATTCCTCATAGGTCCTTTGTCGGACTGGGTCCGACATCATTCTAGCAACGCAAAAAACGGGTTTCTAGTCGTTTTTTCTCCGGAAAAAGCCGAGAAACCATTCAATTGCCGAATGGGAGCGACAGGAGCCGAGACAAGTCGGAAAAAAAAAAAAAGGCGTATCTCATGAATAGTCATACTAGTACGCCATTGGCATCAGATGGGGCGGTCAGATGGAAACAAGCTGGGAGTATAGTATCAGCGCACAGAGACTATCACGGACATTTGCAGAGCTTTTGAGATGTTATAGCAATAAAATAATGACTTGGATTGCATTATTGAGGAGTTTGGTGATAAAACGAGTCATCAGGAGACGATTGATCGGTATGTACGACTATTATTATTATTATTTTTTATTTGGTAGCATATGTGAAAGCGATAGCAAACGAAAGGGTGGGGCGGGGCTGGAGAGCCCTAGTGAGTGCTTTGTTGATATGCAGGGCCATTTAAACCCGTTTGACTGTGGAAAAAAATACTTTTAAACAGCGCATCTAAAATTAACTGCGCGTGTGAAAATTAATTAGACCTGGCGAGCCTGACGCAGAATTAATAAATGGACTGCAAAGGGTTAATTCTGACCAAATCTCCAACTGCATTTGCAGAAATGCAGCCCCAAACTTGCAAGGAACCTCCACCATGCTTCACTGTTGCCTGCAGACACTCATTCGTGTACGCTCTCCAGCCCTTCGGTGAACAAACTGCCTTCTGCTACAGCCAAATATTTCAAATTTTGACTCATCAGTCCAGAGCACCTACTGCCATTTTTCTGCACCCCAGTTCCTGTGTTTTCGTGCATAGTTGAGTCGCTTGGCCTTGTTTCCACGTTGGAGGTATGGCTTTTTGGCCGCAAGTCTTCCATGAAGGCCACTTCTGACCAGACTTCTGCGGACAGTAGATGGGTGTACCAGGGTCCCACTGTTTTCTGCCAGTTCTGAGCTGATGGCACTGCTGGACATCTTCCGATTGCAAAGGGAAGTAAGCATGATGTGTCTTTCATCTGCTGTAGTAAGTTTCCTTGGCCGACCACTCGTCTCACGGTCCTCAACGTTGCCCGTTTCTTTGTGCTTCTTCAAAGAGCTTGGACAGCACATCTCGAAACCCCTGTCTGCCTTGAAATTTCTGCCTGGGAGAGACCTTGCTGATGCAGTATAACTACATTGTGTCTTGTTGCTGTGCTCAGTCTTGCCATGGTGTATGACTTTTGACAGTAAACTGTCTTCAGCAACCTCACCTTGTTAGCTGAGTTTGGCTGTTCCTCACCCAGTTTTATTCCTCCTACACAGCTGTTTCTGTTTCAGTTAATGATTGTGTTTCAACCTACATATTGAATTGATGATCATTAGCACCTGTTTGGTATAATTGTTTAATCATACACCTGACTATATGCCTACAAAATCCCTGACTTTGTGCAAGTGTACCTAGAAGAATTGATGCTGTTTTGAAGGCAAAGGGTGGTCACACCAAATATGGATTTGATTTAGATTTTTCTTCTGTTCACTCACTTTGCATTTAGTTAATTGATCAATATAATCTATTAACATGTCTATTTTTGAAAGCATTCTTACTTTACAGCATTTTTTCACACCTGCCTAAAACTTTTGCACAGTACTGTAAATTATCTGTTTTATGCCAGTTATCAACATGAATGTTGTTGGAGTTACAGTAGATATGTTGGATCTGTCCCACTTCTTGCCAAGCTGGCACAGAAAACATGCATTGTTCGTTGTTGACTATATATATATATATATATTGCTTGTGAATAAATATTTTCTCACTCAATACCCATGGATTTATAATTTATACTTTCTAAAAATAATACAAAAAATGTTTTACTAGCTAAACAGTTAATTCATTCGGATCTATATTGCTGTAGGGGTGACCAGAGCTGAGAAAACAAAGCATAGCTGTACTGTAAATGAGGCAAATCCAGTACCTTGTGTTCTGTAATTCAGCAAGTACATCGTCTTCATTAGATCAGGAAAAACTGACTCATACGTTATTAGATTGCCTAGTGTTGCAAAACACATGACAGAAATCAAATGCAGCTTGTTTTGTTTCCTATAGGAATGAAAGGTGCTACCGGACATTTAGGTTACAAAGGAGAAACTGGTGAACGAGGTTTTACTGGTTCTAAGGGTAAGTGATGAATTGATATGCAATGCCTTTTATTGAAATGCAGCATTTCATTATTTCTACAACTTGATATATACTCAGCTAATATACCTTTCTGTTGCACGCACACTGAAAAAGGTTACATTTTATCTGAATGTGCTAATGTCTAAAAAGCATTGCATTCATTGAGTGACTACAAATGGTCCCACTCTTTAATGTACCACATGGTCTTCAGTGACACTAAATGTTAATGCAATGTTCTGTACTATGGAAAAACAATAGCATAAGGGAATGATTGGTAGAATGGAACCACAGTAATGTCATTTTCATATTTTCTCAGTGGTATCCCAATAGTAAGAACATTTTAGTATCATGGTACTATATATCGGTACCAGTGTGCTTCTCTATCAGAGACACTGCAATTGGTTCCAAATCCATTCTGCTATCTGTTTTACTATGTAAAGTATACAAGTACAGGAGCAGACTGCACTTTATTTTTCAATGATACAATACATCATACACTGTTCCAGGCATATGGTGGGGTCGCAAAAACATACCATGGAATGACCAATAGCTGTACAGCATCCACCACTTACACCATACAGGGTTATTTCAGGCAGCCGTTTATATAGGACAAATAGCGTTTGCCGTTTGCCATTCCCAAACGGCATCGTTTATACCGTGTTAAGCATGTTATGTGCCATTCACATAGATTTAAATAACAAATGCACTGCTTATTACTGTAGTAAACGCTCTTACTAATCCACCAGTCAGCTGTTTTCACCTTGCTACCTTGCCATTCACATAGATTTCAATACAAAAGGCAGCACTTTACTGTAGTAAAAGCTTGAGAGATCGATCAATCAGCTGTTTGCACCTCATTACTGAGTGATTACCCCTGGACTGTACCTTGGCTATTTAATCCTTGTGCGCAGTGTCAGGTTTACAGTTTCAAAAAACAGTACCGACTGCAACAGCAAGCATGGCTGGAAAGAGAAAAGCGATTAGCATCAGCATGAAAATTCAATGTAAATAAAATGTCTCTGTTAGATGCTGTGCGCTTGCTAAAACATGCTTGGAACGCTGTCAGTCAGCAAACAATGCAACGTTGCTTCAAAAAAGCTGTGGTTTCTGTAGCTGAGGAGAGAGTGCTGACGAAAATACAACCGAAACTGAAACTCTGACACCAGAGGGGATGTCGGAGGAAGAATTCTCAGCTATGTCACCTTAGCGATCAGGACGCTCTACCTGAAACAGACACAGATGACGTAAGCGTGCGTGCTGCGCTTGTAACTCTGCTAATGTGGAGCAGCATCCGAATATAGAGCCGAATTGAGATTTTTTAGATAATGCTGACAAGGTTTGCCGTCCATACTTGCAAAAAAAGATTGTCCAGATGCGTATCACATTCTTAGCTGGAAACAATTTGCAGTAATGTAGCCTACCTGTACTGTACTGCACTTGCATTACTTTTTTGCACTTATTTTTTATTACATTCATAGGTTTTGATACATCTTTTTATTAGTGTAATGAGTGTCTTAATAAAGATTTTTAACCACAAAGACGCTTGTTTGTTTTGATTACTATACTGGTGATTTTGGGGACATTTTTGAATGTCAGTTTATTGTGAGGGAGTTTATACCGTCCATCACTTACTGCAGGTGAATCACGTTAACACAAACGCGCCCATTCTAAGCGGTGGCGACTATATATGAATTACTCCAGTGGTTGTTCTTTAGGTATCGATGGCTCTCCTGGTCCACCAGGACCTACAATTTCAGTTAAAGGAGACCGAGGCTTACCTGGTCCTCAAGGTCCACAAGGACCCCCTGGTCAATTTGGATATCCAGGACCCAAGGGACAACAAGGTAACTATTGGGTTTCTTTAGCAGGAAACTGCTATTATAAACCAATTGTGAATACATTTCTTCAAATAATAAATAATACCTTTAAATTAATAATAAACTACTGCCTGTCGCAGGTGTGAGCGGAATTATTGGTTTGCCAGGGCAGGATGGAATTCCTGGGTTTGATGGTAGGCCCGGACAGAAAGGAGAACATGGACCGGTCGGCCCTCCAGGTATGTTCTGTAAACAAATACTTAGATAATAACACTTTTCATAAATGACTCATAAATTGCTGGGGTTTTTTTGTTTGTTTTTTTGTTCAGGCCCAAGAGGATATCCAGGCTCACCAGGCCCTGATGGCTTGCCAGGACCAGCAGGGATACCAGGACCATCATCCATAGCTCATGGCTTCCTTGTTACAAGACACAGCCAGATGGTAGAGGTGCCTTCATGTCCAGTAGGAACAACGAAAATCTACGATGGCTATTCTCTCTTATATGTGCAAGGCAATGAAAGGGCACATGGCCAAGACTTAGGTTGGTTTTTCATAAGTAAAAGACGATGCTGTTACGCTGTGGTCAGAATCTTGTACTTTGTTGTGTTGGAGCTTTTTGTAAAGTATAAGGATGCACGCTACAGAGTTCTCAATAAGCTGAATCTTTGCCAGAGAAGTGACCAAGGGATAAAGGGTCCCTAAGGCCCGGGAAGCAAATGTTTCAAATAGATTGATATAAGGGTTTAAAACGACCCACATGGGAGTTCTTGAAATGGATTCCTTTCAGTTGTCAAAATACGTTTTCATACACAACTTTTGCAACACACACACACACACACACACACACACACACATATATAGTATAACTTTGATCATATATGCTGACAGTCATTCTTTAGCCTTTCATTATATTCTTGCCTCACAATCTTAGGTCAACACTATGCCTGTCTGGTTAGTTAGGGTTAGGGTTAGGGTTAGGGTTATTTAATAAGTATGTCTCATTTCTGATCATAGGTACTGCTGGAAGCTGCCTTCGCAAGTTTAGTCCCATGCCATTTTTGTTCTGTAACATTAACAATGTCTGCAACTTTGCATCAAGAAATGACTATTCCTATTGGCTGTCTTCCCCTGAACCAATGCCAATGAATATGGCTCCCATTACTGGTGAAAGTATCAGGCCTTTTATTAGCAGGTAAGAGGTTTCTGAGAAAGGCACAAAGCCAAACTTAAAACTTACAAAAGAGACATCTGCAATTGTAGATAGAGAAATGTCCAACGGCCTTACCCATTGGTTATATTTAGAAACGTGATTTTGACAGTTTACCAGTGTTACTTGTGCTTCATATATGCAGCAAGGGTTAATTGCGTACCTAATGTACCAATTCTCTGGACTTTTCTCCATTTCAACATCTCTGCGATGCTTTAGATTTTTTTATACTGGATTTTTATTAGAAAATAAATAATGTATTTGTACTAGCATTATTAGCATGTGTCAAAGGTCATGTTTTCTGAGTGTTAAGATTGTTTTGAATAGTTTTAAATGGTGTTCACTTAACAAACTATTTATGAAATAAGCTTGTTATAGTGTTATTATAATATTGTTATAGTCTTGTTAAAGTCTTGTTATAGTCTTGTTATTACACAACAACCCCACATGGGTTTTGTTTTTTACAGATGCTCAGTTTGTGAAGCACCAGCCATGGTAATTGCAGTCCACAGCCAGACAATCCAGATCCCACAATGTCCCAGTGGATGGGAATCCCTGTGGATTGGCTATTCTTTCGTCATGGTGCGTATTGCGTTCATGTACACCGAGTTATGCTGTACTGTCTCAGTGCTATGCATGTTCAACTATACATACGCAGAATCACCAACTGGGTTCTTATAGTTTCTGAGAAGAAAATCATTCATTACAGGGCAGTGTACAATATAAAACACATTGCTCTGGTGATTTAGCATCCCTGTGAGGGGAGCTTGCAAACAGTAGAAATTAACCTTTTCACTGCCATATTGTTTTTATCCTCTGGATATATCAATGATACAATCTTTTTTCACATTTCCATTTCACTTCATATTTACCAACTATTTGATCTGAAATGTTTTTGATCACCCAGTTCTACAGATTGCAGTAGTTTGATTACAGATATGATTATACCTCACATATTTTCTTGATTTAATTACCCACAACTCGACAAAACACAAACTGCAATTACCTACAAAACAGTCCACAAATGATTCTTTTTAATTGTTTTAAGCCTCTTTTACATTTACAGTATGCAACTTCAATATCAAATTACTGTCAAGTCTTTAATACTCAATCAGGAAACATTCATAGTAGCTATGTGATCCTTAGGGACTCCAAAAATAAAACATAACATAGACCTTCTGTATGTTTGTAAGTAATGCTTTTTGTTAATAGTGCACTTTGAAGATATGTAATACAGCAATTATCTCAAGATGTTAACTAAATTACCATAGTTTCTGCTCATTACAGATGAAAAAAAACAAATAGTATCCGGGCACTTATTTTCTCAATCTACCTGGGCAGTTATTTGGATAAGAGAGTCTATCTGAGAGCAGGTGCTCATTGGCTACTGAGAAATCATCGATGCAGCACCATATATATACAGCTTTTTATGTACTTTCAATGTTTTTATGCATTTTAAACAAATGAAGTATTACTTTGGCATGATTTAAAAATAAACCCTGTCATAATGGTATTATGAAGGACACTACTGGAAGCTTACAGATTGTAGAAGACAAGGTTGCTTGCAGGGCTCAATTTGCCGTGGCAAAATACTTTTTGAAATGTTATTTTATTACAAATAAACACTAAACAAAATATACGTCAATAATACTTAATTAGTTTAATTGTGTATAACAAACAAATTTACGAATATAATATTTTAAGATGGTGCAAAAATGAATGGGAGGTGGGGCAATTTGGAGAGCGTGGGCCCTAATTCACTTTTTGCCAGTAAAACTGGACATTAATAGGAATATGGACCGACAGCTGATACTGGGCGCTGAATGGAGCATATCAGGTATTCCAGTTTTGCAATTGTAAATGAGTCTCAAGGAAGGGAACCTTCTTGTTGCAGGAAATTCAGAATATGAAGGATGTATTAAAGATGTATTTCAATGTGCATTAAGACTTTAAGACTGTTCTTTCCTCTTCACTCTGCAGCACACAAGTGCAGGTGCAGAGGGCTCTGGCCAGGCCCTGGCCTCTCCTGGCTCCTGTCTGGAAGAGTTCCGCAGCGCTCCCTTCATTGAGTGCCACGGTCGTGGAACCTGCAACTACTATGCCAATGCCTACAGTTTTTGGCTAGCTACTATTGAGAATGGTGAACTGTTCAAGTGAGTTGTGATATTTCATCTCTGTTTTGGAAATGAGAGTGCTTTCACAGAGGGATGAACATTGCATTGCATTGCAGCTCAAAGCAGTTTGAGTCATTATCCTAGGAGCCTAATTAGTTGCTAGATATAGGGAACAAGCTCAGGTGTGTCTAATTAAGTCCTGTAAATGCTAAAATGGCAATACAATATGGTTCTTATTTCCAACCCTGCAACACATACAGTTCTGATTCTGAATATTATGTTCTATATGGTGATAAGTTGTATTTAATAATGAGATGAAAAATTGAATTTTAGTGAATTACATCAAATCCTTGCAATCAATTAAATTACAGTACTTGGGTATTGTCACATGTTATAGTGGTGGTCATTAAAATTACTTATGTTAATATGATCAGTTATTCTTCAAAAAACTAAATGTTGAAGTTGTAGGCAAATATTAGGATGCATCATTTAAGCAGTTCATGTCAGAATAATGAACTGAGGTTTCTTTACTGCTCTTACTGTACCCACATGTTATAGCAGGTGCATTAACAACATATACTATGGAGTTGTTTGGAAAAAATAAAAACTTGCTGTATTTCTTGCATCTTTTGAATTTAAAGAGAGGCTGCCCACCTGACCAATCAGGGCAATGCAAGAGGCTGCAGAACCAAAGACAGCTGCGGATGCTTCTTCAGGCATTTGTGTTTATAGACGTTGACTGTGGTAAAAGAGATGCAAACTGTAGTAAAGCAGACTGAAAACATGGTCAAAATATGGTTAACCATGGTAAAAATGGCAAATGCATAGCATAAGAATGTCAAAAACATGCTAAACACACTGTAAGCTTGGAAATATTTAATGTTGTCTTTGGTCAAAAAAGTTTATTTTTCAGTTTATTTTGCATTTTACATCTTTTTTTTCTTTTTTAGGAAACCTGTCTCTGCTACACTTAAGGCAGGAGATCTACGGACCCACATCAGTCGTTGTCACGTCTGTATGAAGAAGACATAATAGTCTTCTTTGGGACTTTTTATAAACTATGGTGCTATTGCGTTAAGAAAAGTGAGGCGTAAACCAAAAAAACAGTATCCTGTGTACCTCACAAGAACAGATTTAATACAAGAACCAGTACTAGAGTGCATTACAAGCGGAGAACAAGACATGAGAGAGCCTTCTCCCTCACTGGCACTTTGCTGTCTGAGAAAGTACATTCAGTATCTTAGATTTCCCAAATGGCACTTTGTTTATTACTGCACTGATTTATATTACTTAAGCAAGTGTCCATTTAAATTAAACAATTCTTGAGTACGGTGCTACAATGTATACAAAGCTTTCTGTACTAGTGTTAGGGATGGGGGTGGCAGGTTACAAGAGCTTTCATTGAAAAATCAAGATCAATTTGATGCAGTTTAAAGACAGGAATACCCAGTATGATTTGGTATGCACAATTTTTACCCATCACTGACACTATTAAAAAACTTGCAGTATAAATATGGCACACACGGCAGATAATATTCTATGTTTTCAAAGTGTTTACCCCAGTTTTTGATTTGAACATTTTTTCAAAGGAAGCTCTCATGTTTTTTTGCTTCTTAGTTTTGTAACATTAACATGGAATTTTCTGTGCTCAAAAAAGTGTTAATTAAAGCCTTGAGTAAACGCTTTGCAATATGGTCCTCTGTATAATAAAAATAGGTATGATAGCTAAATTATTTTATTTACACAATCATTAACTTTTTTTTTACTAAATGTTTTTCAAATACAATACAGTACTAATACAATAAAAGATTATGTAATTCAACTATAGAATACTGTATATTCGGATGGCTTCTAAGATTACATATTTTAGAACACATGTTATTCACCTAGCAGTGCAGTAGATATATATATATATATATATATATATATATATATATATATATATATATATATATATATATATATATATGTCAACACAATTTTGACATTTTGTATCTTCTCATGATTACTCAGTTACAAGAAAGTATATACTTTTTGCACCCCAATTCTTGAATTTGATGTTTTTGTATTTAATATTGTTCAGGGTTTTTATATATGCTACATCCCATATGCTACACACACTCACACACAACATGAATTACTTGACTATGCAAGCTAATTATTATCTACTGTGTTTTTTTGTCTTGTTTTGTTTTTCTTTTAGTATGTCAACTGGTACAGTTAGATTATTATTATTATTATTATTATTATTTAACCCTTTATATCCTGAGGCGTCCAGGGACACCTGTGTTTTTGTTCTATAATGACAACTGGTGGCTGTGTCATTTTCTAAAGATGTTATTCCTTAATAAGGGAAAACAAAGTAAAGAAAGACTCTCTAAGAAGGTTGCTCAGTGTCCCTCCAGGATATGAAGGGTTTCTGAAGTGACTTGGCAGAGGTACTGAAACCACAATGCCTTTGTACTATACTCTCCAACACACACAAAGTACATTTAGAATACTGAACTACAATTAGTTTTAAATGTGTGTATATTTACTATCATTCAAAAATGGGCTTTAAAAAATCCAGCATGGACTATCATAAGGAACTCTGAAGTACAGTTTTAATGATTTCATATACTGTATTGAAAATGTTATGAAATGTTAAATACCGGAAATGAAAAACCCTCCCACAGCAATTGTTTACAGTATAGGCAAGCACAACAATAATCTATTACATGAGGTTCCCAGGATCTATTAGAAAATTTAGGATTATAAAATAAATCAGACATTTTCAATGGGAACCAAGCAATGCTATAAATCACTAAAACCTCTGAGCAACATCATGTGAACCTTGATAGACCTCCAAAAAAGAGTCATTGAAAGGATTTTCCACATGGGGAATCTAAAGCCTAACAAAAAATTGTTTTTTACACCTGCTTGTATTTCAGCACAACAACCCATGCGTTCTTTAATGTTTATAATAAAATAATTTGTATGAAATGTATTCTTGAGTTTGTAACATGCATATCCAACTGGCTAAGTGTGTGTGGCCTTTGTATCATAGATATAAGATTATGAAGGGACATCTGCACTAATAACACAATTTAACCACTGGAGGGCACACTATCTCACTATATTAAGCTGTAGAAGCCTACAATAGCCTTTACTATCACCTTTTCTTCTTTGCGTTACAAGACTCATAAGCATGTGTCCTCATTGATAATCCTCTCTTTGTCCATGCAGTAATGCATTATTTAGTTATACTTGGAATTTTGCTCTGACTCTACAGTAAAATTTACTTCTATATATAAGTGCAATTTTTTATAGAAAAGTGTAATTGCAAGCATAACTCTCTGACAACGAAACCAAAATACCTTGGAAAGGATGTGTTGAAGAGTTTTTATTAGACTGAAGAGATTTTAAGTACGGGATTTCAACATGTCCTCAAAGCTCATGCCACGATGTTATGGGATTAGTTTTCCTTCTTGATACATTAGAAATAGCAACAGAAACAAAAAATCATTCACCCCTGTACCTAGAGACTTTTTTGTAGAGCAGTATTCTATGTGTCTAACGAGAACTTCCCTCGACTTGTATTCCACATTTATTTATTATTTGCATTTTTTTTTTTTTACATGAGGTCCTGTTAAAGTGGGGTGCACTGTACATTTCAATGTGTGCTTCCACTTACATACAGCATTCAATATTTCCAAAGCATTCAACTTTGAAAATATTAATATCATGTGTTGCATACACACATATCTGGTCCTGTGTACAGAAGATGTTTTGATTTAAAATATTGTTACAGAAGGTTTTCAAACTGTAGATGGCCAGATGGGGCGATTTCATTTGTAGCTTTCATTTACCTTGCACTGTGCATGTAATAAACTGCTTGACATTTTCTTTGTAATTCTTTTTAAATCACAAAGCACTGTGGGGTTTATAGGCCGGGCAATAAGTACTCTCATAACCAGACGAAGTTCTGATGAGGATTGCTTGTTTTATGTTTAATTTGTAAATCTAATGAACTGTGCTTTTGTTACTGTGATTAGAATGTCCTTCTGAGACCCTTGTCATGTCTCTGAACCAGTGCATTAACTGTAAAGCAGCTGCAGAAAATGTTCCTCATTATTAAATTGGATTTTTAGCATGCTTTAAGCATAGAATATAGAATGAGAAGGATAGATCACCAGTCAGTAGTACTCACCTGGGGTTCTTTCAGTCCAACTCAAACTAGGATCTTGTTCCAACCAGGTTTAATTGCTTAATTAAACACATACTCTAGGTTCAATTACACAATCGAAGACCTGTTTGGAACAAGCTGTGAACTATTCAGTTCAGCAGTTGAGGGCATGGTTGGAACAAGCCCTGGATTGGAATAGATTGAAAGAACCTCAAGTGTGTATCAATGGTCTAAGGCAGGGGTGGCCAAAGTCGACTTTCCAACCCTGTTCTAAATTGTTTAATTAAATTAAACTTTCATCCAGACCCTGAAGTAGTTAATGATCTAATCTTACCTGTTAAACCTGGAGTGGAATGGCCCTCCATGACCGTGATTGGACACCAATGGTCTAAGGCTACAGTACTCCCTAGTTTAGTGGCGCACAACTCAGGTCATTAATTGGACCAATTAAGCTTCTAATAAGGTCCAATAAAATACTTTAGGGTGCAGTTGGAATAAAACCTGCAGGCCCTCCAGGACCGAGTTGTGCACCACTGCCGTAGTTCAAATAATTGCAGAGGCTATTGCTTTATGTGTGTGTTGGTGTAGGAGGCTATGATATATGCTGGATTTGTCACAAATGATCCTCTGACCAAATTAATTTAATCAAAATAAAGTAGAACTCATTACTTTACAAAAAGCTACCTTATTGCTAGAAGGATATTCTGGGGTAAATATTTACTGGGGTGTGTTAGGCATTCCTAAAACATATAGTGAAACTTCATTATCAAACAAAAATGTTCTGATTAATTAGTATCTCCATAGAACTGTCAACATTATTTACTGTGGGACTGTACCTCCTTGTTCCCACATACTGTACAATACCGGTACAGTGGGTTTTTAAACTTACTCAAACCATTTCTCAGGCATATGACGCCACCCCCAGGAATGTGTGGGAAAAGTCAGGAGAAAGATATGTGGGAAGCTGCCATTAATCATAAAAGAAGTGCAGGTTGACACTGTACACGAAGTACAAACAGGCATCATAATGTGAACACCACAAATATTTGTGAATAAAAGGCAAGGGTTTTTTTTATACCTTTTTATTGGGGAAACATGGAAATCAAGTAAAGGAGTCAAGTTGTGGCTGTGGCAGTTTTTCCAGTTGGAAAGCAGTTTCCTGCAGCTGTTGTTGGATTTAGTGCACTCGTAACCATGCACCTGCTGTGTATATAGAGGGAATGGGCACCCTGAAGTATAAATAACCCAGGGTTATATAAATAGAATACCTAGCTGTTCATTCTAAGAAGGTCAATAAGCATATGACTCGCGCCATGGGGGAAATTTAAGAGGAAATAAGAGGGTACAGTACTAGTGTTTTAAAAAATATTGCGCTTATCAGTTAATATAAAATAATTGTTTAATTAAATAGTATTTCAATGTATAAAAAAGAGAAGCAATGACTGATGCTAGTAAGAGAGATTGAGGCAATGTGGTCCAGTGGTTAAAGAAACAGCCCTGTAACCCTGAGGTCACCGGTTCAAATCCCACCTCAGCCACTGACTCATTGTGTGACCCTGAGCAAGTCACTTAACCTCCTTGTGCTCTGTCTTTCAGGTGAGATGTAATTGTAAGTGACACTGCAGCTGATGCATAGTTCACACACCCTTGTCTCTGAAAGTCGCCTTGGATAAAGGCGTCTGCTAAATAAACAAATAATAATAATAAAGATTATGTCATTGGAGCATGTGTAGAATCAACACTACTGATCCATAGAAGTAGAGACAGACATCAGTTTTCATGGACATAGTGCTACCCAGACTTTATAAATCCAAGATCATTGTCCCCAACAACAGGCTATGAGATTATGATACACTCAATAATTTGTGCTAAAGGAGGTCTCATAATGTTTCATCGCAATTGGACAAGTGGTTCTCTAAATATATGGAACACTCTGACAGCACACAGAGAATAAAACTGTTGAACAGACAAACAGCCTCCCCAGAACCTGACATTATGATGTAACTTTCCATAGAAAGTCCTTAGCAAGTGAACAGTGTGCTACGTTTTTATTTGACATGTGTCATTTGACTTGCAATGGCTTTACTAGACCCACCAAGACCACTGTTTAATCAGGTCTTTCTTGGGGTCAATCTATTTAAGCTTGCATCTTTGCTACTGCACTCCAAACAATCTATGAGTGGATTGTTTGCTGAAAGTGGGAACGGGGTTAGAGACTTCCAGCAAAAGTAGTTGTTATGTTGTAATTATGTGATGCACCTGCCACTAGGAACTGGTTAGAGATAAGCTAAATGTATGTTATAAACAGCCACCAGATAAAAAAAGACTAGCCTGGTCTAGTCAAAGAAGATCTAGATTTGCTTTCTCTCTCCGTCTCTAGCTGGTTGCGGTATTTCCTTGTTTTACTTTTTACCAGTAATCTAAAAATATTATTCTAGAGAATGTTTTGAAAGAAGAATAATCTTTATCTTCATCATTACCTTATTTAAGGGTTCATCATTACCTTATTTAATTGTTTAAAATATTCTGCTACAATCACACAGTCCCTATAATTTAATTAATGAAACACCAATATGAATAACGCTAATCACACATTAAACTGAAAAGAGCTGCTTGATAGAAGCCAACAGAGTTTAGTGTAACTATCATCGGAGTCTCTGAGAGTTCTTGGGTTTGGAACTTATAAGGATGTGTTGTGCCCAAAGCTCTTCTTAATTGAACAGGACCAAGATGATCACAGTCAACACACATTGTACCTGCTTGCGCTCTGTAAACAAGTGGAAAGCCTGTGCTTCTGCAAAAAAGGAAGGGCTGGGTTTAATCATTTACTTTTCTGTGTTGCGATGACTTCCAGAAAATGCAACTTTAACAGGATGTTTTTGGTAGAGATTAAAATAGGATTAGCTGCTCTTGTGAAATCATCCCTGATTTATCTTTAGCCAATTAACTGAAAAGCTGCAGCTTGTATAAACAAACAGCATGATGTCCAATGAGGGGCAAATAAACAAATGTGTTCATTTTTGTTGTTTGTTAAAATTTCCCCCATATAATCGATTAAACACATTTGTGGATTATTGTAAAACACATGTCACACTGCCTCTGTGAACATTAAATTTGGATAACACAAAGTTACAATCTGGTAATAAAAATATTCAGATGAACAGTCTAATCATCTAATATATACAAAATTACAAGACCAAGTTAAAAATCCTTACACTAGTGTTGCTTGCCAATGGTTCCTTGAAAATGTACCTTATTTGTAGCTCCTATTAAAACTATATGACATCAAATTCAACTTCACAGAAAGACATTTTACAGTATGTGTGGAATTTGTAGATGAGATCCATTAATGTTGCTAAATTTTGACCTAGTACACTTTTTGGGCATTTACTTGTATGCTGTGTGATTTCACACACGGTACACATGAAGCGTTCTGGCTCTTGTTTAATCATGTGTCAAGGGTGCTTGCTGGCAGTGGCAACTTACTGTACAGTATAGTCTATCCAGCCACACAGCGGCCATCCTTGGTAATGTTGATAAACTTGCATTGTGCCAGCTCGCATTACTATCAATAGACAACATCATGGACTGAATAGCAACACTTCTGGCTGGTTAGGGCTCCAGTAATAATGTACAGCTGTGGGCAAATCAACCACTATCTTACTGAATGACTGAAAAACTGTAAAGTAATGAAATGGGGTTCCTGCCAAAGGGCAAAGGTTATCCAGAATCAGCTCAGAAAAATGAGTCAAATGGACGAATGATTGGCCACCAAATTCACCCAATTTCAATCCAATTGAGAAGGTTTGGGCCTAAAAAAGGCTTAAGATTAGTGCAAGCAACAATAAAGATCTTATTGGTTCACTAGCCAATGCTTTGAAAAGTGTTAAACTAAAAACTATTTAGCAAATGATTGGCAGTACGCTAATGAATGTTGAAATGAACAAAGGAGATCATTGTAATAAATATTAAATATGGATTGAATCATTTGAGCTTTCCTTATGTTTTTTGTAATGTCCTGGCTGTAACCCTGCAGGCACTTAAAATGAAAATACATCTATATATAAAGCTATATAAGTTTATATAAGAAAGGGAAACTACCCTTATGCCTCAAGAGGAAAGTCTTGGACCAATGCATGCTGCCAATGCTAACTTGCGGTTGTGAAACCTGGACCCTCAATGCAAAAATGACTCAAAAATTACAAACGAATCAATGGAGTATGGAAAGATGCATGCTGGGAATAACAAGAAGAGACAGGAAACGGAAGGAATGGATAAGAGCGCAAACAAAAGTATGCAATGTTATTATAAGAGTGAAAAAACTGAAATGACAGTGGACCGGACATGTAACAAAAAGAACAGACCATCGCTGGACCAAGGAGATACTAGACTGGAACCCAAGAGATATAGAGCGAAGAAGAAGACCTCCAGGACCAGGAAGATGGCAAGATGAAATTAGGAGTGGATTGAAAAAGGCTGAAGATGATGATGATATATTTTTTACAGCAAGTGTCAAATGGCTTAATATTGTGCTGTTGGTTCATTGTTTAGACAAAATTCTGCTACTTTGTCCTAATTTGTAAGTAATTGTCAAATTATATCACTGTTGAGTAGTAAATTATTCCTTTAATTCAAAACAATTTAATTCTTTCAAAATGGTTTTGTGGAATAACAGGGGAACCAGGGCTATTCTTAGAGGGTCACTTAACCTTATCATTTTGTCAGCAGTGCCTAAGACGCTGTTTATTGATACCTTCTCAAGGACTAAACTTTCCGTCGCACTTGCCCTTGAGAGAGTTCAGGTCTCATGCTCGGTGGTGGTGCTGGCTTTTCTACAATAAGAGACTGGTTGTGTGCAACTTCTGCGCTTAAGAAGAGGGTAAACAGCTCAAGCGGAAACCAGATAAGTAGTTATTACTGTTGCTGTCTCACGGCACATTAAAAGCTTGTGAATTATGCCTATTAGGCACAGGAAGGCACACAAAGATATTTTGGTACAACTGGGTACACACACACAGTCTGCATTTAAGATCTATGCTAAATAAACCCTGTATCTTCACCTTACATTTGTCTCCCTTTTTATTCCAAGTGAAATTATTTGTTTATTTAGCAGACGCCTTTATCCAAGGCGACTTACAGAGACTAGAGTGTGTGAACTATGCATCAACTGCAGAGTCACTTACAATTACGTCTCACCCGAAAGACGGAGCACAAGTAGGTTAAGTGACTTGTTCAGGGTCACACAGTGAGTCAGTGGCTGAGGTGGGATTTGAACCGGGGACCTCCTGCTACAAGCCCTTTTCATTAACCACTGGACCACACAGCCTCCGGCATGGGTTAAAACCTGGCCTCCACTTGACCATGATTGTTCTGAATCTATCATTAAACAGGAACTCTCATCCAGGCTTCCAGGTAATTAAGCCCATAAAGATAATGGATTTAGATACTGTACCCAGCGGTCCAGATAAGCTGCATACCTGCCATTTTTACGCATAGCAGCTTATCTGCCTTGCCTAAAACTTCCACTAACAACAACATCTCCTAGAATACAATGTCTTCAATTACTAGGAAACTGTACACAAGAAAAACCAACCCAACAAACATTATCCAATCTTTGGCTAGCCCTGTTGTCTTTGCAGCCAATCACAGTGAGGAATAAGAAATTCGCCAGCAAGCTACACAGGTTGAAGCGTATATACCCCAGTCCAGCTACAAATCCAACTGGAACCCTCGTCAGAGGCAACCGCTCAAAAAAGATGCCTATAATATTAAACTGTTTTATAACTTAATGCATTTCCTTATTTTATTTCTCTGTATGACTTTATATTGAAGTTTTAACATGCTCACTGAGTTTAAGAATTTAATGTTAAAATATAAGTAACGAAGAAAATGCACTGAACCGAAAAAGAACCTTGTAGAACACATGCGTGGTTGTACAATATTTCAAAGTTAAAATGTTAAAATGGAAGGCTCTTTTTTAATGCCTACCTCATTACCATTAAATATTGTACAGTATTTATCGAGATTACTCATGACTTCAAGGTAATGTTGCATGTTACCCCCTGAAAATGCATTTTACTCTCTCAGTGTTAAAATTAGAAGGTAAGTTACTCCCAGACCCAAAACCTTATCTGGAGCACTGACTGTAATGTTACTTCTGTAACCTTGTCCAGTTTGTCCACACTGGAAACTACAGGCAGAGGTCTTTTTTTCAGTCTTTATTATTACGTTAAGCCATTTAATTATCTGGCCAGGTCTTATCATACCTGTGCTGGAGTGTTTCTCCAGGACCTACCCATGCCTTATACCTTAGCGAGTTAATGTCTCGTTCTTCTGAAGATAACTGTTTACAAGACTAGTAACAATGTAAAAGATTCCAGGTTACAATCTGTTTACATGAATCCTTTAATTAGTTCTGTTAAATCCAGCATTGTGTGAGTTTGTGTGTAAACTATTGCTCAACCATGCATTCCACGTTGCAACATAGTTTACAAAGCTTCCAGTTCTACAGGTCAGTAAGGCATCTCTTTCTGCTGGCTGTCAACACGATCACCACCAACACTGCATGACACAGACACAATGACAATGAACACTGAGCCACTGCTCAGTGAATGTACGGTAAACAACCCTATAAAAAGAGGTGTACAACACATAAGCCATGTTTTGGAATGCAAAAGTTGTCCTTGCTAGACATTTATATATGTGTATATATGTCTATATGTGTATATATTTTAGGCCTTGAAGTGAGCCAGGTGTCCTGCAGTAATAAATACATGTTATGTCCAAAAAAATTAAGGAAGAAGTTGCATAATTTCTATTACCAAATTGTATTTGGTTGTTTATTAGTTGTTTTTTTTATTTTTTTTTATTAAGTTTGTTATTTGTTTAGTTAATTTGTTCTTATTAAGCTACTTAGTTAGGCTTATTTTTTATTTATTTATTTTTTTAAGCTTTAAAAAGCGTCCTTTTCCCAAATTATTTATGTTAAAGGGCAAAAATAAATCTCTTGGGTTAGTAGATCCTCAGTTCTACATTAGTTGTCTGCCATAAACATATGTGATGTAGGTAATGTCAGCCAGTGTCTTTATATTTGTAACATCTAATAAAAGCACTTACTTCTATGAAGACACGTTGGCTGATTCAGGCTGTGTTACATCTTTCAGAGAAGGCACCTGAATATAAACTTACCAAACAATAAAGAAAACAACAGGAATTACAACCACTCAGACTGAATTACAGTCCACAAGATACTGTCCTTAAGGATTTGTAGAATGTAGAATAAGATCATACAGTAATTACATTTCCGAGAAGAAGCCATTTGTACCTTTGGTGCTTGTCTGGGTCTTATTAGATAATTGCTCTCATAACCCCAGCCAGACACACAGCTCTTGATGGATCACATGCACATTAATTGTTTATTTGTTAGTAAGAAGCAATTTGGTTTTCCTTCAATAAAAAAGGCAGCAAACTGGGGTCATAAATGCTTATTAATGTAAAAATATGAAATAAAAAATATGCATCTGTGAATGACTTCTTAGCAGGGTGAAGGGGACTGCTTTATGAGTTAGTATATTGAGACGTCTAAAAAACATTTCAATTCAATTATTGTCTTGTTTTTTAACACTCTGTAGTAACAGAGTCTGGTTCAAGTTTCAAAGAGCAAGGACAGCTGGGAAGTCTTTTGATGTACCAACACACCTGCTACAAACAGCTGTGAAATCAACAGGTTGTTACTGGGAGAGAGTTGTAAATGTGTGTGACATTGCTTATGAGAACGATATGACTAACCTGCAATTCAGTCCTGAACTTCAAAATGTCTGTGTAGCCACTCCAGCTAAACTGATCTAAAGAATAATTAACTAATCAACTAATTAATTTCTGACTAATTAGAAAACACGAGGGACAATTATGGCCATTCTAGAAATTGATGCATTTAAAGAAAAAGCTTACCTCGAGTTTTTTAAAAAAAAATGATGCACCAACAAATTCAAAAAGCACTTATTTGAGAGATCATAGGCAGCAATATCCACCTGGGGTGCTGCACACTGATGGGTATAACGTTAGGTTACTTACTGTAACCCTGGTTCCCTGAAAGAGAAGACGACCACCAACCAATACTTTTGGGATATGCCTGCCTTAGGTAGGTATTCGCTGAGCATTTTATGTCAGAGCTGCTGATAGGCCCCTCCGTGGAGTGACGTCCTCAGTCCTGCATGCCGAGGTAATACGCAGTCGCTCCGCGGAGCCCAATTCCTCTTTTGCATTGAACCCGCGAATGCGAGTGATGCGACCTCGCAAGGTTTGTTGGTCGTCTTCTCTTTCAGGGAACCAGGGTTACGGTAAGTAGCCTAACATTCCCTTTCAATTTGAAGACGACCACCAACCAATACTTTTGGGAGCCATTGCGAGGCAGCGTGAGCTAGTGCTGGTGGTGCACGCGTGCACCCTCAAGGACCCTTGTGCCTAATAAAGGAGTAAAGGGATCTACCACATTGATTCGGTAGAACCTGGTGAATGTATGCGGAGTAGCCCAGCTAGCCGCAGTACAAATGTCTGTCAATGATGCACCTCGAAAGAGCGCCCATGACATGGCCACCCCTCCAGTAGCCTGGAGGGACAATAAATGCTCCTGTGGCCAGATCAGCAGTCGAAAGGCTATGCGGTGTAAGCCCGGGGACCGAAGCCCACCCTAGTGGTTCACGTACGCCACTACTGACATGTTGTTGGTGCGCAAGATGACATGTCTGTTCTGGAACACAGGAAGGAAATGCTAGAGCACTAGGTGCACTTCTTGGAGTTCCAGCGTATTTATGTGCAGGGATGTCCAGCGGCCTGTCAGGGACCCGTTGCCTCCTCTGCTTGCCCAGACCACACTCCATCCAGATTAGATGTGTCTGTCGTCACCACTTGATGGCTGTGTATCACTCCCATCATTACACCTTCGTGCAGGTGGGAGGTTTGTCTCCACCAGCATAGGGCTTCCCAACATAAGCGAGACACAGTCAGCCGAAAGGTATTGAACCACGCTTGAATGGGGCGCATATGCAGTAACCCAGTTGGACAGCTGATGAGGCTGCGGCCATCAGACCCAATAGTTTTTGACACAACAGCAACTGCACTGTGGACCCCTGTTGAAACAGGGCCAGACAGTTTTGAATAGCCTCTACTCTGTCGTCCAACAGATAGGCTCGCATGGTGAGGGAATCTAGCCAGAGACACAATTAATACTGCAGCGGTATTAATTGACTCTTGGCCTTGTTGAGAATGAGACCCAGTCTCGTTAGATGGTTTGTCACTGTCGCCATGTTCCTGTGACTGGGAACAGATCAACCAGTCTTCCAGGTAGTTCAACACCCTGATCCCTTGCAGCCGCAAGGGAGCTAGGATTGCATCCATGCACTTCGAAAAGGTGCGGGGGGCTAAGGAGAGGCCAAAAGGCAGCACGAAAAACTCGAATATGCTCCCCTGGAAGGCGAAGTGGAGATATTTCCTGTGCGCTGGATGGATAAGAGCGTGAAAATATGCATCTTTCAAGTCCACAGTTGTAAACCAGACAGATTGGAGGATGTGGTGATGCGTGACCATCTGGAACCTCCTCTCCCTTTAGAACCCATTGAGGTGTCTCAGGTCTAGGATTGCGCGAAAGCTGCCGTCCTTTTTTTGCTCCAGAAAGTCTCGAGTAGAATCCCTCTTCTTGAGAGGTGCGTTCTACGAGATGGATGGCTTGTTTGAGAAGCAGTTTCTCTACTTCTTGCCTGAGTACCAAAGTCTGGAATCCCTCGCAGAACTGCAGTGCGTAACCGGTGTGCATGGTGGCGAGCACCCAGGAGTTCGAGGTGGGATTGCGCCACTATTGCAGCTGATGTTGTGTAAATGGGTGGGGCTGCTGAGGCCGGGCAGAGCCCGCTGAAGTGGCTGCCTAGAGTGACGGCCCTGGAACTGTCCTTTGGAGCGCTGCTGCGTGAATATTGTGAAAGAACCAGCAGGTTGCAGCACCGGGTTACAGTGTTGTACAGTTGTCAGTTCTGGGCAGTGGCTAATGTGGACAGTGAAGGTGTAGAACAAACAGGAGAGAGAGGAGGAGTTCATGCAGGAGGTAGGACTGTGATCGGAGTCATAGGGTTGGTATTTGTTTAGGTTGTATTTTTGGTTGACATTCCTTCTCATATTAAGGAGATGTGAAACTTAACATACTGTATCAGACTTTGATCAGGCCTTTAGTGTCATTAGCACCATTTATTTTTCTAAGAAGAGAATAACACCCTATAATCTTACACAACTAGAAATAAACAATTAAGAACACTTGAGAGTCCTAAAATTAAATTCCTAAATTGTCTGTTTCAAATGTTGTAAATTGAATGGGTGTTTTTCTTCTTGTGACCCCCCACCCCCAAATCCCAAAGAAAGTTCATGCAGATCCCTTACTTCTACAAATAACAATAATAATTGAACATCCCTTAAATGACCCATGAGTGAAAGCTTTGGGAATAGTGTATGAAGTGTTGTTATTAAGATAAAAATAGGAAGCCGTTGCTCTATACAATAATAATGAATGGAAACTATGCAGCAAATGTTTGCGAATCCCTAAAAATTGGACAGCATTCAATGGAAAAAAGGTCCTAATATACAGTGTACTGCTGGTGGCACATCACATTTACAAAAGCCTGTGATATTCTAAACATTTATTTATGTTGCAATTTTATGGCCTTGGTCCCTGTTACTGGACAAAAGGTTAAGTGATATGAACATGTTGAAATGACTTAACATTTCTAAATTCAAACAGATTGCTTTATATTCCACAGTTATCGATTTCACATCAAATAAAATGCTAAGCACAACTAAGTTGTTTTGATCAGAAATAAATTATATTGATAAGGAATAAACCTGGTGTGTACTATGATGTCAGCCTGTCCGCTTGCATTCATAAGGTTACATTTGGGTATCATTAACTTGCTGACAAATGGTAGGATTAAATCACCCTAATGTGCCTGGCTGTGCACATTTGGAGCACAATAAATATACTGAAATACATTGTGTTTTATTTTAAATTGGTAGACATACATGCATGAACTTGGCTTTCATAAATTTTAATTTGAAAACATTCTTTTGAATTTAATACCAACTAAGCAAACAGTTCATTTATGGAGCAGACAGACTTGATATCACTCCACTGTCAGCAGCAGGAGAGAGTCCATTACACCAGTTTATGAAATGTACCTTTAAACTCTAAGTATGAATTATGTGTGTGCGTGTGTGTGTGTGTGTGTGTGTGTGTGTGTGTGTGTGTGTGTGTGTGTGTGTTTGTGTGACTTTAGATGTATAGCCAAGGCAGTCTTTAAGCTTCTGGAAGAGGCAATGCTCTGTTGCTGACAGATACTGTTGACCCTGGCAAAGGATACAAGGTAACTGGACTTTAATTTAAAAAAAGAATACACACACTTGTCCACACAGATTGTTGGTTGCTTTCTTAGAAAACACGACGTTGCCAGTTCACGTAATCAACATCTGTCTGTTGAGTTCACACCATATTCTTTTACATATAGAATGAACATTTTACTTCTCGTCAAAGCGTTGTCCATTTTTATTAAAGTACTAAGTTGCCTTTTAGGGCTACTGAACCTGTATTATTACTCTTTTACAGAGAGGATACGGTGTCAACCAAGTCAACACAGATTCTGCAGAAATTTTTTTTTTTTTTAATAAAAAACAAACACAAAAATCAGTATCAGCAGCAGATAGTTGAAATTTAACATTCTTCAGTTTTAAATCAATATAACAGTATAATCAATCCCAAATGTTCAGTCCCATTGGCGATCGATTGTAGGAAAGTTTAACTGTATAAAAAACAACAAATAAGCACATATGTTAGATGAAAAATACTGTGATCTATGGTACAATTTAATGGGGAGGAATTAAAAATTCATACATAGTAACCTTAATGGTGCCACTTCAGATCAGTGACAGAGACTACACATGCTCACTTTATTTATTACCACAGTTTTAATAGAGCTATCAAAGATTTACAGATCCCAATGTACCTATTATAATACTATTGAACATGCTTGCATTTATACTCTCTGCTGAGCTTATCCAATGGTTTATTATTTTAATTAACAAGCAACTACATAATTTGGATTCCTGCTGGGTAATCCTGCTTTATGTGAAAATGACCGTACGTCAAAAATAATACATTTTGTGCACACAAATTGTAGCTTTGTAATAAAAATTTCGGCAATATCTAATTTCTTTTGTAAAGAAAATTTTCAATTTATTGATTTTTGTGTTCCTAATGTAGGTAGCTTTGTATGCTAACCATAAAATATATTTAATAAAACAATAGTAGCAGATCATTAAATAATCTCAAAGTCAATGTATAATCATTTAATCATCATACTTTACTATGCTTCAAAACATGCTGTGATATGGCCAAAAAATGCTTTCAAGGTACTGGAGGCCTGTGTACGATGAGTCATCTGTACTGGGGTCATATAAGAGCTTCTTGAGAAAATCACAGTAAGCAGTAAACTACAATAAAGATCCCAGTATCTCAGTTAAAGTGGTGCCAATTGGTAAAGCACCTTTGCAGTAAATTCAGATACTGTAGGTGTCAATACACCTAAATGTACATCAAAGACATTGAAAAAGGCTTCCATACGAAAGGAATGTCTTTGAATGTATTTAGTTTCTTTTACTATTTCTTAATTTAGCAATATCAAACTTTTTATATTTATGGATGACTTATACTTACAATATTGGAATTCCTTTTGTGAAATAATTCTGACTAGGTATTAACATTTCTTATAGTCAAAAGTCTTTTACAAATAGTCATTTACAAAGTTGATTGTAAACTGCTTTTTAGTCTGCTGTCCTGATATGTTGTCAGGGCTCAATAGTCTTGCTCAACTATTAAAGGATATACAAAAATGTTCCTCCCCTGACTAATCTGACTAATCACAAGTAAGTCCTTATTATTATTATTATTATTATTATTATTATTATTATTATTATTATTATTATTATTATTATTATTATTATAAACAAAAAGTAATAACACAAATACCACACAAGCAATGGCAGGTGGTGGGGTGGCTTGGCTTTTTCAAATGTCACATTGTACAGGTCAGAGTATCTTCCAACAGAAAATAAGTTAACATTCAGTTCCACCCTATTGTGATTTAGTCAAGCATCACCCAAGCATGACAGGACAAAACCATGGAACACTGTATACACGGAGAGCAAAGCCACAATCACTAGCTTCCTAATTTGATCAATTTACTCTATTTCCACAAAGTTCAGTTTATCCACTTGCTGTAGATTGGAGTCTCAACTTATCCACTTGCCACAGCCCACAAGCTATGCTTGTCCATTTAAAGGCTTTTCATGTTCTGACACCAAGATGCCCCCAGCACTGAAATAATGAAAAAGAATGGTAGCATTTACCCAGTGTTTCCGTTTGAATAAGCCTCACTGGTGCATTACATTGCTTGTCCTAAGGTATAGTTTTACGAACAAACAAATGACAAGTGTCCAACATTTATAAACTAACTGGATTAAACAAAAAAATGATCTCTCTTAAGTAACATCTGGATATTTTAGTGTTGTTTTCTGATTATTGTAAAAGTCTTACTGGGGCATTAGTCAGTGCCAACACACGAGCAAAGTTTTGGATTGGGAAAGTGCTTGCAGTAGAACATTAGGAGCTTATTAAAAGTACATTGATAACATTGTGGTAACGAAGAAATTCAGTCAGTAGAGTTATTAGTTGTATGTATGGAATGACCTATCAATTTACAATACAATGTGACTGCTAACACACATTTCCAGTTTTACATAGAGGCAGAACTGACGTGAGGGCTGTTGTCCACAAATCCAGACCGAAGAACTTTAATGCCTAGCGTCCCATATATGGGACGGGTTAAAATGTGCATCTCCCTTGGTGTGTGTTCACTGAAATGAACTAATGAAACCTGTTAAAATAATCCCCCCCTTATAGCTGTATCTTTCCTGCTTTTGTTATTTGGCTGCCATTATCTTTCATTCTTATTTATTCATGAATTTATATTAGTTAGTGTGTACCATAGCTGTACATAACCATGTTATATATTTTTTTTGCATATCGTCGAAACTGAGCATTGCTTTTGTAGCATCCCATATATGGGACGCCAGGCACAGATACATACAGATTTTTTTTGGTGGAAAAATCGTTGTTTTGTTGTTATAGTTGTTTTGTTTGTTGCAATACTTGTTGTATCTAGTTAAATATTTGTTGTGTCTGGTTCAAGACCTGTATATTGTTGATAGCTGATGTGCATGTCTCCTGTATAGGAACTCTGAAGGGCACAAGAATACAGTATTGCATGATGTGCATGGCGCGGATGTATAGGATACTGTTGGCACCTCTACCTGTTGGCTTTTTGAAGAGAGGTTCAGTAATAAATGTGTATAGACTGTACTTGAGGCAAGAATGTTCCTGGCATCAGTTGGCCACTTACTGCGGGACGCAAAAGAGAAGAGAAGGTGCAACCCATCCAGTCCAATGTAGAGGGAATGACTCAACAAGTCATTGTTGTCTCCATGGTAACTATGTGCAGGGGGCTGCAGGAAATGGGCATTTGAAGTTGAGTGGCATTCCGAAAACCACTTGTGTCTGAGAAAGTATAGGACCGTTGAAAACTGGAAGCATGTGATGTGGTCAGACAAATCATGTTTTATACTGTTCAGCACTGATGGAAGAACCAGGGCACTAGACCCCTATTGCATAGTGTTCACTGTTCAGGCCACTGGTGGGGCTGTCATGGTCTGGGGTATGTTCTGCTGGTATGGGACAGCTCCAATGCAGATCACTCTGGATGGTACGCTGTGGCATACCTCAACATCATCAATGACTAGGTGCATTCGGGAATGTTCACCATCTATCCACATGGTGATGGCATATTCCAGGATGACAATGCCACTGCACATAGAGCCTGAATTGTGAAGGAGTGGTTCTCAGAAGATGATATGGACCTTAGGCACCCACTGGCTACTACAGCCCCCAGATCTCAACCCCTTTGAGCACATGTGGGATGTTTTGGAATGTCGCATCAGATGCAGTTCTCCACTACCCACATTTCTTGCAGAGCTGAGTCAACTGCTGTTGGCTGAGTGGTCCCATAGCTCCACAGATATGTGTTTACATGTAGTGGATGATTTGGACACTGTATTTTGATTTATTACTAAAAGAAAGATATTAAGTAACATTATTTAGTATGATATATAGCATACTAAAATATGTACCCATCATATGGGACCCCCAAAAAATATATGATTTAAAAAAAATAACTAAAGCTAACTTAAAAAAAAACCATTGGAAATGTTCATAAGTCACATCTGCACACAAGTACAGCAAAGGAAATTTAATTCAGCAATGTAGGCAAACATTTTCTATCATTCTGGATCTTTTTGGCCCCTATCCATCCACTGCCGGTTTCTCTTAGATTCAGCTTGTCAGTACAGTAAGTATTGGTTAGGGCTTATGTCGTGGTTTAATGATACATGCCCCTACATACATTACATGTACTGTTGAACAGTTACTGTTGATGTTACTGTTGAACAGTTTGACAGGGCATCTGGACACCCTACTCGATGGAATTCAGGGTTCATAAAAACTTTCTAATTTATCACTGTTACTTAGTGACAAATGACACCAAGCTTGCAACTGACAGGGGTTTTATGACCAAGGCCATCAAGTTGGGTCTCTCCACAGCCTTTGACCCCATAGCCAATAGTGTCAAAATCAAACATTGAAGATGATGGATGTAGAAAATGCCACTCTAATATTGTTATTTGGCCAAAGAGGAGTACCCCAGGGAACTATACTTGATCCATTACTTATTGTAGTTATTAAACCCTGATTGTCATAGTGTAGGGTGTCCAGCCCTGTATGTATGTGAATGTTTTCTTGACCATTGTATGAATAAAACAATCTTTGCGAGCATAACACAGTCTGTATATAATGTTATTAGAATCCCTCTTAACAAACATGTAAAAGAAATTGTGATAATGTGTTTAAATGACATTAAAAAAAAGCTAAAACAGCTCATAATCTCACTTTGTAGAGGAAAAGCATGTATTTTTTGGTATGTACATGTCTGTGCAAGACTTTGCACAGCACAACAAGGTTATTTCATTGTAGCTTTTAGATTTCTGACAGGCTTTTTAATAGCCAGTCAGCAATTCTGCAGCTCTCCTCTGTGAAGCCTTTACAACTCAATCAGAGGGCTGTCAGATTTATTTTAAGTCCATAGGCTCAGAAACATCAATTGCTTAAACTTTAATTAGAGGTAAATACAGTGAATACTGAATTTGTGGCTGCCTAACACAGGCGGCTCAAAGTACTTCTCTTGTCCTGGAATTTACTGGTTGGTAAGAGCAGGTGACCCTTAGCGCAGATTACTGTTAATACAAGTTTTGCAGCAATAGTCTTTGTATTTGAAGTACAATCATAATATAAACAGGTACCACTTTATATTAAGTATATTTAATTACTGTGTATTTACATAGTTACTTATTATGTGTACTTTCACATTACAATGGTACTATGCATAGTTAAAATGTACATAATGTGTAAATCTTGTTGCCCGATGTGTTAGGGTTAGGGTTAGGGTTAGGGTTATGGTTAGGTTTAGGGTTAGGGATAGGGTTAAGGTTAGGATCAGAGTCATATCATGCAAAACAATTTACACATCAAGTGCATTGTAACTATGCATAATAGCATTGAAAAAATGTGTTGTGGTCTGTTACATGTAAAATGTATTGTATTTGCAGTGCAAATACTCGTTTCTTGATTGCTTGTTTGGATGTTTGTTTCTACGAAAGCTTGTGAGGCTTTAGTCTATTTGTTTTAGTTTCTTCAGTGAAGAAGACACTAGCTTAAATGATTTTCTATTTGATCTGGTTTCCTATAGTTTTAACTTGGCCTGAAAATGTAACTATTGTATTTGTTTAAAAGCAGGGATTTTAGTTTGTATCCCTGCATGGGGTCTAGATTCCCTCATGTGAGAATGAGGCTGGACTGGTTAGTATGACCTGATTGAAGGGGAACTTTAAAAAACATGTGCGTGATGTGTTCAGACTCCATTTTTGTATTTATTTTTTGTCAATTCGAGTCTGTGTAGAGAGGAGTTAAGAGCCGGCTCCTTTGTTCTCCAGCTCCGGTCAGTTCAGAAATACATGCCAGAGCAGCAAGGTGTGCTCTGGGTGTGCACCGTGATAGTCATAGCTTAGATGATTATTTATTTAATTGTTTTGTTTAAATGTTTTTTGTTGTTGGTAATAAAAGTGCCCATGAAAAGTATTTAACTGCCATCGCCTGTCTCCTGTTATTCACATGCTAGTTAGTCTTTGCCGCAACATTACCTATCGACACACACTTTAAAATGAAATGAATTGATTTGAACAAGGTTGAAATAATCTTAAATGAAGACTCTTCCCTGAAGAAAACTACTGCTGCTATTCTAAAATCCTGAAATACCGTTTTGGAAGTTATTTCACAAGGATGGGTTGCATGTGCTGTGATTCCAGGATATGTACAGCAACACATGATCAGACAGATGATATATGTTTGCCAATGCCAGGTATTTACAGATCTGTATAAAATATTAGGAAATGACTAGGAAGCACATCCATTATGTTGTGAACTCATTCACGGTAAAAGGTCCCCTATGTACTGTATAGTAAATAATGTGATATCTTGTAACAATTGTAAGTCACCCTGGATAAGGGCGTCTGCTAAGAAATACATAATAATAATAATAATAATAATAATAATAATAATAATAATGGTAGCCATGCACAGTACTCTCAACACTTTTACTTTGCCAAGGATTATGGAAACTAGAAATGATAAAGATACAATTTTCTAACAGTAACAGTTCCATGTAGTGAAAACCCGGATTCACAATCTGTATGTTAGTCAATTGTAAAATAAATAAATAAATAAATAAATAAAATGCAAATATTGGTGGCTGGAGTTACATTCATTTGCAGCAAACAGCATTCTGCTGTGATCTGTTATGTGTGAAATAAGATTACACCAAAACTGATAGAAAACGGTGTCACCTATACACTTAAGTGGTTTTGAGTTGAGATGTTAATTGCATTAACAAATGAAGCATGCAGTGTCTGCTTAAACGGTATATTGTATGATGGTAAACAACAACATTTATCCTCTAGATTAAAATTACAACTTGGGTTCTTGAATGAGTGACAACGCTAGAGGGAGTGCAGTCAGTGTCTACAATGGCATGTGTGGCAAATTTAAATGTTCATATCAACCACAGCATGTACCTCTTTATGTGAATCAAAATCTTCTCTTACTGTATAATATCACATTTGTATTATTATTGTAATAGATCAGTACATATGCTACATCACATGTGTGTGTTTTTTTTAGTTTTTATTTCTAGTTTTCACTTTTAATTTAACATAGGTCTTAATTTAACTATTTTTTGTTATGTAAACTACTGGTAAATATGACTTTAAAAAGTTTTAAAAGAAAGTTGTTAGAATGTTAAAACAAAAAAACAAACAAACAAAAAAAATCAGAAAGCCTGGGAATATTAAATAGCGGTCTTTGCTGTTTTCTAGCTGGTTCAATGTTCCTTAGTCTCCCCCACTCAAACATACACAAAGTTTATCTAAAAAAGTTACAATAACTATGATTATTATTGATCCTAAAAAGGCTGTGAAAAAAGGAAGCAGTGAAATATATTTTTGGCCAAACTGACAGAGCATAATTTTTTATGAAAGAAATAACAAAATGTTAATGTTACATAACTCACAAATAAAAATAACCTGAGCCTGGTTATTTGGTATAGATAGCTGTTTCTTGCAAGTGCTGTAATAATTGCACCTGTTTGCATGGGACTAAATGTTTGTGATGCTGGCCCTTGAGTTTGAGTTAAATAATTGCACATAGCAGTAAGAAATCATCGAAGTAGAAAGGAATAGTTCAGGATGTGGCTGTAATGTGAGCATCCCTGCTAGCACAACTGCATAATGGAATGGCAAGGTGTGACAGGCTGGCTCGCAGTGGTGAGGTGTGGTGACGTCACGGACCAGGAAGTAACTGAAACCAAAACAATGGATGGGCGGGTGAAGCTGAATGCAACTGCATTCAGCGTATTTAATAAATAAACAAACAAAAGATTTAAACAAAACAGAAAACAGAAACCAAAGGGCACGAGGGCCAAACAAATAAACAGACAAACAAGTAAGTGTCGTGCTGGCTAATCCAGCACATTTTAGCAATTGTATTGTCTCCTTGCTCTCTCCTCTCTCCGCTCTCCGTACTCTCCTCTGTACACTCAACCCCTGCAGAACGGACAGCTGCAGGTTCTTATACTCTGGCCGAGGGGTAAACTAGCTGTTAATTATCTTATTACCCCTCGGCCACAGTCTGCACGCGTTTGGTAAGGATGCATGACTGTCAGCTAGTTAAATAATCAGTAGCTGATCAGTCATGCATCCTCACGGGGTTTTAAATATAAATAATAAAAGACGCGGTGCTTTTAACTGCGCCGCAAACAAAAATACAAATAATAATAAATAGGGGCGGGACACTCCACCACACATGCCCCCCTTGTGCGCAGCACACATGGCCTTTTCGGCCACCTCCCCCCTTAGTCGCCAAAGTCCCGGTTAGCAGTCCCAGCGCAGGAACAGGGGCAACAACGGGCCAAAGGTGGTGGCCACGTTGGGATGTCCTCCTCCCACCCCAACAACTGTAGCGTCCCAGTGGACCATGCACAGGCCGGCTCCTCTGGCCAGAAAAATTTTGGGGGTGGTCTCCAGACCTGCCCCCCCTTCTTCATGGCTGGCAGCTCTCTCTCCTGCAGCGAAATTGCGGCTGGGGGAGCTGGTCTTCTGACCTTCCCCCACTTCTTCGTGGCCGGCAGCTGCCCTTCATGGGCTTCCAGCCATAGTATTTCCTGCCGCATGTCAGGACTGGTAGCGACCCCAGGCAAAACAGGACCCTCGGGAGGCGAAGGTAGCAGCTGCAGACCTTCGGCAGGCAACGGCAGCAGCAGCGGACCCTCGGGAGGCGACGGCAACCACAGCGGACCCTCGGGAGGTGACGGCAGCCGCAGCGGACCCTCGGGAGGCGACGGCAGCAGCAGCGGACCCTCGGGAGGTGACGGCAGCAGCAGCGGACCCTCGGGAGGCGACGGCAGCAGCAGCGGACCCTCGGGAGGCGGCGGCAGCAGCAGCATCGGACCCTCGGGAGGCGACGGCAGCAGCAGCATCGGACCCTCGGGAGGCGACGGCAGCAGCAGCGGACCCTCGGGAGGCGACGGCAGCAGCAGCGGACCCTCGGGAGGCGACGGCAGCAGCGGACCCATGGGAGGCGACGGCAGCAGCAACAGCAGTGGACCCTCGGGAGGCGAACTCCTGGCCATGGAGGCGGCAGCGGGAGCTCCACTTCTCCCTCGTTCCCTGTAACTGGTGGCTCTCCAGGCGATGCGGAGCAACAGGCAGCCCCAGGCGATGCGGAGCAACAGGCAGCCCCAGGCGATGCTGAGCAACAGGCAGCCCCAGGCGATGTGGCGCAACAGGCATCCTTGGGCAGTGCGAAGCAGGCATCCTTGGGCGGTGCATAGCAGGCATCCTTGGGCGGTGCATAGCAGGCATCCTTGGGCGGTGCGTAGCAGGCATCCTTGGGCGGTGCGAAGCAGGCATCCTTGGGCGGTGCGAAGCAGGCATCTTTGGGTGGTGCGAAGCAGGGCAAGAGCAGTCCTTCCCGTGACGGTGGATGTGGAACCAGCAGGTATTCACCCTCTGCTGGTGGAGGTGGGAGGGGAAAGCAGTCCTCCCACGGTGGCTGAGGCGGAACCAGCAGGCATTCACCCTCTGCTGGTCGAGCTGGGAGCGGCAAGCAGTCCTCCCACGGCGGTTGAGGCGGAACCAGCAGGCATCCACCCTCTGCTGGTGGAGGTGGGAGCAGCAAGCAGTCCTCCCACGGCGGCTGAGGCGGAACCAGCAGGAATTTACCCTTTGCTGGTGGAGCTGGGAGCGGTAAGCAGTCCTCCCACGGCGCTTGAGACGGAACCAGCAGACATTCACCCTCTGCTGGTAGAGGTGGGAGGGGCAAGCAGTCCTCCCACGGCGGTTGAGGCAGAACCAGCAGGCATTCACCCTCTGCTGGTGGAAGTGGAGAGGGAACCAGCAGGTATTCACCCTCTGCTGGTGGAGGTGGGAGGGGCAAGCAATCCTCCGATGGCGGTTGAGGCGGAACCAGCAGGCATTCATCCTCTGCTGGTGGAGGTGGGGGTGGCAGAGACAGAGGCAGCTCCTGCTGCTCTGCTCCTGCTGGAAGCGGTGGAGGTGGGGACAGCGTGTAGTCTCCGCCTGTTGCAGGGAACCGGTGCTTCTCCATCTCCTCCTCTTCCTGGAGAATGGGGCAGTTGACCACAAAGTGGCCCCATTCCCCACAGGCAGTGCACCAGTTCATGGCCTCAAGTGCGCTTAGGTATGCTTCCCAGCTGCCCTTCGGTTGTCCCTCCTCCTCCTCTCCAGGGCGGGGGCAGTTGACGACGGAGTGACCCCCCCTTCCCGCAGGAAGGGCACCAACTTGAGGCCTCGACCAGGTGAAGGTAGCCATCCCAGCGTCCACTCTTGAGCTTCCCTCTCTTGGGCTCTTGACGCTCAGGAGCCTGCTTCTTTGCCTTCTTGGCACCGCCCCTCCTTCCCTTCTTCGGGACCAGCAGTTCCACCTCCTGCCATGGAGGGGGTTGGTCAGGTGGTTTGTGCCCGACCTTGCCGATGGCAAAGCACCACTCCTTCCCTTTGAGGCAGGTGAGGCAGGTTTCCTGATCCACCTGCGGCGATGGTATGGCCTTCAGGTGGATCTACTCCTCCGCAGTCTCCACCTCACCTCGATCAAAGGCCTGCACAAAGAGGGGGTCTTCATATGGGCACACCTCAGGGAGGTGCCCATACTCCAGGCAGGCGAGGCACCACGTAGCCCCTCCTTCCTTCAACTCCCTCTGATGCTCATGCCACCTCTTCATGTAGGCATCAACTTTATCCATTTTTTTTTTCAAACACAAAACAACACTATTTGAAAAAGAACAAAAAAAGTCCTTTCCTTTCCTGGTCCGGCTGTTGGAGGCGTTGTTTATCCCACTGCTGACACCATATGTGACAGGCTGGCTCGCAGTGGTGAGGTGTGGTGACGTCACGGACCAGGAAGTAACTGAAACCAAAACAATGGATGGGCGGGTGAAGCTGAATGCAACTGCATTCAGCGTATTTAATAAATAAACAAACAAAAGATTTAAACAAAACAGAAAACAGAAACCAAAGGGCACGAGGGCCAAACAAATAAACAGACAAACAAGTAAGTGTCGTGCTGGCTAATCCAGCACGTTTTAGCAATTGTATTGTCTCCTTGCTCTCTCCTCTCTCTGCTCTCCGTACTCTCCTCTGTACACTCAACCCCTGCAGAACGGACAGCTGCAGGTTCTTATACTCTGGCCGAGGGGTAAACTAGCTGTTAATTATCTTATTACCCCTCGGCCACAGTCTGCACGCGTTTGGTAAGGATGCATGACTGTCAGCTAGTTAAATAATCAGTAGCTGATCAGTCATGCATCCTCACAGGGTTTTAAATATAAATAATAAAAGACGCGGCGCTTTTAACTGCGCCGCAAACAAAAATACAAATAATAATAAATAGGGGCGGGACACTCCGCCACACAAGGCAAAGTACATTTCAGGATGACGGGGGGTGGTTCTGGCACCATGTCATTAATTACTTAAGGAACACATTATGCCACTCTGATAAAATGTGCATCACCACTCAGTCACGTTGCACTGGATCACAAGACCAGCAGGCGATGACGTCCTTTTTATGTAAGTGTGATTTAGCTTTCCTTGCGTTCAGTTTGATTTTAATGAGATATGACTGCAAAGACATACTAACAGCCGTCTTACAAAAACACTGCTTTCCAAGAAAAGATTAGTTCCTTGCCGTGCTATCTGGTGTTGCTTTGAACTGAGTGAACTGCTAAAAATGGAAATCGAAAAGAAATCAGTATCCTTCTGTTTAAAATGTCAAGGTCGCTGTTAGCAATTAGCAATAAGCAATAATGGACACCCCACCTCCTCCCCCCCTCCAGCCAAAAATAAAAAAAAAACAGGATGGACAAAGAAGGTGAACTATAATTGTAATACTTCTTGTTCAGCTCAGTGAATAAAAGTCTCCAGTGTGGGATGGTGTTATTTGCAAGTAAAAAGTACTACTAGGAAACAATTACAATGTGCTTTGCTCAACAACCATTATTCACAGAACATTGTAATGAACTAATCTATGTGTGTTTGAACTAGGTCCATATGAAAAGTTTTAGAGGGAGAAAAAAAAAATTAACCTCAATGGAAAAAATAGAGCTGGTATTTCAGGTCCAATACTGTGAGTGAAAATGAAGTAAACCCTTTGTGTACCCTTGATTGTTCAAAAATGTGTTTTAATCAAAAAAAGTTATTTGAAACAATAAAAAGCATATATACTATCTTTACTTTTATCTGGATAATTACATTTTAAAAGTTTACCCAAAAAGATTTTAAACTTATATGACCAGGGAGTGCCAGGGGGGGCCATGGCTCCCTCACTTTTAAAAGTTCAATTGTACATAAAAGGCTTTTGTACATGTGGCCTTGTCAAAGCCTGCATACTGCTGGTTTGCTAATAGGTTGTGCCTCTGTCTGTAACAACCAGTTGTGTTTGTGTCTGAACAGCAGAGTAAATTGTTTCAAGAACAAGGCAACACTCCAAGGTGAACTCTTCAGGTTTTCTCAAAACATTTCAATGTTGTTTTTTCTTATAAAGATATTGGGGAAATTACAAATTTTGGTTCATGTCTCTTATCAGGAGAAAACATTCACCTCCTGAGCATTGTTTAGAACTACAGTGTCAATAAGCATAAGTTCTGGTAAAGTTTGCGATTTTCTCATTTTTGTTTTTACATGATGAATACGTGTAATATTATGCTTTGGCTTGATTTTGTAATCTGGTTCTTTGTTTTATAGTTTTACTTCGTGAGTTGTTTGAAATAAAAGTGCATTCTCAAAATAATATTTTTATTTATTCTTGATGATCATTACTTTCCATTGAAGTATAATGAAATACATACATAATGCAGTACATATAATTCTGCAGTATTGGAACCTTTTGTGTTTCAGCCTTTTTCTTTGGATATCACCCTGGTTATTTCACAGTACACCATTAATAAAAATATAACTCTAATTAGTATTGGATCATGCTGTACTGTGCTTTAACAAAAAAACAAACACAAAATCCTGTAGCTGTCAGAAAACTAACACCGTGGGCTTGCTAGTGCACTAGTGGAGTGATACTTTAATTGGATACCTTATATCACATTTGATACATTGTGTTGGATATGAAGACAAGGATTCTGACATTAGTGTGTAATTGAACCCAGCGCCCTGACCTTTTTGGATAAGAAGAAAGCAACACTGCTTATTCCATTATGCAGATTGCTTGGCACAGTGTCCACGTAATGCTTCGTTTCATGGTTTGTAGGATTAAAGGCACCGGTAGTTTTAAAGACTCACACTTCCACACTAATGTTTGCTGGGCCGGCACATCTTGTCTTGGAATTCATAGTAATACTAAACGACAGTAAGAAAGACATTGTCAAATAATGTTAGTTTAATTTAGTATTTGTATAGGTACTACCATTGGGTGTTACAGTTGTGAATGTCTTGGATGCCAGATAAGGCAAGGCATAACTTCACATAACTGCAGATAGAGAGTTATCAGTAAAATATATGAAATATACTTTATTAAAAGTATCAAAACCACTGCATAAAGCAACATTATATTCTCATTTTAAATCTGTATTGCAGACAATGCACAACCATCCAATGTATTCATATGTATCAAGCAATACTGAATGGTACTCAGCTATGTAAATACTGTAAGAAACAGCATACTGTGATCATTATACAATTGTGCTGCAATGGTGTTGTTTGTTAAAATGTGACATGACTCATTCCTCTTCCTCATACATGGGTTGTTTACTTCATTAAACTACATACAAGGTCTTTTGTCTTTCTTTATTTTTCCACCCCAAAAAGGTTTTAGGGATACATAAACCACATAGGTATGTTTTTATATGTATATTCTAATGATTAATGTTATCTAATGGCAGCAGCTTTGTTTTCCACAGACATGCCATTATAATTTAGTCTCTTTGTGTCACAAAAATATCTGACGTAAAATAGAACAGTGTACTTGAATGCAAATATATGTTAATGTAGGCTAGATTCTCTGAAAGCTACAGCATTGGCATGCTGCTGGCAAGCTGCACATTGGGACCAGAAAAGTCTGTGTGCACATTCTGTTTTCACATTTGGAAACACAGCATACAGCTTAAAACAATTAAACAGCCATATCTTCTGCCTTGGCACCTGTATTAGGGCAGAGAATATTTGATTGGGCACAGTAATCCCATGTCAAACACCTGACAACTATGCTGACTTGAACAGTTCTGCTCCAATATTTTAGTGACCATTCTGTGACCCACTGGATGGTAGAAAATGTTTACATAATTGGGAATTATGCTATAATTACATTCCTCACAACACACACACACGCACACACACACACGCATACGCACGCACACACACACACACGCACACGCACGCACACACACACACACACACACGTCCTACAATTAAATGAAAGTTTACCTTACTGCATTTCCAGTAGCTGGCATAACTTGAAAATACATTCAAAATACTAAAGGGTGTTTGTCTAATGTGTACACTGATCAAGGCACCAGCTGGGATGTGTACTTGACTAGTTTTACATTATAATATATGACATTTTTGATGGACTCATTTTCTATTGGTATTACGGAAGTTGTGTATAATCTTTGTGGTAGATGCTCAGTGAGGTAGCAAGTCATTGGAGTTAAGCAGAAATATTGTTATTTTCCTCATTCAGTGCATCATAAACAAATGAGAAGCTGTCTGTTGTTATTTGGAGTGTGGGGTGGAAGCAATTCCTCAGCTTTTATTGACATTCTCAATTATTGAGTGACTATTGAGTTTTGTTCACCTATTATTAAATGTGACCAGCTTTCCATACAGTTGTTTCTCTTGTATTTATTTTACAAAACAAATACAGTACCTCAAATTACTGCCTTTCATTTGTAAACATTTAGAATTTGTATGTCTATAAACAGCTGTGTTATTATGTTGTGGAACTGTGTTTATTATTGAAAAGTCTGAAGGCATTTCTGTGAAGTTGATCTTGGGTTTTCATACAAGTATAGAAGCCAATTTTTTTTTAAAAAAAACCCAGTATGTAACAAAAATAAAGTACTTGAATAAATCAGTTGCAGCAAATATCAAATGTTCAATATGGCCCCTTCTAATTCAAGGATGGATTATATACAGCTGTGCGAAGCATATCTTTGTGTTGTGGATAACCTCCTTCCCAACTATTTGAGATACCTCACAGACAGAAATCTGCAGTCATTCATTTGGTCAGGAAATTGTGGTGGCCACATTTTTTTTAGACTATAAAACAGCAATCATCAAAGGCCATTGCATCTTATCTGCAAGGGTTAGGCTATACAGCAGTTTGAAACATCTGCGATACTGTACCACCATACCATTGTTTCTTTCAAATCATGTCCCTATGACACAAGAAAGTGCACAGTAAAAAAGGCAGGCGTTCTGTCTGCCTTGACTTTGGTCAGAGCTAGCTTGGGGACTTGTACTTGAATGATGGCCTTATTGTCACAGCAGAACAGTTTCAATGCCTGGAACAGCAATATATTTCAGTTGTGCTGCTTGTCTAATATAATGGAAAAGAGACATATTGATCAGTCCTCTTCATGAAAGCAGCCTAAAATTAATGGAGACTGCTTAACACGGCAGCTAGACTTACAGCAATGCTGGCCCCAGCATGGGCTCTGACAGCTTCCTGTGGTGAGGAAGTACAATGTAAGCAATGCAGTGACAGCAACTGGCATGGTATCATTACTCTGAGAAACATTTCTTTATTACCCTCCAGCATCACAAAGTTCAAGAGGTTTTTCTCTTTTTTTAACCAAACAATATCGTTTTTAGTCTGGACTCAAAACGGTTAATGTGAAGGCTGCTCTGCTCAACGGAAACATCAAAATGAAATTCATCTTTAAGGAAGTAAGAACCATATTGCCATTATATTACTATTGCTGTGTACAATATCAAGAAATGTGGCTTGCGATTTATTAAATAAGATTACTAATCACAGTATATTTCATCTGAAATATATTTCAGATATGTTGTAGCAGCTCATTTCCCCTTTATATTGTATTATTTAACTACCCATCTACAACACCAATCGGCGAAAAACAAAACAAAACATGGCACCATGTAAAATACCGTCATGTGACCACTTGAAGTATGTTGAAGAATGTGCAAGACTGAAATATGTACAAAAGCATTCTTGCTAAAAAAATAGAGAAAACATTGAAAATCAAATATACAGCTAGTTACCATAATATTAATATTTGCATTTTTATTATATGATGGTACTCCGTGTTAGGTAAAATGTAATGAAATAATATTGTTAACATTACGTGCTTAAACGTACATCCCATAAGAACATTTAAGTGCAGTCCTTTCAAACTAGTTTACTAACATTATTCATGTGTTTTCATTTTAATCACAAAAAATGCAAACTATAAACTGTTCTGATGAACAAATGCCCTTGTTTTGAGTTTTTTTTAATATGCTGTAGTCATTTATGGTTAGTAACAATGCTGCACTAACAGGGAAGGAAAAGCAAAAATTTGCTGATGGGGGGCATCATGATTCATATACCAAGAACACTTAAAGTAGATATGTAGAGTTTCCCTTCTACATTATTATGTAATATAATGTAGAATGGGCTGAATGGCCTCCTCTCGTTTGTAAACTTCTTAAGAACATAAGAACATAAGAAAGTTTACAAATGAGAGGAGGCCATTCAGCCCATCTTGCTCGTTTGGTTGTTAGCAGCTTATTGATCCCAGAATCTCATCAAGCAGCTTCTTGAAGGATCTCAGGGTGTCAGCTTCAACATCATTACTGGGGAGTTGGTTCCAGACCCTCACAATTCTCTGTGTAAAAAGCGCCTCCTTTTTCTGTTCTGAATGCCCCTTTATCTAATCTCCATTTGTGACCCCTGGTCCTTGTTTCTTTTTCCAGGTCGAAAAAAGTCCCCTGGGTCAACATTGTCAATACCTTTTAGAATTTTGAATGCTTGAATCAGATCACCACGTACTCTTCTTTGTTCAACACTGAATAGATTCAATTCTTTTAGCCTGTCTATATACGACATGCCTTTTAAATCCAGGATAATTCTGGTTGCTCTTCTTTGCACTCTTTCTAGAGCAGCAATATCCTTTTTGTAACTAGGTGACCAGAACTGAACACAATATTGTAGATGAGGTCTTACTAATGCATTGTAAAGTTTTAACATTACTTCCCTTGATTTAAATTCAACCCTTTTCACAATATATCCGAGCACCTTGTTGGCCTTTTTTTTATAGCTTCCACAGCTTATCTAGCTGTATGAAATATTGATGAGTTCCTGTTTGGCTGTTCGGTTTTAAGGTTCCTCTGCTTCTAATCAAAACACTGCTGACCTATGTTGTGCATAAATGCAAGAGGCTTTAGTACTGTGTTCAACACAATCTACAGCAGCAGATGTGGTGGTTCTTCAGCAATCTGGTCCCTTCTTTTACTCCAGGGACAGTTTCATCCATAGCTCATCACTTGTATCACTTTTGACATGGATCATATGCAAAGCATATTCATCAACTTCAAGTTGATAGATAAGAAACATGTGTCAACATCCTCCCTGTACAGCAGTTAATATTGCAAAAGTCCACCGGAAGCCTTAATAGTAGTACAGTATTTCATGTTAGATTTTGATATGTCCCATTTTTCCATTTCTGTCAGTTTTTCGTTAGGTATATGGAAAACCACAAAGCAGTATGTAATTCAATATGTTAACGTAACATTATTTAGCAGGTTTCATTCAATTTATGCTAAATTTGTTAATTTTGTAGGGTGATGCAAAACTTTTGGCCTTAGCTGTACATGATATGAGTCATTCTGTTTGTATTAGAGTCTGAGGGAGACATGGTATCATAATGTAATGAATACTTAATTGGGGATATCTATATAACCAGTCCTGCAGAAAATAATTAAACTGTCTCCTTTTGTGTTGCTTGAATAAAGGTTGTACCTTTTCACTTCATGTCAGTCATTGGGGTTTCCAGTTACCAGCAGTGGCATCACGTAACAAACAGCATTTACGGGATTTAGCAGCACATTTTAGAAACATGTTGTCAATCAAGAGAGAATTCCTGGACAGCTATTCTGTGCCATAAGTATGACATGGACAGCAGGTTCCACAGAACCAAATCACTTCCAGATTGTAGGGGTGATGTGACAATGTGAAGATCAAAGGCTGCAACAAATGGTAGTCCCCAGTTTAACACACATTGAGTTCTTTAAAGTACCTAGAATATGGATGGGGAATTGCTGTCTTTCAGGACTGGCTAACACAGACACAAACTAAAATACATATCTCAACTATGGAAAATGAACATCTTAACAAAATACTGCAGGATTTATATGGAAATGTAAGAAATGCCCAAGGAGAAGAACATAACATTTCAAGCTACATTGTCTCCGAGCTGGAATAAACCGCTGTCTAAATGAAAACAAAACTGGGGAATCTGTCAATATACACACTCACCCCGACTTCGTCACTTCAAATAACAGACTTTTTAGCGGTTTGTAAACGCTACAGAAAAACACAAAAAGACATGACACAGACCTTAAAAAGTTATTGAAATCCGAGACAGCATTGAATTTATTTTTATTGCTCCCATCCCTCCGTTCTGCTGAAACAACAGCATCTTGCACTGAGAAAAAAAAAATGAATTCAGTGCACTCTGAAAATGAGTTTAAATGGGACTATTTCTTTGGTCCCTTTATTGGCGTAAGGATATTTAATAAGAAACGTATCATTTTTTGCCCTAAATATGATTTCTGTTGTTTTTTTTAAAAAAAATCCATTATTTGACCTGGATTATAAATGCAATAAGGCGCTTCAGGGTGTCTGTATATGTTCAATATACAGACTTCTCAGGGGTTAGAGGCACTCAGCTTTGCCTCGTGTCGCACAACCCCCCGAGGCGTCTATATATTGGACATATAGTGACACCCTGTCAGGCCTTATTGCATACTAAACACATACACACAATGAAACAAACCAAGTGATGCCAAAAAAGTGTTTCAAGATATAGCAATTGTTTCAGAATCTCATTATTTTTGGTAATAATTCCAAAGTCCTGGTGCTTAGCAATTTAATGCCCTCTCACCCTGGGTGGCAGTTTGGATATGATTGTTGACAGTCAGAATGCATATGCATCACTTAGGACACCATGACAGAGCTGCTAGACAGAAGCTAACATCCTAGTGAGAAAAGTGTCTAAGCAGTGCATAATGCATGTCATTTTTAACATAGAGAACATATTCAGTAGAAATATACTCTCCTTTTTTTTTGGTTTATAATGAGACTATATACATTTTAGTATATTCTGACACACACACAGACAACACAGCTCCAAACAATCCATTCTATAGATTTTTTTTGAGAGCTTGGTTTTACATATAAATATATACTGTATGTATTTTTAACAGTGAAGATAAAAAGGTTAAGGTCAATAGCTTAAGGGTTGGATTCCCAACAAAGCAGGGAAAAATGTCAAATGAATGTAAAATGCACAACATGTGCAATCCCTTGGGATGGAGTTAGTATCAGGGTTATGGAGATTTTCTTTTGTCTACTATCCTACTGTGGTTATAGGTCTTAGAACCTGGAGCGCAGTAAAAATACTGCATACACAAATCATTGCAGGCAGTGCATTTCTTTTAATGTTAGTCTGCAAGGCAGTTATAGCTAAGTTACTGTAACTGTACATACTGCACTTTACAGACCCATAAAGTCCCCGGATGGTTGGCATGAATCCCAGGATTTTTCATTTTGGGACTGTATTAATACAAATGTCCACAGCCTTCCCCGGAGTGATTATTGTGTGGGTTTATTTTATTATTATTTTTTTATTTAGTCAAAGCTCTCCATCAAACAATTAATTTATTTTCCATTAACTATAATTTTGCTTGACTTTCTCCGGTGCTAAAACTGTGACCTTTAAATTCTTCATTACGATCTTCCTGCAGCAGATGTTCATCTTGTATGCAGTGTGCGTAAGCATCGAGGTGGAAAAACAGCAATTAATTCAAATAAATAAATTATATATAACCTTTCTGTAGTTTGCGGTTTTAGGCCATAGCGTGGATGTGAAGTTTGCATGGACTGCTCGATTTGAACACTATTCATCTTGTCCGGTTGTCTGGTGTCTCTAAGTCTCATTGATCGGCTCTAAATGTATTTTTGACTACAGAAATGGGAAGTGGTTAACATTTCCTGGCACCAAATGTAAGGCTGCTGCAAAGATAAAATAGTGATCAAGAAACAGCATATGTAGCGCATAAATATTTTAGAAAACGTAGATAGAGCAGGTGGTCAGCTGATCCCCCTCTCTCTCAGAGGTTGTGTACATAATATATTAATGACTGAAGAGTATATCCTAAGAACACATCACATTGCAGGTGCTGTGGAATAACAAGCGCTTACACTAAATTGTTAGTGCTACACTTAAGTACTATATATGAGATAGCAGAACAGTAGACATGAGAAGACTAAAGAACTAGCTTGATTCTGTGATTCTGTATACCAATACAGTGTTGTAGAAGGTTAATATGATATCAGGAGCAGAATAAACTCTAAAAGGACATTTCTACATAAAGTTTCTCATGCTGCAGGACTATATTCATATTCCCCATATTCCCCTTCATACTGCATCATTATCTTATGTATTGCCTGCCCTACAAACCCCACATGAGCTCAAATCCATTGACCCACTGTTGGTATAATATTCTGTACACAAATGATTAGTTAGATTTTAATCATCCAGAGGCATCCATATTAATCTGAATAACTGAACACCACATTGTGTACTATCATGTACATATGTGCTTAAAAATAAATGTGTTGTGCACAATGAAAAATGTATTATTGATTTTACACTAGAAATGAGTGTATTGGACATAGCAAAAATATACACATCTATGCTTGTCTTTGTCTTCTCAAACAATTTATATTGTTCTGAGTTTGCAATCTTAGATTTGGTTTCTATATTGTATATATATATTGAACAGATCTGCATGAAAAGTCTTTAGAAAGAATGATAATGTAGGCAATGTGGGATGTATGTGCAAATAGCAATACTTGCTTTGTTTATAAATCACTAAAGAGTAACATTAAAAAATGCCACCATTTTTATTCTGTGCTAATACTTTATGCATATTCAAGTTTCCAGGGCTACACCCTTAACAAAAAGCTGAAAAATATGCAAAGCAGTTTAATTTGCTAATACACTATTGGAGAAATTAGTTACATAAATCATGTGCAGGGAAATGTGTTGAGATCCTTTTACAAAAATATGATCAAATATGTTTTTCATGATATCTATCAATTCAGAAGAGAACATACCTTTTCGGGTTCATGCTCATTGTGATCTCTTTTCATGATTCATAAATGACAATAAAGTTGAATTCAGAATAGTATTATATTTAACAAACTTTTTACTACTTAGGGTTTCATTGTTTTATTTACAATTGCAGATTTGGACCGGAACTGCCTGGTTGAAAGCACAATTGCAACTGAAGATTGTTTGCATGCTGTGTTGGAGTGTACGAATTAGCCTCCCAGCCAGTTGATGGTGCGGTCTCCTGATCTCTCGTTGATGCTGTGCTGGAGATTTGTTTGCTTGCTAACAGTGCTACCAGACTGGCTGTTTTCTAGCCAAATTTGACTTGTTTTGAAAGCATCTAGCGGGTAAATGTTGTATTTGCCGGTTTGGCTATTTTTTGGCTATTTATATCAGGCATGTTTTTTTTTTCTATTCCTTTTGATAATGAGGTCATCACCAACACAGAATTCAATCACCACAATGCCCTGTATAGTATATCACACCCTCCCCCTATCTTTTTTCTGGAGCTTAGCATCCAATAAAATTACAGATCACACAAACGCTTGCACTCAACATTCAACAAATCCGGCTCGAGAGGGCTGGTTAATATGGGGATTCTTACACATGATTGACATAAGCATTGGTTCTTGTTTGATTGTGAAATTATAGGAAATAAAAAAGTATTTAAATTTAAGAATTATAACAGTACAAATGGAATTAGAATTGATTTTTTAAAACTTATTTTTAAAAACTGTATCTGTCGACAGTTCTGTTATTAGGCCATCCTCATTTATTGATTATTTCAGGTTATTACATGCAGTTCCTATATACTGTAAAACATAGGTACTCAGCATCAACAGGGTCACTATTTACAGTACAAGCTACATCCAATAACACTGAGGAAAAGGTCTGGTTGTCAATGAGCACCGTTAGCGAAACATTAGTCTTTCTGAGAAATAAATGGTATTGTCCAAACTCTAATCATCGTATACAGCATGCACTTTTTTTTGTAGATTTTGTTTTCTTTTGTGTGATACAGATACATTTTATTTATACCTACTAGTGATATCTCAAGTCTTTTTCTGGTACTTTCTGTTCTCCACACGTTATACTTTACCTACAGTATATCAAATAATCATCCAAGAAAGTCAGAACAAGTTAATATTAAAGATTATTTATACCTTTATATATTGGTTGGCAGTAAACAATATTTTCATATAACAAGAAACGAATTTGAAATATTTCGAAATAAGCAGCTCTTTAATCTTAAACAAAAGTCATATTATGTTTTCAACACCGTTTGTGACATTTTATTACTGCAATAAAAATATAAAATGATTACATTTACAATCTCCTGCACTTAATATTGAAACACATAATACGTGGCATCAACAGAAACATACAGCTTGAATGAGATGTTCTTTTAACGTAAAGGGTGGTTCATTTATGTAAAACCATGGACATTTCTTAGTAGAACCGCATAAGAGTTAATAGCACATTTCCAAAAACTATTATTTTGTGTTTGCGATACCCCGAGACAAAACAGGAAAAATCAACAAAAATACAAAGACACCTTTGTCTGATTATTTTTAACCCTACTCTCTTAAAATGAAATCTCTTCAGTATCTTTTCTGGAAATAAGTCATACAAAAATTAGGTTAGGGCATACGCAAGGTCGGGATGGGTTACCATGTGTTTTGTGTTGCATGGAGCTATTTTTCCTGGAACTTTGGAGCCCTGAAAGAGTTAGTTTATTTTGTCTAACTGTAATGTAACTGCTTGCATTACTTAATAATTGATGCATTCATATCGTACATTTTGGTCTACCTTATAATGACATACGGGGTGTGTGGGGGCAGCAACACTAGCCTCTTCCAGATTTTGCAGTAGCAGAAAAAGGGTATAGTTTGGAGAGCCATTTCTAATGGAAGATATATAAAATTGGTAGCTTTCATCCATGAGTAAAAACTTTTTAAAAAAAATTTATATAAAATACCTAGATAAAACCCTTGAATAGTGGACTGGCTGTATAGTCATGTGTTTCATATCACACATTTATTACAGACTATACAGAATAAAAACAGTACCAAGTATTCAACCATAGCACACACAATACACTGTATTAAACAAATAGGATTGCATTTTTATAGCTAGCAAACTGTCAAATTGTCATTCAAATCTTATTCTTGACAAGCTATGAGCTCGAGACCTAAGGGCAATCCTATCTAAGAAGAACAGGAAGGATTTGTTTGATAAAGAAGGACCATTATTGTTTAGGCAGGTAACAAAGAAAAAACATCACCACAATATTTTATTTTGTGGTGAAAGCCAACCCAAAATATTGTAACATGTGATGCAAGAGTCAGCTCTAGTTTCCAGTTTTCCAATCCAAGTTATGTTCATGTGAAGCCTTTTGCTCCAGGGCCATGCATTACACCATATATTTGTTTAGTTTCCCGGACCAACTTCATACACATCCGTAACTTTAGATACACGGTAATACGATATACAGGAATTCTACAAATAAACTACCAGTATAGTCCTAAAGACAGGTGTTTCCTAAAGGGCCCTATTCAATGTCTGTTTATAAACATTCTCTTAGATTAAATGCAAAATTAGACTGAACTAATAAACCCTCTCTAAAAAAAGTTGAGAGAGGTTTTGTGAACTGCTTTAAAAAACAGCCCTTAATACAACGTTACTTATAACAAAGTTTTGTGAATAGGGCCCATGGTCACTTGAATGATTAATACCTAACCATGTTGAATCAGTGCAAGATGGGATTCACCCCTGGATCCACCACCATGTGTAATCAGGTTGCCTCTTGTTCTTCACTCTTGTTTGGAGAAGGTAAGCAAGTGATTCAGTGTTTTTGTTTTTTAACATTAGAATGTATAACACATTAAGGGGTCTGTTCATAAAAATACTTACCGACTGTCCAAGTTAATTGCATTTTGTTGAAAACTAACGAAAGTCGCTCATATTGACATTCATAAAATGATCTGTGCAGACTGTTTTATGACATCATCAGTCCTATAAAGACCTTCGGTAGCTGTTGAAAGCAGCCTAATGGAATCTAACGATAGCAATGCAAGCACCTCGAAGAGGAGAAGAAGGGGGCATTTTCGGGGCACATGAAAATTTGTTACTGATTGAAGAAGTTTTGAAAAATGAACATAAACTATATGGCCCTGTGGCGTGTCCCGCCCCTTTGTATTATTATTATTATGATTTATTGTACTATTATTGTTGCGGCGCGGATGAAAGCCATCACTATTATGAGTATTTAATTGACAGTTGCGCATCGTTATTAAACTGGTGCAGACTCTGGCCCAGGGTTAATAAGATAATAACTAGCTAGTTAACCACTCAACCAGAATATAAAGACCTGCAGATTGGCTACACGGGGAAGAGAGTGTTCAGGGAGTAATGAACGGGAGTTAAGGAGACGAGAAATAAAAAGGTAAAAGAAAAAAAAGAAAAAAAAGAAAAACTAAAAAGTGCTATTGTGCTGGAACTGCCAGCACAATATTTGTTAGTATAACTGGTTGTTTGTTTGTTTTGTTTGGCCAACGTGCCCTTTTGTTTTGTGTCTTTTGTTTTGTATAAATCTTTTATTTTTCGTTTGTTTAATAAAACACTGAGCTCCATTGCGCCTCAGTTTCACCCGCCAGTACTTCCTGTCTGCTCCTTTGTGGTCTGACGTCACCCCTACAGCCAGCCTGTTCACAGGCCAAAACCTGTGTTTGCAGCTTGTCGAGATGTATTTATTTATTTATTGATGTGGGCATGTGTGCTATTGCAAGGGAGCTGAATAAAACAAATACAGTCGCAATTAAAAGGCGCTTTCATTTAATTCAGGTTTGGAGACATGCTTCCACCCTGCCTGCCCGGGACTCTGGGGACACACTGAATATGCAGATATTCACTAAATCTGCAATTACATATTGATTTCCAACTGCAGTATCCTGGCATATTATTGATGACTTTTTGGAAAAGATCAAAGGTTATACACTTACTATTAGTTAATGTAATTTAATTCCAACAAAATTACATGTTTTTGTCCCCTTTAATGATGTGAGCTGATCAGTAGGCAGCATATACACAGTATAATATATTGCTTGATTAAATGTACCAAAGTGGTTGGCAGTGCGCAGGTGTAGGGGTGATGCAGTGCTCAAGACAAATGACAGACAACAAAGTACTGGTTACATGGAGGTTTATTTTTTGTAATCCAAAGTCTGGTGACAAAACAGTTAACAATAATGATAACAGACAATACACAATGGGTTGCGTATTTCTCTGTTTAATCCACAGGTTGGCCCCAGAATAATAGTCCTGATATTTAAACACCCACACGTAACACAAACACGATCACAAGTCCACAGTCAGTGCTAAAGTGCTCGTGGTGCAAATACAGTTAATCGTGACACAAGTGCAGTGTTGTCCGGGTTTGGTGCTGGCCTTTAGCAACAGCTCCGGATCATGTTAGCCATCTAATAACAACAAACAAACAGTTTTTAGACACGACAAAACAAACAAAACACTCACGATTACATTACAGGTCTCCTTCCGGTTTAGCGTTAACCATAAAAAAGGAGCAGATCACCTCGCTACGTCCCCTTATAAACCGTCAATCATGACCCCTTGGTGAACGATTGCAACCGCTCCTCCAATCCGCAGCTGTCACATTGTTTCCCTTCCGGGTCGATGATTTAGTGTACCGTAGCTCTGCCCCCTTTCTAGATGGCCGACTTCTGCCTAACCCTGGGAATTAATTGTCTGGCCATCCAGTCCAGGGCACTCTGTTCTCTTTACACAGTGCCCTCACAGGTCGGGAGGGAGATTTATCACCAAGAATCATTCTGTCTCTGTCACACTCCCATATTTTACTCTAAATCATATACATCAAATCACATCACAGCAGCAGGGAGGAAACACAAATGCTTCTCCAATATGACTGGATATGACATGATTCTGAGATTGAGTCTTGTGAACACAATTCCTGCAAGGCGTGCACAAGAGTCAGCAGCGTTAAAGACCAAAAAAATTAAAAATACTATGGGCATGAGAACAAACACCCTAGAGCTGTGAAGAATTTCAAGGATAAATGTCGAGACTTTCTTCCTATGCATCAAAACGCTGGACTGCCCGACCATGCAGTATTTATGGAACTTATCACACCGGTCTTGTTTACCCTCCATCATACGCTGCTGATAATAATAGGGTGGTCAGACTTTGAAGTGGAACCACACAAACATGCTTAAAGGTTTTGAAAGCAATCCCTCTTCTGACCTCTGCATCGGAGATCTCCATCTTCATCCTCAGGTCATGTATTCCTTATGTTTAAAACATTCTAAGAATGTCACGAACAAAAGGCAAAGAAATTAAAGGAAAACAATATTTTATTCTGTTCTGAACCCGGAGGTAACCCTCGACCATGGATTCCCAAAAGTTTCCTCCTGTCGCCTTTTCGGTGAGTAGGGGTTTATTTCTTACCTGGTCTCGGTCCACTTGTCCTGTCCGCTGGCAAGATATGTTCCATTTTTATTTGTGTTTTATTTTTATTTTTAGGTAGTTCGGCCAGCATAAGGGGCGGCTAACGAGCTCCAGTGATCAGGCACTGAATGAAATCTATCAATTAATTACGATGATTCCTCTTTTTCTATATTTTACAAAATGTAATTCATTCTAATCGTGGGCGGCGCGATTTATTTAGAATTACAAGGTTGACTAGGTGGCCTCGTCTTTTTGGTGGTAGTTGGCCCAGACTGCCACTTGTCCTGCACACTGGCATAGTTATCATTCAATCAATGTACATTTACATCATAGTTCGGACAGCGCATAGAGGCAGATATCGAGCTCCAATGAACAAAGTCATGGGCCAAATTATATTACATTTCATTATGGGCATGCTCATTTGTCAAATGCAATAAAGAATTGTTCATTTCAAATTTTGTAGATTTCTCCTTTCTGAATTAGGCATAGCTGCATTTAGCAATAGCGGCTGGTTGAATTTGTTTTCAGTGTTTGAAATGGATACATTTCTTTACTTGCAAAAGAAAAACAAAGGAAGAAAGTTTACAGAAAGTCCCTTTGGATATTTTTTTTATGTTGATTTTAATAAAAAAAGGTTTATCATTGTTAGTTATTATAGTTTTATCTTGAGGTTATGTTTGTGATACTGTAAACATTTTAAATGGCACACAATTATGCTGAGATGGGAAGTAAATGGTAACGTGATAAACATTTACAGTGCAGACTATTTTATAATATTTATAATAACTTTGCAGAATAGAAAGTGAATACAAGTGTTTCCAAAGAGTCTTTTAATTATGTGGATCCAAATACATGTAATCACATTTTAAGAATTAAGCCTACTATTTGGTAGTCTGACCTAAACCAGCAGTTTGTCAGTCCTAGACTGTTGTGAAAAATCCATCCATCCATTATCATTAACCGCTTACTCCTTTACAGCTTCGCGGTGAGCCGGCATACACAGGGTGCAAGGTGAGACTACACCCTGGACGGGACGCCAGTCCATCGCAGGGCACCACACACACACAAGGCAATTTAGAGTGACCAATCAACCTGGACAGCATGTCTTTGGACTGTGGGAGGAAACCGGAGTACCCGGAGAAAACCCACATGAACATGGGGAGAAAATGCAAACTCCACACAGCCAGTACCCTAGGCTGGATTCGAACCTAGGACCCTGGCGTTGTGAGGCAGCAGCGCTAACCATTACACCACCATGCCGCCCCTGTTGTGAAAAATGATATATTAAATAAACTGGAAAAAAAATAAATGTGTTCATCAGATTATTCTGACTTATTGCAACTCTGGTACCATTCAGCAGAGCATGGATTGTAAAGGTACTTTATCTGAAACCTCCTGACAGAAGGGGTGCAGTTTCACAAAAAGGTTGAAAACCGAGTGAGGATGAGTTCATCCACGAATGAGGATGGCCTAATAGGCCATCTTTATGAGTGAAATAAACACTGTACTCCATATACGTTCATGGAGTGCTCTGTAACAAATGCAGTATTTGTAAAATAGTTTGTTTAAACCCAAATGAAGCAGCTCAGTTACTTACCTTCCTTAGATCATCTCCAGCAATGTGGTGTAGTTTGGAACCAACCATTCTGTCCTTGGATTTCAATGATTGCAAGGTAAATACCAAAGTAAAAATAAAATCACTCAGTAGCACTGAATATATATAAAAAAAAAGTTATTAAATGCTAGAACTTTCTACACATGTTAATACTGTATATCACTGTCTGGAAATGCTATGTAATTTAAATACATCTCTTCTATTGAAATATGCATATCTGTTTGTTTGTGTGTGTGAGTGGGGATGAGTGCGTGTGTGTGAGAGTGTGTGAGAATGTGTGTGTGTGTGTGTGTGTGTGAGTGTGTGAGTGAGAGTGTGTGTAGGTAATTGTTTTATTGAAATGAATTAAAATGTATTAAATAAAATGTTAAAAAATCAAAACAGAAACCAAAAAAAGGTGAAAGACAACTAAAGACTGTGTTGTTCTGAGGAAGACTATAAAGTGTCATGTTAAATTATGTATGCACACCATTGTGACTAACCTTTTTTTTAATCATCTAATTGCTGCCCTAGGTCTGAGCATGTTAAGTGGATCTTCTTAGCAGACTGAATACAAATGTTTAGCCAGCCTCAGTACACTGTTAAAGTAATTACTATGCACATTATAACTATACTCAGTTTAAGCAAAACTACTTGATTTACAAATAATACTTCTTGAACAGTATATATTAAATGACAAGCTCATTTAACCAGTTATTGAATTCAGATATTGCAATAGTAAAACATACTGTAGTTTCAATGCCTGATAAAGAATCTTGGGAAAACAACAGGATTTAAAACATTGATAACATACTTTGAGTGAACTTGCTGCAGGCACGGATTCAGACCGCTTCACATTGGTTCACGTGAACCGGTCAGGAATCAAATATCAATCCACACTTTCGACAATCAAGACTTATGTATTTATTTATTTTAAATAAAGTAATAATCCAAATGTGATGTGTTCCTGAAAATTATAGTACGCTGGTGCTCATACTGCTTTCTTAATACATGACTGACATATACTGTAAATGATTAAGTCTATTAAAGTTACTAAAAACAAACAAACAAAAAAAAAACATAGTCCCTAAGGTATTAGCTGATTAGAAAAAAAAAAAAAGTTTAGAAGCATTTCAGAGCAAACCTTACCGGGCAAAAATATATGTTTAAAATTCTTTTTAAACATTTCTTTGAAATATATAAAAATGATTACGCTTTTCAAATAGATTTGAACAGAAGCAATAATAGTTATTTATTGGAGATGCACAATCAATCGATTGTAAAACTATTAAAACATGAAGATTGTCAGATATGTTTAGAATGATAAAAAAAGCTTAGATATGAGATACAATACAGACTGTAAATCTAGTTTAGGGAAAGAATGCTGCCCTCCCCCTGAATAAAAATCCCCTCAGGGTAGAAACGAGGATCATCTTGCTGCAACGGTGTTACAGCTAGCCATCATGGGTAGCCATCAAGAGCACAGGTTCAGGTTAGATGAGGAAAAATAGATGTACAATGTTTTAAAAAATAAGTTTGTAATAGAAATAAACAAAATACAAAAATGGGTCTTTGCAGAGATAGATCAGCCCCTGTACTGGGTAGGAATATTGAAAATACAGCCACTGAGACATTTGGATATTGCTGCTCTAGAAAGAGTGCTGAAGCTGACACCCTGGGATCCTTCAAGAAGCTGCTTGATGAGATTCTGGGATCAATAAGCTACTAACAACCAAACGAGCAAGATGGGCTGAATGGCCTCCTCTCGTTTGTAAACTTTCTTATGTTCTTATGTTCTTATTTTAGCACATAATTAAATAATGCTGGATAAACATAGTTGGCCTTATTTAGCAATGAGTGAAATTAATTAAATAATTGTAATGGTATAAAACTAGCAAGAGATTACTATATTGCGTGCCTTTTAAGCACTTGGCAAGAAAGGAATTCTACTGACATTATATACAATCAGATTACTGCTGTCACCATGTTGAAAAAGGTTTTCTCGATAGGCAGAAAACTGAGGGTACCCCTAATTCAGATTTGCAGTTTGTGTTCCTGGATAGCACAGATATTCTGCTTTAACTGCCAATATATGAAAGCCAATATATAAACAAGATTCAATTTTTTTAATATCCTGTGCTCCTGGCTTATTGACAAAAGCGGTGTTTACTAACTGGGTCTCCTTTTTTTGACAATCAAAAGGCATGTCATAGAAGATTCAAGATGATTTCACTGGTACCCGCGAATCAACTGCTGAATCTAAAATATACTCTTTCTAATAATGATGCTTTGAAGCTTGTATTACCATATGGTTCATGTATCTAAGTAATCCAGTAGTATCATTTTAGAAACTTGTGTATATCACCTGAAAAATAACCCTAAATGTACAGGACCCCTGTCCTCATATAATCTCTTCCTAAAGAGAAGTAGAGCTCTTTTATTATTTTGATCCCTTTTCCTTTAGCAGGAAGCTACACCAAACAACAGCAGAACTGCTTGATGTATACCATTATTCCTCTCAGAAAACTGGCCTTTACCTTTGCACCTCTGTCAGAATATGTCCTGTTATATGTACCTTGTCATAGCAAGAGCCTGGTAACTCCTATGACATCATAATTCTGATTTTTTTTTAAGTAGGCCTTATTAAGTACTTGAATGAATGGCTTCAGTTGTTAGCATCATTGTCCACTTCTTTAGTAAGTAAAGTCATTTAGAACACCAGAGAAGCATCTTAGTATTAATCTCTGAAACAAAGTTATCATTTCAAACGCTCATGTTGTGGGGTTATTTCAATCTACTTTATGCCTGTAACATCAAATAAATGCTAATATATTTGAAATAAAATGTTTTGTTTTACTGCCAGGCCTTTCAATATCTGCTTTGATCTTCAAAGCATGACATTTGTACCTGACACCTCTGCACCACTTGTAGAAATAGACCACATTATGCCTGTGATAGTGCTGTAATACAAACCAGAACATTACATAATATGAATAAAATATAAATACAAAGATAAACATTTTTTAAATTTTTAACCTTATAGGAACCGACGCAGAGGTTCAGCATACTGAGCGTGTTGCTTATATCCACTTTTCTTTATTTCCCAAGAAATGATCTTTTGTACTGTTTGATTCAACTGCCTTTTTAGAGCATTCAAACAACCTTATTGACTGCCCTTATAACTAAAGTAAATAAGCCAATAAGGTCTTCATTCTTTTCTATAAAAAATAAAAATAGATTCAAAGGGCTAATACTTGTAACTAAAAGTGGTTGTCCACTGTGATACTGTATTGCAAAAAGAAAGCCATCTGGTATTTGTGGAAACATCCACAGTGAGCATAATATATGCATTTAGGAGTTGGTGATGATGAATATGTATTCCCCAGTTATTATACGTGGAATATGCATGCCCCCGTTTTTATATAATATTGTAATAAGTACTTTAATACAGGGAGAGTGTAAATAATAGCCAACATATAATAAGAACTGGATGACTAATTGGACGTAGCCTATAATGATACCTAGGGAAAGGAAATCATGATGGGGTACGTGCTATAGCAGGTTTTATCAGAAGTTATTTTACATACCCCTGCCTTAGTTATTGTTATTTTGAGAAGGCATTACATTTTCAGAGAGAGCATGTGTCTCGTTGAATTTGTAAATGTATGAAAAATAATGTTTATCATTAAACTGATGTTTTGGTGAGTTGAACAGTTAATAGGCTACAGAACACTGCATAGAACTGTGTGTCTTTATTTCAATTGTGTGTGTTTTTATTGTGAAGTAACTTAAATGTTTATCATTTTCCATAGCATCATATTATCATTTGAACAAGTTTTACATTTTTTGCAAAAATACAGAACTACAAACGCATGCGCGGTTCATACGGTGGAGGTATGGTTCCATGGGGAGACATGGTTCCATGGCTTGTGTAAATGAGGTAACTGGCAGTGATAAGATGGAAAGCTTGCATTGTCATTGTTTTTTCTGTATGTATCTTTAACAGGGCGAGGAGCCCTGTACATGTATTTATAGAAGGGGGTACAATTACATTTTACATACAATTACTCATTTATACAGTTGGGTTTTTACTGGAGCAATCTAGGTAAAGTACCTTGCTCAAGGGTACAGCAGCAGTGTCCCCCACCTGGGATTGAACCCACAACCGTCCAGTTAAGTGTCCAGAGCCCTAACCACTAGTCCACACTGCTGCCCTATCAACGGTGATTATAAAAAACCTATAGGAACAGTGAAGGCAATTGCCCATACTGACCTGTAGTAAGTTTTGTGTTTGTGATTTGTTTTTGTTTGAGCTCTGTAAGCAGTGTGTTTTTGTTTGAATATTTTATTTGTTTTTGTTATTTAAATAAGTACTTGCTTCTTTGTTTTTGTTCCTGCTGCTGGCCTGATGTCACCACTACAGCCATCCCTGTCACAGTATGCCACTGTGAAATTCCACATAGTGTACAGCTCTCCGTCGAATGAACACCTGCTTGTTTGTTTATCTGTCTGCTCAACCGCTTGCTTCTAACCTGTTTTCCGTTTACAGTGCACACTCTCTGGGGCTGGTAATGAGTAAAGTGCCAAAACAAATGTTTAGTTCTTCCCAATTAAAATAACATGCGTATATCCAATAGCCAACAGAAGTTTCTCTACCAGAAAAAGTATTGCAGGTTCTATTGCCATGAAGCAGACAACCACATAGCTATTTTCAACATGACTTCTGTTAGTTGTAAAGCACATGTAAAGAACAAAGGGAAAATGCTGTCATCATCCACTTACAATATCATTAGTGCAAATTCAGGAGAGGTATCACTTCAAGGAGTGAGAGTAAAGTGCAAAAAACCTTCAACCCAAAAGCTATATACAGAAGTGGTAGCTACATTCTGACTGGTAAAGGATGTCTAATTGTACCCATACACACAGTGAAATGGCTGTACTTGCTTAAATGACCTTGAACATTGTCATTTACAAAGGTGGATCTAGACTTACATGACAATATATATATGACAAGTCTGATTGCCAAGCACTGCAAAAATCAACCTTAAGGCACTGTATTGGCTTATAATATTTCATATTTTATATTCACTAAACTTCTGTAGACTGTTGTTGAAGAAGTTCTCATTTCAAATTGTTTTTGCCTTAAGAGAAATATATTGTACAGATCCAAATTTATCCTCCAAATGGTGTCTCCATTTGTTAATGAAGGTGAAAATATGCTAAAATGTTTTATTATTATTATTATTATTATTATTATTATTATTATTATTATTATTATTATTATTTATTTCTTAGCAGACGCCCTTATCCAGGGTGACAACGAGTGTAATATTGCAGCTTTTATTGTTTGCGATAAGACATCTCTTCCTGCTGAAATTGTTAAAGCAGCTGGATCCTCTGAAAATCGTCAAAATCAGATGGAGCATATCTGACTCTTTCTGTCTGGTGTGAATTATTTGGTAATATTAAGTCTAATTAAACTAGTGTTATATAAACTTGCTTAAGCTCTAATGGATCATTAAAACACTGAGCGGATGCCAGAGAACTTGACCTGTTCAGATGAACCACTGTGAACTGATTTGGTCATGTATTAAGCTAACCTTTAAACATAATTTGTCTCATTATTAGAAGTTCAAATGCAGACATACAGTACTTTAACATAGCAATGCGTTTGTCTCTTTAGAGGAAACCATAGTAGACAGATTCAGGCGCATGAGTCTAGTGCCTTTCTGAAGTGTGATGAATTGTGCATACATGTGCTGTAGTAGTGTGGTGTGGGCTAATAATAATAATAATAATAATAATAATAATAATAATAATAATAATAATAATAATACATTTTATTTATAAGCGCTTTTCAAGAATCTCAAAGTGCTGTACAAGGACAATACATAAAAACCACACAGAGCATCAATGAAGCAACTACAAAAATTATACATTAAAGCCATAATAAAAAAAGTCTTTAAATGTGTGACAAAGTGGCTGAGTGGAAACAGGTGCAGAAGTGATGCAGTGCAGTAATTAATCAGACAGAGTCTTGTAATCCAGTTTGGAAAGTGTGCTTTATTTTTATCCAGGTCTGGTGACCAGTAAGCAATAATCCCCCAGCAATACACAGCAATGTGTACTGCACGGGGAAGACAATTACGGGCTTCTAGACCCTAAACAATAAACAATATGTATCTGCCCCAATCCTGGGTGCGTGCAGTAGTGCTCGTGGTGGGTGATGCAGTTTATTTTGTGACAGTAGTCCAGTGTTGTTCCGGCTAGTGCTGGCCCTCTCGACAGCTCCGGAATTGTGTTAGTCGTCTAGTGATTTACAAACAAGACGAATTACACAAAGACAAACAAACAAAACACTCACAATACTGAAACAGTGGTTAAGGGGGCTCTCACAGTCCTTCACAAACACAAACAAAAATGAAGGAACAGATTACGATTCTCCGTCCCCTTTTAAGCTGTCACACATGACCCCTTGGTAAACGAGTGCAACCGCCTCTCCAATCTGCGGCTGCCACGTCGTTTCCCTTCCGGGTCAATGCGTTATTGCAACAGAGTCTCACCCACTTCCTGGCTGGCTGACTTGAACCCTGGGAAAGAACTGTCAGGCTAGCCCGTCCAAGGAACTCTGTTCTCACTGCTTAGCGCCCTCACAGGTCGGGAGGGTGATTTGCAACCAAGATTCATTGTATTTCTGTCACAATGAGATTTAAAAATATCCACTGTCAGAGTCTCTGATCGTTTTGGGCAAAGAATTCCAGAGTCGTGGTGCTGCACAACAAAAAGCTCTATCAGCCATAGTGCGTAGCCTAGTTTAAGGTAAGATGAGAAGTCCTGCATCAGTAGATCTAAATTGCGTGTTGGAGTATACTCACGCAGTAAGTCCTTAAGGTAACCTGGAGCTAGCCCATTCAATGCCTTATATGTAAGTAGCAGGACCTTAAAATCAACTCTGTATTTCACAGGGATAAATAAATAAGACATTACAGTAGTCTATTCTTGATGAAATAAAAGCATGTATCAGTTTTTCAGCATCAGACAAAGACAACAAAGACCTTAAACAAGCAATGATACGTAGATGGTAAAATGACACCCTAGTGACGTTTCTAACATGACCTTCAAACAACAACATAGGGTCAAAAATAACACCAAGAGTTCTAACTTTAGGCATGGTGCTAATTACCTAGGTATTTACCAAACTCATTTACATAGAGCCAAGGGTTCCTCAGGTGATAGGCATGAGGTTAGTGACTTAGCCCACTGTGCCACCTAGTTCCCTATGTGAGAGGGCGGTTATTACCCAATAATGCTTTGACTGCATTCTAATATCTTATTAGCTCAGTAATTGACAAAAGCAGAGCTTTTTTATTATTGGAGGTTTCTGCCTCTGCATTTCTTGTAAACTGCTGAGCACCACTGCATATCCATTGGAAACAGGACTGCTGATAAAAAGGAAGTTATTCTATTATTAATGAAGCCTGCCTCATAATTGTCTTTTCAGCCTTCTTCAGCGAAATAACTGGAAGGCCAATACATATAAGACAAGTACACATTTGCCATGATTAATAGCCAGCAGACAAAGAAAATTAACTAAAAGGGAGTCATTCTGATGACAAATATTTTTAAATATTGTAATAAATACCCTTACTTTCAAATAATGGTAAAACTATTTAAAATGAGAGATGAGGTAACAAAACTATAGAACAAAATCATCCCAGTGTGTTTAAAGGAACAGTTCATACCTTCTGGATTTGAATAATACTTAACATGTAACCTGTTTATTATCCCATGATGTGTGTACCTAATCATAATGTATTACTGTTTATACACTCATATATATTTGGTAGGTTCAATAAACTCATCAGCATGTTTTCCCATGTTGTCTCTGAACAAGATGGAATATTTGTATTAAGGCCAGTATAAAAATGATCACTATGTTGGGGCACTAGTGGTATGAATCAATATCCCTACCCCTCTGAATCAAGGAGTTTGTTCGATATTTTCACTGCACAGTCCTGGCAGAGATGTTAAAACCTCTTGTAGAGGTAGGCCTAAAAGTTGCTCCCTATGTTCTTTACATGCAGACCACCCCAGTGACCGGCGTTGTGCAGTCATTGGACAACCCACAAAATGGAACGTATATATGTAAGATCACTGTTTGGGTGATTTAAAAAAAGTTTGTCAATATCGACATATGATTGTATGTCACTCCATTCATTGATGGGTTAATTTTAAATGAGCCAATATTGTTGTTTTCTTTTATTGATTTGAAATGCAGTTTTAATAATTTAGATCAGATTAATCATTGTACAAAATGTTCTTGAGGAAGGGGGATACAAAATCACTGGCTAAGTTAATGGATGAATTTCCTTTTCACATCAAAAATCTAGTTAACCCTTTACAATCCCCTATCCTGGCATTCACCTCTTACATGAAATATGAAGCAGCAATGCAGTTTTCAGTCATGTCCTATTGGCCCAGAAAGAACCAGGGGGTGAAGGCATGAAAGTACTGTTGTGTAGTCTTTTTATTTTAACATGGGATTAACAGCAAACATATTCCAATTAAACCACTAGGGAGATATAGTTGAGCATACAGAACAATTATGGAAGTTTCCACCACAATTTGGCACAAACACTGCTCAGGACTTAGCAGAGGCCCAGGGCTAAATGGCAGGGACAGTGGATTGGATCAACATGAGATGCTTTGGCAGATGTAGCTCCCTCTACATTTCTTTATTAATTCAATAGAGCAATGTTTGCTAGATGCAATTGTGAAACAGCCAGGAAAACATTGTACACTAAATGTACTATACAGTACTGCATGAACAGTGTGCCCATATAAGGAATAACTGGAGGCATATTTTAAACATATCAGTATCAAGTGCCTTAAGAGTCCTGTTCTGTTAATAACACTATTCCTGCACCACCTCTGATATATTGTGGCAGTCTCGCGAGTATTTAAAGACACTGAAGCCAGCCTTATGTCTGGTTTCACAGACCCTGCTGAACCCTAGTCTTGGACTACTTTACCTATAATAACATTCCAAGATTTGTGGTAATTGGGGTCTGTGAAACCAGCCAATAGTGTATTACTTGTTACCTACATTTTCTTCCTGACAGACATATAAATTCCATTTGTTTTGCAATTGAAGCTCATTAAAAAGCATTACGGTACTTACTAAAGTACAATTGCTGTGTGAATAAGTACAATGGTAAGCATGTGGAGCATTATGCAATACTCTGTGTTTCTTTCCTTCTAAATCAGCCTTACTGTATTTTTCTTTATGTGTGGAGTTGTGGTTAGGGCTCTGGACTCTCGTGGGTTCAATCCCAGGTGGGACACTGCTGCTGTACCCTTGAGCAAGGTACTTTACCTAGATTGCTCCAGTAAAAACCCAACTGTATAAATGGGTAATTGTATGTAAAAATAATGTGATATCTTGTAACAATTGTAAGTCGTCCTGGATAAGGGTGTCTGCTAAGAAATGAATAATAATAATATCTCATTTCTTGATTAAATCCTTAACTTCCTTACATGTTCTTAGCACCCTTTTACTAAACACTGTTAAATGCTAGCATGCCTCACATCTATTCTCTCCAGAGTAAGTGTGTTGCATAAGCATTAGCTTTGCCTAATTGACTTTCTTTTGTATGACTCTTTACAGCTTTGACCTAGATTTTCCTCTACTGGTATCCATTTCATCTTGACATTTAAGAAGTTTACTTACGGATAACAAGTAAGCAGTTCAAAATAGTTCACACAACCTAAGCTATTCTTATATTCCTCACAAAACAGTTCCCACGAGAGTATCAGCCTGTACATCTCCCTTCAGCTTACTCTACACCCCAATAGATGTTTTTAATATGTTCAGTACTGCAATTACTGGAAACACCTTAATTATAAAGTAACATGCATTGTTTGTTCAAAACGTATCAATGTTATTTTGTTATAATCAGTGCCTTGATTACAAAAATGGAATGTTGAATCCTAGGAATTGGATTCTCCAACCTGGACTGGGGTAACTGCTATGCAATAGGAGTCTTATTTCCATCCCTACAGCAGTTGAACAAAGTGTCAGTCAATGTCCACTCTTCAGACAATTGATTGTTTGATCCAAATTTTGTTTCATAAAGACCTTGATAAATCTGGCCTACGGTCTCTAAAACACTGGAGTAGTTCTTTACTTTGTACCCCTAAGATCAATACTAGATTAAGGATTTTTGCATAATAACATTGTAATTATGTGTAAGTGCACAGACCAGTAGGAACCGATCACTCTCTACCTCTGTTTCCTCTGTTTTATGTTTGTGTGGATATGCACAGCACCCTGTCCCTTGAGACTCATTCCCTGCACCTGATTAAAGGGCTTTGTTGAGGGCTACTGATGCTGATTTTCACCCCACCACAGTTTTTCTTTTAAAATGTATTTGATATGCTGTTGGATCGGACTGCCTTCCATTTTATTTTTACAACACAATTCACACACTGCAAAATGTTTCCACAGACAGTATTTGTTAGCATAACACACGTATAGTTTCTTCTCACAGCATTCACTGATTCTCTGTACTGTTTCTCATTTTCTTCCCTGTCAAGGTACCAGTACTTCTTTGCATCGGCAGTGCAGAATGTTTACTGTGTGGCAATATTGCTTATCAACATGTATTTTATCCCATGTTTTTTCCCTAGATTCCTGTCATCAATCATCCTCATAGTGCTGTGTGAGTTACAGTATTCTTTAGCTTCATGCCCTTTACTTGTGTTCATTGACAGTTTTGCTGTCTAGACGGTGGCTAATATTTTTTTCATTCTATCAATCTGTTTGTACAGCGCCTTCTTATGTATCTATTGTTTTCCCTTGTTTTGCAAACTGAACTCCCATGTGTGGATCTTCACTCATTTCATACACATGGGAATCCCTCTGCATTTAAACCCCAATGATTATATTTTGTAATCCAATTACATGCTTCTGTTTTCAGTATTTGATCAACAAACAGCTTATACAAAGCTGCTTTGCAAAGTCACTTAATCACTCTGCTTCATAATAAGTGTCAATAGTGTTGTTTTAATCTATATGAAGCAACGCATGCTTTCAGATTGAATTTGTTTTTTCTCTCCTTATTCACATTAAACTTTAAATATAATTATTCATCGTGAACAGGAAATTATTATCCCCTTCAAAGCAAGAATATTGATAGACACAGGGGTTACATAATTACTGTATGTTACATTTAAATTTGGTTTGAGAACCGACCAATTGAAATTACATTTAATGTGGGTATTCTTTGTCACATATTCTTCAACTTCATTTCCACAGTACTGCCAACAGATTGCTTGCTGGACCTGTAGGATAGACTTGAAAATGTGTATACCTTCATAATGGTGGGAAGTGAAACACAATTGCAAAATGTTATGACAAAACGTTTCAACACCAGTGTGAATTACCTACCCATTGGCTGTTTATAGATCTATGAATATAATCTTATTTGCGTTATTTGCTGTGTTAGGCAAACACCCTTCTAGATTTCCTCTTGAATTTGTTTAGAAAAAAGGAAAACACACAAGATGTGTTAAATATCTAATTCAAATATATAATTACTGTAGGAAAGTGTGTTAAATTACATTTTGGTTTAAGAAACTGTAATGCTGGTTTAGAGCTGTTAATCCCAGTTCAAGCAACAAAACTAAAGTCAACTGATTGCCTGCCCTTTAAAATTAGTCTATGTAATTGCAGTAAGAAACAAGCAACTTGCTGGTCACCAGCTCACCAGTAGGGTTGTACATTAAATTGAAATATTCCCATTTTTTCTATCTCTATTTTGAAGCAATCTCAAAAGCAAAGGCAAATTTCCCCACAAAAACTCACACTTGCTTATAAATAGGCCAATTATGAAACCACTGGATAACCTGGAAAACAAATACTAGTTATATTAAGGTGATTAATTAACATACCAACTGCATACTGCATGTTCACAGGTAGTGTTGACAGGCAGTGTTGAGTGTTGAGCTGTGTTGAGCTCTGTCAGTAAACCAAAGACCATTTAAATTGTTTTAATTTAGAGAACGGGATCATCTTAATTAATACATCTTGTCCTTAACAAGGAAACTAGTTAAATATAAGGATCCACTACAAACAGATTTGCATATAAAATAATAATGTTTCATTTTTCTGGTTGTTACGCTCAACCACTCTAGGGAGGTACAAGCACAGCAGTAATGTGTATTTTATCTACATACACTAGGCAATTACAAAAAACATCGAGACAAGGCAGAAGAGTATCTGATGCAATGGCATAAACAATGTCATCATCCCAGTCTATAACAGCCATTTAAAGAAGCTGGGTAGTGCTCTCTTTAGGCTTCACACTGTTGTTGCAGTGTGCTGGTGTTGTTATTATTCCACTCTCTTTTCTAATAATTAGTTTCCCATGTAGATAGTTCCCCAAAACCACTGATTATTTACTTTTTGAAATGATGTTACAATATAGTGTATTACATTTCAGCGCCTCTTTGACAAAAACCTGTATCTCCTCCCAGTCTCGTCTGCTATCTTAATGCTAGAATAAGCTGCTGCTGTTCACTTTGGCTTACATGGATATTTGTATTAGCAAGGTCAAATTTGACCTCCACCACTAAGCTCATCAGATTTCATAATTGAATCTTCTTTCTTAAAGATTACGAAACCAATCATATTCTCTCACGGGGCTCAGGAATGGAGAACATTGGGTTCAGCTGTCAAGACATGGGAAATAGAACTGCTGGAGGAAGGTGCTAAATACCTTACAGCAAACAGAAGGCTAAATTACAGACATTTGTAGACGGTGCTTTCGTGGATTTATAGATAATACAGCGTCAAAGGGGTGTGTGAGGGTGGGGATAAGAGGCTCATGGAATATCCACGGAATCTACCCATCACCATTCCCTGCACTCAGTAAAGATAATTACAGTAAGAAGAATTAATATTCCATACCATGGAATCTGTGTATACCAAATACTTCTGGTTGTAAATACCTGTATTCAAAATGACACAATAAAAATAGTAGATGCAGATGTAATCTGAATAACAATTGCTTGTGTATGATTTGAATTGCCTTAGAAAGTACATTTTTATACAGGAGCCACAAAGAGACTTACTACTGCTCTTAAAGTGTTTAGGGACATCAGCTTTATATTAATGAAAAGAAGACTGACATGTTGTCAGAAATATAAATACAACGTGGTTAAAGGTGAAATAAATAAATAAATAAATAAGGTATAATATTTTATAATCAATAATCTACTGTATGAACATACTTGTGTTTTGTAGCATTATGTTGTTCTGTTTGTCTGTTCAACTCCAGGCCAGCAAGGAAAAATAAAATGCATATGCATTATCTCAATATGAGTCAAATGTGTGCATAGCATCCTAGCAAAATCATCCACATTTTCTTATTTGATGTAGAGTAAGGGTAGTCCTTTAGACAGCGTTGCATAGGACTGCGCCCGTAAAGCCAGTGCAAAGTATGTTGTCATTTAGCTGACAGGGAAACAGTATATGCAGTAATATCATTCTAAAATCTAACACAAAAAGCAGCTAAACATTTATAAATATGTTCAGTTAATTTGCAGAACCTATAGTATGCATCCCCTATAGAACCTTCTAAAATAAATTAACACACTGTGGCTAACTGAGCTCGTAGTAAAACCTGGAATGGGTGAAACTGAAATAAGGAGTCTTATTTCCATCCCTGTTAAATGCTGGCAGGTGAACTGATAGACACTGACCAGTTATGGATAATTTTTCGACCTGGGATGTCTTGAATAAGGATGACTCTTTAGGCAACTATACCACCTTACTCCAAGAAAGTCCTGCACAAACAAGGCTCTCAACATCATCTGTCCTGGAACCACCACAGATGGCTAAGAGGCACTGTTTTATTGCAGATAACTGCTGGTAGGATTAAGGCTAGGGAATGCCTGCTATTGGTCTGGATATGCTGCAGGGCATGCTGAGTCACTTCATGTTGTAACCAACAAGCTTGTTTGTGTTTATTTAACCTATTTATGCTTTACTCTGTGCATAGTTTACACATACTTATATTGTTGTATATATTTTGATCTAAAAAACAGGACTGTGTCCTACAGTTAGTAATCTAGGTTGATGTCGATAAGAGATATTGATTGACATTACCTGGTATGGAAACTGGATATCACCTACTAACTTTGACACCTTTGGATTGGGAGGTTTTAGTCTCTGTCTGGGTTGACTAGACTCTCTGAAATTAGGATAGACATGCCATATGTCTGGAGGGCAGCTGAAGCCTGTGTGGTGAGAAAAAAAATAGCCCTTGGCACCATGATTTGCCACTTAGCACTATTGATCTGCTTGGGGGCAGATTTGCACCAGCAGCAATAAAGCTCATTGCAACTCAGGGAGCAACACACTGTTGTTTTCCTTTGCCACTGAGCGAAACAATCCGGATAACAAACCCCTACAGTATGTTAATGATGAAATCTATACTGATGTACTGTACGCTATGAACCCAGCAGGTCTAAAATAATCCCATTTTAAACTAATTTACACACCATTTACACATAAAACAATTTATATGCCCTTCAAGAAAAAGGGATGAATGTACATGGGACTGATAGGGGCTTTTCAATACCAGACGTCCGAGAGATGGATCACACTTCCCTTTTAATGAGACAGATAGGACTTCTGTGATGTTTAATTTTTGCCAACAGTTTCAGAAGAGCTCATGAAGTGTGAATTAATTGAAGATTTGATCTCAAAAGCAGTCCCTGTTGGACCTGTGATTGGAGCGTACACAAACTGATAAGTTTTATTTCTTAGGACAGGGAATAAGAACATAAGAACATGAGAAAGTTTACAAACGAAAGGAGGCCATTCGGCCCATAGAATAGATGCAACTTGCATTGGATACAATTACATACTCAGTGATGCAGGCTTGGGTATAAGACCCTCAGAAAGATTTAGCATTTCCCACAATGTCAACTTTACCCCACCTTGAATGCTTCAAGATTCAGTGGATTTCCTTGAGAGAGTTGTGCACTTTGCAATTTCCACATGGAGCAGAAATCTAGAGTATACATTGTTACATTTTTAAGTGCTGACCCTCCTCTAAAATATTATTTTATTAATGTACAGAAGTCTAAAGGGGTACCTTGTGAGTGATTTACACTATTTTGGAAGTCTGTTAAACCTTTGTTTCAGGTAACTTTCTACAATACCAGAAGTGTATCAGACTTCTTTTTCTAAAGTTTTTTTTATCAGGACATTTACAATAATAATAATAATAATAATAATAATAATAATAATAATAATAATAATAATAATAATAATAATAATAATAATAATAATAAACATTACAAAATCAATTCAAATAAAGATAGATCAAACTCTTTATTTTGTGTGGCATAAACAAGTATTTTATTGATATGCAACCAGCCATTTATTAAAGTTCAGTTGCATTTTAATAAACATGGGTAATAAAAACAGTGGTGCTTGTGTACAGTACACGATTATACTGTCATTGAAATTCCATGCTCATATTCTATATTTGTATTTTTCATCCATGGCTATAAAATATAATAGTGCTATATTCAGTGATACTAAATGAAACTTAAATTCAATGACAAGCATTTCAAGCAGGAGTCTTTTCTAGGAAGACGTTAAAAAAGACGTCGTTTGGTTTACAGACAAGTTACAGATAGATGAAAGAACCTTGTTACCTAAAGTGACATATTTAAGAACAGCATTGAGACCCACCACTCCTAAAACAAAGTAAACAGACACCAGAATGCTTCGTAGAAATTCAGTTTTTTCATATGCCAAATATGACCGCGGTACACATAATATTCTCTAACAACTGTGATTTAACCAGTTATTTAACAAGGATGCGCAACAATCTCACTGAGCTGAGAACTCACTTCAACAAGCCACCCTGGTAACATCCAGTAACTAAGTATAGTCGCTCATTAGAGTAAACACGGAACATTAGCTCAGTGATGTTGAACGATTTAAAGGATTTGTTTGAAGCCAAAAGGTTTTACATTCAAAATAGTTCCCTAAATCCTTCCTGTCAATGCAGTCTTCTTCTGTTCTGCTTGCTCACATGGGAACAGAGGAATGCAGAATTCAGAAACACATGTTTGTGAAATATAAAACATATTAAAAAGATAACTCATTGATTGTTTTACATTAAAGGGTTACGTGTTTGTGCGCATTCAATGATTTAAAATACTCGGTTGATTCGTTTATATTGGCTACAGTAACTGACTGCAGGTTGTTTACTAGAACAAAGCAAGAATGACATACTCCTCTGCACTAACAACAACCTTTGTTATTGGGCATGAGTGCGTCATACTTTAAGGACACCCGGATGAAGAACTGCATTACATCCCACTCGCCTGCTCTGTGTTTTGCCTGGATGAAAAATCGGTTTCAAAGCTCAAAAGCAAGCATCACTCTGAAAACGATTAAATGTTACCAGCTGGTGGCAGCAGTGTGGGTCTTACATAATGTTACAAAACAAGACTAAGCTAGAATTATCACGCAGCATTCAAATCTTATCAGCGAACAACAGCGAGCTTTTAAATTTGAATAGTCAGGTTTTGCTGGGACTTGTTGCTACTTGTGTCATTCTAAAACCAATAACACATAACCAATTATTTGTACAGTTATATTTCAATATATGATATAATAATGATTCACTTCGTGTTTATGTAACTAAAAATGATACACCGTATACGGCTAGTTTAGGCAACGTATTAAAAATAAAAGGAAACTTTGTAGCTACATTGTTTTACACGGGTATAAACTGAGTTAAGTTAATACGAAGTGTCGGGTTTGGTAATATTCATATTAAGGTTAAAAAAAGATGTATAAAATATCTGATCAGATCTCTGTAGTTTGCATGTTCTGCTATTAGTAATGCTTTACACATTATTTTAAAGCTACGCATCTCATGCAGTCTCGGAAACGCTAGAGGCAGCAGCGGTGTTCCATTTTCCTACGCGCATAAAAATAGAAAATCGTATGGGCTACAACATTATGTAATGAGTACCATTTTCTATACACAAACACCCTGTTCTTTTTGCAATTTTACACTTAGTAAATGCTACGGGATATGCTATCCAAACACCAATGCCCATTTTTACAAACGCTGAAGAGGAAATAGTTTGCCTAACTGCTCCATGCAAATACTTAACAAACAGACAGTATACCTCGTTTTTGACAAAGGCGATCTAAATGTTTACATACTGTTTCAATCCTCCTCCGTGTTTGACACCTGGCAATACAATGAGTTATTGAAGTGCATATATTTCTATGAAGTGGGTTACAGTAAGTTTTGTAGATAAATGTGCTCAAATCAAGAGAAATACCAGCAACGCATTAAGGGCGAGAAAAAAAAAACCGATTACTACCCACAAGCAAATTATTCCAGGTGTGTACAGGCACATACAACAACATTGTTGTTGTTTTGAATGCGTGTGGATTTGAGCCATGGTTACAAGTTGATGTTGTTTGTTGGAAGATTAAGGGACTACCGCCTGCACTGCCGATGTAAATAAAAAATCCTTCACCTTTTTTTTTTATTTTTTACTTGCAGCTGGAGTAAAATGCAGTCTGCGCAAATGTGGTAAACAACCTTGCAAAACAAAAGTACACACTTGTTTTTCTCCAAGTTGTTATTATCCCAGTGTTGTTCTTTCATGCCTTTTAATTTATCTAGACGAATATTTAAACACCTTAATCGATATATCATATACAGTAATAGCTATGACACTGTTCCTTTTAAAAGGTTTATAAAAAGTGCCACTGCAGGAGAGTTGTTTACCAAGTTTGGGAAAAGCAAATTCGAATGCAGTGCTGGCGCAATCAGGTTTTAATGCAGGCTACATCATTCAGTGCAGCACCACTTAAAAATATTTTTCAACTTTGCTTTTTAAAAGACGTATTGTAAGCTAATAACTATCACTTCATTCTTGATATGCGCACACATGCAGTCACACATCCTCACTGACGAATGCCCTGAGTGTATTTAGATTTGTTATCAGCAGTGTTATAATGCGGATAAATGTTTCCACTGATACCAAACAAAAGAGTGTTTGTTAAGAAACGAATCTTTTGCTTGAAGCGTAAGAAAAAAAGACATACGCAACCGACAGAAAAAAACAGATTAATAACAAATTGTGTCAGCCCTGTAGTACCTTTGCCTGTGTAAAAAGAGGCGTGTTAATACCTAATAAAAGGGGGTGTAAGTTTAACGGGTTGCCAATACGCTCAATCACTTAATTCAACCAATGAGCCGACCAGATGGGAGGATGGACAGGTACGCCCCTCTCAAGGTTGCACCGCCTTGTATTTTTTTTTTAACTAAAGCTGGATGTGTAGAACGTCACATGTTGTTTTGTACTTCAGTTCAGTCAGTCAGTGATATGCGTTATTTACTGTTAAACTGTTACAGATACCGAATGGATACCCGGGCGCCAGGAAAGAAATAGAACGACAAGGTAAAGCGAGCTTTTTACCACATACGAAAAGAACAGACACAAAGTTAAAAAGTGAGTTTAGGAGAAGAGGATGGCGAGTCCGCCAACGACGGGAGGGCAGCTATTTTCTAATGTTAATATTAATAATAATACTATTAAGAAATGCGGATACCTGAAGAAGCAGAAACACGGGCACAAGAGGTTTTTTATTTTGAAAGAACAGAGCGAGGGCTTGCCTGCGAGACTGGAGTACTACGAGAACGAAAAGAAATGGAAAAACAAGTCGGCTGCTAAAAGGATCATAACTCTGGACTCCTGTCTGAATATCAACAAGAGAGCAGACGCCAAACACAAACACCTGATCGCCCTTTACGCCAAGGACGAGTACTTTGCTGTGGCTGCTGAAAACGAGCAGGAGCAAGAAAGCTGGTACTTAGCTTTAACTGATTTACTGAATGAAGGGAAAGTGTACGACGGGTCTGCTTCCACCTCAGCCTCTTCCCTGGTGGGGATTGAAGAGGCAAACTACGGACTGATTACTCCGGCTAACGCAGTTTACAAGGAGGTCTGGCAGGTTAATCTGAAATCCAAAGGACTGGGACAGAGCAAGAATTTAACTGGCGTTTACAGGCTGTGCCTTTCAAGCAGGAGCATTGGTTTTGTCAAATTGAACTCTGAGGTGCCCTCTGTCAGTTTACAGCTAATGAATATTAGACGATGTGGGCACTCAGACAATTTTTTCTTCATTGAAGTGGGCAGGTCTGCTTCTACAGGTCCAGGGGAGCTCTGGATGCAAGCAGACGACTCTGTAGTGGCTCAGAATATACACGAGACCATATTGGAAGCTATGAAAGCAATGAAAGAGTTATCAGAATTCAGACCCAGAAGTAAAAGCCAGTCTTCAGGTACCAACCCCATTTCAGTGCCTACTAGGCGGCATTTAAATAACTTGCCACCCAGTCAGACTGGACTAACCCGGCGGTCAAGGACTGACAGCATGGCAGCTACTTCACCTGCCAATAAATTGTCCTCTTGTCGTATCCGGACAGCGAGTGAAGGGGATGGAACCATGTCCAGACCAGTGTCCGTGACTGGGAGCCCGATCAGTCCAAGCACGGTAAGGACACACCTTAGTCGTTCCAATACTGTCACCACTAGACCCTCAAGAGTTTTCCATACTAATCCATTGCACCATAGCAAATCAATGTCCATGCCAGTTTCTCAGTCACCGCCTTCAGCTACAAGCCCTGTGAGCTTGTCATCAAGCAGTGGGCATGGCTCAGCATTAGACACTATTCAGCGGCCATCTAGTGGGAGTGCCTCTGTTTCAGGGTCACCAAGTGACGGTGGCTTCATGTCCTGTGATGAGTGTGGCTCAAGTCCAGGGGATGTTAGACAGTATCTGGGCATCAGAAGCAACACACCTGAGTCCATTGATGACACACCACCATACCGTGAGAACAGTGACTTGTATAGCTACATGACAATGGGCAGGCCTGCCAGTTATAGTCGAGCATCAAGAGAAGAGTTATTGGACTTAGATAAAGCATACAGAAGGAGGACCTATTCGCTGACAACACCACCACAGCAGAGAGCAGCATCCACTGTCTCCTCAGCATCGCTGGATGAGTACACGTTGATGAGAGCAACAAACGCCAGCAGCAACTCTGGCCATTCATATACAGCATCACCGAAAGTTACTTACAATCCATATCCAGAAGATTATGGTGACGTTGAAATTGGGTCACACAAAAGCTCAAGTAGCAACTTGGGTGATGATGGCTACATGCCGATGACACCTGGAGTGACAGCTAATTCCAGCAGGAAGGAAGACTACATGCCAATGAGTCCCACTAGCATCTCAGCTCCTAAACAAATCATCAACCCGAGATGTCACCCCCAAGTGAATGGGAATGGCCACACAACCAATTCTCCCAGCAGCTGCTCTCTGGATGACAGCGGTTATATGAGAATGTGGTGCAGCTCCAAGTTATCGGTTGAGAGCTCTAATGGTAAGCTTACAAACGGCGAGTACATGAACATGTCCCCTGTTGACCACTGTGTTTTGCTTACACCCCCTGATTACTTTCTGAGCTCCCTTAACAGCGAACACCCAAAACCTTCTTCTGCATTTAATTCACTGCCTCGATCATACAAGACACAGGTACAAAAAAATGGGGACACCGAACAGTATGTAATGATGAATTTGAAGAATCAAATGATTGTTGAGGAGTCAAATTACTGTACCACGTCAGCCAACTTGGCTGTAACAAACCACTTGGCTCCCTCACCAGTTAGAAAAAATTTGGTCCATAAGGGGCGAAACATCAGGCCAACCAGGTTGTTTCTGGATACTTTGAAGACTTTGCCAAGTATGAATGAGCACCCCTTGCCACCTGAGCCCAAAAGTCCAGGGGAGTATATAAAAATAGACTTCAGTGAAATTACAAGTTACTCGCCTCCTTTGTCTACAGAAAGCCTGGCATCTTCATTGGGCTCTACAAATGGGCACAGGAGATCCCCTTTATCAGATTACATGAACATCGACCTAAGTTCACAGTCCCCTAAGTCTGTAGATGCCCCTGTAGTTTCATTGAGTGTGATATCTGCCTTATGTGCTTGCAGAAGCCAGCCTGATGATGAGTACCTCAAAGCACAGACTGTGTCTGTGTGCCTCTCTAGTCCAGTCAAAGATGATTACACAGAAATGACATTTGGGATGGCAAATACACCTCCACAGCCTATTTCACAAAAAACAGAAAGTTCACAAACTACAAGCCCCACAAATGTAAACAGAATAACCTTGACAGATCAGATGTCAGGGGTTGAGGCTTTCATGCTGCCTGGCCCCTCACTGGACCCTGACAGAGGGGCTAAGGTGATCCGTGCCGACCCCCAGGGACGAAGACGCCACAGTTCTGAAACCTTCTCCTCCACCACTACTGTAACGCCGGTCTTTCCTTCCTTTGCACATGATCCCAAGAGACACAGCTCTGCCTCTGTAGAAAATGTTTCTCTCAGGAAAAGTGAGGGGTCTGAAGAAGAGTACGGCAGTCCCATGTGTCGCGAGACATCTGCAGGTTTTCAAAACGGACTGAATTACATTGCCTTAGATCTGATGGATGACAACTTGGGAAACTGCGAAAACATTGTAAGACTTAAGACAGCCAATTACTTAAAAGGCAGTACAAATGGAATAGATTCCAGCCTTTATGCCAGTCTCGGCTTTTTAAAGGAAGCCACTGTTGCTAGTCAAGGTTAGTATTTGTGTTTGTCTTACATATATTTGTTGTGTCAGACTGTGGGTTATATACTTTTATATATTCTGTAAAGTCAATAAGCATTTCTAAATCATTTTGGCAACTGCAGAATAGTTTGTGAACGCATTCACATAGGTTAATGTGCATTACTGCTACTTTTACTAATACAGCACTGTGCGTGTGTGTGCAGTTAGGGAAGGGTGGGTTATTGCTCCCAAAACCAGTAAATCTATAGTTTTATTAGTATTTTTCTTAGTTGAAAGGGAAGCCAGTTTCCAAGCGCTGGTGTATGCAGAGTAAAAAAACAACTGAAGCACAAAAAAAAAACACGCAAGCCTTCTGTTTTAAAAATGAATTGACTGAGCACTGGGCATGTTGTAGTGGTATGAGTTTGTTGTATTTGTATGTGTGTATCTGTGTAGCAAGTGACCTGTGAATTATTTAAATGTATGTCTGTCTGTATGTATGTATGTATGTATGTATGTATGCATTTATTTATTTATTTATTTATTTATTTATTTATTTATTTATTTAAAATAAATGGAAAGGGACAAGACATTTCTAATTAATTGTAACTGTCCAAAGTGATTAACTACAATCTTTTTATCTTTAATTAGCTAACTAGATTTTCTTACCAATTTGTTAATTGCATATATTAATTCTTACCCTTTACAGTGGCGATATTTAACTATTTACTGTACGCTACGCAGGTGTTAGAACCTTATTATAAAAAACAAAACAAAAAACTTTTCATTTTGGGGCGAGGGGCGGCGGTTAGTGTATTGTAACAAACATTACAAAAGAATTGGTTCAGGGCATGGCTGCATTGTATAGGTTTCTTGCTACATTTTGTTGCGATAGGCTTTTGGTATAGCTAGCGATTCTACATTCTATGGGATAGTGCTCATAAATATTTTTTTACAGAATGTTACCGAGTTTGTATTGTTTTACAAACTAGCGGGGTAGAACTGCAAATGCAAGGTTTGAAAGAGCGCGGCGCTACTATTTATTATTTATAATTATGTGTTTAAACACTGATAATTGATCAATATCCAAAGTAGAAAAAAATAATTGCTAAACTGACCCGTCTATGGACTATATTATCGTCACGTAAACAGGTTTTTATATTATGCTTTGAAATGTGTGCGTGTTTGTTTTCAGTGCGTTGTTGTTGCTTACCAAATCAGATTGACAACGACTGTTGCTAAAGCTGTTCCTTTTCTAGAAAGGTCATAATGGTATGGGGGCCACACAAACCGTACTGGTTGGGTGTCAAGGAGCATATCATTTCTTAGTTTTAGCATAGCAAATCAGACTCATTAATGTGTACGTTGTTATATAATTAGTAATGTCTACGAAGCTAAAAAGAAAATTGAAAACCGGGTGAATTGAATGCTAGAAGGCGAAAGAAGCTTCTGTTTAAAACCGACATTGGAATGTAGTGGGAAAAATACACGCGCACTTCAATTCGATTGCGTTTTGTAGGCAGGTGCACTTTCATTTGTATTTGATTAGAAAAGTGTGACCTCTGGCTGTTGTGACAAGATAAGAGCACAGCTTTACTCTCCTCTCCTGGCCTCAAAACATGTGCAATAGCTAACTGCAATACAGTGCCTCCGCAATATATATGTGTCTTGCAATACAGTGTTAGCTGTTGCACATGTTTTGTGATCTTAGGGCTTATTAACAAAAAGTGGTGTTATTTGTAATGTGGCACATATATCTGCTTTGACTTTTGGTCAATTGATGGGATAGTGCTTCAAGAGTACAACAAATACACTTTATAAGCAAATACTGTAGGTCGTTGTCCTACAGGAACCAACATTGTTACATATTTGATTTGGGCTGTAGCTCAGGGATAGAAAGAGAGAGGGTCGTGCAAACATGGTATTCTTGCCTATTGTGGTATAATTGTACTGCAAATTCCAGAAACTTAAAATCGCACTTGGTGAAATAGCTGTACCGGTATTGTTCAGTCTGGCTCGGAACATTCAGTACTGGTTTTGGCAACCTAGATACTGTGGCAGCAGATACTGGCACTGCTGTCCTAACACTCCTTAATGCAGATAAAGATTTTGGAAAAACCAAGTTATCCTTATGAGGATCACGTGCTGATCTGAGTGCAGAAAGTGCGCCTGCTTTTTTCAAAGCATAACTGTTTCACCATAATAAATAAATAATGTGTATAGTACTGTAAGAAATCATGCAGCATACACTGACTAATACAGTGTCATAATCTAGCCAGGATGATCAGTGCGAGCTGAATAGTATATCCATTGGGGGAGAGCTGAAGTTTTTCTTTTTTCTTCTTTTTTTTTTAATGGAATCCCTGTTCTTCAGAACAAAACAGTCGTCATGGGTACAAAACACAAAGTATTGTATTGCCCCCTAAAGCACTATAAGATTCTAAACAATGAGCTCTGAAACCCTGTTACAGTCCTTGCACAGCACTTTTGTGCTTACAATTTGTATCCTTGAATGTAGCTTTTTAATGTAACTCGCGTGCATTTAATTGGGGCAAAAATAAATAAATAAATAATAATAAAATACCAAGAGGAATTACAGAAAGAAAAACAATAAACTTTGGATGTCCTTAATGGATTAGCTTTATGTTCTGTACTACTTGTTACTCAGCTGACCTATTTTCCATTGCATGCTTGTACAAGTGGAGAGTTTTTTTTTGTTTTGTTTTTAGTTTTTTCACAGAATGTGTACTGTGTGGTAAAGCTCATTCCAGCAACTGAGCATGTGCCTCACAAACCATGTGACTGTTTCAAGAGGCTGTTAGTTTTATGTAGGTAGTTGTGCAGTGATTAGGGTCAGTTTATAGAAAAACAAGTGAGTCGGTTGTTTACCAGTTGTCACTCGGTTCATGACTGGAATGTAGGCTGTTCAAAGGTTGCTCTCTTGTTTTTCAAACTGCTTGGTTTTGGGGTATTGCTTTTTGTTTGTTTATTTATTTATTAGTATTTCCTTTTTGTTTTAAATACTGAAAGCAAGTTTTAATATAAAGGGCCCGTTTTCTTCTGTTTTAATATATGACATACTTGATAGTGTGTTTACTGTAGACACCTTTTACATTTTTTTTTTTAACTTTGTAACATGATTTAGGTTTTGACGGTTCATTTTTTTTCTCATTACAAGTACACTTTTAAGATAACAACCTTGTTCTCACCGCATTAATAAAGAGCCGCAAGTGGTCCAAACAAATTTTCATAACAATGGGCAACTGAAGTTGAGAGTTTTAAATGGAGAAATGAGAAAAAGGGTTATTTAATTGCTCATTAACATTTCTCAACTTAAACAAAAGAACATAGCATTTCAAATAAAAGTGTAAATTAAGAGCTGGTTTTCAAATCATGAAAAGAGATTTACAAATGCCAGTGAGCAAGAACAAATAAGGTAGTGGCTGTGCCCAGTTTCACAGAGTCTTGTGTCTCTGATAACGTAAACAGTTCAGGCAGGAGTTGTTTTTACCAGGATCAGCACAAGAATGTTGCCCAAGGCAGAGGAAGTGCTCAAGTTGAAGATTGCTTCAGATAGCTTTAGTCTTTTTCAAAATAACCAAAACACTTTATCTGAATTTAATTTTCACAAAACCATACAAAAAAAAAAAAAACTTCAGTCAACAATATTGTTTGTAAAATTGATTAGCCCCAGGTATAAAGGTTACTTTTGTATGTGGTTCTTATTTATTTAGTTATAATTTGCTTGCAAACAGAGGCATGTGATGCCAGGTTCTCACATAGTGCATAGCTCATTAAGTGTAAGTAGTCTGTACCGTAACCTACCTGTTCAGCTAGATTCCACTTCTTAGGCTTTGTGTTGCAGCTGTAACTGCAGACATTTACTGTCAAATCATTTACACATAACTGTTGCAGGTGGAATCTCAATTATTTGTTTTTGCTCACTGAAAATAGTTTGCTATTCGTAATTTATTAAATGGGCCTTAATTTCTATAGGTGGGTTGTGATCTCAGATTCGAAATCTATCTAGTTTTGCATCTTGAGTTAGAAAACAACTGGCAGTCATAACATTGCACACACAGATTTTAAGCATTCAAAAATGTATAGAACTAGCACAATACCCCCTCCCCCCAGCCTAATAGCACTGTAAATCAAATGAACCACCTTTTTGACCCCTCCCACATCATGTGGAGTACTTGAAGTTTTTTTTTTTTTAAAAAGCTAATGCTGCAGAATATAAATTAACTAAGATGTAGTAATGTACACTAAACCTTGTAACCATTTTTGATGAATATGGATGCTTATCAGGTGCCAGATATTGTAACAAAGTTGACGGTAAAATGTTAAGTTGGTTTTTTTTAAACATATTAAGCATTCTAGAACAGAAAGTAGTTCCTTCCCAGCAGATGGCAGCCCCAGGGTTGTGCACCTGCCGTTACAAGCAGTGCTCACTTGTTATCTACTTCAGGATCGCCACTGACAATAGGCTAATGATTGCAGACCATCTGCCTCACTACCAAAACAAAACAGGATCAAATAATTGCCCTTTAGCCAAGGAACGGGAGCACTACAAGAAGATAATTTAAACACTCTGTCCGAACATAGAGGCCCTTATCTTGTGTTACATGTGAATAACTTTTTTTTTTTTAAAGATGGCAGTAAATTTGAAAATCAAGGTGGTTCTTGTGTCTTTCAGGAGGCTGTGTTTTTTAGTCTAGGATGTACTTTTGAGGAGGCTTCTATAATGGCTAGCTCCAGTGTCAAAGTTTCCATGACAACAGTGTAAAAACAGAGTAGGCCAGGATGTTCCAGCTAAAGATAAAGACATCCTAAACGTTACCTACATTTAGTACAGAGCTAAAAACGGATTACTTTACGCAGGGATTAGACATTGTTGAGCTGCTTGTTTTGTTTAGAGTCGGAAAGAGTCACAGGGCTGGAGCGCTCTGCCAAAACAGTGGAGACTCCCCATCGGCTGACAGAGTCAACATCAGGAGCTGCAGGCTTCATCCAAAGAAAATTGCCTCTGCAGTAATAAGCGAACGCTTGCCTTACCCTCTGTCCTGTACAGACCATCCACAGCAGCTCTTAAAGAAGTAACCTTGTATTCACAAACATTACATAAGGAGCTGTAACTTGGCATTTATGTGACTCTCTGAACTGTCATGTAAAAAGAACCAGCGCATACCTCTATGATCTTATAGTACTGATTTGGATTTCAGTGTTTTAGGACAAAATAAAAAAGTACAAATCGCTTTTGGCAATGAGGATTTCCTAATCCCGCCGCATCAACTGCCTTGCTATTGTTTTTGTTCTTCTTTTTGATAGTGAATATACTGTAGGTGATAAAATGTTGCAGAACAAAAAGGGCAATTAAAATGTCCTTTGTCTGTGCCAGGCCAGTATTTTTCAGTGCTGTTTATGTGATGCATTTAGTCTCACAGTAGGGAGTTTTTGCACTTGAACAAATTGAGATTGTTAGTTTGTATGTGACATGTTGCTGACTTGCTGAAGTATATGCTAAAGCAACTAGGAGACAGATTGCAAATAGTTTGCATTTATTAATATGAACTATTATGGCACAGTGTGTGCTTAAAACAACAGACAGGCTAGTCTTTAAAGCACTGTTTTTAAGAAGTGGATGGACAGGCGCTCCAGCTGACGTTTTGAAGAAAAGCCTGACTGCAGGTGGCTGATTCATTAAATGTTATCAGATCTTCTTTTTTCTCACCAACAGGAAATGTGCTTAGTACATTATTACAAAATTGGACATCTGGAATTAGCTACTCCTTGTAACCTTCTCAAATAATGCATTGTACTGTTGCATATTAAGTAATAGTTTACAGCATAGTGTAAATGTGGATAATGCAACATTATGACCAAAATGGGCTACTTTCATTGTCCTTGAATACTGTTACAATGGTGGTTTGTATCTTTACAGCAGGATATGAAAGGACAAAATGATAAAAAGCAGTCCGTTTTGTAATGAGTGGGGAATGTAAAGAGAGGAGAGGGTTGTGACAAGAGACAGTAGCAGTGGTCATCTGTCAATGCCTTTATAGGAACAGAGAGCAACTGTTAAGATTTCAATTCAGTCTGCATCTGAAAGTCCTCTCTTGGTATGTTACATGCTCACTATAAAAATCTAGTATCAGCAGATGTTAACAATTACTTTCAAATACCTTGCTATTTAATCAGCCCTCAGTTCAATATTGTTTTTCATCTGAACCTGAAGGGGGGAAAAAAATAATACTTTTTTATGACTTCTCCTAGATGGCCTCTTACAGAAAAAAACCAAAACCAAAAATCTGGATCTTTCTCCTTTGAATTTGAGTCTTTTTGCACTGTTTTGGTATTGAAATAGTTACGATTTTATTTGACTTGGACTGATTTCTGTTGTTTGTTCAGCTACTGTAGATAGCACAGCATAAGTGGCATATGGTAATAACCTGGCTCTTACACTTGCCTAAAGTCTGCAGGAAAATGGATATGATGCCTGCTGCACATCTGCATCAGCTGCAAAGAGCAAAATAATTCCACCAGCCTTGACTGTGTGTGCTGTCGTATTCATTTATAGTGTATTGTACTAGTTCAGCAAATGTAAAATTAAAAGTCATTCCGCTGATCGCTGAAAGCACATCCGCTGCTTGTCCTACCAACCCGACCGGTACGGAAAAATAAGTAGCGACTTTTATTGAAAAATCTGCAGAGAGGATATGAGATTGGAATTTGCAATTCAATCTGAATGGAACTGAGAATGTAGCTATGTGAATACAGTGGTATAATATGGTGGTATAGGAATTGTATTAATGAATAGTACACTCTGTGCTGTTCAAGTACTAAAATGGCTTATTAATCAATGATACTGTATGTTGCAGCTTACTTATGTGTTATAAATCACTAAGTCTAAAACTTGTTTGGGTAATGGTCATTTTGTTAGCCATAAACAACAGCATTTATTTCTGTAAGATAAACCCATTCATTACACAGTGGTGAATTCTCAAATATATTGTATAGAAGTCTGTTAAGAGCAAGTAAAATGGGGGTACAGCTAAATAATTGTCATACACACAAGCGTTTATAGGATGTCATGGGAGTCAATTATTTTCATGCAATATTGTGCCAATGACAGTTTTACTTTTACAGACTACTACTTAAACACAGCACAGATTTTCACTGTCTAATAACTATAACTGTAGCTTAAATTAATGTAAAGCAACTCTTGTTGGCCCTCTTTGTATTCATCAGAAAAGGAACCATTTGAGACCAAGATTCTTCTAGTTTATGTAAAAGCTTTATTTATTTTGTCTAGTTATCAGTGCCGCAAATGAACATTTTGTGTGTGTGTGTGTGTGTGTGTGACAATGGAGGTGAGCGAGTCTGTTTGTAAAGAGTGTACAAACAATTCAGTCCGCTATCCGTACTGTTAATGGGAATGTGACAGTGGTGAGCGATGGCTCGTCAGGTGGGAGTCTTTGGCAATAGCATGTGTTCTGCCCTGCCGCTGACTCTGTATAATGTGGAATGGTTGCTTGGCTAGGTGGCACGTACTAATCATCAATTTCCTCTTCCGTTCCAGAAGGTGTTAGATACTGTAAGTTTCTTGTCAGATCCTTTTCAATTTTGATTTTGGTATCATCTCTAACTATATATATATATATATATATTTTTTAAATATCAGTAAAATCTGTTTGAAGAAAAGGAATTTCAGTCTGTAACTATTAAACAGCAATAGTTTTTGTAATGTCTTACTGCATTTGTGCATTGGTGGGGCGGCAATATTGCATTGAGATTGAGAAAAGTCTGTACAGATAATATATTCTTTGGTAAAATAGCTTACTGACGACATATCTTTGTGCACAAAGTAATAATATAATTATTATTTTTTTCTTTTCTAGATTAAGAAAAAAAATATGTTTCTTCTCTGCAAGAACACACTCTACATACAGTTCAACGCTGAAGAAGCTGCTCTGAGTATAATTGTAACACAAGCTGCTAAAGGGTTACTGTTTCAGACATGTCAAGACAGTTGTGGCACTTGCAGTATGTTTGTACAGTGAATTCTCAAGGCTTGTGGAGCTCTCTGCCTCACTTACTTCAAATCAGGAACCATCATCTTGCTGCTTTCCTTCAAGAGTAAACTGTAAAATGTCTTGCTTTACCAGAAATTTGTTTTTTAGCCGTTTCTGCGACAAAACCTGGAATGTTTGGCAGACAACTATAATTTGCCAGCATCACAAGAAGGCTTCACGAATGCACAGCATTATGGGAGATATGTTTGTGCTCCTATAGCACAGCGGCAAAAAACTTGAAGAGAAGAAAGAAAAAAAAAGACACGACACCTTGAAGCCCTACCTCAAAGATATAAAAGCCAGGTAATATTGCAAAACTAATAAAAGGACTTCATTTATTTTCAAAACCGAATGTCTCAAGACAAATCCAAAGCCTTACCGACTTCTAAAAAGAAAGAAAGAAAAATAAACGAATCCTCTGCAATTAAGATGAACATTTCCTGGTGGTATCACTAACAGAAAACAGTTTTCTGTTGAATGCTCAACCTACACTTTTTTGTATTATTATTATTATTATTATTATTATTATTATTATTATTATTATTATTATTATTATTATTATTATTATTATTATTGTTATTGTAACTATTAATATGATTGTTTTCAAATTTGTTTTAATGTTATTATTGTAACTGTTAATATTATTGTTGTTTTAAAGATTATTATTTTTATTTAACACAGTGTTTCAAATCAGCTTTCACATGGTAACTGCATACATAAAGTATATGTAATTCTGATTTTTAAAACAAATTCTGTAGTCTCTGTGTTGCTAGATACGAAATTATTTATATACCCTCTAAACATTCTTTCTCGTCATACAGAAAGCACTATTAATACAGTTATAATATGTTTTCTTCTTAATCGTAATCCATACAAGCTCACATGACAGAAATGCTCGATGCAGGGATTGTGAAAATGGGTTGAGCCCATTGAGTAGGCGTATTCTTCAAGCCCTGATTGATTTCTGTATTCATACAGAGCACCCAGGCAGGACATATCTTGATTAATGATGATGGTGGCTGTGGCTGCCTGCCTCTTCATATTTCTAATAAGTAGATTGTAACACAAGACACATTTGAATGTAGAGTATTTTCTTTTTCAGTGCAAGCCACTGGAGTAACAACAACATACATAATAACACAGGAATGTGCTGACTAAATTATGTTTGGTCTGTAGTTATTTACAGTGAATTTAATACTGTACATAGTGTAAACACACAGCTCAAAACTAAATAAAAGGTGGGAATTGAAATAGTAAACATAGTATAGATTTGTTCACGTAAAAACAACATCTATAACAATAGCACTAAACATGGTACCTGCTGAACATGTCAGCTCAGTTATCTGGAGACGTATGGACCTTTTTGAATGGGCACTGTACAGTACACTGTATAAAAACATCCCACTAAATAAATGGGTTTGCAGTCCTACTGTAATATAAATTGATCAATATTCTAGAGAATCTTGCTACTAAGGTACATTTCACCAATGGCATATGCAATATTTACATTTTTACATTTAGTTTACAGAGTGGAACCAAAAAAAAAAAAAAGGTGTTATGTTTGCTAAACCTTAAAAAAAAAAAGAATATTTGCAGTTTGTACATTTTTTTTCCTGCCAACTTTAAATGGAAAAAAATATAATTGTTCTTGCTATATGAACCTAACAGTAATTAAAACAGTGTTTTCATTCTAAGTATGTATATCTATTGTTTATTATCAAAAGGTTAAATTTGACAAGAGGCCTAATTTATCGTGCTGTGTCTTCCATTGTATATACTTCATATATTGTTAATTGTGATGCTACCAGAAAATATGATCAATTAAACTGGTGTAGTAAAGTATTGCTTTAGTCTGTATTGATTATTGATAGCCATATGCAATAAAATACATTATTTAAGACATGAAGTTGTATGTAATTTTTATACCTCAGATTTTCTTTAAGACCTTATTGTGGTTAAGCTTTTGAGTCGTATACAGTCCCAATAGATGTGTGACATGCAGGTCAACCCTCTTTAGCTTTGGAAACTACAAAATAATTCAGCTCGGTACTAAATAGGTAAATATTATAGTATTTTTTCTGAGATAGGACAGAATATGTCATATGACATATTGAGCCATTATAATCTTGTCTATAGAGATGTCAGCGAACCAGCTAATCCCACTCACTAATTAATTAACTAATTCATGAATTAATTAATTAGACATTAAGTTCAGTCTAATTGTAAGCAGTTATTGTTTCTTCTTGTACCTTGCAGCCAATTAGGATTACTACCCTCTTTTTTCTTTTTTTTTTTTCTTTTACTTTTTAAGACTTATCTACACGAAAATAACTAATTAGCTAATGGGATTGTTCTTTTGCCAACAGCCATAATATGTATTTTTTTCATAAGCTCATTCAATTAAAAAATGACAAACTTGTTCCATTTTGTCAGTACTAGAAACGTAGAACTTGCTCACTTCATCTTTTAATCTGATTTTTTCAACATCATCTTTAAAACCTCATGTAACTCCTTTTTATGTTTTCTTTTAAATGTATCTGGTACTGGCTGATTTCAGATGTAATGACTTGCAGCATATTTCTGTAATGCAAGTTCCGATATGTTTTTAAAACAAAGACCTAGCTGCATAGTCACGGAGACAGAGCATCATCTCCCATCAGCCTCTGGTCAAGCAGACTGTTGTTAAATGAACTGTGGTAATGGGGTTTGTCACAAAACATCTAGCCCAGTGTATGCTAATCTTTCCTGATGGAAAAGGATTGTGCTGCAGCAAACCTACAGAAGGTGTAAGGAAGTCATCTTGTTGCATTTCTCTGACCGGAATCTGACACCTGAAACGGATTCCATTTCTGTGGCTGAAACGCAGGAGGCCCAAGTGTAGCTCCACCTGCTGTGCACTGTCCGGAGGCAGGTCACATGCACACTGCAAGAGTGTGGCACTCAATCATTCTGTGTCTGCGTCATTTACAGCATTAGGCGGGTAGATGGGCTACCCAGCTGCCATTAACGCAGTTTGCTTTGGAGTTTGTGTGTTTGAGATAATGCCCATGCAGTTCCCCCTTCCTTAACCAACAGATTGAAACTGTTACGCAACATTATTATACAGTATAAGTACACATGAATGATTGCCATTACAGCTTGACATCTCTGTTTCCGGAGGTCATAAATGTATTACAATTATGTGTATATAAAGATGAACAGCATCTATGGAAACAGTAGTTTGAAATGTACAGTAGATACCTGCTCAATAGCGTTTGGATGTTATACAAACACTTTCAGATTATATTCTGATGTTATTTTCAACGGATGGAAGAGAAGAAAATAACACACCAGATACAGTATCTCATAGTACAATAACGATCAGTTTTACAGTTTATATATATATATATATATATATATATATATATATATATATATATATATATATATATATATATATATATATATATATATATATATATATATATATATATATATATATATATATATATATATATATATATATACATACATACACACACACACACACGACAAAATTCAGCCTTTCCTCTTATACATTTTGTGCTGAACATTATAAACAGTATAGGACATTTCATATTGCAAAATTGAACAAGTTATTTCCTGTGAAAAGTAATTTCCTGTTTCAGAAAGTTATGTCAGTAAAACCTAACCTTGTGTCTTTATATCCATACAAAAAAAACAGATTACTGGTTAAAAGCCAAACAGTATTTACAGTATTTAAAAACTGCTTGAATGCATAACCTGCATTCTTCATGAATTTGAGAGGCCCCCTTGACTGCAGCTGGTAGGATTCATGCATTTTCTATGATTGATACCACTGGTTTGGGAATTTTTTTCAGTTAAACAACCTAAAGGAAGAAAATAAATAAAGGTTAAGAAAGTGTTTTGTTGTTACAATGGAAATAGAATGCATTATTGAAAGAAAAATATCCTGGTAAATTGCATGTTCATGCACAGATACATGCAAAAAATATGTCATATATCACCTCCTTTGTAATAATGATCCTTCATTGTGCCACTTGTTCATTACTGCCCAAAACTCGAGACATATATGCGTGTGTGATAATATCATTGTGACCCACACGTTGTCCTTTTTTCATAATACAATCCATCTCTTCTCTGCTGTCCCATAAAATATGCAAAAACCTTCTGTAGTTGTATAACTACTGTTGCATAGCCACCAACGACCACCAAAATTTGTCTTTAAAGATTACATTCCCATGCCAGTAAGGTAAACACTTTGAATTGTTCTCTAGGGCTCACTGAGTCATCTTATTCAAATAATACATTCAAATGTGTTTGAGGTGCCATGTACATTAATCAAAGTGATCCCAATGCTGAATGTTTTTATCTTTTTTATTTCTGCTGTCTTTACCAAACTGCTTTGGAAAACATTAAAGGGTGAGGTTGCTGTTTACAGGAATTGGGTAACAGAGAGATATGCTGTATCCAGACTCCACTGATTCCTCAATTGCAACTGTCCAGATGTGGTGTTTGCTTTCAATGCCAAACCCTAGTTTGCATGTAAAAGCTATTTAGCTGTGGAACAGTCAACACTCTTTGAAATAACACCCTGTAGCTACCTGAGAGGTGAGTCACTGGAGATGGGAGGGGTCAGAAAGCCAGATGGTGAGCATATTGCTTAACCTACTTCCAACTGTTTTTCTTTGCTGTAGGATCAAGAACAGGAAGAGGCGTGACAATGGAAGATCCATTGATAAAAGTTCCATCTTTTTTCCTTTGGCATGGATGGGCTGGAGAAGGCCCAAATGGTCAATAGAGAAAATATTGGTACCTGAGAATACCTGCTTGAAAATAAAATAAAATAAAATAACATGTTGGTGGTGTTTTAGAGCTTATGAAAAGTGAAGGACAGAGGCACTATAATTGTGCTCATTCCCACATTTAGTAGTTGGAATGCTCCAATAAAAAAGAGCGTTAGCGTCTCCCGGCAGGATATTGGTTGATCAAATGGACCCATAGGTGCCCTGATACAGCTCAGATGTTTTTTATGCCTTGACATGGAACTTCAGTTCTGGGTCCAATTGTGAATCATATATTGTACACATTTAAAACCTTATGAGAAGCAATATATTGTTTGTTGAGCAATTTCTAACAGGATTAAGGGCAATAGTATGCCCCACTTACAAGACTACATGTGTGCACTTATAAATCAGGAAACAGTAATGTTGAGATATCTTGTGGGAATTTTTTTTTATATAATTATTTACCAGCTATTTTTAGTATTGGGATACATAGACATCCTCTAGAAAGTACATACAGTCCAATTATTTATTTTTTTAAGTTAACATTAACTAATATCAGTAGTGGTGTAACTTTTTTCCAGTTTATTTTTCTGTTTATTTACCTTTGAAATATTCCTATTCTCATTCTCAGGCTTTAAAACAGGCAACTCTGAGTGGAATACTGACCTATGAACTTTCCCATAACAACAGTCCTGACTCAGTGCCAAGAACAAAAATAAATATTTATATTGGTTTCAGGATTTTAATTTCTCAGACTTTATTTTCACGTTGATTTAGTTGTAGCCTGTTTTTTTCTTCAACAACTTTATATATAGGAACCCTCCTCTTGCCCATAAGAAGCTATATGGGATCAGGTGAGATGCTGTTAATGAAAGATAAGAAGATATTTTATTTCTTACCACAGTTGTTTATCTCATTTGTCACCCAGGGAAGAGTACATCTGTTCACTACTAACAAGAATTACAACCCCTATCTTTACTGTCTGGTAAGGCCCACCTCGTGCTATTAAATGTCCTGAGCCGAAGGCAAGGGCGACTAACATAACGAGAGGGCCTTACCAGACGATAAAGCACTCTTATGAGGGTTCTATTGTATTAGAAAATGGATATGTTAACAAAAAATAACATTTAAAGTTTTTCTGTTGTTTTTTTATTAAAAATATCTAGTAGTCTACATGTGTTAATGCTGGTCTTGCAGTTTGTTCAGTAACTTGTGCTCAGTGAGTTGTTTGTTTGAGAAGAGAGCACCGTCCTGTGTTGTGATATGCCGACAGAACAATGCTGAAAGTAGTCAGACTGTATTCAGTTATTAGATTTCTTGAACTCGTCATTCAAACTGGAGACTAGTTGCTATTGTGGTTACTGTATTGCCGCTGATAGCAAATACAATTCTCGATTAAAAAAAAAAAAAAAGGTATTTGCTATACTAAATTTAAATAAATAGATTGAACGTATAGGACAGTGAGGTTAGCCTACATTCACAGACAATATTCAGAGGGAGTGTTATGTACTAGAACTTCTTTCATCAAGCAGAAAAAAGTAAAATACAGGAATACTGTATTTACATATTTTCAGGTAGATTGAGTTGGAACAGTGATTAAACAGTTTGAACGATAACATTCAAGGTCAAACCAGAGAAGGCAGACCTCATAGTGACCAACCAGGATAAAGGAAATCTCTGATCCATTTTCTAGTTTATAGTAATCCCCGGCTAAACCATATTGGCTCATAGTGGGAGAGGGTCTTGAATTTGAATTGAGTGGTGGAGGGGCTGGGAGGGGCTGGTGGGCTGTGCTGCCTATGCATTTTGATTAGCATGCATTAATGAACATATTAAAATTGGACAGTCTGCTGGTGGCACCAGAAAAAGCATGCTAACCATTTAAGTAAAGATTATTCTTTATTAGCAGAAGATTGTATTAGCAACCTGAAAGTGGGTGGCCTTGTTCTACATATATATTTTTTATTTTTTGCACTGATCAGATGGCATGCACTGAAGATAGAGAAGTCTTTGACAAAATAACAGCAACAAAGATTGTCGCTTTTACACAAGAGGTTTTCAAAATACTCTTCAAGGTCTACTGTGCATCCCCTAAATCCTCCAGAAAAATCTATAATTTCTGTTCCCCCAAAAAATAAGAATTTGTACAATACAAATACTGTAGAATGTTTTTTTTTAATCATATATTAACACAAACATATTGCTGGAAGTCCAATACAGGCCTGCTACCTCATGAATGTATGGTAGTCTGAAGTAAGCATAACATAACATATTCTATAACTGGCCCTGAACTTGGATGCATTTACTGTTGACAATAGCAACTCCTGTACCTTCAACACATAAAAAAGGGAGATTATGCAGTTTACTTTCAGCCTACGTGAATGAGTGCTGGATTACGTGTTTCCTTCTTGCTTCCCATCTGTGATATTTTATGTTCCCTAGTGCAAACCAGATGGTAGACAAAGGCATTCCTACATTTCACACAGACTCTCGTCAGCTACCTACGTCTTTGAGTGCTTGGCAAAAAAAGGGGGTGCCTCTTCCATTGCATGTTGTCAATTAGTCCGGAAACAAATGCTCCAGAAACATCCACACTTTCAAGGGCATCTGCACATAAACCCAATCCTAACCTTAAATCACAATTTCACCCCAGATCTTCAATTTAATCCAAACTTTAACGACTGTATTAGGTTGCAAAATTTCTGTTTAGCTCCACAGTGCTATTCTCTGTACAACGGATGCTCCCAGAGAATTTTGTGACCAACAATGCGCTGTTCAGTGAAGGATTTCTTACTGCATTTTTATCTCCATGTGCAGGACAACATTATGCTGAAGGGGGCTTGCATCATCAACCTTGTTTTAAATTAAATAAAGCTAATCTTGAATATGGCTTTGAGAAAACTCAATTTTCTGCTGTTCAACACCACTGAATCTGTTAATGGCAATAGAACCAGTACTCCACATATGTTGAAACCAGAAAAGAGGAGGAAGAACACTGTACACCTGGGCTTGAATCTGACAGGAGTGAAATGAGTGTGGTGGTCTCAATTTAGTAGGCATTAAAAATAAAGAAAATAAATAATAAAACCGCATACAATTCAGTAACGTTGGCTCTGCAGGTGGGAAGTAGGGAGACTAGAGAGAACTGCCAATCCAGCACTTTTCATCAGAATCAGGATAGTATTTCTTCTACTGTCACAAAGCATTTTTGATGTATTGGTTGATTTATGCCTCAAGCAAGTAGCAATGAAAATATTTTATTCAAATCCTCATAACACTCTGACATGACCCAGGACCAACGATTATGGGAGGCAGTGTGTCATGTGGACAGACCTCTTGGGTCCTCATGGGAGCTAGGAATTTTACAACAGCAGGTATTTGAGTTTAATAGGTAAAATAAAAATATACATTGTTATCACACAGGTTGTAAAACAGCCAAACATAAGGCTATTTGTAAACATTTTGCCCATGGATCATTAACCTGTAACCACAGCTGCTTCAGAAACATTCAGAAAGGAGACGTCCACTTAGTAGTAGAAAATAACATGAACATGATAGCCGACAGGTACATAATACTTTCACATTATAATTTGGCCCATGGCCTTATCCATTGAAGCTCGATAGCCGCCACTATGCTGGCCCAGCTAAGATGAATGCAATACAGTGATTAAGAATGAGTCGGCCAGCGGGCAGGACAAGTGGCACTTGGGGCCACCTTCCCCCAAAATATAAGACTGCCGCCATTTGTTTGCATAGTTAACCATCACCCGTGTTTTCTGAGGACACGAGGGTAATGTCCATTGATAATGTGTAAAATTAAATATGCACATGACCAACAGCCCAGTCCAACGTGATGCAAGATAGAATGATACCTTGTTTTTAATAGTGCATGATGTTTACTTTTTGGTCCTGTCTAGTTAAAGGAGCTAAGACGCTGCCCAGTACTGACAAGCATGATATGTATTTATGATGGATGTGGATGCCAGCGGCAGGACAAGTGGCACTCAGGCCACCTTCCCCCAAAAGAACAAGGCGACCTAAGCCTCCCCACCCTGCAGATCTCAGGTAAGGAAAAAGACCCTACTCACCAGAAATAGGGGGAAACCTTGGTGAATCCATGGCAGAGGGTTAGCCTTCCTCCGGCTTCTAAAATAACCATATCAATAGTCCATAATTAGCCACATAACATTTTTTGTGCCGATAATAAGTCCGGGATATTCTTTCGAATGTAGAGTTCATATGCACCGGAAGTCCATCTCCCATAGCCTTGATTAGGTGTGGAGCAATGTTCCTGGAAGCAGCAGAAGTTGCGGCGCCGATCCTGAACGAATATCTGAGATAGTTGTTGGGAGGAAGCCCAGTGCGAAGGAGACACCGACAAAGGTGGTCACAGAACCAGTTCCTGGTTGCTGGCTGTCGGACGCAGTGACAGATAGCTGAAAAGAGCAGAAACAGGATAAATAATATAATGTGTTTTTGATAAATAAACATGCACGCCTTTCTTTTCTCAGTCTGATTTTGAATGTTTTAAAGGTAAAGAGTACGTGACCTGGGATTGATGATGGAGATCTCCTATGCAGAGGTCTGAGGATAGGTCGAATGACTGGTTCCGGCATGTGATCCACAGAAGGCCAAGACGAACATTGCTTCCAGGAGGGCATCTTTGTATGGAGAAAAGCAGCCTAAGTGTAGAGTGTTGATCATGGATTCCAGGACTTCCTTTGTGATAGGCAACTTGGAAGATGATGGTTTGGTAGCAGTTAGTTGAATCCCACAGAGCAGCATTTGTATCCAAGGAAGATGAGATGGGGGAGGGATAGTGATTCCGAGCAAATGAGTGAAACTCTAGTCCTAAAAGGTATCGGAGTATGGTGGAAAGGGAGAGATTGCGTTTTAAAAAGCCAAAAGTAATGAATTCTATGATGGAAGATTCGGAAGTAAGGCATGAATGTGACAGCAATATTTGATATAAGATTGCCAGCCTGTATTATAAGCAGCTCTCGTGTTTTGTGAGACTGATTGTTTCATGAGATTAACTGCAGATTCAGAGATCTGGATGTTGGGAGATGGTAGGGGGTTTCCTGAAAACAGTGCGTGGAATTTTTGAAAATTAAAACGAGAGAGAGAGAGAGTCAGCGATTATGTTTTATGAACCCGGGACGTGATTTGCTTGGATTCTAAAGTTTCCCAGCACTGAAACCTAGGTGAGCTTTCTCATGAGCTTCATGATTTTAGGGGAAGAGGATCTGCCCTTATTGATAATAGCTACTGTAGAGAGGTTGTCGCAATTAAATGTTTTGACCTTTTTTGACCATTTATGCCCCCAGATTACGACTGCAACAATAATAGGATACAATTCTAACAACGCTGAAGATTGCTCTGTGGAAGGGAGGGACGAGATCTCAGGGAACCAATTCCTGTAGAACCACTTGGAACCTGAGATGCCACTGAAGCCCCGAGAGAGGGCAGCATCGGTATAGAGACGAGAGAGTCTGCAGAAGTAGGTAAGTCATTGTAAAATAAGGAAATGCCGTTCCAGTTGGAGAGGAGGTGGGACCATAGGTTGATATCGGCCCGGCACCCCACATTGATGTTAACATAGTGTTGTAGTTCGAATACGGAAGATGCTAGTTTTAAAAGATAAGAAACAACTGAACGTCCTTGTGGAATGATCCATGTAGCAAAATTAAGATGACCCAGTACAGAGAGGAGTTTGCATTTAGTACAAGATTTTCTGTCCTGAAAGGATTTTAAGACATGTGAAATTCGATGCAATTTGTCTTGTGGGAGACGTGCTTCCATTTTCTTGGAGTCCAGCTCAATCCCGAGGAATTCCAGGCAGGTGGTAGGTCAAAAGGTTTTCTCCTCTGATAGAGGAACTCCGAGTTCGAAAAATGCAGTTCTTAAAATACTAATAGGACGAGCAGGGGGTTGATCCTTAAAGTCCACTAATAGAAAGTCGTCTAATAGATGGAGCATGAATAGCAATTTGAAATGATTTAGTAGAATCCAACACAATGCTTCCGGTAGTGAATTGAAGATGTGAGCACTGCTTCTACAACCGAACGTGAGGCGAACTGAGAAATAGAATTGTTGTTTCCATTGAACTCCAAAGAGATGCCACTGGGAAGGATGAATGGGCATGACTTTGAATGCATCTGTGATATCAGTCTTGGAGAGCCAGGCCCCTTGACCTGCTGTTTTAATAAAATGGATAGCATCATCGATTCTTGTATAGTACAGAGAGAACTGATCAGGGGGAATTAGGTCATTAATGCTGAAAACAGAACTTGAATAAGGTGAGGATAGATCGATGATTAGCCTTTTCTTGCCTGAAGATTTGCGAGTTGCGACCTCCAGTGGACTAATACGGAATGACGGGAAGGGGGGTTCAGGAAATGGGCTGATCATGAAACCTTTGGAAGTTTCTTTCTTGAGCAAAATATCAACAGAATCGGGATCGTTTAGAGCAGATCTTAGATTACTGCAAAAGTGGGAAACAGAGGGAGGAGTGGGAAAGCCATTGTTCAGAACTGAAAAAATATAACTAACAAAAACTCTATCTGGGTGATCTATGAGAGCAACCACCATCACTACTATATTAATGGGGGTGGACGGAAGGTTTAGTCATTTCTGTGCAGACGCAGTGTGGACACGTCTGGAACAGACACATTTGCTGTGGCTATCGCCGCAGAAACTACAGATGTGGAGAAAAGTACATGGAGAATATGCACAGACGTTCACATTAAAGTTATTGCAGATTTGTCTCCCGACAGAAAATAGAACCTGCCTCCCTCGTTTGTCGTTAGATTGGGCTGGGTAAATGAGCAGAAAAAGATTATGAGGAACCCGTTACTGGTGAGGTAAATTAACTGAAAACTGAGGTTGGAAGGAACTACAGCTTGGAACTTCTGCCAAAACGTGGGATTGCATTTGCTGATTTAAAGCGGATTGGGCTGAAAGGGGGCATAGTTTAGTTCTGTGAAAGCTGGAGCTGCAACCCAAACAAGTGAAAACTTTCAGGCCGCGAAGTGGTGACAAAACAGCTCATTGTCTAAGATACCCCAGTAAACTCTGATATTAAATTGTTCCAGAATTGCAGCAGCCTTAGCTGAAAAATAGCTGAAAAAAACTTGTGATAGTCGTAAAAAGCTGAACCTCTATATCTCATAGACAAATCGGTCACAAGTTTAAGATAGATGTCCAACTCCTGACAGCGCACAGGGAATGCGTCACAGAGAATGCAGACTAAATGCAGTAACAAATTCTGCCAAAGTAAGTTTTTTGAACAACTGGGGTTCTTTGGATTTTTTAAAATTTTTTTAAAATAATTTAGTCGTTGCCAATTAGTTTTTATTATTTTCTCCCCAATTTGAAATGCCCAATTATTTTTAGGCTCAGCTCACCGCTACCACCCCTGAGCTGACTTGGGAGGGGCGAAGATAAACACACGCTGTCCTCTGAAGCGTGTGCTGTCAGCCGCCCGCTTCTTTACACTCTGCAGAGTCAGACTACAGGGGTCGCTGGTGCGCGGTGAGCCGAGGACACCCTGGCCGATCTAACCCTCCCTCCCCGGACGACGCCGGCCAATTGAGTGCCCCCTCACCGAGAGCTCCCGTCCACGGTCGGCTGTGTAATAGCCTGGATTTGAACTCGCGATGTCCAGACTATAGAGCGCATCCTGCACTAGCGAGTGCTTTTACTGTATCGCCGCCCGGGAGCCCCCTCTTTGGATTTTTTTTTAAAACAATGGATACTTCTCCGCAGTCCAACACTCTGTTATCATGCACCTCGAGGGAACAGATAAGCAAAATAACAAAATACCTTCTTGAATTTGTGTACGCCGTTTACTAAGGCTGGCCTGGGCAGCAGGGATGCTGGATTGTGGGAATCGGAGCTGGCTACTGCTGTAAAAAGATTATAGATGGAGCTGGCATGAATGGGGGACTTTAAGATGATTTCGAGGGAATCCGACCCGGACTGGGGAGCTTGAACGGTGGAGGCCTCGCCCACTGGAGATGAGACCGGAGGCTTGGAGGTTGATGCTTCGAATTGATTTAGCAAGGAAATGAGATCCTCGCAGGAAGCACCAGCACTGTAAGAAATGTTCCTGGAGTACAGAGTATTGAGAAGCCGAGGAATGTTCAATGACTGATATTTCCTTTTTTTTATTGGTGCAGTGCGTTGAAGAGACAGCCAAGACCTTTTCTTGCGGCTAGGTCAAACTGGAGTGGCTGGGTTCTCAGGAGCCGAAATTTGACTTTCAGATCGAGGAGTTGAATCCATAGTGCCAGATAAGCGTACCAAACAAAGAAATGACAGGGGTTTGTGGGCAGAGAGACCTATTTAACTGGTTAAACTGGTAACATATGAGATTGATGGGTGGAGTCTCCGTTCGGAAACACAAGTTTCCAATTTGTGTTCTTGACTTAAATACAGGAGTCCCTATCCACAAAACTTTAGGATTGTTTTAAGGAATCTTTTATAAGGACTGTTTTTTGAAGAGTGTTTATAAACATTCTGTGAGGTTTAAAGGTGCTTTTTAAAAATTAACATTTCTACCCCCCTCTAAAACAGTTAAAATAGCCAAAAACGTTCATTAATATAATCCTTAGCACATTTTTGTCAGAATGTATATTTGCACTATAATGTAATATTGCTACAGTTCTCTTTTAAATTTAAATGTGTAATTCAGATAAAAAAATGAATAGTATGCCAATTGATCATTTCACACTGAAATATGTATCTCATTCCCCAGTTTTCTCTTTTTGTTTCTCAACCTACCCTTATAAAAGTGTCCCATCGTAAAAGCACAGCAAAATGTAATAAATCTCAATGAGATCATGTTTAAGCATAAGTAAGCAGAGAGGTATGTTACAGTATATTAAAAAATATGACAAACCAGGATGAACTATGGTAAATATATGGTTACCATAGTGTACTGTGGTATGCTATGCATTTACAATCATTTACCATTTGTTGCTTTGGTTTTTAATATACTTATGTGACAGAAATTGAATGATTTTTGGTGGTAAATCTCCTTTCCGACCTGTGAGGGCGCTAAGTAACGGGAACAGAGTACCCTGGAGTGTTTGGCCTGACACTTCATTCCCAGGGTTAAAAGGAAGTCGGTCATCTATAAAGGGGGCGGAGCTTCGGTGCACTAACTCATCGACCTGGAAGGGAAATGATGTGGCAGCCGCGGATTGGAGGAGCGGTTGAAATCGTTTACCAAGGGGTCATGTTTGACATTACAAATAGGGGACGAAGCAGCGTAATCTGTTCCTTCAGTTACGGTTACGGAACGACCCGGAAGGACCAGTATTATGAAATATATCGTGAGAGTTTTGTTTGTTTTGCCAAAGGCCACTCATTGTGGACTTGTGTTTGTGTTTGTGTTTGTGTTACGTGTGGGTGAATAAGAACAGGACTGTTTATTATTTGGGAACCAAACATGGATTTAAACAGAGCAATACACGCCGCTGTATTGCCTGTTAACATTGTTTATTATTTACTGCTGTTGCGCCATCAAGCAATTGAATTACAAACCATTAAACAACATTGCACCTGGATTATAATCGTCTGCCTGTTTATTGATCACCTGCACCTGCACACTATTAACCACTTTGCCACAGCTTATCACACATTTTTGAGCTTTTACCATGTTCTCGCTATGCTTTAATACACTTTCATACACTTTTACCATTGTCAACCTTTTTGAAGCTCCCTTATGTAAAAAAAAAACGGTGGTATTGCTTGAAGGCATTTTTTTACAGCCTGATTTTGATCAGATTTTAGCAAGAAAACACATTCCTGAGCAGATTCCTGAACAAAAACATTCTGTCCTCTACAAGATATAAATAGTTTTTCCATTTTTGAATTGGAAAGAGTAGCTTATTACTAAAGAACTGTCTATGTAGTATAATTAAAACCACAGCTTCTGTCCCACAGAGTGTTTTATTTCCTATAAATCATAAATTATATTAAAAAATAATTCTCATTAATATAAAAAATGTTTTCTGTTTTCATCCCTTAAAAACATAAGATCACCATGAACAAAAAACAATTCATATTGTATGAGAACATTACCTTTTAGCCTTCTTCATTTTTACAAAAAAAAGGAGCGTATATTAGAAAATTATTGACCCGAGGGAAGACTATTGTTACCGACAGGGGGCTATAATGCCCAAAACCGCAGGAGGTAACAATAGTCTTCCTATCCATGTAACTGAGATGGATTTACCTGCTCACTGGTAAATCCATCTCAGTTACATATGTGAGCAGGAGGATGATGGGAAATGTAGTTCTGAGAGGTCCATGCGGGTACATGGGAAGCCATCTTGAGGCAGGGAATGCAATTTAAAAGTTTAAAAAGTGGTCAAAAAAATAAATATGAAATTAAAACAATGCACACACCTTATGTAAACAGTTGTAGCAACAGATGGGAACATGTAACACAGTAAAATAAAAAGGTCCTTATGTACCCTTTAAACTGTTCTGTGTTATAGAACTGATGATGCCTTATGCAGTGTAGGATATTGAATGCTTCCTATTAGCTGACTCTGAGACTAATATATTCATCCTCTATTACTTTGTTACTTCCTCTTTATGGCTTACAGGAAACGTATCCTGCTCCAACAACTACCTTCCTGTTCTCACTAACAAATGGAGCCAAATTGCTTTGGGAGGGAAACCTCCACAGCTCAGTGCAGTTCCTGTTAAACAGTGATGAAAGCAGTATAACTTCTTTTGATTAGAATTCAAATTTGTGGTAGGAAAATGCAGTGTTAGAATAATAAGAGAAGTCCATTGATAGTCTAGCTATCTTTATAGAGCACTAGAGAAAATCATTTTACTAAAATACATTATGCAAAGAGTACCAGGAAAGTAATGCTTGTTTGTGTTTTGTTTACATTTTGTATGAATAATTAGCCACTTCCTACCGTGCAGATCAGGTGCTTAGTGAGGACTCACTGCAGTGGGGTGGTACATAACTACTCTTAACATGTATATAATAATCACACTGTTCAAAACCAACATGAAACCGTCCCAGAGAAGGAGGGGCTACTGTCTCGAAAGCCCAAGAGGGAAGAACTGCCGTCCATAGAAAAAGGCCCACAGTCATGCTGCCCTCACCAAGCAGTCTACAAGCCACCTGCACAACCACTGTCCGCACGGCAAACATTTGCATGCCCAGCATTCACGTGTCCTGGGCCACTGCTGCCAGAGTGCCCGCTAGCGTCGCCAACTGTGCGGTTTTAGACCGGACAGTCCGGTTTTAAAACTTGCTGTCCGGTTATGCTTTACCACCCTCCTCTGTGCATTGTTATTTATTATATGACAATGGAATTGACTGCCCCACTTACTTCTATAAGGACTCCAGGTAAAATCTTATGAATTACCAACTCAGTACAGAACCAGAATATCCTGCGACAAAAATATAAAAAATAAGTGAATTGATGGAATATTATTGGATCTTTTATATGTAGCATTGCTGTAGTGTTTTAGGACCTGAGTAAGTTTATTGCCCTATCAGGTGTGCGCTATGTATACAATTCTTGTTACCATTATCACCTGGTGAGATCGGATTATTGCCAGGTGAGAATATTATTATGTGAGAATACTGAAGGTAAACACTTCTGATGATGACTCATGGAACACTAAAACCATCCTGAAGAAAACACTGCTGTGAGGGAGAAATGTGTAGAAAACAGGAACAGGTGGCAACCCTAAACGTAAGATTTATGTCGCTTGTAACCACATTTTTGTGCTTAATTTGTGCTTTGTTCATTATCTGCTTTCACAGCTAACTCACCAACAAACCAACTTGGTCATCTTTTTCTCCTACTGTAGCATTTCAAGGGCCTCATTCACTAAAGGGTGATATTTTTCCCTTTTTATTGCAGGTTAACTGCCTTATTCATCAAAGTTTTTGCTGGAAAAATTATCACATGTTAAAAGCACTTATTCGTCTGCTGTTTGAATTGTATGAATGTAAAGCAGGTTCACTGCTGGAACAATAGAGGAGCTGAATCTGTTTTGAAGTGCTGCAGGAGTCAGTTTTGTGTCTTGTGGGTTTAATAAGAAGCAGTGGGGGACCTGATTCTATATTTAAATGATGAACAAATCAGGCCTACTGTACTACAATGTTAGTAGTGAAGCCATTCAAATGCAGTGGAGAGTCAGTTTTCCATGGGACTGTTTCATTACTGGTACAGTAAGAAAGAGAATGTTACTTTCTGAAGTGGTTTATTGATAACCGTCACAGGAGTGAATTGTAAACTTACTTTACTTTCCCAGTGATTACATTATAGGCATACTCCCCAGTTACATGGAATGGCGTACCTATGCTCTAAATACATAGTTTGTGAATAATCATCACAAGGCAGTTGATATTGGCTCTTTTAAGCCATCTGGCTTTACCAGCAGATATGCAGATGCTCTCCAAAAAAACAACAACAAAAAAACTCAATAATCAGTGAAAAAACAGCTCGACCTACATTGGTCCAACCTGTTGATTATAACAAGCTTATCTTCAAGCACAAGTTAGTAGGCTGAAGGTAGTGTAAACTATTCTCCACATGTGTGGTGACTCACCAGCACTCAATGTTTTTCCTGACCAACAACACCACATTCAGAAATGAATCAGTGGCCAGCTTGTTCCAGTGAAGTCCCAATAGTCTGTACATGGTGCATGGCCATTGGTACAATAGTACTACAAAACATGACCACAAGGAGTGCACCCTCGTACCTTTCCCATCAAAGAGTAAGTTTGTTTTTAAAGATAACAACCCATAACTATCAATACACTCAGTGGTAGTGTATGTAGAAACACTGAAAATAAACTAAACAGTGGCAGATCAAAAATTATTTAAATCATTTAAACAGACTTCTTCATAATATTTTCAATATTAACAGTGGCAGTATAGATCTTCAGCTGTTTAGATCAATTGAGTAGACTCCTATGTGTTAAAATGTAATTATTGACAATTCAAAAACAATTAAAAGCAAAGACTATACACCATATACCCCACGGGCCTGCGACAGAATAGCCAGACTTTACAATCACAATAAAACCTGAACATCCAAATGTGTAAACCACTGAAAACAAATTAACAAACAATTTCAGGGCATTTTGGTCCTTCCAATCACAACTCTTGATTCAACCTCGTCCTTAATTATTAAATTGAACCAAATTCAATTCTTACCTGGTCTAATATTTTGGCAGGGAGTGTATGTGCGAAGGACACCATGTCCTTATGGAAAAAAGAGCTCAGGCAATGGAAACTTCAACTTGAAGGATTCAGAACAAGGAATAACTTACTCCCTTATTTGGAACTATAATGTCAGACAAGGTTTGACATATTTCTATATTCTTATCAGGTGTTTGATATGACTAATATCATTGTAAGGACCTAGGTTATGCTGATAATAAGTATCCATTGATGGAAAAATGTGTGTTGCTGATGGGGGGGTGTATATTGTATATATGGCTCCATAGCCAAACCATGTTCAGCACTTCATTTTCAAGACCATGGAACCTCAGAACATAGTTACAAAATGTCTGGACTTATGTTGGTCACTTTGAAAATTGTAGATGCTCTGTCAGAAATCTTGAATCTCTGTCCTGTCAATTACTATCAGTTATCCAACTGATGCCATGGGGAACAAGTTCTCATGTATGAAAACAACCTCTCTAGCAGCTTCAGTGATCCTAGGTTTGGATGGTAATGTGCTTTATGTGGGAGGTCCAAGTTCAAAACATGCTCGATTGAGTCTCCCATCCTCAGGATAGTATAAGAAGCACTTAATAAAATCCTACTCCCTCTTTTCAAAGAGGAATTCATAAGTGCTCTCAGTATACGAGACAGAGGAGGAAAAAAAGCTGATGTAAAACAACTGTCCCATCTGAGGGATGGTGTTGGTGTTAAACGCTTCTTGGTGGACATCTGTTTGATGCTGCTGCTGAAAAAAATAGATTTTCCTTCAGATACAAACACTTTCAGACTTCAGTGACTTACAGATGAAGTGATAACTTACCACCCTTCAAGCATAATCTTGTCAGTGCGTTAGCCTAGGTATTCTTTGTATTCACCCTAGTATAACATGATCTAGTGGCGGCACTAGGATTTTATTAACCTGGGGTCCATTTTACATAAACATAAGAATGCTGGTAATTGGAATATATCGTTTTCCGAAAAGTAAGTTTTTGGAAAACACCACCTAGAATATTCCAATAGTATTCCAAAAACTAATATAATTGGAAGTTGGAAGAACAACTGTTTTGTTTTGTTATGTTTCCATTCCAATGTATCTCCATAGATCAAAATGTTCCGGTATTTATGAAACCTTTGCTAAATTGACACTTGCATCGAAATTGGCTAATGCTGTGTCACATGACTAATAATACAGTAGTACTTTTTGTAAATATTACAGACTAGCAACTTCATTTTCTTATCATACAAAGATTAACAAAACAATATCTAAAAAGCAGCAATACACGAGGAGAAAGGAAGGTATGACTGTTTTATAAGTTTTGTTTGGCAGGTTATAGAACGGCGTCTTCTGTGAGGGTGGTAATAAAAATCAGGCTAATGATGCACATAATGGGAACCAAGGGATAGTCCAAGGGATACTTTTCTGTTTTGTGGTGTATTTATTTTTCCAAAACAAAAAATCAATAAAAGAATTATAAATTAATATCTTATTCCAGTCACCGATCAGTTGGCGCAGATTTATATTATTAATTTAAATAAAGTAATAGTATTTAATCAAAATAAAACTCCATTATTACAAGTATAGTTGTTCACACAAAAATTGCCTATACCATTGGAGCAGCAAATTAATTCTAGCTAGGTAAAATGCATTGAGAATGTACAGTATCATATGTAAGGTACAGTAGCTAATATGAAGAGAAGGATGAGCTGTTGCAAGGAGTGGACAGTTTGCACACTCTGAGGAATTAAAACAAGAGAGATTTACTGGATAATAATCTGTTGAATACAGCATAAGAATTTGCAATTTAGCTAAATTAAAAATACTTGATAATTTATGCCTGTTTTTACTGCAGATTGAACCGAGACCTGTCTGTTCCCATCATACTCACTAGTGCATATGTGCAAATGCTCTAGGTTTTCTGAAAAATTTATCTGACTTTTAATTGAATTATCTATTCCAAGACATGTAAACACAGAAAAGTGTCTGTGAAAGGGTAGCATTGTGGCCCAGGCTGGTAAATTGGAAGCAAGCAGACCCAGAGGCAGAAAGCTGCAGTTTAGTGTGGGCGCATACTTTTATTAACAAAACAGGAACAAAAACAAACACAAGATTTAATCAAACACAAATCAAAACCACACCTAAGCTGCGCTATCACGGTGCACAAACTGTAGCTCTCAGCCTTTGCCCTAAATTAACTCTACAAATAAAGGATCTTGCTCCGGCTTGATTGACCATCAATTAATCAATCAAGACCCAGCCACATTCCGAACATGGATTTGGCAGGACTGGGATTTTAACCCCAGCTCCCAAACTTACATTCAACATATTTAAATGTACATATTAAAGTTACCTAAATAAAAACACACTATTTACATATGCAGGCCCTCAGCCCTGAAAGAGTGTCATTTTCAGAAAGACTATTTTCTGATTCAGTTTTCTGAATACATTAGTTTTCTGGACTTACCAGAACAAAAGGGTCTCACTTGGCAGAATTGATTGTGAAAAGACTAACCGCAACTGTTACTATAATGCAGTTCCCGTAATTTAATGTTTTATAATAGCAATACAATACTGATAAGCACTGATTCTCCACTGACAGCTAAGATTTATCTTTAATTCCCCCTATTAGAGTAAAATATATATATTGTACCGACCTGGGGGTTTACTTTACTACAACGGGACATAATTGTGTGTTCACAGAGATCTGTAATGTTCTTTGGCCCAGAGCCAAGTTAGTGTTCAGTGACCCCAGAAGCGAGAGAATTTCCACCCATCATGAGCTCAGCTTGCAGAACGGAGGGACCCCACTAGGGCTTGCCACTCCAATGTGGACGCCCTGTCATGTCACCCCTGCGCCAGAGAGGACTGCAACCACTGCCCTAAGAGGGAGGCCCGGAAGAGGGAGCTGACGAAGGCTGAGCCAGGAGAGAGCCACGACGGGAAAAGAGCTGGGAAGAATTGGCGAGTGGGGCTGTGGGCAATCATTTGTCGGGAGCTGGCCACAGTCGGGGCCAAAGAATGGAGGTGGCAGCAGGAACAGGATCCTGAACTTCACGTCCTACAGTGGCTGGTGGACCAGTGGCGGTCCCCCTGGGAAGAAGTGGCTTCGCAGCCCCCAGTGACAAAGAGCCTGTGGTCACAGTGGGCTGGACTGGACATCCGTGCTGGGCTTCTGCAATGCCAATGGAGCCAGCTACAGGGGAGTTGAGGTGGCAAGCTGTGGTCAGCCAGATAATGCGAGAAGATATGCTGAAGGCCCACCACAGCACCTCCGGCACTGGGCACTTCAGGGTCACTAAAACCCTGCACCTGGTTCAACAGGGGTTCTACTGGAGACTATTGCCACTGCTGCGACAGCTGTACTGCCCGTAAAGAACCCATGGATCGGTCTCCATGGCAGGTCCATGGAGAGGGTTGGGGTCGACATCTTAGGCCCATTCCCCTGCTTAGACAAGGGGAAACGATTCCTCCTGGTTGACCTTGTTTACTTTACGAAGTGACCTGAAGCTTATGCGCTGCACGATCAGGAAGCTGAAGCACTGCTGGAGGGGTTCTTCAGCCGATTCGGGGTCCCCCAGGAGCTCCTCAGTGACAAAGGGTGGAACTTCTATTTTGACAAATCTTAATTATGATGACCTGTTAATGGAAAATCTAAACCAGATGTGGACGACCCCCCTTCACCTGCAGAGCAATGGCTTCTTTGAGCAGCTTAACTGCCTGCTCGACATCCAGTTAGCCATCACCACCACCACTCACCAACATGACTGGGGCACCCAGCTTGACAGGACTCCACCTCCTGCACCCCCGCATTCTTAATGTTAGGCTGGGAACTCCACACCCCTGCCAAGATGGTGTTTGGCCGCCACGCACCCCTACGCTGAACCACCGGACCAGAATATGCCAGGCAATTGCAGGGCTGCCTGGAAGTGGCCCTCAGCTTTGCCAGGAATCAGTTGCAGCTCTCCACTTCACAGCTGGAGAGCTGGTCTGGGTCTACAGCCCTCAACGGGAGTGGAGCCCCTGCCCCCAGCTGGATAGCCACTGGCTAGGACCTTGCCAGATCTTAGAGCACATAGGGGAGGTTGTCTACAGGATCGATCACCACCCAGAGGATGGAGGATGGTGTTCCATCGTGATCGGTTGCCCGCTACCAGGGACAGGACCCTGTGCAGCCTGACTCGGCAGCACCTGCCTCCCCCTTGCCTGACAGTCCTCCTCTGCCACACTTCAGTCCCTGCCCTCCCTTACCAGGGAGTCCTCCTCTGCCTGGACCCAACAGACCGCCATCTGCAGACACAGGGAGCCCTGGGTCACCTGGGCAGCCAAGACCCCGATGCTAGCACAGACCTGCATGTCATTTTCGGGACTTTGTTGAACTCCTCAGGGGTGAGGGACCTTAAGGGGGAAGCTGTGTAATGACCTGCTTTACTACAACAGGATATAAGTGTGTGCTCACAGAGTTCAGTGACTCCAGAAGCAAGATAATTTCCACCAATCATGAGCTCAGCTTGCAGAACGGTTGGACCCCATTGCAAGGAAAAAAGGGATTGACACTTTGCAGAACGAGGGATTGGTGGGTGATGTGCTGGGGGTGTGGATTGGACAAGGGAATACTACGTTGCTCAGCTGTTACTGTACTACTCTGTTGAAAGCAGCATGCTTTATTTGCTGAGTATAGAATCCCTTCCTGCAATAAACAATGTGTTACGTGTATTGACTTTACAATGGTCAGTATTGGTGTTTATTATTATTATTATTATTATTATTATTATTATTATTATTATTATTATTATCATCATCCTCTATTTTGCCTGGTTAAGATAAGGAACTGTACCCTTACTAGATGCACTAAGCACTTTTTAAATATGAAATATTGCAGTTTGTAATTAAAATGACTATTTTGACAAATCTTAATTATGATGACCTGCTAATGAAAAATCTGTAATTGATCACTTGCTCGTGAATTGAAAATTTGTGGTCCTCTATAAGGATTTTGAACAATGTGTTGCTGTTCCTTTTAAAACGTGCTGTCAAATTGTCTACTGTGTGTTTTTTTCGTGACACCGTTTGCCATATTTTAGATATGTATCTGAATAAAAGAACCTGATAAATGATCTAATATTTTGTTCTGTGCTTTATCACACTGAACTGGTGTAGTCTGGCTACATAACAAAAATACCCCCTCTGCGTTCCTACCCCCTTTGTTGCAGCCCCTCTGTCCTGCCAATAATATCAGCCAATTTCCCTTTTTATACCCTGTCATGCCCTTAGTCTCTGTCTTGAATTTTTTGCTTCCTCCAGCCTCCCTTCCTCCCTCCACTATTCTTCTCCACCTTTGCAACGGTTTCTCATCTGGAGGCAAGTGAAGCTCACTTCCCAACGTTAGAGTCCCATATGTGCTGGCCTCGTCCTCCACCAGTAGGTTCTCCGCGAGCCAGAGGAGACCCCTAGCCCAAATCTATTATAACTCTTTTCCATTTCCCCATTCTCTCCCCACTAGGTTGCCCTTGGGGGAAGTAACGGTTGCTTCCCAGCCTTAGAGGCTGATTGGTTTGGTCTCACCTCCGCAAGGGCGGCTCTCCACAAGCCAATGGGAAACCATGTACGCCTTCCTGTCGCAAAGCACTTCTCTCCTATTCTCAATTACCGAGGCTCTTCCTCCACGCAACCCTTGCTCTTGCCCCGTGAACTAAAATTGTTGGGACACCAGAATGTAACTAAGCATACAGTTTCACTATATTCAATAAGGAAGAGCTTGATTGGTTCAGACAAATCCAAAATATGGGCTAGCATTCAGCCACAAGAAAGCCACCTTTCTTCAGGAACTAAATCACTGTACTGCGCATCAAATTGTTGTCTGACAAATATCAATAACTGTGGGATATCATTAATATCCAGGTTTTTGTACTGCATGTTTTTTTTTTTTTAATTTTTTTATTATTGTAGTAGGTTAGATAATCTATATCTGAATGTATGCTGGCTTCCCATACAACTGCCCACGTGAGTCAACAGATAAAAATCATACATGGTAAGCAAATATATTTGAACAGGCATTAACTTCATAAGTGTAACACAATTGCACTTCTAACAGAGTTTCCATTGAAATTTAGTAAGGTCATTGTTTTTGCCATGCTGTTCAGAACTCTCTCTTTGGGAAACAACTGCAAAAGGCCCTAAGATAGTAACAGTTTATGACTGACGAAGAAAATATATATATTTGCTGTCTGATTAAGATGTACCAGAAAGTGAGATTTTACTTTCATTTTAATTGGCCACAAGAATCAAACATAAGCAACCTTAGCAAGGAAGTGAATCTTGTTTCCATGTTTACACATCTCTATTTCTTGATTAGATGAGCAAAAGCTTTAGAATAATATTTATTTTCTTTTAGAAATACAGGTTGTCTGTTGTCTCCAATGGGTATTGCCACCTCAGAAAAACAGCTGTAGATTACAACTACTTGTCCAGGAGAACTAGTACATTATTGCATAAAACCAGTTTTTAGGAGTCAGTTTCAAAAGTCAGGCAGTGACTTTTCCCTGAGGTCAGTGTGACCTTGCTTTCTTTTGATAGTGATTTTGCTGATTGGGTGGTGCTATAGGCTGAAGGTATTTGATGTGATCAATTCTACTGGCTTTATGAAGGTGGTATGATTGTTGCTGTGGTTACCAGCTTCCACTTTGAGTTCTGTGAAATCAGAAGCTGTACAGTAAGTATGTATTGAAAGTTAAGTTGACATTTTGTTAGAAATGCATTGTTAATACAGAGAACTGAAAGCAACTCAATGACACAGATAGAACGAGAAGGCTAAAGAAAATGAAGAATATAAAAGAAAAGGAAAGGAAATGCATTTTTTTTGTCTGAGAGCTGTGTCTGTCTTTCTTACCACTTTTTCTCACTATCTGCAGGCAGTCATTATTAAGGAAGCAACTGAGCATTTCTAGAGTGTATTGAACTGTATAAGGAATCGACTGCTCGTGTATAATATAATATTTATCTGATTATTAAAATGTTACGTTTATTGATTACTTTTCATTTTCATTTAAGGGGTATATCTCTATACATAGATCCTTGCAGGCCTATTTGTATTTAATTATTTGAGTACAAACAGTCTGTCTGTCAGTTAGTGACATCTACAGTTTTTCCCCACTCTATTAACATTATAACATACATTCAAACATAATGCCTGTAATCCTGCCATAAATAGAAAAAGCACAGCTTTGTGTTTCCATGACAACTGTATGCAGATTAAATTGTTCTGGTCACATATTGTGTAGTTGTATAATACAGTTCTTGCAAGCTAACAAAAAAGGATAGGACTCACATGAGGGGTGTCTCTTATTGTATGAGAGGTGTCTCATTGTATACAGTAAGAGATATCCTGTAGTTTTGACCAGAGGCTCAAACTATCTACTCAAACTGTTCAACTAGGAGGCTGTGTGGTCCAGTGGTTAAAGAAAAGGGCTTGCAGCCAGCAGGTCCCCGGTTCAAATCCCGGCTCACTCACTGACTCGTCGTGTGACCCTGAGCAAGACATTTAACCTGCTTGTGCTCTGTCTTTCAGGTGAGATGTTATTGAAAGTGACTCTGCAGCTGATGTGTTGTTCACACATCCTAGTCTTTGTGAGTTGCCTTGTATAATGGTGTCTGCTAAATAAACAAATAATAATAATATTATATCTCTTCCAATAAGAGACACCTGATACTTCACGATTAAACTTGTCTTGGAATTATTACCCAAACCAAAGCTTCCCTTTCTGAGGCTCACATTTCTGTACAATACAGTAAAAAAAGATTTAAATTTACAGATTTATTTGTTAGACACACAGATTTTAAAAACTGAAGTATTTTTTTCCATATTTAATAGGCATATTGACTTTAAATGTTGAATTGTGATACCTGTTTTTAATATTTTTAAATGATATCTGAAAGTACATATTTAAAAACTTTTTTTTGTTAACAGTTATGTATAAATGTATATTATTTGGTTAAATCTAGGAAAAATTACGTGATTTAAGTTAAATCCAGAAAAAAAACACCTGGTAAATATTTGTGCTTTTTTATTTTTTATTTTTTTATTTTTACACTTGGCACTCCATACAAATACTGCTCAGCCCTTTTGCCCCAGAAAACCGCCTGTGAAAATACCCACTGATCACATGAATAAAACTGCCATTACAAAGAAAAAAAAACATTTTACATTTACGTTTTTATTTGTTCTGTACTTTTCATTCTTCCTCAACAAACTGTATTAACCAGCTACTGTATAATACATCCTGGCATTTTGTAATAGTAGCTTGAAATGAAAGAGGACAGTGCAGTACTTACAGTTAAATGTACAGCTATGGCCAAAGGTTTTGCATCGCCTAGAATTTTAGGATTGAGACACAAAAAAAGTAAAAACAAAACTATATGAACATAATTTAGATATTGCATTTAACATCATGCAATCAAAGAAACTACAAAATGATATCGCAAAAGTCTACCGGAAGCCATAATAGTAGTATTTCATGTTAGATTTCGAAATGTCACATTTTTTCATTTGTGTCCATTTTTCATTAAGTATATGGAAAACTAAAAAGTGGTGTATGCACCATAATTCAGTATGTTAACGTAACATTATTCAGCAGCTGCATTCAACTTTATGAAGCAAAATTATATAATTCTATAGGGTAATGCAACTTTTGGCCATAGATGTAGGGCATAAGCCCGGTACTAATATTTTCTAATATACAACGGCTCCTTCCAGATATGTGCAAATGCAATAGGATACCTTTTTTTAATTATCTTAATGCCAAAGACACTCCATATCCTCAGGCTCACTCCTTATTAGAATCCTCCTTATAGGAGCATGGCAATCAGATTGACAAGTATTGTTCTCCAACTACAACATAAAGTTAAAGTAACAGGGAACATTGTTGCTTATGTTTTAAATCTATCACCCCTAGAAGGTTTTACAGCTACCCAATGTCCTGGTTATTGTTGGTTGTCCTGTGGGATTGTATTGAATGCACCTCAAGTCTAGAGAAAATGATCTGGAGGTGTAATATAATATTCTATAACTTTGTCTTTTCTTTTTTTCCTTTTTATAAAAACAATTAACATTTTGTGGTGATTGGAAATAAATGAACAATTCATTTTCAACAGTATTTTATTTTAGGACTGATGGGTAACAAACCTTGCTGTCTAAGAGGTAGGGCTGCAGACTGTGGAAGGGCTAGATCACTGTTTAATAGAATGGCTTGTGGGGAAGAAAACGGGTTAAAACCTGAACACAGAATATACTTCTAATATCTATTTTTGGAACATGTTTTATATATATAGTTAAATTGAAGACTGTTCGTATGCAGCTGTATTGGTGCTGAACATATTGTTGTACAACAATGGAAGGATTATCCACCCGTTTGACTGCCATGGATGTAAGTAAATAAAACGTATTGTTTCTGAAGTTTGAAAAGTCTATTAGCCTGGAATTATTCTATACGAAATAAGAAATTAAACTAATATGTGAAGCATAGTAACTGGATGATGCGTCGTAATGTATAACTATAGGCAACCTACTACAAACTCTGAAGTGGTACATTTGTTTATTAAGAAGCCACCTCACATTCCATATTTTATTCATTTGTCCTGGTGATGTACAGTATTTTGAGCTTGTAACACATCTTCTTGTGTTACAAGTACTGCTTGTACCAAAATCTCCACTCCCATATTGGTAAATTTTCAGTTTTCACTTCTGAGCATCCTCATCACCATGGCTATACCAGGCTGAGGTTTTTGTGTGCCATTCAGTTTCTTTTGGCATGTGTAACCTACACACACAGGGTTGACCAAACCCGGTATTTACTGTGAGAGGTGTGAAATTCTCCACTGCTAATTGCTGTGAGGGGTATTTAAATTGGTTGAATGTGGAATCACCAGCTTTACCTAATTAGTCTTACAAAATAGGTCATTATTTTGACGCTGAGTGCGGCCGTACTGAACACGCACATTACGTGGCTTTTTGTGGCCGGTTTTTCCCCTTTATAAATTTGGGCCTCTATTTCTCTCTATATTTATTTATTTATTTATTTATTTACTGTATACTAAGGCATTGAGAAAACAGTGCACACACATGCAGAGGGTCCCCATAATCATGTAATAATTGCACAGAAACCTGAAAAATATGTGTATGAAATTAAGAGCTTATAGGATACAATCCAAAAGGTCAGATGGTCATTATCAGCCAACAAGGGGCCCCATTTTTTGATTGAGGTCCATAAAAAATAGGGTCTGAGTCATTATCATATTAAAATTGGCACAGATCTAAACAACTGTGCAATATACAGTAGGGAAAAAATAAGAATCACCTGTGGTGTGATGCAGCTAAGACTGCCAAACCTGTAAACCTACAAACCAACTGCAGTACACAGAACGGCAATGCTTACGTCAATCAAAAGTAATAAATATATATATTAATACAAAAACTAAAACCATTAGGAATTGCATGACTAAATCTTAAACAGTAACGAATAAATGTACCTGTGCTTTAGGAAAAACACATGGCTAGTTAAATACCATGTAATGACATCCCTTGTCACCTTATCAAAGTAAATACCTTTTCCATAAAGATTATTAGTAAACTTGTATTGTATGATATAAAACATTGTAACAATATAGTGTGGGAATAAATTAATTCTAATGGAAGAATTCAACAGAATGTCAGGATACTCAAGCAAGGTTACAGTTTTATCAGTGTTGGCACAGTGGCTTAATAATCAATTTAATTTTAAGCATGATAAAGTACAAGTCGTAATGCATTACAGATCTCAAAGATGTCATCCTGAACTATGGAAATGGAGTTTGAATGAAATCTTCAGTAGAGGTGAATCCCAAATTATATACAGTAAATGCTATTTCAACATTGCATCCAGTTTTTAGTGTCATTCGAATTATCCTTAATACAGGCAGTCTGATCATCTACAGTTTAAGTAAACAAATAAATAGACAGACAAGTAAATAGACAGTATTGGCCCAATGTAGATGGATTATTTCTACCCTGTACAAATTCTGGCCTTGGGAAATGCAATTATTCCCTTTAATACAGTGGAAATCACCTGCAGCTCTTTCAGTCCGTTCCAATCAAGGATGATGCTCCAACCAGGTCCTCAAATACTGTAATATATAATTGAAAAAACTGGGTTCAATCTAACCATTAAAGGCATGTTTGAAACAAGGCTCTGGACTGTTCAATTGAATAATTAAGGGCATGGCTGGAACAAGATCCTGGGTTGGACTGGATTGAAAGAGCTGCCAGTGAGTACCACTGCTGTAATATGTAATATAACATGTCAGTAATTGAAATGCAGTGTATAAACTTGCAAATTATTTCCTTTGGATTTATGAATTTGATATGAAGTAAGAATTTATTCAACAACAACTTCAACGAATCACCAGTAGGCACGTCATTTAAAGAATTACTTACAGTTCTTACTAAAGTGTAAATTGACGTGGCGTCTGTGTATTAAATACGTGGCATTTCACAATCTCTAAGTGCTAGGAAACGTTTATTTGCTCTTGGATTTAACTTGGACACCACCAACACCACTACACATGTCTGTAGCTCTGTTTATGTTTATTCAGGTTATACATATGACTCCAGTGCCAAATCAATGAAGGAATAACTTTCCTATTGGTACAGTAAATGCAACATAAATGTCATGTTTGTACAGTGATAACTGCTGTTCTTTACTTTACTTGCGGCTCTTCACAGGCTCCAGTAGGACCCAACCTACTTAACAAAAACTAAATAACAAGTTTGGCATTGAACCAAGCTCAACACTACACTGCGTTGCACCCCGGACATTTCATTTGCTCAGGTTGTTGGGCTTGACTCTTCCAGGCTATTCCGTCTGTTACAACCAGTTCCTTAATTGTTTAATTTATCGTCAGCAGTATAAATGTAAATTTTAATAGGAAAGTCTAATTGAGATTATTATTTTTTATTTTTACCTGATTTATGCTCACCCAGATACCTGGTAACCCCAAATAAGTTCTGAATCGCATCTGCTTGCATCTTATTCCCCTGAATCTTACTGGGAAATGCAGTCAAGCAGAGGACGATAATGAGATGTATGAGCACAATATATTGAATCCAACCAGGACAGACCACAGGCCGAATTCGAGAGAGGGTTACTGAACAAGATGAAATTCATCTCTTCTGTGAGATGTGTAAATAACGTCTTGCTCTAGCCTATAATGAAAACACTGAATACACACTTAGTGACCATGAACAGGGCCTGATATCAGCTGAATTCATTAACTAAATTAGTTTAAACAAATCAGTTTGGTCACAGTTCACACAGGTTCTCACCAATGCAGTCTCTCTTGTTTCTATCCCGTTGCAATGTCCCCTTAAAGGAACTAGTTGAAACAAAGTCCTGCATTGGAATAGACTGGAAGAGTCAAGGTTACCTACCCCTAAATTAGGTGGATTTATTTTTGATCAGTTTATTATGGTGGCTTATTGAGGACATGGACAATAAAATGTGTTAATTTGAGATCACCAGATCGTTTATCTTGTGATCTTGACTCAACACATTTCTATTAATTTGTTTCCACTGTACTAAATGAGCCACTATAGTTTATAATGTGCTTGGATTATTTTAATTTTCAACATGGTATTGTGTGTTTGTCTTTAACGGGGCTTCTGTATACTTCACCTGCATGCAACAAAGGGCTAAACTATTTCCCATAATCAAGACATTTAGTCAATATATTGAAATGATGGCAAACTAAATCAACCCTGACAACTAGAAGTTTTTACTTTTGTTTTATCGCATCTGCTTTTTAAATGGACATTCTGTCAGTTAAATACAAAAAATGGTATGGGCTTTCAGATTCTAAATTCAATGTATAAAGCATTAAAAGAAGGTAGAAAGGTCAAACCATTTCTATTTGTCTCATACTCTTTCCTATTATGGCTAAAGAGGTAAATAAATCTGTTTTATTGTTACACACCCAGTACACACATTTCAAATATATACATAAACATACAAGATTAAGTACCATTTTGAAAGAAAAAAAAGCATTGTATTTGCTTGTAACACACTGAGGTTTTATTTTTGATTTTAAATGGTAATTTGTAGCAAAAACAAAATAGTGGGTGAGGCTTTATTGAACAGCCATCTAGCTCTGTCTGTGACGATGGATGCCACAAGTCATTTTGTGTTTGTAGTCTGAATACAAATTCTTGCAGAGTGATTTTGATCTGTGGGGTGCATTTAGAAAATCCACCTTTTGCTGAGGGAAGATTAAAAAAAAAAAAAAAAAAACTCATCTCCCTGTCTAGAACGAATGGTACTGTCCCAGACAGCAAGCATCCCAAGGGCCAGCCTATTCATGCACTATCACACTGCTGAGAGCTCATAGTGGTGGCACTGACACAGAGAAAAACAACGAAAACAACTGCAGTGGCCACATGATACCCTAGCACTCCACTAACTGGCTTTGGTAGCAGTTTCTGCAGTGAAAGAAAGCTGAACATTACTATCAGGGAACTGCAATAATAACAAAAACACATGCTGTTGACTTGCTAAGGAGAAGGTATTGCTTTGATCTGCTTTCTTATAGTGTTTTCTTGAATTAAGACTTATAATGGTCAAATGACACTGTGAATCCTGGTTTTATATTGCAAACAAATATTGAATTCACTCACAAGAAAGGCATTATCCAAAATGATTTCCAAAATGATTTTGTCTTCTGAATAAACTAGAAGATAACAGAACTGCAACACAAGGATATTGTACAAAGTCTGTTCAGAGAACACATACCGGTTCTGCAATTTCTGATTCTGAGAAGCTTATCGTCTTCGGCTTAGCATCAACATCATTGTGGTGTGGGGAAACAACAACAAAAAAAGGCAGTTCAGCCAACACTAATTGACATACGTTGGCCTTCAGCAATCAACAAATAAACTAACTTCAGTGCTTGAGAATCCAAATCCTTGGCAAGAGCTCAGCTAGACAGGCTAAAATAAGTGAGATTGAAAAAAGGATGATAAATAGTGATTTTGGCTATTTATTTTTAAACTTAAATTTGAAACTTCCAGTAAACTCTTGGCTGTATTTTGTAAAACCCAAATGCTACAGAGGTTCCCTCATGTTTTTATTTTCATGACACTTTTGTAATTCCTATGCTTTGTTTCTTTAAGGGACACAAAATATACCTACGGTGTAGTGTAATGCATGGCCTCAAACACTTTTTTTGTAGTTTTCTTTAAACTTTATTCAAAGGTGACAGTAAATATGACGGATCCACCACTTACTATTATTCACAACACAAACAAAATATTGTTTTTCTCAGTGAGAACAAGATTCCTGCTTGTAACAAATAACCCAGCTAGCAAGTTAAAAATAATACATTAAATCATATTGATTGGATTGACAGGTTGTATTGCTGAAAACAGGATTTGCTTATGTTTGTGGCTGTTATACTTAACAAAGATGAAATGCTGTGGCTTTTAATAATTAGCTTTGCTAGGTTTTCCACAAAGTCTAATCCCTGTTTACTCTTAAAAGACCTGACCAATCAACAGTGAAAACACCTTATCTAGCAGTGCAATGCATTTGTTATTTTGCATTTATAGAAGGCAACTTAATTATATAATCCTAAAATCCCTTGAATAAAACAATTTCACCTTTGATTGTGCAAATTAAATATCCATGTGCGGTTTATATAATATCGGGATGGGCCACTGTTTCCGTGATCACATCCTTAGGTGCTGAAAAGTGTCTCGAGAGATGTTAATCCATTGACTCATTAATATTTCACATAACTGCTGCAGAGAGGTAGGAAAAAGATTAGGGTGGAAAAAAAGCTATTCATCCCAAACATGCTTAATTGAGATCCTGAGATTGTAGTGGACAGTTTCTGTCACGGTCCTCAAATCATCACAATTCTGGCACTGCGGACGGTGGCATTGTCATCTTATTTAGCCATCAGCAAGTGCAGCATTGTTCTGAGGACTTAATACGCAAACTAAGGCATTTGTTCTGCAGCTGGATTTTAATAGAGATGTTGACAGCACTGGGGAATTCCTCTGAAATAGGTGGTTGATGAAATCCAGCGTGATTCCATAGTACTGTAAAATTCTTTAATACAATACAGGGGTGCCTTATCCTGGCAGGGAATACATTGGTCAACTCAAGTAGACAAACATTGTGTGCTTTCATCAGAGTTACAATTAAAAGGAATATAAACTACTCTTTTTAATGTATCCATCTGTTGTTGTTACATTTGATACTAAGCATCAATATGTGTTATTTGTTTTCACTTTTGGTTGACTCTGGAATTCACCGGTGTGCCTATAATTGCACTACAAGTAACTTGTGCTTCGGACTAGTTGCTAGCAAAGGCACTACAATATTTCTATATTTAAGTAGATACTATGACATTATATACTGTAGGAAATGACCTTACACTGTATAAATTTACATTGCAGATTCCTAAATTGAAGTCACATTCTCAACAAAAACATCCTCTAGAAAGTGCATCGAGGAAAGAATTTTCAAAGAACAAATAATACCCACTTGGTAGCAAATTAGTTAAATATATTTTAATATTGTTTTATTGTTGTATCCCCTCAAGTGCATTGTGAGGCACAGTCATGTGTTCTTGTCCAGCCAATCGCAGTGTTTAATTTATCCAAGCCATTTTATAAAACAATACATACAAACACTATTGTATGATTACTCATACTGCACCACATTTCATTTTCTCAGAACATTTACACAAAAAATGAAATATATAATTACAAAAGATATAGATTTTACACAATTCTACACTCATATCTTATAGATATCACTTTTTTGCTCTCATAGATGAATGTAAGTGGTGCATCATATGATTTCTCAACAAAACCCCTACAGATAGCACCGGAGGCAATCTTTTAACCGGAATCAGGAGCTCCATTTAGGGAACCAGAAGGTTTTAAAGCAGCTGTTCAACTATCGCACATCGGCTTGTCAGATGTAGGTCGTAAGCTATAGCCAGCATAAATCTAGCTCACATACTGACAACTAGATCCGACAGAACCATTAGGCAACAGCCAGCATATATCCACTTCCCTGCCGGGACAGTTTTACAGTTGCACTGCCCGTAAAGATGTGAGCCAAGCTGTCATCGTTTATCCACCCCACTGGGACACTGTCATTAACAAATGCAACCTCTGAACCAGCCAAGCAATAAGTCACAGAGCAACACTACTCTCTAAGCAATCCAGATTGGTGCACTGTCTAAAATCAGTTATTACAGACACCTCAATCATTTGGGTCCTTGAAATAATGCCAATAAGAGCAACCTCCTGACTAAAAGACACGTGGGTGAAGGCATAATGTTAAACACAACCGAAAATACATTGATGGAAATTACTTTTGCCAACTGAAGCCATTGCTTTGAGAAAGACATTTAAAATATGTTTGCTTTATGAACCACATAACTAGGCTAGTTATCTACTCCAAACCATCAGTACATTTTTTTCCTTAAAGGATGTAATGCCAGTTACAATTCTAAAACAAATTTAAAACAACCTAAGAGTGTTTATAAGCCCCTAAATTAAACATTTGAGTTGTCTATTTCAGGTTTTGTAACTTTATTGGGATGTTTTTATTTTGTGAAAAAAATGGACATGAAAAGAGCTTTGAGAATCTAGTCCATTGTATTTTTACAATGCCAGTACAAGACTGAGTTAATTCTGCTGGACAGAAGCATATTCATAAGCAGCAGCATATGTTGCATGGAGGGATTGGTGACTGGTCTGAACACTCTACCTCTGACACCCCGACACATCCAGGAACATTTGAGATGGACAAGGGATCACATCAGATGGAATGCCAATGACTGGACTTCAGAACACGATTGATATGGAGGAGGATCTGTTAGGGTTTGGACTGGAATCAGCATACAGTTAAGGACAGTTATCCATATCATGCAGAACAGCACCCTGCCTGCTGTTACAGTAGGTACCGAAATGGGAGTCTAATTCCAATAGTGTGACCTTATGCTGGTACAGCCAAGCCAAACTTTACTTTGATTGATGACAATGCCTGTCGACATCATGCAAACATTTATTATCTTATTTTATTTTTTAATTGAGTGGCCAATTATTATTTTTTATTTATTTCCCCCCAATTTGATAGTCCAATTATGTTTTTCCTTCTCACCGCAGCGAGTCCCCACACAGCACGGACGTTCTGAGGACGTATGTGTCCTCCGATCTCACAAGCCTAAAGCCGGAATCGCTTTTTCTCCGAGCAATCCAGAGCAGACTACTGACCCTGAAGACAGAGATCAGCCCTGCTTCTTATTTACTCTGAATATGCTCCGTGTTTGGTAGGGTTCGCTGTTGCGCGATGAGGAGAATAAGACCCTGCCGGTTTCCCATTCCCCACACTGGGAGCGTCAGAGCCAATGTGACACCCTCCCTCAGGGTTCCCAGCAAGGTGCACAGCCTGGATATGAATTGGCACCATCCAAGCTGTGTTGCTTTAACTGGATGGACCCCCATCATACAGACAATCTTGATCGCTAGCAAAAGTTGAGGATGCATTTTCATGGGATGGTGTGGTCAGTCTACATGATTTAATTGCAAGGGTCCAATTTAATTTGAAGAGAAAACCTTCCAGAAATGCCTAGCAAAACCTTCTAGCTTGGTGGCTTTTCTGTAAATCTTACATGGGCTGTTAATAGAGACAAGTGATGCCGTAGAAGTACCAGTGGTCAGCAATAGGTCCAGCTAGACAGCAAGACTACAGCAGAACCTTTTGCCAGTTTAACAGGGCAAGTAGCCTTGAGACCAATTTGTGTTTTAGAAAACCTGCTTTTTATTTATAACACAGAATTGCAGAGGAGGGTTTTAGAGATAGGTGAGTATTTCTTCAGTAATTGTGAAATAAAAGCCTTTTCACAGTTTTTCTTTTTAAAAAGCAGTACGTCAATAGACATACGCAAGATATCGCAGACAATAGTCTCTTTGTCACTAAACTTGGCGTCCAAATACATTTTCATGGTCAGACGGTATTGCTATGTGGAGAAACCTTCCTTCCAGATCCTGAGGCGTGGAGAAGATTACAATGTAATCCAATTCTATACAGTGATGTATTTTAACATTTCCCTGTATCCTGTATTGCCAGACTCGAAAATGTAGTTTATCAAATGATAATAGGAGAGAGGTGTGTGATTCATTTTCATATCATAAGATGAAGTACCAAATAATATGCATAGTTCTGTAGATTCTAAGTAGAAAATTATACAGATTACTTGCATGAAAAATGCATTGCATCAGTGGCATAATAATACCATCAGGCACCAGCTTTTACATGTATCTTGATCTGTCTACCATTTGTAAGGGTGCAAATAGAAACAATTATTGTTAATACCTGAGCAGCTTGCAAATGAGGAGCATCAAAGATTTTTTGGGTTCTCATTGAGATGAATATACCAACAAGAGAGCAATGGGATAGAATTAAAGAGTCCAGAATGTAGTGTTAGTGATTTCCATTTCATGAGAGTAGATGTTAAAACTTCATGCTGATTTGAACTCGGCTCTCGCCAAGATAAGCACCAACTAAGACATAGCTTCACAGTAAACTAATGTGATCCATATGTGTCTCCATCCATTTGCGCTTCCTTCCATATGATGATGTAGATATCCTTCTGTCTGGTGTTGATGGCTGAAGTGTAATGCTGGCTCCAGGGATCAGCTTATTGCCTCCCTAGCGCATCAGCACACACAATGGCTGCGATGCTGGCTCCGGGGATCAACCATAGTGCGGTCTCCCCAGCGCATCAGCATGACAACCGTTTGGATTGAGCTAAGTAGGGTACATCTCTGGGGTCTTCAAGTGGGCACCTTCCATCCTCAGTGTTTCGTCGACTAGCCCACGACACCTCAAGAGGGCTCGACGGTGATTCTGGCGTCCCAGCATCACCCCCCTCCGTCCCCCACTCAACTAAGCCCAGCTTACTTAAATGTACATCAGCCTTTCTTTCTTTCTATTGTGCTTGAGATCCCCAGCCAGAATCTTTCCGTCTCAACCACAGCCAGTTGCTGCTCCTCTCTGCTGCTTCAGATAAGTTCTTCACTGTGCGACGCAACTCTTGGCCATTGAATCCGACATCTCTGAGAAACCGGGTTGTAGAGTGTGCCACAAATCCTCGACATCCCACTTCCACTGGGTAAACACAGACTCTCCATCCTCGCTGTTCCGCTTCAGTGGCTAGTTGAGCATACCGCAGTTTCTTCCTCTCATACACCTCATCTACAGCATCCTCCCATGGCACTGTTAACTCTACCAGGTGAACAAGGCGTGCTGATCCAGACAACAAGACAATATCTGGTCGAAGGTTAGTGGTGGCAATCTCAGGTGGAAAAATAAGCCGTTGACCAACATCTGCCAGCATTTTCCAGTCTCTAGCAGCTTCCAGTTGTCCTTGGCGAGGATTGGTTTTAACACCTTTTCTTGGTGGTTGCTCTCCTGGGCGGAGGAATGTTGTCTTTTGTGTGTAATGTTTTGATGGAACAGGTGGCAACTTATTGGTCATGTTACGCTTGTCTTCCAATGCTAAGGCCAAACATCGCAGCACCTGGTCATGGCACCAAGTAAACCGTCCTTGGCTAAGAGCCACCTTACATCCTGTCAAAATGTGCCTTAATGTTGCAGGTGATGAATACAAAGGACATGAGGGATCCTCTCCTACCCAGAGGTTTAGGTTCTGTGGTGATGGGAGAACATCATATGTTGACCTTATAAGGAAACTGATCCTGCTCTGTTCCATTGACCATAGGTCTTGCCAGCCAATCTTGCGTTGTTCCACACTCTCCCATCTCATCCATTCTCCCTACTTGCCCTGGGAAATGGCCTTTATACACCTCATCCTCTCCTCCTGCTTTTGCACCTCATTGAAAACAAGCTTCCTTCGTTGCGCTGGGGCTGCCTTGTGCCATGTAGGAGGAGCTGAACTGAGACCAAGACCCCCTCTTCCATACTGAACTTGCCCCATGATATCACCAATTCGAAGGGCAGCCTTTGCATCCTCCACAGCTTTCTTTGCCACCCACTTCCAGTTTTCAACACAGGTGCTGCCTCCCTTACGCATTTGTCGCGTGACTCTACTAATGTCATTTCCAGTCGGACCTTGGCGCACTTAAACTCCTCGTTTAGAGCGGAGACAGGTAGCTGCAGTATTCTTTACCATAAAGTCCCACTCTGCTGAGGCAGCGTGGAACTCCCAACCATTTCCTGATGTGTGAACTGATTAAAGCTTCCAGCTTCTCTACTGTTGTCAAAGAAACCTCGTACACAGTCAGTGGCCACAGCAACCTTGGCAGTAGGCCAAACTGAAAGCACCAGAGTTTTAGTTTGCCTGGTAAAGCGCTGCTGTCTATGCTCTTCAACCCTTCCACAGCTTGTTGTCTAACTTCTCCCACACCGAACTGTGTCCTTTAGATCCCGTCGTACCATCTCCCAAGGCTCTTCACTGGCTTCTCAGACACTGTTGGTATTGCCTCACCATTAATGAAGAACGTTTTATCTACTACTTTACCTTTAATTATAGAGATGCTCCTTGATTTAGTGGGCTTGAATTGCATTCGTGCCCATTCAATGTTATTGGTTAATTTGCCCAATAACCGATTAGTGCAGGCTACTGTTGTAGTCATGGTTGTCACGTCATCCATGTATGCTCGAATTGGTGGTAGTCGTATTCCAGAAGCCAAGCGCTCTCCTCCCACTACCCATTTTGATGCCCTAATGATTACTTCCATTGCCATGGTAAAAGCCAGTGGAGAAATGGTGCATCCTGCCATTATTCCAACTTCTAGGCATTGCCATGTAGTGCTGAATTCTGAAGTTGAAAAACTAAATTGCAAATCTTCAAAGTAGGCTTTCACTAGATTTGTTATTGTCATTGGTACACTGAAAAAATCAAATGCTGCCCAAAGAAGTTCATGTGGCACTGAACCATATGCATTAGCCAAATCCAGGAATGTCACATGGAGCTCCTTCCTCTCCTTTTTAGCTGATTGAATTTGTTGCCAGATCACATTGATGTGTTCTAAGCATCCTGGGAAACCTGAAATGCCTGCTTTTTGTATTGAAGTGTTAATGAAGCAGTTCTTTAATAGGTAAGTTGACAATCTCTGAGCAATAATGCTGAAGAAAATCTTGCCTTCTACGTTTAATAGGGAAATAGGGCGAAACTGACTGATGCTGCTAGAATCTTTTTCTTTAGGTATAAAGACTCCACCTGCTCGGCGCCATACTCTTGGTACAACCTGTTTTTCCCATGCTACTTTCATCAGTTTCCACAGGATTCGTAGAACTCTTGAAGCACTCTTGTACACTCTGTACGGAACTCCATTAGGCCCTGGAGATGATGAAGCCCTTGCTTTTTTCACAGCTTGCTCTACTTCTTTCCACTTAGGTGCACAATCCTCCATTTGGTATTCTGGTGGATTGATAGGTGGGATGTCTGAAGGAACTGACATAGGCTCCTGCCTTTTTGAATCTGTATGCGTTTCCTCCAAATATCTCTCCAACTCAAACTTAGATGCTTTTAGTGTGCCATTCTTCCCACTGGTGAATAACTTCTTTACAAATTTGAATGGGTCTTTATAAAAGTTAGTTCTCGACGCTCCTTCTTTTTGTAGCGTTTCCGTGGCGCTCAGCTCTGCTAATGTTGCAAGCTTATCTTTTATGACCCTTTGTAAGAGATTGAATCCCTCCTTCTGACTTTCTTCTGCTCTTCTCCATTGCTTCCTCAGCTGTCTCCTTTCTCTAACTAAGCGTTCAATCTCCTGCTGCCGTCTAGACTTTCCAGGAATAGTTTGTACTTTTTCCTTCCTTTTTCAACTCCAAACCTCTCGCTTCCATATGCATAGATGATGTCCCCAAATTTATCCAGTTTCTTTTCAACTGTTCCACTTAACCTTTCCAATGCAAAGCAGAGATCTGTGTTTACTGTGTCCCATGCAGTTTTCTCACAAGCTCTTGGCCATTTAACTCCAGGCTTGTGCCCGTTGAGGTTCTTTTCTCTCTTACGCTGGTTTGTCTGCCCGGGTTCACAAGGATCATTAGGTTCATCACTAACTGTGTCCATGCAAGTCCTCCTCACATCTATGACAGGGGTGCTGATATCCTGTGAACTGTGGTTTGCTTCCTGTCTCTGGATTTCATTCGACTGACTTGACTGACTTCGTAAGAAGTATTGATCAATGCGAGGCCCTTGTCCCTTCTCCCTCAAGCATTTCATTCTCCCTTGTGTATATACTGAAGGATCATTTTCTAGGTTTAACATTAACTACTTTACTTTTGTTATGTGAGATGTAGCAGCACCAGTTTGGAAAAATTCAGACTGCACAATTTGTGACTTAACACTTGTAGTTATTTTGTTAGTTTTTAGTTAAAAGATTTTATGGACCATTTGGTTTATCGCTCTCTTGTGTTTAGCAAGTCCTTTTTTTCCCAGCTGTTGATTTAAATTGCAAAATATCTTGCCATTGTTGTTCATGTTTTGAAAGCAAATTCTATGGTTTCTTTATTATGTTTGTTCTTCTGGTGTGTTATGCTTTAATGATATGTGGTTGGTTGATACACTTACAGAAAATTATAAAATTGAACACGTGTATATTAATAACTGGTGCTGACCCACTGGAGTCAAATTAGGGACACAGTGCATGGCATAAAGGTGATAAATGCAATGTTTAGGTTCCAGTAACAAATAAGTGTGCTTAAGCAGTATCGCAATAAGGGACCCTTGAATGCAATAACATGAATACTCACTGCATATCCATGCAAGAAACTGTGGTATTATTGTTATGACTTCATATGAATATTTGTCTTATAGATGCTGTCCTTTTCTCAAGGGAAACACACACTGATCTGTCACATCCAGGATTTAGCACCATAGGCTTGCCGCATGGTATAATTCACCAAGCCAAACAGCTAATTGATGGATAGACACCTTGTCCTTGGACAACAGGACAAGTGTAGGTCATAGTCTAGACTGATGACAAAAATCTTGAAAACAAAGACATCAGGAGGCTTTATTCAATTAAACAAAAACAAAATCCTGGACAATTACTACTGGATGTTTCATATATTTTCATATCAGTAAAACCTGATGTTGTCGTGTTTTTATTAAGCCTTATAATAATCCATGAATGTATTATATTATCAGTGTACAACTTATAGTGATTTATTGTGCTTAGTACGGATTAATTTATCTTTATAAACACATATACTAAACTGTAAATAATGACTTCATGTGCAATATAATAAATTAGCTAGATTTGTTTACAATGCAGCTTTTTATGACACACCATTGCCAATATTTATAAAAGGCTTGGATAGCTAACCTTAAATGTCATACATAAATTGTATTTGTTGAAATCTCTTATATCACCTGTTTGTAAATTCTGAGGCACAGAATTTATATATATATATATATATATATATATATATATATATATATATATATATATATATACATATAATTTCATTAAATTGGGTTCTGAAATTGAATACCATCTAATGTCTTACACAATATAATGTCTTATATCCTAATCAGCAAATGAATGAGCACTAAACAAAAATTAATTCTACACATCTGTGATTTAACTATTTTTTCATCCAAAATGTATTTAATTGCATTCATCCATAATGTACTGTCATGAATCTGCTATTATCTGTTAAATATTATACATTATACTGCTTAGGATCTTTCAGCCAATCAGAGTGCACATTTTACCTCAAGACATCACAAAGAAACTCAATTCATTACTTCAACCGTACAAAATATTTCCTTTTTACTGTGCTTTATTCTCAATAAATTGACTTCATCTGCTTTTAGATGTTTAATTAAAAAAAATAGCTGCTTTCAATTTTTGAGCAACTCACTGAGCATCCATTATCAAGCATCTAGTAATTAGCACATTCAATTAAATTCAGAAGTTAGCCTACTAAATGGGTTCAACAAATTAACAATTATTCTCTCACTTCATGTTCAATGGCTGCTTTTAGTGCTTTACCAATGAAAGTTTGTCTGTTCATGATTTTTTAATGAACTTTTGCCTAATTGTATTTTTTCAGAGTCTGTTGTTTGCTAATGGATTTCCTGTAGTGAAATACAGTTTGTTGTTCTTAGAAAGTGGTAATGCAATCTACTGTCCATTTATATAGCTCTAGGAAATAACCTCCCACAGTAACAACATATTTGATAAGCTGATCTGCTCTATTGTGTCTTTGCCATTATACTACTCGTTTACCCTTCACTACACTCAAATACCCCGAGGGAAGAGGTCAGCTGTTCACATTAACTTATAGTGTTGGTGTCTGTGGAACAGGAGGTTGTGGATTTGAGTCGCCTAGATGGCATTCTTGCTTGTGCACTGAGGCAGGTTGGCTAGTTGTCTGGGGGAAATGTACATCATACTATATAGAGAGCTATAGCAGTGGGTTCCAGAGTTCATGCCTGCCAAGGTGTTGGGGAATAGAAAAGACAGCAGAACATGATTTATGCTGTTTTTGTGACACTCATATTACCAAGCAACTGAAAGGTCTACCTTCATTGGTTGGGTGTGTATTAAAAAAAGCATCTATTTTAAACATTATAAGTATTTGCTTGCTTTCAATTTCTTAAAAGAAAAGTTATGTAAAGCCAAAAATAAATAAATCAATAAATAAAAACAGATACCGGTATGTAAATAAACAACATTCATTGTAATAATAACAAAGTTGTGGCATCTATTATACTACAAGCTGACTCTCACTTCCGTTCAAGTCAATGCATTGTCTGGCTATCAACCAATCGTTTTTAACAGTTTTATTAAGGCATGAGGAAACATACACTGTACACAGTTGTCAAATGTACATCCAACCTCCCAAGCTGATTATAGATGAGTGGGATAAAATATAGCTTCAACAGTGTAAGTGCTACAAAGACTGGTTACAGTTGCCAAGGAAACATACATGTACATGGTGTTACATTACACTTATGGGGTTGAAAGATTTGAAACTACATTTATGTACAGAAAAAATTACAGAAAAATACACTTTTGATAAGCACTAAGCTTGCACTATCTACTGTTATCATAGGTAAGGTAGTCCAAGATTAGTGCTAACAGAACTAATTACAGAGAACTACCAGTGAATATGAAATGCACAAAACTGTATTTCTTTATATTATAAGCATCTTTGTTATTTTTATTTGTACATTGCTACAAGCTAAAATTACTTTAAATCAAGACATTTACACACGTAAAGCATATACAATGTGAAGCATTTCTAGTGTAGAGATGAACAAATTAAAGTATTGATTTCTGTAATCCTTTTCTTATTCCTGAATAAAAAGTCTAAAGGGGTCTTGTTTTCAATAAACACCTACATAGGGCAATGATGACATTGTTGTTGTTTATTATGTGTTTATTAACATACATAAGAGAATCGAAGAAAACAACTTGCAAACAAAAACAACATGTTTACTTTGGTTTCCTGGTTCACTGCTATCTTGTTTACCCCAGGGTGTGGTATCCCAGCATATCATGTTATGAAGATTAATACCTACAACACCATGTTGGTTTGTTATTCTTCAATAACCAGAAGTCTTGTGATCTGCTCTTATTGTACTGTTCATTTTCGCTTAATATGGAACAAATTAATTTTAAATATAATTGTCTCACTGAAAGACACATGAGTTTTCAGTTTTGACTGTCTAAAGATAATAAATGAATAAGATATCACCAGTCTTACTCAAAAAGCCCCAGTACAATACACTGCAGGACAAGACATATACAGTATGTAAATAATATTGTACAGAATTGATTTATAATGTATTTCATAGCAAGGGCAAAAACATTCTGTCTATACTGTATAATCCACATTTGTATTGCTCATATTATTAACTGAGGTAGCTGCAAAAAGCAGCTCTTTAAACCGATTTGCTGTTTTTGTTTTTTTGTTTTTCTCAAATTGCTTCCTGTTCAAGTTGACTGGAGTAGATTGCCATTATTGTGATTTTCACCGTCCCAGAGGGGCTGAGAAAAGGGATTAACAGTACTAAAAATACATTTTTTTACCCATGTTTTTCCTTAATTTAAAAAAAATGTTACCCTTCTGTTTTTTCTGTGTGTCACACTTGACATGGTGAACACAATAACCGTACCAACTTATCAAACACTCCTATTGATGTTTCAGATTGCACTTGGCTATAGTCTGATAAACTAGGGCAGCAGTGTGGAGTAGTGGTTAGGGCTCCGGAGAGTCGTGGGTTCAATCCCAGGTGGGGGACACTACTGCTTTATTATTATTATTTGTTTATTTAGCAGACACCTTTATCCAAGGAGACTTACAGAGACTAGGGTGTGTGAACTATGCATCAGCTGCAGATTCATTTACAACTACGTCTCACCCGAAAGACAGAGCACAAGGAGGTTAAGTGACTTGCTCAGGGTCACACAATGAGTCAGTGGCTGAAGTGGGATTTGAACCGGGGACCTCCTGGTTACAAGCCCATTTCTTTAACCACTGGACCACACAGCCTCCTCTTGAGCTAGGTACCTAGATTTCTCCAGTAAAAAACCCAGCTGTATAAATGGGTAATTGTATGTAAAAATAATGTGATATCTTGTAACAATTGTAAGTCGACCTGGATAAGGGCGTCTGCTAAGAAATAAATAATAATAAATTCTCAATTTTACTCTCAGTATTTTTCAACCACTTTAATGTTTTTTACCTCAGCGTTACATTCATACTCCTGGTGCGTCATCTGAACTGTACCTCGCTGATCAATAGTATCAATATTACACTTGTGTAACATAATTTGTTTTGAAAAGCTTACAAGAACCGAGTGTTTCATACCATTTAACTACACAAATAATAATGACATTACATAATGAATAATTATTATTGTTGTTGTTGTTGTTGTTATTTATGTAGTTAATATGGTGTTAAACATTGAGTTCTTTTAAGCTTTGTTAAAAAAAAAATATGTTACACGAGTTTGGTTAAGTAACTTTAAGCAGCCTGAAGGTCAGTTAGCCAGATGGAAGGAACCGTTAGCCCAGTTTGAATACCATATAGTCCACAGGCCTGTGTTAGCGTGGCTTAAAATTTGGAAATTGGAGGGCAGGACTCCCCACCCCCCTCCCCGATGAGGTAAATACAAACATATAAAAATATGTGGGATTCACTGCAATTGAGGTTGTGAATACTTAAAGGGAAAGCTGTCTGAAACTGCTGAGACAGTTTGGAGAGCCCTTATACCAGTTAGCCTTATATCCCAGTTTTGCTTTTACTGGTCTGGTTGGCAAAGATAAGTAAAACAATGCTTAAAATGTGCTGCACAAAAAAAAAAAAACACAGGCCCAACTCCTAGAGTATCTATCATTATGTACAGTACAGGACACTTTAGACAGAAAATAGCTTTGGATAGTGTGGAACCAGTGACCTCTAAGAAGAATAAGTACATGCTAGTACTTTACACAGTGGGCAGAAGCGTACCCCCTCACCAAAGCGTACCCCCTTACCTTACTGTGGCAAAGGTTTTTGTTAATGAGTTTATTTGTAGATTTGAGGTACCATGCAGCCTACGTACTGACAATCTGTTGCCCCATACTACCCTCAATCAGATGGCCTCGTTGGACCCTCATTTTAATGTTAGCGATGATTGATGAGCCATAGTAAAGGAACGTAATGATGGCCTGCCAAAGTAGCACACATGCTTCAACTAGGTTTACTCCTCATAGAGTAGTGGTTGGCGATGAAGTGTAACTGAACATTTTTAAAACCTGTAGGAGAATGTCTTAATGTAATCAATGAGCGTGAGACTGTAAATGTGTCTTGTAACCCAGATAACACTAATGTCAGTGTTGATCCCTCTCGGTGTCAGCCACACTTGGGAGACTCACTTGTTTTGAGAAGACCCCAGAAATCAATTAAATGTCCAGTTTGGCATGAAGGCTATGTGCCCCACACTCATAGTCCTGGTCTTTTAAAGAAGGGGGTAATGCAGCACAGCTACTCGAACCTGTTATTACACAGTAAGTCCAATAAAAGGACACAAGAGAATGTCTTACTATAGTTCTACACTGGAAATCTATTGTAGAATTAAGGCAAGCAGAATGACGTATGTTCTGGAGTCTCATTTGCATTACAAATAAGTACCCCTTGCATTGAGGAGGGGTGTGTCAGAGTGTAACTACAAGCACGGTATACGTTTTGTTAACTCTACTGGTTATGTACTGGAAACCTCTTCTGAAACTGGTATAAGGCAAGTCAGTGCAAATCCGTTACAATAGGTATTGCATTGTGAGTTTATATATGGGGTACCCTGTTGTGGGAAATTAGGATGGCAGTTCAGCTGGGATTATGATGGTCAAACAGAGGTGAAAGGACATCCGTGGGTTACTGTCATGCACGGAAATTGCTAGTCAGATTTTCCTGCTGCTGTTAAGTGCATGTTGTTCCATCTGTTAGGGTGAAATTATAGTGGTTATTGATTTTACATAGAGTTTCCTGTCTAATGTCTTAATGAGACCATTCCCCCTGAAGTATATGTATAATAACTCAGATGTAGTTTAACATGGAAAATCCCACCAATGTGTGCCTGCAGATGATTATGCTCATAGGTCTATTAATTGCCAGTGTCGGTTTTTGAGGGTTTTTGGAACTATTTGTTATAAAAATCAACAACTGTGTTTTGTTCCAGCATCATTATGAAGCTGTATACAAATCTGGAGATCAGTTTAACAAGGCATTGAAACAAAACCTCCAAACAAGAAAACATATTTTAAAAAAATAGTACCGGTATGCATAAATAAAAACTGAGCTGAAAACAGTTCTTAATTTTAACGATTATAGGTCATGGAAAACCTGAAGTTAATGAATTTGTCCCTCATCTGTTGGATTGAAAAATAAACATCATAATACAATTAAAAATCCAATATTTTTAACCAAGGAAAGTCTGGCTAAATTTATTATTTTGATGAATACTGGAAATAAATGCCATTCAAAATGAGCAAGGTTTATCTTTTACAATTAAAAAAAAAAGATGAAGCTAGATTAATAACTCAGCTGCTTTCATGCATTTGTGTCTTCTGTGTTTTAGTTAAGAATTCATATTTTTCAGTACATTGTAAATGAATAAATAAATAAACAACAGCTTTAACCACTTCCACACATTTGCTTAGTGTACTTGCTAATATGAAAGCTTACAGGAGGAAGTCGTACAATCCAAAGTAAACAGAGGAAACTGTTATAAAAGATAAAGCACTTTGAAAGTAAGTAGCCTAAATCTAATTGCTGGTAATACTCCAGAGTCCACCTCTCGACCGGATGACATCTGAGCTTTTAAATAATGCATTAAAAAGATTTATGCAAGTAATGACTAGCATCTCAGCCCGGACATTCCCCTCGCTCCACATGCAACATTGGTTCCAGACTGCCTGCTTTAATTCCCAGTCTTCCAAACAGGAATTCAGGGAATTCCAGATTTCTGCCTTTGTGTGAACTTGACTTCATCCAAGCTGGAACTCAACAAAGAAGAATTGAGAAATATACAATGTTTTTGTTTATCTTCAACCCATTAGTGACAATCGTAAAACCAAAAAATTAATCAAAATAATATATGATGCTGTGGAACTTCCGCACTTTGGGGTGTGTGTAAACACTGTGTAAAACACCTTAGAAATTTAGCTTTAAATAAGACTTGGATCTAAGTCCTGTATTGATTGTCCCAATACCTTTGTTTTTGTTGTTTTTCTGAAATATGATGGCATACAGACATTGCTTCCAATTTCATTGAGGGTTGATTTTAACATATTCATGTTTACTTCATGAATTGGTTCATCAATATCCCACACATGCTTTAACTGCAAGCAGGCCTTTTTCACATATGAGCTGCTTAATGATCGTAGGTGGCAGGACTTAGGACATATATGTAAAGAAAATAGTACAGAATTGATTCATACTGTATTTCATAGCAAGGGCAAAAATATTCTGTCTATACTGTATATTCCACTATGTGTATTGTTATTATTGTTAACTGAGGTAGCTGCAAAAAGCAAGTCTGTAAACCGATCTGCTGTTTTTGTATTTTTTCCCAAATTGCTTCCTGTTCAAGTTGACTGGAGTAGATTGCCTCTGGAGCACATGTCTCATCTCCTCTGATAAGATACACAAGGCATTACTGTGATTTTCATGGCCCCAGAGGGAGGCTGAGAAACGCCGCAGAATCAGAAAAGAGGAAATAATGAATGAGAGAAGCTCAAACAGCCAGCAAAGCATAGCAGGCACTGCAGTGTGTTTTACAGTCAGGGTAGTAAACAAGTGCACATGCTGCTGGAGTGAGAACCGCCCCTTCAACTCAAACAAACCACCCACTCATTTTAAATGAAACGCTTTGTATTAAACTCGTTGAAGGGTTGAAAATAAGCAATTGCAAAAATGTCATTTCGGCGACATAAAATAAATGACATTTAACAAAGGAAAGCAGGTTTAAACCACCACTAACAGCAGATCTCTCCCCTTGAGGAGGTAGTTTTGCTCCTTTGTCCCTGGTTGACCCATGAGGGATATGTTTAACGACCTTATGAGTGTTAGAATCTTGATCATTCTTTTTAAACAGATACTTACACATTAGCTGCCATGTAAGTAAGCACAGTTGGAGACTACACTTGTACTAACATCTACCTACATAGTATTTAATGTTTATTAATATACATTATGATAAAGGTTAAGTGTGTCCTCCAATTCATTTCAATAGCCAATGTTGGGTCTTACAGCATGGTGTGCATTCATTTTCAAGTATGGGTAAGGCTTTGTGAGGATCTGCAAAGTGTAATTGACATTTTGGATTTTCAAACACAAATACAAACTTAATAGATTATATATAAATAATAGGATAAGCAATTTCCTTATACAAATGTCCTTATAAGAATAAAATGTATTCTGGACATTTCAGACTTGTATATATATATATATATATATATATATATATATATATATATATATATATATATATATATATATATATATATAAAATTAATTACAGTTCTTCTAAATGTGTCTATTATTGGTCGGAATGAAGCAATAGACAGTTATGGCATTTCTGGGCCTGTACGAAATAGTACCATTGTTATCATCAATAATTTAGTCTTTTTATATTGAAAATGTACATTACAAATAGAGTTGCTGAGTTGCTTTTTTTTCTGCAACTGTACTGTATTCTTCACTTAAATATATAAGCATAAATACAGGTCAATAATGTCTAATAAAGCAATATACCGGTACCTATGACCAAATGTTAGACATGAAAGTCAAATACAACTTTAGAATGAATTGCACTTGAATTTATATAATGTCTTATTTATTCACACAAAAATCACAGTACAGCTGAATGAACTACTGAAGTGTATCAGCCTGTATGTGAGAACATAGAACACAAATTATGTTTTTCCCCCAGTCATTATTACAGTATTTCTGGTACATGTTATGGAAAGTGGAAGAAAATCCATACTCCGGGGGGGTAGGCTGGTAACACCAAAACTACTTTCACATACTGTAGATGGTCCAGGCTGGAGTCAAACCCAGCTCCAACCAGCTCCTTTTCAGCCTTCTTTGGGAGGAGATTACTAGCACTGAAATTGCTTGTCTCTCTATGGTGTTGAGAAAGTACAGTAAAAGCTCACCTTGGGAATGAAGGTTGTTTGTAAGTCTGAAATGTCTGTAACTCTGAAAATCAGTTTTCAATGGTTTTAATAAATATGTACACCTGCTATCTACACCCTCAATTTGATACAAGGTAGTGCAATACCCATATTGTTATGGTTCTAAAGTCTAAAATACTACTATAAATGGAAAAAGGCTACCACTGAAATCATAGCTGTAGCAAAAACACAGATTTAAACATCCAGGGTTAATGAAGTGCTTGTTTTTATTTTATTTTAAACAAAATGCATGCATACCACTTGCTCAGTCATTCAGCCTCCTTTGGCTTGAAGCCTGTGCCTTGTTTAAAACTAAAATATTCCTAATCTGCCTCACCTTGCTTTGAAATCTGCCTTCATACATTTGTTAATACAGTCATTTTGCCTCCTTCGTGACCAGTTCGCTGCTTATAGGAGTGTCTATCTGGTTGCATTGTTCACATGGCTGTGATTGCATACTTCCAGCTGAAAGTGGGGTATTTGGTCGTAAGTTTGGCGTTTGTGACTCTGAGGTTCTACTGTAGTGTACAGTATCTGGATGCTACTTATGCCAGCAGAGACTTTAACTGCTCCTAAAACACTATAGAGTGACAGAGACCTTAGTCTAATGCTCTTTGCCACACTAGCATCATCAGTCGACCTACAAGCTATCATATGTATATAGACATATGTTGTAAGATGTATTGTCATTCCCTTCATAAATAGTCTATATAGCAAAGCCTTGTGGTTGCAGGGAACATTACAGAATGCTCAGCTTCCATTCAGCTCCCATACAGAAATGGGGCACTAGTTCAAGATGGTGGTAAACAAATACATCTGTAGAAACATGTGTTATATATTTACCATGCTGGCTCATATTAGCTTCTTGTAAAGTGGTCTAGGCTTGGAGTTATTTTCAAAATATGCTTGCATGGCCAGGCTTGTGAAAGACTGGAGGGGTGTCTCCCAGCAAGGGTTTACTTACTGAAGAAAAGCCTCAGGAACCTCCTTTTGATCACAGAAAGAGCAACAGATGTACATAAGCATATTTTATTGGTGTCTACTATGCTATAGTCTTAGTTAGCTTTCAGTGTATTTTACTGTCCTTGTTAACCAGGTTCTTTATAGTGCAGCCAGTTACCCCAGTTGAGCATTCATTTAAACTGAAATACAGAAAGACAAAAGGACAGAAGATATAGGATCTTTCAAATGACCCAGATGCCTATCAAAGTAACATTACCCACGCTGAAGGATACAATTATCTACATGTACACTGCTGGTAGCTGCTTGGGGTTATTTTGAATGTAACACTTGCTACTTGACGTCAGTTTTATCTCGAGTCAAGGCCCTGAATGAGGACCCCAATACAATGAATACTTTGTGTGGGAGTCCTCCATCACTTAACTTCCCTGTAACACCTACAAATCTAAATGTTAAATGTCCAGAAATATCCGGTTTATTTCAGTAATTGTGATAGACCTTTTCAAAATCATTATAAGAAACAAATGAACCACGTTAACCATACCTTTCTCACAGTGTGCCGTGGTGTTCTGTCTTTTCACATAGTTTGTACACCCTTGAACACCAGGGCACGGTTCTATGTTGTTTTAGTTTAATGCTTGAAGGATCATGTTTTTCAGTTATCCATAATGAATGTCATTATTTATTAAAGTTCAATCTGTGATGTACAAGGTTGATTGTGAACTACAAATCTTTATTTCATAAGAAGCTTAATGATACTTTAGATACTTGTCTGAAGATTGATGAGTTAATAAATCTTACAGTGGCACTGTCTTACACACGTGCATATAAAGTGGCACATTTATGTTGGGTACCTGAAGTAATAACTGCATAATTACTCCAGAACCGATTTCTTTCTTTACGTGTACTCTGAACACAGTTATATTTAATCTTGAATGTTAAACTTGCAGTCATTGTAACATGCAATAACAACTCAGCCTGAGCTTTTATATCTAACTTTTTTTAATGTGTGAAAGCCTAACATATAACAGCCAGCAGACACACGTAAAAGAAAGCTATTAAAATACTTATATTCTGGTTAGAATTATTGTTTTTTTAAAAGCTCTACATTATTCTTCACAATTATGTCAAGATACTGTATATATACAGTACTGTGCAAAAGTTTTAGGCAGGTGTGAAAAAATGCTGTAAAGTAAGAATGCTTTCAAAAATAGACATGTTAATAGATTATATTTATCAATTAACTAAATGCAAAGTGAGTGAACAGAAGAAAAATCTAAATCAAATCCATATTTGGTGTGACCACCCTTTGCCTTCAAAACAGCATCAAGCATCAATTCTTCTAGGTACACTTGCACACAGTTTTTGAAGGAACTTGGCAGGTAGGTTGGCCCAAACATCTTGGAGAACTAACCACAGTTCTTCTGTGGATTTAGGCAGCCTCAGTTGCTTCTCTCTCTTCATGTAATCCCAGACAGACTCGATGATGTTGAGATCAGGGCTCTGTGGGGGCCATACCATCACTTCCAGGACTCCTTGTTCTTCTTTACGCTGAAGATAGTTCTTAATGACTTTCGCTGTATGTTTGGGGTCGTTGTCATGCTGCAGAATAAATTTGGGGCAAATCAGATGCCTCCCTAATGGTATTGCATGAAGGATAAGTATCTGCCTGTACTTCTCAGCATTGAGGAGACCATTAATTCTGACCAAATCCCCAACTCCATTTGCAGAAATGCAGCCCCAAACTTGCAAGGAACCTCCACCATGCTTCACTGTTGCCTGCAGACACTCATTCGTGTACGCTCTCCAGCCCTTCGGCGAACAAACTGCATTCTGCTACAGCCAAATATTTCAAATTTTGACTCATCAGTCCAGAGCACCTGCTGCCATTTTTCTGCACCCCAGTTCCTGTGTTTTAGTGCATAGTTGAGTCGCTTGGCCTTGTTTCCACGTCGGAGGTATGGCTTTTTGGCCGCAAGTCTTCCATGAAGGCCACTTCTGACCAGACTTCTCCGGACAGTAGATGGGTGTACCAGGGTCTCACTGTTTTCTGCCAGTTCTGAGCTGATGGCACTGCTGGACATCTTCCGATTGCGAAGGGAAGTAAGCATGATGTGTCTTTCATCTGCTGCAGTAAGTTTCCTTGGCCGACCACTGCGTCTACGGTCCTCAACGTTGCCCGTTTCTTTGTGCTTCTTCAAAGAGCTTGGACAGCACATCTGGAAACCCCTGTCTGCCTTGAAATTTCTGCCTGGGAGAGACCTTGCTGATGCAGTATAACTACCTTGTGTCTTGTTGCTGTGCTGTCTTGCCATGGTGTATGACTTTTGACAGTAAACTGTCTTCAGCAACCTCACCTTGTCAGCTGAGTTTGGCTGTTCCTCACCCAGTTTTATTCCTCCTACACAGCTGTTTCTGTTTCAGTTAATGATTGTGTTTCAACCTACATATTGAATTGATGATCATTAGCACCTGTTTGGTATAATTGTTTAATCATACACCTGACTATATGCCTACAAAATCCCTGACTTTGTGCAAGTCTGCCTAGAAGAATTGATGCTGTTTTGAAGGCAAAGGGTGGTCACACCAAATATGGATTTGATTTAGATTTTTCTTCTGTTCACTCACTTTGCATTTAGTTAATTGATAAATATAATCTATTAACATGTCTATTTTTGAAAGCATTCTTACTTTACAGCATTTTTTCACACCTGCCTAAAACTTTTGCACAGTACTGTATATATATATATATATATATATATATATATATATATATATATATATATATATATATATAGAGCTTGTCACACAGAAATACTAGTATATTAAATGCAAAATTGATTTTAAGAGTCAGGAGTCTAATCTGAACGATTGTTTCATGTGAGGCCATTAACCCCCTTTCTCTAAAATTCACTTGTTCCGTATACTGGAAACTAAATAGGCTGGTACTGTATAAATGTAATTGTACTTCCTTAAAAAAAAGAAAATATACAATTTTATTTCATATAACATGTAAATGGACAAAACACAACAAAAATCTAAAACATACAATGTAAAACACATTCTTTATTTTCAATCTCTCTTTTTGTAGTTTATTTGGTAAAGATATGTTTTAATTTAAAGGTGCCATGGGTCCATAGTCTTGGTAAAAGTGGTTAAAATTAAATGGTGCTGTTTTCCATATGCACAAAGTTTACTAAAGATTCCCTTGTTCTGAGTTGTGTTCCGAGTTGTTCCATTATTGAATTGGATAATTGTTTCTCAGTTATAACACACCTGACATTATCTGAGCCTTGTGTATTGTAGTTGCTGAGTATTTCCTGGTTCCAAAGAAATTACATGATGCAGTGACCTCTCAACCCTTTTGACCCCACCAGCTTCATAATATTACTAGAGACCAAGTGGGACCAGCATCATGGGATTTCTTTGGTATCAGGAATTACTCAAAAGGACTCAAAAACAGTATACCCTTTAATGCTATTGGAACATCTTAGCATGAAATAATATTAAAGTAAACAAAAATATAATATTAAAAAAGGACGAAACAAAAGACTAAAACAAATGAAATCGCAAATATTTAGCCAAGTACCAAATTATTTCACAGGTATAATACGAGCTGTTAGGAAAGCATTTGATTAGTTTAAGTTTAGTGTCTGCCATTTCCCATTTGATTTTGATTCAAGTTACTGGGAATGTAATCTTCCTGAATGGAAGACTGAACAGTCGCCTTTTTTTTACTTTTACTGGTTAATATATTTTTTTAATTGAATCCAAAACCACAAACTGAAACTATTAACAGATTCTCAAAAAATAAGTTTTGTTACATTACATTCTGCAACAATAGAGTCATTTAATTATCGAATTTAGAGATTAGATAATTAAATGTTTGCCCCGAGGTGGTATTAGTAGCATGATTAGACCTGTTCTTTATTGAACGTGATTTCCCATGTGCACCAGAGTTCTAGTTTGTGAACCCCACAAGTGACAGTCTACTTAATCTTTTTTAGATATTTTTTTTTTATATAGTTTAATTTTCTTGCCTCAAAATAACACATATAATTAAGTAAATGGATTTTTTTTTATTTTAATTAACCAGAAAACACCTCTAACTATTTGTCTGCCAAAGATTAAACATGATCAGTAAAGAGATTATTTGAAAGGATATTGCAATCAACCATAGAGGAGAATAGCAAATGATTTTGCCCCAGTGCTGGTATGCTTATGCTTACGGATGGACCCTGATTGGTACTAATCTTGGACTACATCTAAGGTGACATTTGGCAGATCCAGGTTTATGCTAATTAGGGTCTGTAGAACACATCCCATTATTGTTTTCAAGTTTAAAAAGTTACAGAAAAACATTTGTGCAAAATATGTGCCCCCACCCCAAAGAAAACACATCCTGATTATAAAATTCAATTCAATTTCTTAGACTCCTCTTCAGTCATTCAGAGAGCTCATTTGGTCCCTATTTCTGAAGTATTCAGACAAAAAAACTATTACACTGTCTTGCATTATGACCTGTATCATGTTGGGCCACCATTTGCCCTGATCACAGCCTTGACGTCACATAGAGTCCACAAGGTGTTGGAAGGTGTAATGAGGAAAGTTAGTCATCCAGACATTGATGTTTCATGTAATCGGTGCAGAGTGGTAGGCAGAGGATTGTGATGACGAATCATTAAAGTTCATCCCAAACATGGTTATGCTTCTCAAACAATTCTGGCTCATCTTGAAAGTAGCCATCGGCACAAATGGAGCATTGTCGACCTGATCAGCTCGAGTAAACTACGGCAGCTTTATTGTGCTGAAGGGATCCCACGCAACCTTGTATGAGCAGCCTCATTTACATTTCTAATTGAGGGTAATGCCAAAGCCGGTGGTGTAGATATCAATCAGATTGCATATAGTCAAAAAGGAGCTCTCTTAGAACCAGATGGACAGTTTAACACAATCTAATTTCACACTTATGGTTTTTCGTCTCAACGGAATATAGTAAGCAATCAACATGAATTCAGCATGAACAAGTACTCTTAAATTGAGACAAAGATAAATGACAAGTTACATTGTAGAATTTTAAGTATCGTATATTAACTTCTCTTTTTTTTCTTAATTCCAAAAAATGTGACTGAAAATTTACTCTTTAGAGGATTTTACGGCATAGGTGTTTTCAACAAGCATTTCACCGCTAATAGACTCAAGCAAGTGATGAAAACAGCCCACTTTACATTCAGCTTATATAGATGTTTTGTTAGTATGAAACTGGAAACATTATTATACATGGGAGGCCTTTTGTAAGGCATATCATGTAAATTGTAATATGGTTGGCTATTCAAATATCCCAAACCCCTTTGTTACTCTAAAATGGTTGATTTTGTGCTTTTCTTTGACCTATTTATGAAAAAAGAGACCACCACCTTCTTTTATATTAGTTCTTGACCTCTGCTTAAACAATCACTAAATCGAACATTTTCCCTTTTCTTCAAGAGAGTGAGAGATTATTACTATACATCGTTACTCAAATAGCAATGTAATTTGAACCTCGAATGAATAATGACTGTCAATTTGGTGATTTTTAATGAATTTTTCTTTTCTAAGGCGAGGGCTGGAATGAATGTTTTGCCTATTCAACATTTCAAAGACAAGCCATGTCAGTTCAGCCCCAGTCCAGACCCAGCTGAAAAAGGATTCAGTTTGCTGCAGCTATTATATCATGCATGGGCTTTTAATGGGGAGTTTAAATTAGGGGAAATATGTGTGAAATGCAGATTTTATGATATCTGCATTTTGCATATTCGTTGCCACCAGCTGTTTTACAGCCAGTGCGGTGCTGCTCATTTGTACGACAGATCTTGTAATTGATCTGGTTTAGAGTAAAGTGAGGGCTTGAATGAAGATTGATTGGTCTGCATTTTGGGCATCCCTGACACAAAGCGTGCTATTGCATTTAAAAATCCTTGAGAAGAATTTCTCTTTAGCCATGTTAATATCATGAACTGGAATCCAATTGAGAGCTGAGCTACAATAGTTCATTTACCCTATCCAACTCCCTCTTGGTGTTACGTTGGGTTAAAGTCCATATTATGCATATGTTAAGCCTTAATCCCATTCCTCATTCACTTTATTCAGACATGTGGCATGTGTCTATAATGATTCAAACGCATGGCTAAAATCAGCGAATGGTTATCGCTACTTACTTCATCCATTTCTATCAGCAGCCCGGCTGTTCTTCATGCAGTAATGGCATTAAGCCCTTGGTACTGGCAGCAATTATTTCAGTCATGGCAAAGGAAAGGACAATTTTGTAACACATTTTTTGATCAAAATGAACAAGGTTTAGACATTATTATGCAGTAGAATAAAAATCTCACACAACACTGACTACCAAGAAAATAGGTGCATAAGAGTTCAGGATATCAAGTCGTTTTTAATAGTGAAAGCATGTTCCACATCACATGCTTCTTGTGAGTCAAGCGTTGCAAATTACAGTTGCTATTTGTACTCACTCCATTGTAGTGGAACAGTTATAGTGTAGGCTCTCTAAAGGTTAACTTCTTAATTCTTTGCATACCAGGAACATAGTGGTCTTTAATTAAGGTTAAACATCAAACAGTAATAGAAGGTGAATTCCTTAAGTCTTGCAAACATGTAACACAACTTACAGTACAACTCCCTCCCTGTTGGTGGTAAAAGCACGTTCTAATTTTGTAATTATGTCATTTTATTTGCCATTAAAAAAAAAAAATGTTTTAGCAACTGTGTTGCTACAAAAGATTTGTAACTGTCTTAAGACAGCAGCGCTTTACCGGGCAAACTGAAACTCTGGTGCTTTTAGTTTGGTCTACTGCCAAGGCTGCTGTGGCCACTGACTGTGTACGAGGTTTCCTTGACAAAAGTTGAGAAGCTGGAAACTTTAATCAGTTAATACGTCAGGAAATAGGCTTTCCTTCGAATTGGTGATATCATGGGGCAAGTTCAGCATGAAAGAGGGGGTCTTGGTCTCAGTTCAGCTCCTCCTACACGGCACAAGGCAGCCCCAGCTCAACGGAGGAAGCTGGTAGTCAACGAGGTGCAAAAGCAGAAGGAGAGGATGAGGTGTGTAAAGGCCATTTCCCAGGCCAAGCAGGGAGAATGGATGAGATGGGAGAGTGTGGAACAATGCAAGATCGGCTGGCAAGACCTATGGTCAATGGAACAGAGCAGGATCAGTTTCCTTATAAGGTCAACATATGATGTTCTCCCATCATCACAGAACCAAAACCTCTGGGTGGGTGAGGATCCCTCATGTCCTTTGTGTTCATCACCTGCAACATTAAGGCACATTTTGACAGGATGTAAGGTGGGTCTTAGCCAAGGACGGTTTACTTGGCGCCATGACCAGGCCCTTATGGAACAAACATATATTTTTAATATATGGTAGAAAAGTATGATCCTTATATTTTTCATATATAGAAATTGGCCCCTTTGTATATATTTAAAATATATGGGATATATTTAAAATATATTTTAGTCTGTAATACATATATTTATTTTATATGGATTACAGACTAATGAAAATATGTGGTTCAGTGGCCAAGAGTTACGTCACACAGTGAAGAACTTATCTGAAGCAGCAGAAAGGAGCAGCAGCTGGCTGTGGTTGAGATGAAAAGATTCTGGCTGGGGATCTCAAGCACAATACAAAAAAAGCAGCGCTGATGTACAGGTAAGTGAGCTGGGCTGAGGTGAGTGGGGGACGGAGGGGGGTGATGCTGGGACACCAGAATTACTGTCGAGCCCTCTTGGGATGTCGTGGGCTAGTCGACGAGACACAGAGGATGGAATGTGCCCACTTGAAAACCCCAGAGATGTACCTTACTTAGCTCAATCCAGACGGTTGTCATGCTGATGTGCTGGGGAGACCGCACTGTGGTTGATCCCCGGAGCCAGTATCACAGCCGTTGTGTGTGCTGATGCGCTGGGAAGGCAAAATAAGCTGATCCTTGGAGCCAGCATTACATTTCAGCCATCAACACCAGGCAGAAGGATATCTACATCATCAGATGGAAGGAAACACAAATGGATGGAGACACAGATGGATCACATTAGTTTACTGTAAAGCTACGTCTTAGTTGGTGCTTATCTTGGCGAGAGCCAAGTTCAAATCAGCATGAGGTTTTAACATCTAGTCTCATGTAATGGAAATCTGCATTGTAAAAATAATAGCCATGCTACAAAACAATGAGAAAATTGCCTAATCAATTGTGTAAATAGCATTGTACACTAAATTAGCTGTGTATACCCAGTAGTATGGCCAGTGGTACTGAAGTGGCACTACAATTGCAATGTCAAAGTTTTGTGAGGAATAGTAAGAGGCTACAATACACTGTATTAGCAGCAGAGTGGTACCACACTGGACACTTGTTTTTTTGACACATTGGTGTGAATCAATACAAACTGTTTATTTGAGTTACGGGACCATGATTCCATATCAGCTCGCTACCCTGGGTGTTTTTTTTTTTCTTCCCGCTTAATGAAATCACGCAGAGCACCAAAGCGTTCACACACTGCTATGATATTTTCAGCTGTCAGCGTGATTAGAGATCAGTTACAGTAGGAGTGGTTCTGATACTGACCTTTGGGATTCCTATCTCAACAAAAAGTGTGCTCTGAGCTACTGTAAGTATACTGACTCCCAGCATTGTGATCACATTCATTAACCGTGGAGTTCTGATGTATTTTGGTTCTGGACTTGTTTCTTAAAGGTAAACTGGTATAATGATTTTTCTATAAGGCTTAAGTGAAGTGGATCTTTGAAGAGCCCTGTGATTTGGGGAAAAAAATGGTTTGACCACATGCTGCTGTTCTATATTTTCTTTAGTTCTGTGGGGTCCTTTTCTGTGAGCAGTAGGATTTAAAGCTGAAAGATTAAATACATTCAAAAATACTGACGTGTCTGTTTCTGGCGCCAAGATGCATATTCTGAACTGACATTGTGCACCAAGAAAACAGTGCAAAGGGATGAAGATGAAGGCAACTGATTAAATTGGACAACAGAATAATTAACAGAACACAGCTCTCTGGACAGATAAACATTGAAATACTGTTGTCAAAGTTCAAGCATGATAAAGCCCATTCAGTACAGTAGAGAATATATATATATATATATATATATATATATATATATATATATATATATATATATATATATATATATATATATATATATATATATAAAAACTAATACTTAACGCTTACTTTATGTTTTTTGGAATCAAATATGTGAATTGTTTTTCCTGCTGTGGTTTAATCACTGTTGTTTATAGCTATTCTTTTCAATGAATAGTTTAGAATTATTAAAGGTGACACAAAGAAATTATAACCTGAGCTCTTTAAGAAAAATTTATATACAATGACGGTAACAAACTGTACTGTAGAGGTATCATATTAAATCCTGGTTCACTTCCTTTCCAGACAGAGCAAGACAAACATAATTACATTTACCATCAACCCTAAGGCGTTTGACAATGTTGAAGAAATATTTTTTTCTATAACATCACCCTTTACAGCTGGTGTAATTGTGGGGGGTTGTTAATATAATTTAATAGTATTCCTGTCCATTGTCACTGTGTTATTTATTTTCATCAACATGTTGTAAAGTGTCTTGTTTAATCAGATCATTTGTAATGTCAAGTTTTGAAGTTCAGACATCTTTGGCACATACTGTATTTAAATAATATCCCATACTTGGTTGGATACATTATGAAATTGAAATTGTCTAATACTGACAAGATACATTTGCTGTGACTGTACATCTGATCTGCTGTTAAAGAGCAATGCATCTGTGTGAGAGACCTGTTTTCAAAAACACATTGAACAATTTCCTTTGTAAAACCTTCTTTGTAAATCATTATTACAGCGCTACCCCATTATAACGCGACCTGTTACAGCATGGAATTGGTTATAACACGGTAAGGTTGTGGCTCCCATTTCCCCCATAATGCAATTTGACTCACAAATGTTGGAACATTACAGATATACAGTACGAAGCATGGCAGACAGCAAAAAATTAAAATCTTTCTGTTAAAGTGAAACTCTATGCAGTGGACAAGAAATGGTGAAACTCAATCAGCGTTTCAAAAGATATAAATGTTTCAAAATCTACATTGCGTGGATGGCTAAAAGACAAAGAAAAACTAAGAGATAAGATTGACTCCACCAAAGAGGGCTGCTCTAGGAAAAAAGTGTGCTGCGCTACAGAGTGATACAAGGTGCTGTGTGAATGTGCTGCTGTGAGAGTGCAAGACTGTTATTTTTGGTGTGGCCCAGGAATAATCATCCTAATAAACCGTGGATTCGAGTAAATTGTGTGTGTGTGTCCTTCCTTCCACTGTATTTTCCACTGTATTCTACAATATTAATTTGAATTGTGGGCATTGCAAATTATTTCAGGAACAAAAATGCCAATATTCGTTAAAAGGCGAAACACAAATAACGCGGTCTCCTAATTATGGACCCCAACAACCGCATTATAACAGGGTAGCACTGTATTATCTTCTGGTTCAAGAAGAATATACAGGACTAATATTTCAGTAAAGGTTGTTTACATTAGGTAAATGTTATACACTTTTTATTTCATATCCACTGAACAGTCTTTTCAATTCATCATACACTGTCTGTAGCAGTAAGTTGGGGTGAATTGGTTGGTCTGGTTTATGTTGACCCACATTAGAATCGACCAATTCAGTGGTGGCGTAGTGTGACATAGAAATGACAGAATGAGCCTTAAGAGAAAATTAACCTTGTGTGCTCTTGATACACAGGCTTCTCCAAGTCTCATCTTATGTGCATGGGCATGTGGGAAAGAAGAGCACATTGCTTCCAGTGCTCTTCCATATGGGAAGCGGGGGCAATCCGTCATGATGAGCACTGAACTTGTTCCAATACAAGAAGGAATAACAATTGGGAATTACTGGTATGGTGGAATCATTCAAATTTCATCAGTTCTGCTCAAACCTGTGATTTCAAACAGATTTGGAAAGCGATTTAGATTCAGAAAAGGTGGGTTCAAGCCCAATTGAAGGTGATGAAAACATAAAAATATAAAAGAGAACAAAATACATTTTATGAACAAAAGCTTAAACTGAAAGCAAACAGTGTCTTTAGGCCTGTCACTGAACACAAAAGGCTATACATGTATCCTTAGTCCAAAGCAAAGCAACACAACCTTGGACAGAAAAATTGGAGTGAAATATAATTTGGGGGTGGGGGAAGTTGTCTGTTTTAAAACAGGAGTTTGACATCTCTACATTAAAAAGATGAACATAAGAATGTGGTTAAAGCAATATGACAAATATGTCAAAATGATTAACAAAAACTGCCTCATGAAACAAATGGCCTGCTCTTTCAGGTATCAGTGGTTAATCTGGTCCTTTTCCATTATTGAGAAAGGCATGTCATATTTAATTAACCTTTTAAATCTTCTTGTGAAATCTAGCAATGTTTAAAGCAAACTTATCAAGATCAGATATGCAAAGGGAAGAAAAGAGGATTGCCTTAACATTTTACTGCCTCAACTCCAGCCATACTTCTATTTACTTTCTCCACCTTACAACCTCAACAATTACCCATTTTACTTCATGACTCCTAGCTGAAACAGCACATTTCTATTTACATGAATGAGCTAAATCAGATTAAATTATATTTTAAAGAAGTTCTTGTTTCTACTTATGGCGTTAAAATATATTTGTCAAAAGCTGTGGATATACATAGATTTATATAAAATCTTCCACAATCCTTTCTGATCGAGGTGCTGTAAGAATGCTGGCCCCGTAGGCAGAGGATATCGTCTCTCTGCGGCTGACCCCTTGAACTTGGGCAACAGGCCTCCCGGGCTCTTGGTGCGGACTTCCATCCCCATTCATTTCCTATGGCGGCGGATTTTCAGAACCCATTCATTGTTGTTATTTGAATCCAATGGTACATAAATTACTATAATTATATGGAATTTGTCTGCTACTGACAATACAAATCTGATTTATGTACAGTAATGATAAATACATATTTTAACAGTGAAATTTAAATATTTTGTATTTGTGTTGCTTTGATGTTTCTGCCAATCTAATGGTTGTTCACTTCAAATGATGAGTTTGTAACATTAAAAATGATTTAAGAAAAAATTAGAACTCTGTAGGGTGTAACATTATGATGGCTTTTAACATTCATTTGTAATATTTCAATGTACTATGTTAATAGTTAATAACAAATACTAGTATTAGTACCATTTACAAAAGCAATTCATGACAAAAAGATAAACTTTGTTGAAAAAATTGAAGCCACAAAAGTCAGAACATTTCTTACAAAAAAATGACAATTAAGTTAACTTGAAACCAAAAAAGCCAGGAGATGCCATACCAGCTATAACTCAGCTGCATCCAGGTCAGGCTTTTAGTATAGATACTGAGATGTGATGGGCAGCGTAGCATTCAATGATTAAGGGAGCAGTGAAAATGGCAGAGGTAAGAAAATTAATTTTAAAATCTTACCAAAAACACCTTTAGCAATGAAAAGTTCCACTAAATAATGATAGGAGTGAGCATTTCCCGACCTTTGTAAATGGTAATGATTCTGTTATTTAGTTTTGTGAACATATCCACATTATTGTGGATGTAGCCTCTTTCCTCCAATATACAAAATGCATTTTACACTATTCTATTATATGCTGTTCAGTGGTTGTGTTGTCAGTGTTATGAATAAACAGTAAAAAAAAAATATAGGCAAATGTATGCTTATGGTGGGTAGGATAAGGTTTTCTTATCAGACACAGATAAAGGAACTTTATTTATTTGCATTTGTATACAATATTGTAAATGCTGGTATAGCTAAATACACACTTCAATTGCGTCAATACTGATTTAACAGCATCAATACTACTTCAAGATGTCTAACAAATTATATTCGCTGAATTTTCAGAGTGATATGGGCATTAGACCAAAATTAGACAAAGTGACACACAGATTCAGTAACTGCTGCAGCTCTATGACCTGGAAAACTGTGGAAATGAGTTCCATACAGTGTGGCTCATGGATAGTTAACTTGGATATATCCTGTGAACACTCACTAAGGAGGGACTACAGGTTTTGCTCACAGGTTCTTTCCTCAGGAAAGGAAAGCCATTAATACAGTACTGTCAATTTCAGGCTATTCTTCTCAACAGATTACTGATGGGAGTTTACAAAAGGGTGGACAAAGTATGAATTCAGCAAAGGTCAGATAAGTCATGTGTTGGTTATGATGTTATTATTTGAAAATGGAAAAGGTCACATGTGTCATACTGGTACAAATGTTTGAGATTTATTTTTTATTTTTTAGAATAGTCATGTTATAGTAATTTTGTAGGTTGCTCATGTTTTGAACTACATGAAACAAATATTGAGAACATAAAAATGAGTTTAAAAATGTATTACTTTATATATTTCTATGAAACAAACAAAACAGGTATTGCAGTACATATATAATATTGGTTGCTTCTTAATGAAATCTCTCTCGGGATCCTTTTTAATTATTGAAACAGCATTGTTGCTGGAGACCCTGAACCGTGTTTGGAAACAAAAGCTTTAATGAAAAATTCAATATGCATAATGTGAGGCATATTTATTAATGATGTTTTATGTCTAGGGTATTTCAAGTAAAAATACAGTTCTTAAGCAGGACCAGTTGTGAACATTTTTTTACTTCAACCACATGAGATTTTATAATATTAGAATGACTCAATTTAACAAGATATTTTCCTTGGGTTCTCCTAAATGTTTGATAGTGCTTGTTTAAAAGACAAAGAAAAAGAACAGACTACTGAAACATAATACAAATATTGTTTATTCAGAAGTTACACACCAAAGAAAACTGCTAGACATGAACAATACTTCAGAACTGCCTATACCAAGTGTCATCTGCACAGAATACAACTACAAGCATTCAAACAACATTGTAATCCTAAACTATGCACCACAATTTCATTGAATCATGTTGTTAGCTTCCTTCATGACTTGGAAGGATGTGTAAGAGTCTCTTTTGAAGAAATAGTCTTGTCAAGAATAAAGAAGAATAACAATTTGGTGACAGACGTTTTTCCGTGGTCCGGCCTTTTAAGCTTTTGAAGAAATAACAGTTTCATGAAGAAGGAAAATAATAATCCTGCAACAATTCTTGCTCCTGTGTCCTGCCCCTCAATTCGAAACAAAGAGAATTAGATTCCGGCGCAGATTTTCCATGTTGCCAACAAGACTTTTATTGCCAAATGAACGTTCCTGAATGCTCAGCGGGGCATCGAAAACCACATTTGCGATAAGAATCGTGTCATCTCTCTTATCCGTGAGTGTTCTCCTTCATTGGTGGTGTTAAAAGTGTCTCTTTTCTTTGAAGCTTTTGTTTTTGTGACTGGAATGTTATCCCTTTTATCTTTTTGAATGTGTAAACGTAGACTTGCAATAAACACTTCTGAGGTCTCCTTGATAAAAAATGTATCCTTTAGAAAAGTGTTTGTTAAGACACGATTTTGAACTCCAAATGTGTTACAGTTTTTTTTTCTATCACGATAAACACCCTTCTAAATAAGTTGTTAACCTGTTTGTTGAAATCAACACAATATCTACATATTCGAAATCTATACGTTGTTTTTATTTAGTGAGCAACATTGCATTTAATGAAGTTGCATATTAATTTAATTTATCTAATTTATTATGCACACTTATGCAAAATAAGCTTTGAGGGAATCACAAAGTGTTTCATCTCTCAGGGATGAAGGTAAATGCTTCTTAGTACTGTTGGGGAAGTGCAATGCCTTTGAATCAGATCTTCTTTACTGAATGTAATAAAGAATTGATCCTTGGAAACTGGGAAGGCCACAACATCCTTTGTTATCCGGATAATAATGCTGACCACACCTCAGATACATACCCTTCAATCTGTAATTTCAAAAGAGGCTCATGAGAAATATGTGGAATATGTAGAACCTGACCTAATTTAATGTTCCAAGATTCATTTTACGTCAGTTTGTGAACACAATAAATGATCTTTGGGTTGGCCTTCACAAGGAAAAATACAAGGTAATGCAACCACTCAGCTACAGTGGTGTTATAATACACATTTGTTTGGACGACAACACATTTATTGTTTCTTCATGTTAGTGTAATAACATAGTAATTACACACATGGTTGTGTAGTTAGAATGCAACAACATGTTTAGTTACAGAATGAACAAACGCAGATGCTAATCATTATGTCGTTTTTAATAAGTAGTCTAAGGCAAGGTAAAAAATAAAACGACGAAGATCTAAATTCCATATTGTTTTTAAATTTGGGGCATTTTGAGAAAGGGGTCTTTTATATTTTATGTTCACATTTTACAGTGAAAAGGTGTGACATACCCGATAAAGAACCACCAATTTATTAAAAGAAAAACATCCTGCTTCAATGCAAAAGCAAACAGCTCAAACACAAGTCAAAGATAAAACAAACCAATCTTTCAGATGTGCAAAAACACTTGATGTGTTTTGTGCATCTACTATGGCACATTTACTATAGGCTTAATATATATAAACTAATATGAACAGAATGCACAGCACAAGTAAGCTGAAGTGACTAGAAACACCATGGTGTTAAAACTTGTCCCTCACATTAATTTATACTTGTGTAAGTTTAAAAAAAACACAATTAGCAGTAGAAGAAGCCTAACTTTTACCCCTTGGGTGCCCCTGTAAAGCATTCTAGAATGTCAGCACCTTACATAAAGTTATGTATTTACATAGCGGTTTAATGGTCTGACTTGAACTGGAAACTCTGATCTCTAAATCAAGCCCCTTGTTTCCAGCATATATAAAAATACCAGAAAAGTATAATACCTGCTACACTTGTTGGCATGGCTCCAATATTAGCATACACTGTGCTGAAGGAAGAGGGAGAACCTGACAGGATTTGAACATGTATAAAAGAGCTTTCAAAAAGGGCGTCAGTATGATGGAGTTGAGAGTTGAAAGACACGCCCGTGAAGCTGCTGTTACATCAACTCACTTAGAAAGCCAAGTTCGGGGTGAGTTCATGCAATGCATTTGTTTCTGAAGCCATTTTTTAAAACAGCCTTGTTTTTGGCTGTTATCTCTAAATATAGCTGCTTTGTTAATTGAGCTAAAAAAAACTGTTCCTGTTGTGCCTATATAATTTTGATTAAGAGAAAAACAGTGCTTTTCATATAAGGTAGTCATCCCTTATATTAACCTTCACTTATTGGTATACTTTATGTATCTGAAAAAAAAAACATTGATTATGTCTGCTTGATCATTAGCTTTTATGAGCAATTAAACTTCATTATTATGGGTCACTTTCTACTTAAACCCATTTTACTGTGAACATGATTATTGACTGTTTCATATAACTAACAACTCAATAAAAATAATGAATGTGTAAATTATATGTATTTTCAATATTCAATAAATAGATTTGTTTATATTAAGATCTGGTTACTTACCTGTTCAGTAAAAGGCAGCAGCATCTATAAAAATCAACGATGAACTCCCCTCTAGTAAAATATTCAGTATCATTCAATATCAGAAAATAACTCACATACTGTATATTGTGTTACAGAATTAGGTACTAAATTCTGGATGATGTAAGCTATTGTTGCTTGTGAATAACCATCCCCCTGCACTAACAGATACGACGATCATATGTTTCAAATAATAAAAATAAAAGGAATACGATAATCCTTTAAGAGGATTCCACTGTATAGTATTTAAATATGATGAAACATGTGACTTTTGGGTTCATTCCATGAGTCTGGCTCAATTGTGCTTTATTGCTATATTTATAAATGCTGAAAACAGGATAAAGAAACATTTCTTCACAAACATTGCACATGGAACTAAAAGTGATATTTTACATAACAAAAAAATCTACTTAAAAGCTGCACACCACACATTTCTTCTAATATACAGTATATAAGCAATGCACATAGATTTGTGTACAATAAAAAAAATCGCATTTGCTGCACGAAAGTGCAAAAGCACTATTCTGAAAAAGAATTGCCCTAGTAAACTATATAGATTTTTTTTTGTTTGTTTTTTTGTTTTCAACCCAAAAGGTCCAGGTCATCAAATAAAGCTTGGGCCTTTTGGGGTGTGCGGGAGAGTGCATTAGCTTCAGCACAGACTCTTGTGTATATCAGAGTAAAATAGTCATAGCAAAGCTGAAAAATGAATGTCAGACTGGGGATAATTTAAACAAGGTTAAAATATACCAACCTGGGATGTACATTTTGTGGAAAATATTTTTTCTTGTGCTATAAAATGTTTTTTAATTTTTTTGTATTGATTTTAGTTATGTTTACATTAATCTAACAGTTGATAGCCACTACTTTTTATGTTTTGTGCAAATTATACTGTTTAATCTAGCATTATATTTAGATAAGATGTTTGTGTTTTTAACAAATAACAGCTTAATTGCTAAACCAGCTTGTCTGCTAAATGCAAAAGTCTGCTTTCTGAACAGGGAAACGTTAGTGGCAGTGAGGGAAGCTTCAACAATAATTTGTCTCATTTTCAAACACTTACTTCCTCCAGATACAGGCACTGTCTATATTTGTAGCAGTGTGTTATCACCCATATACAAATTCTATAGTACCCTATAGCAAGAAATCACCTCACTTGAGTTACTACAGTATTTTTTACATGGGCATCTTGTCTTTTTTGTCCAGCGTTAAGTACTGTAGTTACCACTTAAATTGCCCCTTAGAAACTGCTGTAACCCTTCTAAATATGTTTTATTTACAGTGACAAAGCTTTTTTTTGGGCTAGTTTGTACAGAACTGCAGCTTGATCCGTATGGTAACAGTTGCTTACTGTTACCTGGCAGTGTCAAATTTGGACAACAACACTATTAAAGTGTTAGGCAAAGTAACCTACAGAGGTATATATGTGACAGGCCTTTTTCAGTATTCAATTCAATGGTATTACAGGGATCATATTCAAGGCCCTTCAGTTTCAATATTTAAAGATTTAAAAAAAAATATATATATAGGGCATTCAAGCATGTAAATACAGATTCATACCAAGAAAATGAATGTCAACACATGTATGTAACACATTGGTTTTAGTGACGTTCTGGTTAATATACTGTAACACTGATATGGTTTAACCAGATTTCCACAACTACCCAGGCAGTTGTTAGTTGTCAAGTAGGCTCCTTTTCCATCCATTTATCTTAATAACCACATATAACTTCCTGGGCAGATTTATTTAAATTAAAAACCCAAAACAAAGGGACTTCATTATATCTGAGAAACGTTAAGTACAGCTAACTGAAACTCATGCACCAGTAACCACCATTTGTTCTAATTTTTCTCTTTGAAAAAAGGCCAAAAAGGAGTTTGACGATAAATTATGTTACTCCAATACTGTACTGTAAGGCAAACTACTTCAGTTATGAAATGTTCCCAACAGAAATCTTAGAAACCATAACACCAGTAAATAAATCACACATGGCACAGAGCAACGAATCTAAAGCTTTCTGGGAAATAAACTCATTGAAACATGGATATTGGTTTTGCTCTCCAATTCATTTTTTAAATAGTTATTAGCCTTGGTGCCAAAGACAGTGTTACAATGTCTCAGCAACCAGTAAAATGAATCTGACTTTATGTTTTTGAATTTCCCTGAAACTACACTATTTATAGGGCAGCAGAACCTGAAAGTGAAAGCACATTGCCATACCTGAATGGTTAATACAAAGTGATAACACTGAGGTCAACAGTTAAGCTGTAACCTGTGGTTAGTATCCCCTGCACACTGTTATGAAAACCAGCACCAGTTGGTTATACGTTTTATAGTGCCACCTACAAAACACAAAACGTATTCTGTCCCCCGCCCCAGTTTAACATATAGGTGTACATGTTAATACATAACCATTCAGTAAGTTACATGAGCCGGCAGCTTTTTTTTTTTTTTTTTTTTTTAAAGACACTTGACAGTATTTACCAGTTGCATGTATGAACTTGTGTCCCCACACAGAAATAACATTTAAGATACATTCATGACTTTGATGATGGTTTTGTGCAGCAATCCATTCAGATTGCTCTCAGTTGTTAGAAGGTAGTGTCGTTTCCAAAGCATGCTGTTTTTGTATCTTTTCAGCAGAATTTCACACCAGGGGCTTGTTCAACAAAAATCTTTCGAGCCCTGACAAGCAGAAGGACCTGATATATATATATTTGCGGTTCCCAGGTTATTTAGAAGTCTCTTCTTGGTCATGAAGAAAAACACATTTTGTATGTAATAATCCAGGGAGCACGGACAGTCACAGAATCAATCTCACATCTTCTTTACCAAAGTTGTTTTTTTGCAGGGTGGGTGAGGGGGAGGAGGTGCATTGGTCTTGTGCTCTGATTTATGGATGGTTTTCTTCTTTCTCGTCACAGAGTTTCCGTCTCCACTGCAATAACTTATGCAAGGCTGTGCTTTCATTTTGTGATAGACGCAGCTGATGGATCACCTGTAAGAAACACAGGCTGTTTAAAGCTGTTGCACACATATCTATCACCTGTATTAATTATTTTGGGAATGTTTTTTTGTTTGACTCCACTGTTTCATTGACTTATTTCATTGCAGTATTTTAACAGACCCCCACCCCCCCCCTTTAAATGATACAGGTAATATTAAGCCTTGCATGAACTTGGGAGTAGGGTTGCAGCGATACCAGATTTTTCACACCACAATACAAAAAATGACGATATTTCGACATTATCATGATAAATTATCATCTGGATGTAGAACTGATATTTTTTCTTTAAGATAATTTTAAAGAAAGGAACAGTTGTATTAATGTCAACAATAACAGTATAGAATATAATTTCAAAGAATATATATATATATATATATATATATATATATATATATATATATATATATATATATATATATATATATATATATATATTGCACTGAATTGTATTCTTTTAAACTTCCAAAAAGTAGTACAATAATACATGTCCAGACAGTAAACAGAAAATATACAACACAAAATATACTTTAAATTCAGTGAATGATGTTGAATTAAGAAAGAAAAAGAAGAGAACATTGCCTGGAATACAAGTACTGAAACAGTTATACTGACAGCAGATAAAAAATATAGATACTGAATGCTTTACTGGAAAGATTTGTTTATTTACATTTCATTGAAATATGAATGCACTAAACCAATGAACGCGCTGTTCCAATGGTGAAATTAGGTTTATTGTATTTGTATACCATTTAAACAACTATGTCAGTAACATACACTCTGTGACAGCTGTATATTACAAATGGGAGCGATCAGTATGATGAACACGATGATGACCATGACATAAATCCACAGTAAGTACAGAATACTATGGAATAAGTCAATAATTAGTTTACTGAAAATTAGATATGTAGTATTTAACACTTAGTAGTAAGCAAATGAGTATACTGAGAAAGTATATAAAATGACTGATTTGCAGTATGTGGAATAACTTTATATGTTCTTAAGTGTGACATACAGACGTACAGATGCAGGGGCAGATGAATCACCCATTCATCCCCACAATCGGATACACCCAATAACCAAGTTCATCACAATATGCATCCAAATATATGCAAAAATATGTGTGACCACCTCCACTTTGTCCCCATTGCTGGGTGTTTCATCCCCTTTGGGGGATCATAAATGCAGAGAGGATAAACTAATTTTAGTACAAAATGCTTATGCAGAAAAATAAATACATACAACTTTATGGGAACAAAAATTCTAAATCTAGCTTTGGACATGACAGACTGGTGCTTCTCTACATACAGTATACAGCTATATACAGTATCAGCTACATCTTTTTTAAATGTATTTAAGTTGTTTATATGATTTCATTTAATAAAAAATGTTTTGTTGTTGAATTTAAGGTTTTTTGAGTGTCTCCCAATTAAGCTTTTTCAGTTTTGGAACTATGCAGTCAAAATACAGTAAGTGCAACCAATATTTCAAACTGGTACACAGTACAGGGATTCATACTTCAATTCTCTATTTTAACAGTAAAACTGTAAGATTGTATGGAACAAAGCTGTTTGGTACCCTTTCCTTATGTTCTAAGCCGTAGGGAAAGCTAAATAAATGTTTCCAAGGTTAAAAGAGCTGCAGCATATGTACTGAAGGGCTCTCAAATATCACCACTTAATGACAGGGAACATCTTGTGTTTTTCTTCTCTTAATTGTCTTTTACTCATTTTACTTTCCTTTTTGTCTAGTGCGTGGTGTATCAGTTGATCCACGATGAAAAAAAGTCTTCATATCAATTTGCTTCCTGTTTAGGCAGTCTGCTTAAATTACACTCCACACATCTATGGTGTCCCCTGGCATTTGTTGCACATGTTGCAGTGTGATAAATCAAGACAAATATGAAAGAATGTTAATTTAACCTTTTGATAAAACTTATGGTACATTGAAAATAATTGATAACGAAAAAAAGGGTTAGGGTTAATGTTATCATGCCAGTTCAAAGCAAAAAATATGCATGAATAAGGATTTCATCTATAACTTTCATCAAAAATGGCAGTTATGTTTAGATGATGGAAGGGATGCATGGATCACACAAAAATATGGAAGATTTGAATTTTAAGAAAATGACTGCAAGGATTATAGTTTTGTGCACGGTATGCATTGAATCCTTCTTTGTAGCAAACTTGCACATCTTGTTCAATCCTAGTATACATTTTTTTTGTAAATTACAATGAATTAAGTTACAGTAGCTTACAGGATACCATGAAAAACAATGGTGTGTGTGTGTTTTATTTAAATCTATGATATAAGATTATGTATTCACGTTAATTTTAAAATTTTGGTGGCCAAATTCGAAATGTCCTCCATTAAGTCAGTGTGGCAAAGTGCCCCCCCCCTGTGTATTATATGTTACGTGTTGTGTGTAAATGTTGGTGTATAGCCATCGGTACACGGGATAGAAACGGGTCTGTGTTTCACGTGTGATTTAAAAATGTAGATTTGTATTTAGGCACGAGGAGGGCACAAAGCAATTCACGTGCTGGGTAAAGTAATAATATGTGAGCACGGGGAATTGCACTTTAATTAATTCACGTGCAGTTGTACCGAGATTCCAATTGAATGATTGACTAGCAATCGAGTCTCGGTACAACTGCATAAAAACTGTATGTTTTCACTCACTCGGGGTTGGGTGTTCGGAGTGGGAGTGAGTGAGAGAGAGAGAGAGAGAGAGAGAGAGAGAGAGAGAGAGAGAGAGAGAGAGAGAGAGAGAGAGAGAGAGAGAGAGAGAGAGAGAGAGAGAGAGAGAGAGATTTATTTCAATTGCTATCGCGTGCTGGTAGTACCAGCACGATACTTGTTTTATTTATTTACTCACCGTGTTTGTGTGAAAGTCCGTCCACCGTTTGTTACTGTTTAGTCCGTTTTGTTTATATATTTATTTTGGACGAAAGTGCCGTGTCCTGTTTCTGTTTTTGTGTTCTATTATTTTGTTTATTAAATGCTGAGCGCGATCACGCGCTCAGCTTCACCAAAACCCCAAGTCTCTGTCTGCTGTGTGTTTCTATCTCTGGTCTGAGTTCCTCTCTGCAGCCAGCCTGTCACAGTCAGCCATCTTGCCAACAGGCAAAAGCTACAGTACCAGTGGATTGTTCAACAATACTTATACTTTTATATTCTTTAAGATGATCTTACGGTGTCTATGAATTCTATAGGAAGTTCAATGACTGCTTACACCATCTATGTTTCTATTTTGTCCACTTTTTCCAGAAATAACAAAATATGTCTAATATATTCTGAAATCTAAAACTGCTAAAATGTAACAACACACTAGCAGATACATTTACAATCCGACTTTGTAAACAGACAGTATTGTCGCTGTTTAAAAGATGGGTGAATGCAGTACATGATATGCCTAGCTGTGTTTGGCATGTAAATACTGAAGGATACAGGGGATGCTTTCATTTTATCCCTAGTTGATAGGAATCGCTGCCTCATTACTCTGTCAGTTAAATGTTCTGACAACCTGCTAAAATACAGATTTAGTTTTTCTCAATGAATGTCATTCTTTATGAAACCAAATTGTATGTGTTTCCAGTTGGTGGAATTGTGTTATATAATCCACAGTGCCTAAATGACAGCTGGTTAATACACTATGAAATAGACATACAAGCAGCTCCAAGATTCATGTATTAAGGGCTGCTATTTGCCATGATTAATGACCCATCATTTACTTTAAAGTGAATTGTATCATGACTAGGGTTCCTAAAACACACTCCACACTAGTGGTTTATATTTAAAAGATTCCAAACGTAGTATTGGTAGTACTCTCACTAATAGAGGTGAATATAAGAAATTGAGTGCATCAAAACTAGGATCCAATCTGAGAATGATTTACTATCCTCATTAATGGGATTATTAATATGAACGATCTAGTCTCCATGGAAACTATACATGTGATATTCCACTGTATCAGGTTTTTTTTTTTAATTTTATACACATCATCAATTCTAGGGTACCACAAAACAATATATTCACAGACAGCCAAATTAGCCAGATAATGGGGTCTATTCATCTGATGTAAACAGCAGGTGATCTAAACACTGCCATCCTTTAAATCACTAGGCAGGAAACTCAGACCTCTTACATATTTCTACAGACAGACATGGATTGGACAGACTCTCTGCACTGTTAAGACACATGATTTTCATAACCTTTGCATGCAATTTGTAATGATCTCAGTTTGATCTGCCACAGTTTAAATCAATTGAATAGATGCCAATGAGTCTTCTCAAGTGCAAAATATCAACTCACATAAATGTAGTCCACTGCTGAAGGGGAGGCATTATTTAAATTAAAAATAACATTTAATTGTCATGAAATGTATTTCACATTCCTCTTCTAAAACAAAATATGATTTAGGAGTAAGTATGTTTGTAGTTCACCTTATCACTTCTCAGCCATTAGTTACTAACCATTAGAGACTACACAGTATTTCTACACTTTTCTAGAAAGTAGAAATAAGACTAATGCGATGGCAAATATTCTCAATACTCCTCTGCTCTGAATAAGAATATTAATAGGAATCCTACCTCTTTTGACCAAGGATAAATTAGCTTCATATGCAGATGTATTAAAACCAGCACCAGTTACTGGGGGCTAATGAAAGCCTGTTTGTAAAATTGGGAGCAAAAATACAATATTACACTTCTAAACATGCAAGTTTCTAATGTGTTATCATTTACCCTTCAGCTACAAAAGGTAATCAGCAATGCAAAGTTAATGATGGTTTGAATAATGCATTGAACACACTATTTAGCATAACACGTATGCCATGTCTAATATCAATATTGTTTTTCAAATTTACTTCATGAGTAGAATTTTGATTGCATGCATGTTGGAGAATACCAATACCTTCAGGCATGTCAGTATAAAATCAGTTTTATTGTTTAAAAACCATTACAAGATAAGTATTTCTGCAAATGCAGCTTTGCCAAAATAATACATTTAACATTTGTGAAAGCATATCATGTGGATGTTCTATTCTAAAAAACTAATAAAAACTAATAAAAGGAATACTTTATATCATCTGCATTCCAAGTATTCAATTTATCACAGGTTTAATGTGCTATTAAGGGTGTTTTATTCTCTGTTGTCGTTTCTGCTTTGATTGTAATTTGACATATTTACTTTTTCCAGCAATATATATATATATATATATATATATATATATATATATATATATATATATATATATATATATATATATATACACTGAAAAGACTCCTCACATTTTCTGAACTGAGGTGGGGAAGCATATTAGCACTGCACCATGCATTGAAACCTTATAGTAAAGTATTTTGGTGTGACAATGATATGGTTCCCCACTTCATTTCAGAAACAAAACATTGAGGATTCTTTTTAGAGGAATTGCTTTGCTGGAATATAAGCCAACATGATAAAGAGTGATCTAAGTATACATGTACTGTCTTTACAGAGGATGTCTGTTCAGGTTGTCAGATTACCCTTCCAAAAGTTTAGCATGGTAAACGTACTTCTGTCTACTCTACTGAATGCCATGGGGACACAAACTAGGAATGTACTGTAGTTGACAAGATATGCAATTATCTTGGTTACAGGGATAACAGCAATTTAATTGTATCTACTGTAAACTCATTTCTTTGGTTAAGAAAAAAAGCGTTTCCTGTAAATAATTAGTGAAGTTACATAACTGCCACTGAATTAGAATTCAGCTAAATTAATAGTTTTATCAGGTAAGATAAAAAATCCTGCAATACTGTCATAAATGGATCTCTTTATTGATATAAATACAGGGTAAATGCTACATTATGATCCATCTACTTGTTAATTTGAACCCCCTCCCCTTATTCTACCTCTCTTTATGTATGTATTCTTCCTTTTAAATGGGTTTAATACTGTAAGTTACTACTCTTCATTAACAAATAATCCACATCACTTGGATAAAGGCGTCTGCCAAATAAATAAATAATAAATAATACTAAATGTACTTTAATGGCAATGCAGTGGCTGAACAACAATGCTATACAAAGGGGTAATGGCACAGTAGCACAAGGGCAAGTTCACAACAGTGGTATGAGCCACTGGTAGAATGGTACCACTGTGATAAAACATTTCTTTATGACATGCAGTACATAAAAACACTAACTCTTTGGTGACACTTTCATGACATAAGTGAGTACCCAAGGCATCACTATGGTAGGAATCACTACATAACATGTAGTCCCTTCCAGTTGGTGGTAACATAGCAGGACTACAATTTAATACTGCTGTGTTACTATTAAAGAGAATGTTGTGATCAGTTAATGGTTCTGCTAGGTTTCTTTACTGTAATACACTGGTATTCTAATAGTTCCCTATAGCATTGCTCAAAATGTTGTTTAAGGGCTATAAACAGCATTGTGAGTGATGCAACAGGTTCTGGGGACTGGAGACTATGCCAATTGCTGGTATTAAGCTTTTTTTTTTACCAATAGATAGTATTTTTCGATACAATTTTTCCTTAGAATAACATTATCATGTGAAAGCACATTGCTTTTATGAAACGGAAAACTACATAATGTATTATCTACCGCACTATTATTCTTGGCCTGGTGTGTGTCACAGAGCATACACAAAATGTCAGGGCTATATAAAGAAATATTTGCCTCACAAATGTAGATATTTAAAGCTCTGTTTGACAGTGTGTGGCGTGGTTTCAGTCAAAGAATGTATATCAGTTACAAATAGATAATACAAGTGGTGTATATTGAGTGTTAAGTGGCACAAGGTTTACATACATGTTATAGTGCATATTACCTAATTTACACCCTTGCTATTTCTATCCCTGACATTATCTCCCCAACTAATGTCAATTTTCCATATAGATAAATTAAGCTGTTTTCATCCATATGTTGCACTTAGATGTAGATGGCTTTCAGTTGTCCAGAGCAGTTCATATGCAGTATGATACAGGAATCAAATTGGGTAACACTTGATATTTCACTGAAACAAGTACTGTATAGAAGTACAGGATGGTTCAATCACATGTTCTGCAAAGATGTGTGCATGCAGGTACAGTGTACATAGTCAGTGGTATTATTCATGTGGAATAACCTTACATAGAAACACAATGGGATTACTTTTGACTTCCATTACAGCAGCCACAATGCAAGATTGTTGTTCAGCTCCGCCATTTTTGTTTTGTACACCTTCCAGTCCAAGTTCCTATAAGGATACTACCTACAACATGTAAACCTACATTTCTTTCAAGCAACAACATACATGTTGCCTGGAAACTGTATTTGTCAGCATAGGGTTAAACACAATAGCATTTGTATATCTGAATGAAACTATTTTTTTAAATGGCTAAAACTAGCATTTACTTAGATGGTTATAAAACACAGCAAATGTACACTGATGCACTTTGTAGGTGACATATTGTTCATTTATTTGTTTTTTGGTATGTCATTCAAATGAAATCAATGTATTGTACTATATTTGTCTTGTGTTTCACAGTAACTAGGACCATTCCAAGGGAAAGTATTACAAAGTATTACAAAGATAGCACAAAATAGCACAAAACCTTTTTTCAGAAACAGACTACAATACATATAAAGGTTTGTAGCAAGATTAACCTCTTTCATGACGAAAATTAAACACTGCTTCATTACTTTCAAGACCATGTTTAGCATGATTTAGTCAAAGGTGGCCCTTAGTGAAGAAATGTGTTTGAACATTTAATGAAAATCCAGTCAATATGTAAATCTTAATTTGATTAGTCTTTCCTCACTGGTCACTTTAGACTACATATGAATCAAAGGTCAGCTACGAGTTATGTGTGTACATGCTTCTCAAATCTAAATCAAAACCTGGCCCTGGTGCTCTAATGCTGCCCTAGAGTCCCTCTTTAAACCACATCATTCTCCTGAGAGTTGAGACTGCATGACATTATGCAGATAATGCCACAGCCATCACCACGTCCACTAACAGCAAGGTTTTACTGATACTGCACTGTTTTCTTTTTTATTTCTGCTTTGAATAAGCTTGAATTAATATTTTTCTTTATTCAACTTCAGTCTTCAGTATATTGTTTAAAATGAAGAGATGCAGTAAATATTATAATATCACACTGTAAAAAGATGGCACCAAAATAAATAAATGGATGCAAAGCAGGAAAAATGACCTTAATTAGCAAAATTGCACAAGCGGGCCTTCATAGGATGCCATGCAAATGAAAAAAATAAGTGCAGCAATAGACAATAATATTTGCAAATACGCCCTACTTCTAATAAAGGAGATATACATTCCATAGTAAATATTACATTTTTGTAGACAAAATTCACATCTTATAGAACCTTGACCTTTCTGTGTTTCTAACTTGTAACATCAGCTTTCAAATAGTCACATTCATCATTTAGTTTAGAAATCAGTTAAATATCTGACGAAATGTACATTAATTTTATATCACGGCTGCAATGATAATAACAATAAAATAAAAAATAAAAACACACATACAATCGTAAAATTGTTGCGGTTCTATACTAAAACATGTAAAACGTGCTTTCCAGAAAATACGGTGCTTAGCATAAATAGGCTACTATGGCATCTGTTCCAGTAATAGTATACTATAAAGACTTTGCTGTCACAAGAACAAGAAAAGACTCATCTACAATCTCCTACATTATAATACAGTGTGTTTAGCTGGCAGGGCCTAATGACATTTGCAATTAAAACTGTAATTTTAATTTGTATGTCTTGTATTTTATGCAAAATGAGTCATACAGCAAAGCTAGATAAGCCTTTGAAAACCATGTTATTTAATAAACTGCATGATCCATATGCATAGAGCATTATATAAACTGTCACCATATAACTATATGACTGTCATTTATATGTGAGACAATTATCCAAGGAAATATTTAGGACCAAAGAATACAAAGCATTATTGCCAGGTTGATCATTTTTTTCTTGAGCTTTTAAATGCAAATGGTAGGCATATAATTGTACAGTGCAGATGCCATTTTAATCATTATTTAAATTGTCCATCCAGTCATTTATTTTTGACTGCTTTATAAACAAAACCTCACACTTTTTTTTTTTTTTTAACCAGCACTAAACTTTTATAAATCTGCATTTTAATTTAAATGTTATCGGTTTTTAAAATGATCAAATAAGTGTTTCTGACTTCCTTTAAGTCTGATTCCATTTAATTGCCATACTGTGCCTGATTGCCACAGTAGCACGCAATGTTTTAAAACGTATTTACAAAATAGACAAACATTTTTAAACAAAAACTGCATTAAACAGTCTTCAATGTAGACAAAGTTAACTAATTTAAATATAAAGGGAAAAGATGTAATACATGCAAACTTTGTTTCAAATCTTATTAATTTGTTGCTAAATTAACAGTCAAGCAGAGCTTGTGTGTGCTGACCAGCTTATTGTACTTACAGTCACTCACAATAATCAGATTTCTCATTAGCTGCTCATAGTAACGTAAGCTGTTTCAAGGCTCATTTAGAAACATTTCTAATGTAAAAACGGTTAATATGAGAATAATATTATATAAGTAATGTACAGCAGAAACACAACAGCAACTTTGATCGGTTTATCAATATTCTGTCTTTTGACTAGAGCCATTTGTTTAGAATTAAGTAAACATATGCACTTTTAATATATTGAGTTTCATTTCCTGATACATGTGTACTATATATTCAAGCAATTCCCAAATAATATCACATTATAATATATGGATAAGTACTATAATTGCATCTCATCCCATATCAAAAAATTGTCCCAATTAAGCAATAGTCAAAAAGTAATAATTAAGTGATGTGACGACACATCGTCTAATTATGACTTCCCCAGCAATTGTTGGGGAATTCTCTGTATGTCTTCTAAACAGGAGTTGTTGTTTTCATTTTTTAAAAAAAACGAAGCACTGAAAATGGCCCACTTTGAAATTCCCAACTACAAGCAAGAGAATCATTCACCGGAGACCAAGAAAACAAAAAACAATAAGGAAAACAGCCTTCAATGTAAGCCTTCAAATTCAAATGGGGCTGAAGTGAATTGCTTTAGGTTATAATTGCATCTCTGGCTTCTGGTGAATTCATCATAAACCACTGGGGCTTCGCTCTCGTTTGTGTGGTGTCACCAGAACCATTCGATGCAATTGAAACCTTGAAATTCACTGCAGCCCATCTATTATTCTATAGGAATTAGATCTGATATAATTATGTAAATATGGCTTCAGTACATTCTAGTCCCATTTTATTTCCTGCACCTAATTCAAATTATAGTATAACTTGATTATATAAATCAATGATTTGTATATTATATACTGTAAGGCATCATACTGAATATTATATATATATATATATATATATATATATATATATATATATATATATATATATATATATATATATATATATATATAAATACATGGATGAAGGCTATTTGCATCCTGAGCCATTCGAAAAAAGGCATAATACTGCAGTAGTGATGTCAAAATGGCATAGTAGTCCAGAACATTATACTTGATCTTTGATCCATATTTGACTACTGTGCACCCCGAGACCACTTTCAAACAAAATGTCTCATTTTAAATCACTCGACAACACCCACAATTCATGGGTTTTAAGCACTTTTAACACATCTGTCTCTGTTATTATTATTTGTTTATTTAGCAGGGTGTGTGAACTATGCATCAGCTGCAGAGTCACTTACAATTACGTCTCACCCGAAAGACGGAGCACAAGGAGGTTAAGTGACTTGCTCAGGGTCACACAATGAGTCAGTAACTGAGGTGGGATTTGAACCGTGGACCTCCTGGTTACAAGCCTTTTTCTTTAACCACTGGACCACATAGCCTCCTTAAGATTTACAATCATCCTCCACCAAGGGCGGCACCAACCAAGCAAACGAGACAAATAATCTTCGACTCTGACAGCGACTAAAAAATAAAATAAATAGCATACCCCATTGAAACACCTTTTCCTTTCCTTTTTTTGCAGTTCAGTATCCACCCAGTTTAATTCACCGTTCCTGAATTATCCAAAATAATTGCATTTAAAGATTATTAAATATTGACTTAATTTACGTTATTATTATTCATTAAATTCACTTGCAATTTAACACCCGTTTATTGTCTTTTATTTATCACAGATAATATCAATGTATTATAAAAAATAATAGATGGGCTTCAGTAGTTTATGCCATCACATAAACCCTAGATGGAATGACGTTCCCGTAACTCACTGAAGCCCATCTATTATCCTCTCTATATATGATATCATCATTACAATTACTTATTTTAATAACACTTTTTTTTTTTATTGCTGCATTCTAAAAATAAAGTCTAATACAAATCCTAATGATACTTACCTTTCACAGGGAATTTTCTAAATGTTCACATTTTTTCTTTGTTTATATTACGTCAATTATGGGTCAGAACTTCGTATCAAGCAATGCAACAATAAAGGTATTCTATTTAGCAAGCAAGTTAATGGACTAAAAAGTACCTCAAGTAATAGGATAATTGCAGGGCTGATTTAATATTAATAGCTGTATCTTTGCGGTACTGTTAATTAGGACAGATTTCAAATCCTTCTTCAGCAAGACTATTTTCTTTTAACAAATACCTGGAAGCTATAATAACCTACACGTATGAGTAGAAGAACTGATTATAAATACAAGCAGGGGGAAGCAAAGAAAGACTTAAGCAAGAGGGCCTAATAGTAAAGTTTAGATGATCTTTAGGCTTTTTCCTGAAATTGTTGTCTCAAAAAGGGGGGGCCAGTTATACACGGGTGCGACTTATACACCGTTTTTGTTTTTTTTTGTTTTTTTTACTGTACTTTAAATTTTGCTTTAAACTGCATTAAATAAGCCTAGGGGATCATTATGCATAATTTCCTGCAAAGTGAAAGAATCATAAAACCCGATTTTACTGCAGCTTGTTTTGCACTGTATCATCTGATGAGCTCTAGTGATTTTTCCAGGGCAATAATACAAATCAAGCTATAGTCAAAGCTAAAACCTTAAAGTGTTAACGAACAGCTGTAGCGTTTATAACACAATGCATACTGTAGCAGACTGCTGTGGTCCACTAATTTATCTTTTTCAACATAATCTTGATGGGTTTGATATTTGAATTCAAAGATCATTCATCAAATCAGTGTTAACCATGTTTTTTTTTTTTAATATCAGAGTATAATTATTATTCATTTGGGTTATAGGGAATAAATAAATAAACAAATAAATATAGCTGGACTTGGATGGGATATGTACCCAATGGCTATCACCATAGTTTACAGGCAAGATGTATGCACATCCAGGTGCGATGTGTGTCTAAGGAAGCAAACAGCATATCTGTAACACTGATGTGAAAAGATTTCATCAAAATAATGGGCCAACAAAACAATTGTGAATGTGTTGAAAAAATGTAAATCAGTATCGTTTTTTTTTGCTGTAAACTCTAGAGCATAGTCAGTAACACATTGAAAGGTCCCTGACATTTCCAAAAAAAACAAAATTAAACACAACCATGAATTAAAAACACCACCGTAGCACCAGTATAATAATAGCAGTGACACAGTGTCAATGCACAGATCTTTATAGTGACAATGGCTATAGTGGCTCTATAAATGTGATTTAATTCAGGGAAAACAAGCCAGCTGGGGCTGTGCTAAATGTAAACAACATTTTACCAAACTCACCCCATCCCCCATAAACACCAGCACACCCATCCCCCACCTTAGAATGGGCCTCCAGAGCCACAGGCAGAGAAGGAGAGGTGTCCTCTCTGAAAGGATACTAAAATAGGAAGAGAAAGCAATCCACTCTCACTGAATAACCATGATGTCAACACTTCCAAATGAGAAATAATATATCACAATATGAAAGTCGACTTTCAGTTAAACCAGGAATCTGTTTTTCTTCTGAACCTCAAACATGCTGTTTTACCTTGTTGTTATGATGTTTAAGAAACGGTTATCAAAATATGATACTCCAGAGATTTATTCAACATTTATTCAATGTTCTTTGGAAGAGATCGAACCGAGGTCCTATAGTAAGTGACTCTGCAGCAGCAGTTGTGATGCATAGTTTACTCCCTAGTCTCTGTATGTCGTTTACGGCTTTCTGGTTCTACAAGATGCACATCCTAAGCCAATAAATCTCCAAAAAATAAATTTAAAAAAGCATCAACTCTTGGTTAGGTATACTGTAAAGTTCCTAATAATAGCCTGCCCAGTTTGGATTGTAAAACCTAATAGTAGTCTTCTGCGGCTTATTAAGTGACTTGTTTAAACTACAAAGTAGCCCCTGGCACCCATGAAAGCTCATACTGGAATTACAGTAGTGATTCCGCACTAGCATTAGCAGAGAAATGCTTTTTCACAAAGCCTTTAGTTCCATTTTCAGAAATTACTAAATTAAAAATAAACAACCTAAGAATAACAGCCTATGAGCCGTTAAATTGAATCAAGTTGTGGAATATGGAATATGGAATAAATGACTTTGAATTCCCAGTGTTCTATTGATGAAGGGCTCTTCCTAACTCTAACAACAACTTAATAACAAAACAGCAAACATAATTCTTCCTGTTTTCAAGTTCAGATCTGAATTTTAGAGTTATCATAAAGGACATAGCTTCTGCCTTCAGTGAAAGACGCCCCACTTCACACAAGTAATGTTTCTGCTAAGGGATCACTTTAATACTGCTCTTATTTACCTCTAGAGTTTGTCTCTTTCAATAATGATTAACTATCGTTAGTAAATAATTCATTTCTGTTATTTACACTGGATCCCATCTCAATACTATCAGTTTAAAAGAGATCAAGTAAATGCAGGTCATTACCTGATTATTATGGCCTTCTATGTGTCTTTGAACTGATGGAGCTGTTGAGCTACTGGAAGACTTTGAATTCTCTGGTAAACCTATGAATAAAAACAAAATGGTATTTTAATGCAAGATACATGTATTATGCATAAACAGATCCTTAGGTAGTTTATACCAAACAAATATCTGAACTAGGACTATTTGTTGTAACATCTTGTGAATTCGGCTGCCCTACAGTGCATTTTCTGTTTATTATAGAGTAGAGACAATGGGGGTTATTTTCAAAGCAGATCTGCTGGAGGATAGCACAATACGTCATTATTTTCCACCAATTGAGTATTTTCTAGAGCTGCAGAAAACACGTCCTTAATCTATCGGCTAGTTTGGGTCATTGGTTATTCCAACACTTTCTTTTTGGCGGCATATATAATGATCTAAGAATCTGTGTCTATTTTCCACAGACCAAAGTGGTGGTTCATTTAAACTTCCACCAGTTTGCTTTCCGCCTGCTTCACCACGGTCAATACATCTATCCGACAGTAAAAAAAAGTAACAGCACTTCAAATCATAGGCACCACTACAGTGTCCCCCTTAAAATTCAGCATGTCCCATTTTGAACAAACAACGCGCCTAGAAAAGCTGCTGACATGAACCCATGTCTATTTTTTTTATAAACCGTACATACAAATGCCCAGGCTGTAAAAAACAACTTCATGAATATCACATACTTATTTTTTATCCAACGATATGAAGAAGTTTTCATCTTCTTTTTTACAGTGTAGGCGATCACTGCTTGTACCCCACTATTCAGTATGTACTAACTTTCACAAACACAGGTGTACATAAAGCACGTTAACATGCGTTGGCAAAGAAAACGCTGTTTTCTGGTTATGCTACAATGAAGGCATTTTTATTTTACACAGGAAATACGCTTTTTTTTTTTATTTAGTCCGCTCGCAACCCCGCCCCCCGGGAAACGGCGGCTGGAACACGTGTCCTCCGAAACGTGCTCCTGCCAAGCCGTCATTTTTCGCACTGCAGATCCACAGCAATGCCACCAGACCTATAGTGCCGGAGGACAACACAGATCTGGCGGCTCCACTGCAGAACCACAGGCGTCCTATCGGCCACAGGGGTCGCTAATGCGCGGTGAGCCGTGGATTCCCTGTCGACCTAAGCCCTCCCTACCAGGGAAGCACTCAGCCAATTGTACGCCGCCCCCAAGGAACTCCCGGTCACGGTCGGCTGTGATATAGCCTGGATTCGAACTTGCGATCTCCAGGCTATAGGGCACATCCTGCACTCCACGCGGAGCCTTTACTGGATGTGCCACTCGGGAGCCCAGGAAATACGTTTTTAAAAACAGCCTACCGTTTGCTTTTGGGCAGATGCTGAATTATAACACTTGGATTCTCATGAGGAAAAAGTTAAATGCAAAACAATGGTAAGTATATGATTATTATAATTCAAGTAACTGATTTAACTGTGCCACCATGTGCAGGATTTTTTTGCTACAATGTTTACAGCTTGCTTACCATAAAATGTTTAGAGCAAACAAATTGTATACTGTTATGATCCTCTTAAATACTGCAATTTATAAATGTTTACTTGTAAAAACAGGTTGAACAGTGTATTTTATTTACAGTAGTCATTTATGGGGATTCCATGCAAGTTTTTTTTTTACAAGAAAAATGTCTCGTGTAAAATGCTTTTTTGGGTTTCCTTTTTCTCCGTTTGTGTTGGATTTACCATTGTGTTAAATATTAATGATGCAAACAAATAAAACACAATCAATACGTTCATTTGCAATTTTATTTGGTCAGTTCTGAGAGGGCATCAAGAACTTGTTGGATGTTTGTTGCGCTGTTTTGGGCACCAACTATATTTATTAACATGGAGGGCACACACGCGTTGTCTTTGGACATAGCTGGGATCAAAAAAAAGGATGGGAATTAATTCAGTTTCAGCAAGGGTATTCTCAAACAGCTGCTTTAATGCTATAGCATAACACAGTTCATGGTAAGTGCTTTTATTTACAAGTATATAAAACCAGTATATAAAAGTATATAAAACCAAATATTGCATGTGAACAAGTTACACGCAATATTTATAGTTAAGGATAAACACGCTCATTAACATTTACAGGTGAAATGTGAGTTTCCATGCGAAACTGGGCGTGGATTTTCCCGTGTGTTTCGTCATTTACATGAGTAAATGAGATTTACCCTATCCCTCTCTTTGGTTGTTTTTTTCGGCCACAAACCTGATTTACACAAGTAATTCTCCCAAATGTGCACGCGCATCGCCATTTCACGTGTAAATTGACCCATATGGAAACCCCACGATTGACAAGGACAGCCAGAAGGCTCCAAAGATTGACTTGTGCTCCGGTTTCATGTCGGACATCTACATGTCCCAAAAACAAATATCTGATTTTTTTTTGTAAATTCTTGGCGACACCACTTGCTAAAATCACAAATGCAGCTAACTATAGGGGTGCTGCTTTGTTATTAAAAGAACGTAGGCATACATACACCATTTCTCACATGAGGAGCCGTTTCAGACAAAAGTGTCAAGGCAGAGAGGGGGGAGGGGGAGAGAGAGAGAGAGAATTCACTGAAATAATTTTAATAAGCATGTTTTATTTTTTTTTAGCCTATAAAGTTAGGGATGCACCTCCCCGGTAGAGCATATAGCGCTATGGATAGCGATATGGATGCTCTATCACCCACAGAGATGGCGCCTATATGAAATGTATTGTATGTGTACAATCTTCCTACATATTTTATATTTTAAGAACCACAGAAAATGATGCATGAAATGTGATCCGCCGACGTGTAAAACAGAGGATTGCTTTAGAAAATAGGACGATATTTCTTACAGATTAACAGGTGGAAAAATTCTGCAGATTTTGCCAGGTTTCCACTGAAAATAAAACCCCTTTCCAAAATGTTGTTCATTTTTTTAAACTATTACTTTTACAATTTTCTAAATATATAAACCAATATATTTAACATCTGAAGCCATCCACTGCCTATAATAACACACATGCAAACATGCTACTGGTCCAAGGCCAGGGTAGTAATGATTACAGTGGTCTGATGATAAGATGCCGTATCACTAGGGAGGCTGCCATGCAGAGTAAAGTTCAAGTCTTGCATACAAGTTCAACAAGGCTCTAAAGGCCATGCGCCACACTATTACCATTTGAAATCTGGTTTCCATTTTCTACTGCAAAAGGACTGGGTGCTGATGAAGAGAAGGTAGCCACATGGTTATTGGCATTTTTATCCTGAAGTTCTGGCGATGGTCCTGTTTCACTGTGGTTCTCCCTGCAAGGCACGTTGATGTTTGAGTTGCTGCCTATTGATGAAAAAGAGAAGGCTCTTACACAAAATGCTGTTACAGTATGACAAGAAGGCAGTTGGTAAACCACAGTCCATTTAAAAAAAAAAAATATGGATATGCAATTGTATCATAAACTCGTCTCAATTTGTTCCTGCATTCAATATTTTCTCATTTGCTTTACAATCATGGAGAAAGCACCTTATTCATGGAGTCGTAGATACTAGATTGATAATCAATAACCCGCAGATGGGAATGTAATGCTTGTGCTCCCCCTCCAGTAATATAGATCTAATATGCCCCATGGGGCACACTTTCAGCACAATACATTTTTTATGATTGCTTTAATGGGGGAAAACTAGTCTGCTTTGGGACAAGGTTCCTAAACGCATTTTCTTTATGTTCTCTATGAACAGATGAAAGGATCCATTGTCCTGAACTCACAGAAAAACACTGTTTTCTAATTCAGCAAATATAACAATAATGCAATATACAGAGTTCCTTCATTGGGAGACTTAAAGGGTACATAAGGACCTTTTTATGTTATTGTGTTACATGTTCCCATGTGTTGCTACAACTGTTTATTAAGTTTTTTTAAATTTTGACCACTTTTTTAAACTTTTAAATTGTATTCCCTGCCTCAAGATGGCTTCCAATGTACCCGCACGGACCTCTCAGAACTACATTTCCCATCATCCTCCTGCTCACTGGTAAATCCATCTCAGTTACATATGTGAGCAGGAGAATGATGGGAAATGTAGTTCTGAGAGGTCCATGTGGGTACATGGGAAGCCATCTTGAGGCAGGTAATGCAATTTAAAAGTTTAAAAAAGTGGTCAAAATTTAAAAAAACCTTACGTAAACAGTTGTAGCAACACATGGAAACATGTAACACAATAAAATAAAAAGGTCCTTATGTACCCTTTAAGCTGTACACGCTCCAAACATTACGTGCTGTATAGAGTTTAACTTCACTCTTTTTACATGTATAGACTTTTATTTTGGTAATCTCAAGTCAAAATTGGATATGCTACAGGGGACTATAGTACATAACAACATATAAAATGATGGTAATGAGAAGCTATGTGAATTGGGCCAATTATCCCAGTGAGCTGTCATTTATATTCCGGTATGTCACAGGTCAATGTCACCATCACATTTAGCATGTAGTATATAACCCTGCAAATACATAATAAGTCAGTACCTGAAATGGTCCGAGATATAAGGCGATAACAGTACAAGGCAGTAAAATTAGTGCCACAAAAGTGTAGTGTTTAAAGGGTTAAAACTAAAAGCTATGTTATTTTATAAGATGCATTGTTAAGAAGAGTCTACTATTGGGTTCTTCTTAATGGGGTGATGCTTATCTTTAATTCTATTGGCTACTGATGTACTCAGATGATGCAACTTAGAACCCTCATGTTATAAAAACTATAGAACTTTCTGGAAAGCCAGTGTAGTAAAATGGAAGCTGTGAACAAGACCCGCTACACTCCAGCTTGTATCAATGCGAAGTCCTCGGAATAAAGCAGTTTGTTCTTTTGCAAGATACCGTCTCCTTTTCTCTTTTATTTTCCCTTTGTTAATACATAACAAAAAGGGTACATTTTTCTTCTACAATGTCAACAGTCGAACTTGACCAAGAGATTCCATCGCTACAGTAATGTAGAGTTTGGCTTTTATCATCTGGAAACCAACAAGTCACATGACCACAACAGGGTATCTGCCACAGTATTTTATTAATCACAAAAATGAAATGTCAACACGAATAACGGTCTGAGCATAAGCCATTTATAAGGGGGTTAATCTTTAACATTATCGTTTGGTAATTTTCAATCATTTTGAAATTGACTGCAATCCTTTTTGAAAACATGCGGCTCCTGAATCCCTAAGCAACTTTATTTATTTATTTATTTACTCACAGAACAACTTTAGATGTATATTAATTTAAAATGTTTGCACAACTCTACTTTTGTTATTATTATTTATTATTATTATTTGTTTATTTAGCAGACACCTTTATCCAAGGCTACTTACAGAGACTAGGGTGTGTGAACTATGCATCAGCTGTAGTTTTCACTTGTATTCTTCATAAGTACACTTTCTTGTTACAGGGCTTTTAAACATAATTTGACATGCAGCAGTAACTAGGGTCTTTTCACTTCTTGGAACCATCATTTTTAATAATGAATGTCTGAAACAACAGTGATATGGATTCATATATGTGATTGATAATAGGACAGCAAATTATGGCTACTGTAATCCTGTTCTATTACTATTTGCACTCTATGATGTTCAGCTGTTTGGACATTAATTGAAAATGAATGAAAAGACAAATGGAGATACTGTATCTGTCTAAGCTGGAGTTTGTGCTTGTATTTGTCTTGCAGTACATTAAGCACTTTACACATGGGATTCCTAGGAGCTTTTATGAAGGAAATAACCTTAGCTGAACTAACTAATCCCCTCACCTATTTTCTAATATTAATGATCCTGTTTGTAAAATCTAAAGATGCACTGGGGACAATTTGTGTAGCAAGTAAGGGTTACTGACAAAAAATCCGTCTCACAACATAAACAGACTTGCATCCAACCAAGCTATTACTGTCATAACTCATTTACTGCTACACCCAGGTGGACAGACAATGTGCAATGTGGTGTACAGCACGTATTCAACCAGTACACACCCTTCATTTTCAGCTTTTTATTTTGTTTAAGCTATATTTTGTTTTATGAAAACTCGTCTACAGAATACATAAATGAAATTATTAACATTGTAAAAAGTGTTCTTTTAGATTAATCTGAAATAGACTCTTTCTTTTCTGGTCAATGCTCCTGTGATAACTCTGAAATAACGTATCTTCTGATCTTGAGATATCACATATTCAATGGCTCAGTGAGCCATCTGTAAAATAATTAAAATGTTACTTTGAGCTGCTTCTGATATTTATTTATTTATTTATTCATTTATTTATTTACTTATTTATTTACTTGTCAGGGACACATACAATAATAAGATGCATTGTATTTTCAATTTAGCCGATTGGCTAATTTCCACTGATAGTCCCTGGGCAGACATTGGTGACAACTACAAAATAATACCCCAACTGCTCCTATTCCTACTCCTACATCTGTATACCGCTTAGTGGTTCAGTTCCAATAGTGTGGTAATTACTGTAACTTTTATATGTATATATGACTACATTTACAAGTAAATATAGCATAAATATAGTATACATTTATATTGTGTAAATTGTATTCTGATAACCTGAGGCCTAGTGAAATCTAACCCTAATCATTTCACCACCTCTTATACAGTATATTAGTTAGCTAGTAATCTTGACACGTTATGAAGGCACTTTGAACACCTGACAATTTATTTAACAAAATCTTATAGTCTCATTTTTGGTGTGTAACATTTCCTTGCATAAAACTCCTATACAAATGTGATAAGCGAGACATTTTTTTTTTTACTTGCCAAAGGCTGTCAAAAAGCCTTGAAAACAGAAACAGCTTCATATATCGACTACCACATGCTCCAAATAGCGACATCACATTTCATGTACTGTACATCTCAACAAGAAACCTACTGTCAGATACACTGACACAAATTCATTACAAATTCATTTCTTGCTTGTACACTTGTTCCCAGTTAATCTTTTCAGTGCCCATGACAAGAGCCCTTGTCATTTTATCGTGTCTCCCAATGTAGAAAAATTATGAGAGATCCTGAGGTGCCTTTATATAAGGTTGCTGTAGTGAAACAGGTTGAAGTCTCTGGTCTGCTGGGCTCCTGTTTTCATATTGAAATCACCCAGTTAAATTTAAGCAGGATAATTTTTCTTATTTTTAATTGTTAAAAATAATGCAAGGTTTGGGGATATGTTTTAGCGGCAGGGGATATTGCTGACACTATGTTTAACCTTTTATAAAACATGGTAGGAATTGTGTTTGGTGCAATATTATGTGCTATATGTATATTTGTAAGTGATCTGTATTTTACAGCTATGTTATTAAAAACTCTCCAGCAGCTACAGTTTCTAATTCCTGTTCGAAATCTACACTGAATTTAAGTGCATGTGGAGGTAAGTTGATTTAGTTTGTAAGTAATGTACATTCAAAATATATATATATATATATATATATATATATATATATATATATATATATATATATATATATATATATATATATATAGTGTTTTAAAATAACATTTCAACAATATGTTGTATCCATGAGGAAGCGACAGTAAGTCTTTGTAAAAGTCAGGGGGTGTTGGCTTTGGCTTTTAGTCATTGTGGATGTGGAGAAGCAGCAGATAATGAGGTAATTCAATATTGAAATATGTTAATCAATTAGCAGAGTGTGTACATTATGTGAAAAATACATCCAAAGCTTATAACAGCTATCAAGAAGAGATTTGGTTTCAAGGGTTGACATCTGAGCTGAGGCAAACCAAACCCTGAAGCTCTGCTGAGGCTTTATATTTATTTTGTGACAGAAGTCATATGGTCTTGTGGCATTGTGCTTCCTTTCAAGCAATTGCGTTGTGGGATTAAAATAACATTAAAGAGCTAAAAGTAAAAGCATACTTCAATTCCTGATCATAGATAGTACGCTAGTTTAGCCATAAGCAAGTAATAATATTGTAATAACTATGTAATTACTGATGATCCCTGCCCTGACATAGTAACAACTGTTTAATTACATGGAAACAAAGTCTAAAGAAGTTACTGGCTCTGTTGACAAAAACACCTTCAATTTGTGGTTAAATGTTCACAAGCCGCCAACCCTTTGAATATCTTGCTTTCTTGGCTTGTTTATTGTTATGTTTTAGTTTTTTTGTAATTGCATAAAACGTATGCATCATTGAGGAAACCTCAAAAAGTAATTAAACTCAATAAAGCACTGGCTTAAAATTGTCTTAGAATACCACTATGTGGACAGACATTACACTTTATGTCAAATGTTACGTCACCATTAAAACTTAAACTTAAGGTTAATATGTTTCAAAACAACACATCATTGCCCAACATTTAATGTGAAATGGTGAATGTTTAAAACAACATCTAAACCTAAATTATAACAAAATCATAAAGATCATATGAATGTAAAAGTCAGAGACCAGGTTCCTGAACTAACCTGGAACAGCAATACAACATAACAGTTTCATAATATCATGAACACTCACTTGCTGGCTCCCTTATTTTCTGTCCAGCGGCAGACTTCCTTAAGAGGCTTCTTCCCGAGCTGAAAAGAGTGGTCAGCTCATCAAGGGGGCTGGTCAGAGGTCTGACATTTACAGGATTAAACGGTAGTGGGGAAGGAGAACAGGAGTGAGATTTTCTTGGTTCCACCCTGGCAGTCTTTACAGGGGAGTAGGGCGCCTTTGAACAGCCTGACGGAGCTTCTGTTGCGTTACTTGTCTTTTGAGGTACTTTTGCTACTGCCAAAGCGCACAACTCTGGGGGAAAAGGGAAATGTGACAGGGGTCTATAGGGAGGGGGAGGCCCAGGAGGAGGAAGAGGAAGAAGAGGAGGAGGTGGAGGTGTTGCAGGTGGTGAGACCTTGCTGGATATATAGACAACGGACAGACTGGGAGAAGTTGGTCTCTCGCTTTCTCCTTTTTGATACCTTGCTAACTGTGGAGACAGTGGGCTGGAACCTTCAGGCTGCACTGAAAAGTTCAGATTGGTTTCAAAAACTGGCAGTTTCTTGACCTCCAATGGTGTTAGAGGTGATTCATCTGAGGCAGGAGAACATGTAACAGGGGTTGGGGGAAAGACCAAGAGAGGTGGCCGGTGAGGGAGCAGGTTTGGGAAAGGTGGCGGAATGTCACAAGTACCGTCTTTGCAGTAAACTTTTCCTATAGGAACAGGGTTAAAGTGCTCGACGATTACAAGCTTTTTGGTCTCATACAACTGCTGGGAACATTCGTCTGTTTTTGCCAGCATTATTTTACCAGTTGTTTCTTCTTCTGGCAGAAAATACTTCATTTCTTCATACACAGACTCCCCTTGGTCAGGACTGTCCACCCCTGTTAATCTCTTGGTTCTGGCGTTTCCTACCATTTCAATATATACAGCCTCTTCTTCCTGTGAGCTGTACAAGCTGAGCACACCATACCGGGGCCCATCTGCTGAAGCAGCCCTTTGTATCATCCCTAGGCAGTGCCCCCCCTTAAGGCAGGACAGCTTAACCTCAGTTGGTCTGGGAGCTGAAATCTCTTCATAAGAACCACTAAGTTTAGTATTGGGACTTCTTTTTGGTTTTGGTGGAGGAATCTTCTTCATTGTGCTGTAGTCATCACTATGAGGCCGTGGTTTAGCCAGAGCTACATTAACAAGAGAAAGAAAATCTACAAAGGTAGAAGAAAGACTAATCAAAGGGCAACCCATTTCCCTTATTACATGCTTGTCGACCTTCATATCAGAAGACATTCTTAGTTCAACAAAGTCTGCAAATACAATTTCTAGTCCAAGAACTCAAATACTCAGAGGATGTTAAACTAATAGCAAACACTGATACTGTTTCCATGTGGTTCCACACATCTCAGCTATTTTAAACAGTGGCATTTTAAAGCTCAGTTTTGGTATTCCTAGAAAGTATTTGTAGTCAAATTTAATGAGTGCTACTAAATTAAGTCAAGCCATGCTTGCTTCAAACAAACATTTAGGGACAGTTAAATAAATTTGTTTCCCATTTTAGATGCTTATCTTTCTTGTGCTTCAGGCCAGGAAATAGTTCTTCATGACACTTAGATTGTTTTTTCTGTTGTCATAACTAATATCTGGTCTACTAAAGCAAGGATATAGAATGTAGCTTTTTCACAAAAAACAGTATGATGTGTATTGCTAGATAAACTAAAAAGGCTTAGTCATGAAACTTCAAATAATGCATGTCCTCAAAAGACTACAGTGCCAATAGACAAGTTAAAAATCATTATTAATATATCAAATTTCACATAAGATATGTTGATGTTTGCTGTTATGGCTGACCTTCACTGGGTGTTTCTTTAGAGGCAGCTGACAAGCATGCACTAACAGCTTCATATGAAGCACTCAGCCTTGTGTTGGGGTCCCTCTTTGGTTTGGGAGGAGGCTGTTTCCGTGGTGATGGTAGGCAGTTGCTATCCTCCATGCTGAACACTGATTGTAGCGAAGGGGATTTGATTGATGTAGCAGCTGCAGAATGTACCAAGTTGTCCACAGCCAAAGGGATGGGAATGGAGCTGGAATGATAGTGCTTGGGCATCCGGCAGCCCCCAAAGCTGCCTTCATTGATCTTCCCACCCTTGTCTGCAGCTCTGCAAGATGCATCATTCCAATGATAACAATGAGTCAGTTCATGCAAACATAATTAAGACTTTTTGTAAACAACCTCCCCGAATCCCTTGCTGTGAACAGAGATTACACAATAACCTAAAAAAAACAAAACAAAACAAAAAAACCAAAAAAACATTCAGATATAACATGGTTGGTCTTTTTCTTGGTAAACAAGTATATTGTTGCTTATTAAAATTGAGAGCTCTCAAGAAAGATTTACTATTTACTTTGCATGTTTTTTCTACACAGTACATTTAAACTGTATCTAGATGTAATATACAAAAACTGGAAAAAAATAAATAGACCCTTTACTTGAATACTGGTAAACAATTAGACTCATACTGTATTTGAGTAATAAACACTAAAACAGAAGGATTTACGCACTGTATTAATCCCAGATATATGATTGTTTAAGCCTGATCTACATCCTCTAATACTATAATATGATTTGCATTCTCTAATTTATATCGATGCCTTAATCTGCTACCACCATCTGTTGTTTCTTTAGGTTTAAGATAAAGATATTTCTGACAGCAATACCCCTTAATCCATGTTAATACACATTTTCAAGTATTACTGAGTGCATTACATATATACGACATATACCTGCATATTATAATTTCAACAGTGAGTCAAAACACACATATGTGACTGTTCACATACTGGAGTTTAAAATGACAGAATCATACTGTTGTGTATGAAGAACATTTCTGCTTGATGGATCAGCACTATGGTTACCGGCTACGCTACACAACATGACCATATGCCTGTGAGGTAAATGCATTCACCAAAGATTAAACCTTTAGGCTCAGTAGGTAATTCTTCAACAGTGTTAAATTATGTCATTCATGTGCAGGAAGAAGACTTCTGTCTATTATAATTGAGGTTATTCAAAGCTAATTAACTTGTTTAGAACAGCTATGTGAACAGCTAGGTATCCCCGTAAATACAGTAGAGGTTGAGATTTAGTAATATGTTCCTTATACAAATCCCGAGGATGTTATTTGCAAGAAATAGAATCAGTACAGAATCACATAAACATAATGCTGCATGCCTTTGTGTATATGTATATATATATATATATATATATATATATATATATATATATATATATATATATATATATATATATATATATAGACACACACTTAACATCAGCTGTGTTTTTACACTAAAAAGAGTACAATGTGAACAATCTAAATTAAGTAGAATTCAGAATTCTCTAGATGAGGGTTTGCAGGTGTAGTCCAGGGGACCAAACACTGAAGCCACATTTTCTTGAAAAAGATATTCTACAATTCAAATATCAAAAGGTAGTCCCTGGGCAGAAAAGGCAGTTGTTGCGTGTGTCTACATTAACAATGCTGAACACACACACATAAACACACACACACACACACACACACACACACACCCACACCCTCACACACACGCACACCCCCCCTCACACACACACACACACACCCTCACACACACACACACACGCACACACACACACATACAGGCATAAACGGCAGAGAAAACAACCAGAAGAACACAGAGATCTTAGTCTGCCACTCGGATCAATAGCTCCTCCAGGACAGAAGACAGAGGCAGAAGCAGCCAGCAATATGAACCCAGAGACAACTGATAATAGCGTGCAGAATTATAGCATGGGAATAAAGAGCCAGCCAGACAAAAAAATCGGAATCCAGCTACATGAAATAATGAGGACTACATAACCTGAAACTAAACTAACCTCAAATAAATCCCAAAGAATGTCCAGTTTTTTGTTTTTGTTTTTATAAACATCAGTAGAAACATGCAAGCAACAATAGTTAAGTGTTCACAAGATGTTTTCTTAGATGTTAATACTGCCAAGTACATATATACTAGGGGTTTTAATTGATTAAATCGATGAAAGCCGACAAGTGTGATTAATGATTAAAAAATAATATATCAATTAATCTTCAAAATAATATATCAATTAATCTTCAGAATAAAAAACGGTGCGAAAAAGAAATTTTGAAAATGGTGGTGGTTACTTCCAAAGATATTCCATATTACCAAGATACTCAACTCCAACTTTACTTCTGTCACGTGACGTGCAAGGCATCATGGGATATAAAGAGAGCTCCAGGGCTATTTTTCTATCGAGTGTCCATTGAGAGGGGTTGGATTGAGCTGATTTTCTCAGTGTTTAAAAATGTATAAAACTTCTGAAGCCTTTTTCACTGTTGCCCAGGGTCCATGGAAGAAATATATTAACCTGGTGAATGATAATGCAATGTAATTGATAAGAAAAATGACCTTTTCTGAACACAGTCCTTCATCCGTGCATATGCAGTTAAGATCACAGGTTAAGATCACTGTGTAAAAACATTTTGTGATTGCAGTATCATATTTATGTAGTAATACTATATTTACTGCAGTAGTATGGTAATAAGCATTATATTTTGCTGTACTAATGCAAATGTACTGAGGCTACTGCAGTCACTATTTTTTATATTACCGTAATTAAATATAATGTGAAATATATTAAATAATTAGGTTGATTTATTCCGGAATTCACAATACTCCTATTTAATTATATATATATTTTAAAAAAACTTCTCCAATATAGTTTAATTAAATAAATATTGCAAAACGGAAATCAATTAATAAGGATTTTTGTTTTGTGAATTTCTCTCTTTATAGAGAGGTTACAGTAGTATACGATCGAAGTGAAATTCAAATAAATGGTAAAAACTTTTAATACCAAATGGAGCCAATAAATCTACATTTTATAATTGCATCTGCTGTGCAAAACTCTACTCTGCTTTCTGCGCATACACCATCTCTGGTACTGCATTCAGAAAAGGGCATTTTTTGTATCAATTACGCTATGTCATCATTAACATGGGTTATGCTTTTAATCAAGACACCTTGAGCAAGAGTAAAACAGACTTCACAAGTTTCTTATTTTTAAACATCGATAAAATCAGCACAAAGCAACAGTCACTTTAAATAAAACAATAAATATATTAACATAAGCTTCCCATATCTAGGATAATAATTTGAAGCTATATATTTATAGCTATATATTTAAAATGTACACCATATATTGGCTATATATCTTGTTTCTGGGAGTTAGGGAATTCAACAATTACTTCTCAAACTGGGTCCACACTTACCTTTTATTTCCCTCTGCCTCTGAGCTAATGTTCTCAAGTTTTTCTCTCACATGAGCCCCACTCATTTCGTTCCTGATGCGGTCATTCTCCAGAGCAATATCCGAGGCATTCTGGATGACCAAACCATCGTATGTTCTGAGTCCCTTGTCTTCCACATTCTGCAGGAAGCTGCTCATGGAGGTGACCTCTTGCTGCTTGATGCTCATTGTGTGCAGCAGCCTCTTGCGTGCAATAAACCCTCTCACTACTATCATAATGGAACAAAATTACAGGCCAATGAGTTTGAGTCAAACCACAGATAACAGGCAATAATGCAAAACTTAATATTAATATGCATCCATCTGTAAAACAGATAATGTGGATATAGCAAATCAATATCCATAAATAAACGTGAGGGGGTTAAATTCAGTTTCACATAGAAACCTTTTTTTTTTTAATACTGCACAATTGTAACTACAATTATTTCAATGTTTTATAACCCGTATGCCTTGTAATGCTAATATCTTCTGTGATTCACAAAACTTACTTCTGAAGATGTCCCTCCTTTGTAGGGATTCACAATAGCTAATCATACTGTACTAAGAACTCAGCTCTCTACCTATCACAGAAAAGAGCCTGACGGTATCAATATACAAGGGCAGTAGACTGCACATGTACCAACACTGGTATAATATCATAATACAGTATGTGTTAGTTATTAATTTACAAACATTTGGACATTGCTTCTTTTGTGTATTGAATCTACTGCTGCAGCTGAGAACCCAATGACGCAGTTTGTGCTTTGCTCCCTTGTTTCTGACTACTGTCTCTGCTGTACTGTGATGCAAATGATAAAGAAATGCTACCTAGTCTAGACGAGGGAGGATACTATCTACAGAACTCTTCAAATAAGTGTTTTAAAGGATATGTGATAAACACATAATAAAGTGAAGTCAAGCAGTTATAGCACAAACAGTATAACCACACATGTTAAAAATAAGATATTGGGGGTATAAAGGGAATGTATTTGTGACCTATAATTTAGGATTCTGTGTGATGAAAGTACTAAGTGAAACAAATCGGTGGTTACTCACATAACCAAGGTTCTCCGAAGGGGACCGTCATTTATCATGAATGGGAACACCCTTGTTTCCACGCCCTATTAAACCAAAGCTCTTCTGGGAGAGAAGCGGAAGTCTCAATCTGAGCTCAAACAAAAAGGAAGTACAATCTCTGTGGATGGAAAAAGGATTCTGAAGGCCAGTCGCAAAAAGACGGCGCAATATACCCTGACTCCGGAAGTGACGTCAGGGGAGGGCCCACCATTTGATGGACTGGTTCTGGGCTGGCCCAGAAGAGCTTTGGTATAATAATTGTTTGAAAGGGTATGGAAACAAGGATGTTCCCATATGTGATGAATGGAAGGTTCCCTGTCTGACGGAGAACTTAAAATACCTATTCAGCACGGAGAATCCGCTATGAATGAATGGCAATGAATGAATGATGATGATTGCATTTGCAGATGATTTATGAACTGTGAAGGGCGCTGAGGGCTCGATGACTGTGGAGGGCACTCAGGGCTTGAGTGAAAGCTAAATATGGCCGGAGGCCTCGTCTGTGGTACCTGACGGCTACCTGCATGAGGCCGGCTGGAAAAACATGAACAGTTACATGCATCCTAGTGCCGCAGGTAGGAAGTGGCATCTCCCCCCCGAAAAGATGAGGCCGCCAATCCATGAATGAATAATAAAATAATAATTAACACGCTCTGCAGTGGCGCTCTGCCATCTATCCCCCAAATATTGAAATTAATGAAAATCAGCAGCTGAGATACACCCCGTCCCCCCAGAGCATGACTGCGCTGGGTGAGAGAGCCCAGCCTGTCCAACCTGACCACTCACCCCGCAGAACTAAATACGAACCACTCAGCACTCAGGTAAGGAAAAACCCCTACTCTCATATTTTTTTATTTTTAGGGGAAACCTCATGGAATCCATGGCTGAGGGCAGCCCATCCTCCAGGCTCTAAGTGGTCAACCCCCTTTTAGGCCTCCCAGCGCTTGACTGAGCAGCCAAAACAAAAAGAAGCGACATGAAAGAATAACACACTGAGCTTTTATGCGCTTGCTGATGACTTATTGGTTAGGGGCGGATTCTCCTTTGCAGAAAAGCAAACAAGTTTACAATTCATACTACCAAAATAGCGCACAATTGTTACATATTGAATCATCACATATGTGTAATTAGTAATGAAGTAAATAGTAATTAAGTGGATTCAACTTGTGTTGATTGCACATTATTTAGGTAGTGTGGATAGGGTTATTATGACAAAAACAAGGAGCAGGGTTTTAACCGTCAAACTTTGTTGTAAAACAGAGATGGCAGCGTTCCGCATAGTGAACACATTTGTTGTGAAAGGGTTAAATATAATTAAGATTAAAGCTGAGAACTAAATATTATGTAATGTACCAAATATTATGTATTACAAATAAATACAAAGATAACAAAAAAAAACAAATACAACAACAAAAAACGAAATAAGTGCAAAATCTAGATTTGCATCAGTGAAAGTGTTGGAATGGCAGAGGGTCATTTCTGATTAATGTATAGAAAGTATAGCTTAGATATCAATAATAATAAAGATGTAATGGTTACCTTTCTGACAGGTTACGATTTTCCTCTGCAGCTGAAGGCACAGATCATTAAGACTGTCAGCTTGCCAGTACTTCAGAAACACTTTGCTGTGCCCCACCTAAATATGAAACACAGCTGAATCATTAATGAGAAAAAAAGGAACTGTGGTCAATATGTAGTCAGCAGCAAGGTCTTAAATGTAGCCATGAGTCTCAGGTAACAGGAACATCAAAGTCAACTGCTACCTTTTCTCAAGCATGCTGCTAGTTAGTAAATTGGCTCCTGGGAGGGAATCTTGATTTGACACTTTTTGAAACACTAATAACGAAACTGCTCTTTCCAGCACTCCTTTCAAAAGACATTTTATCTGAGCTTTTGAGGCGACCATTAACTTCTGCTGAGATTTCTTTTTTTAATTCCCAGAACATTTTGTAAAATAATCCTTTGATATTGACATAAAACATTTATAAGCTTTAAAAGAATAGGACAGCAATGTAAGTTGTAAAATAGTTTGCTAATGAAAAGCTGGCATTTATTCAGGGTCTTTCCAAGTTATAGTCAAACAACCATATTTATCTATCTTCAACTTGTCTGCACCACAGTCGGATTTATCATGGATTTTATTTTATTACAAAGGGTTGGCAGGAGATGAAACTACCTCATACTTCTGGTGAGTTTAAGTTCCCTTTTTATTTTAATCCATTCAATATGAATACTTCAATGACATAGCCAGACTAATCCACTAGTGAAATAAGCACAATGTTGAATAATTGTTCTCGAACAATGTTAGGACTTGGCAAATGTAAATATGTGTAACGATGTCCAACTGCAGTCAAAAAGCTACTCTTAAGAGTATTATCAGTCAGTCAATCAATCAATCAATCTTTATTTTATATAGCGCCTTTCATAGTGGACAACCATCGCAAAGCGCTTCCCAGTACGAGTTTGACATATGTACTGAACGAATTTGCTCTGCCCATCGCACTGATGGAGGAAATAACCTAATCAGTGTCCAATGCAAAGGACACCATCACCGTGGATTGGAGAAACACAAAAAACAAAAGCAGACCGGAGGGCTGTGAAATAATTATGCTATCGGAAAATACTGGAAGTAGGTGAATTAACTTATGGCTTTACAGACAAGTATACACATTGTTGTAGAGTAATTTTTGACCTTTAGAATGCAGCAACCCCAGTTTGACATTGGAACAAGATGACCTTCAGTTTTACAAACTGGATTTAAGGTGCAGATGGAAACATAGTGTGAATGAACTGGACCAGTACCCACAGAAAACCACTTCATATGGAAAAGGCTCACAAATATTTTAACAAGATCCTTCAGTACACATTCTTTATTTTTTTTTTAATTACAGAATTCTTGAAATTAGAATATAACAGCATTTTTAACCAATTTGACCAAATTGTGGGTGGCATTCATTTCAAGTGTTAAACACTTTAATGATTGTGATAACATTATAACACAAAGTCTGATGTGTTTGGAGATAGAGGCAAACATCAAACCTCTTAGTGATGCCATTGCACTACCCACTTGCTTCAGACTAGTTAATTAAACTCCTGCACAAATAAAGAACATGATAACTATTGTCTGTAATATCTGTTAGTCAGAGTGATTTGGTTTGTGTTTCTCTAGGCTGTAGATTCTGAAGTACCGAGTCAACTGTGAGGGTGGTGAGTGGGTGTCCTGTACATAGTATTAGCTCATATTCCGGGGGTGGGGACAGGGACTGAACTGGCAGTGAAATTCATTCTTTTTTAATAGTAAAACAGAGTCACGTCACAAAATTACTAAATGTGGGAGTATATGTTATTTTCTTGCCATGTACATACTAAGTGAGATAAAAGAACCACTTATCAGTAGCAGCTGTGGGATTGTAATTCATTTTGGTGATGAGCATTTGCCCTCATGGGATGATTACAGTCAATGTGCTCCTTTGTGTCTCCAAAATTACATTGGTTGTCTGTACAATACCTTTAAGATTTAATTGATCCTCCCCATATTTATCAGACAGCTTTAGCGTACAGTATCTTTTCCTCTGATCTGCTTTTTCCACACTTTATATCATAGTTTGCCATGATTATGATTTCCCTGTCTTTTAATACTTTTCTTTTACCTAAGTATAACACAGTACACTTTTATAAGGGTACTCTTCCCTTATACACCACTCACTGCCTGTGGCCAGCAGGAACTGTCCTGCTGCAAGTACCCAGGAGGAGACAACACACGTGAGGTACCTGAGGTTCCAAGTCAAGAACAGCTATTTCAAATCTTGGAAACTGTTGCCCACTTTTTCTTGTTCTTCCTGAGCTCAATTACATCATCTTCTAATGGTGTCACTCATTATGGGCGGTCACTGGTTAGTTAACAAGAAGGATTCAAAGGCAGACAGGCAGACAAGCATAATTGAGTCCCTTCAACATTCAGATTGGATCTTCTTTGAACCCAGAACACATTGCATTTGAAAGAGTGTGTAACAGCTGTGGATATTTTTTATAATGTGAGACCTTCAAAGTGTGTGGTAAGATTTATGGAATTATTTTATTAGCTATGTAGACTTTAAAGGGATTCCTGATATATCACCTGGAAATTCCAATCAGCTTTATTTGAGCATTTCTTTGAGTTCCCATAAGAGAAAAGGTCATCACTCTATCACGAGTATGAAACAATCACATTCCTTTTATGAATGCTTCTTACTGATATGATGGATATGGAAGTTTAGAGTCACCCACTAATGTTTTTTCCTCATATGGGAATAAAATATGAATAGCCTTTATGTTACAAAAAATACACAACCAATTAGCAGTGGACAGTTCTAGCCCCCAAACAGGGATGTTTTTATAGATCAACATTTACCTGACCAAAGATCTCCTTGGTTCAGGATCTTTTTGGTCTTTGAATAAGGTTTTGTGATTATAGCTTTGGTTTCACAGACCCTGATTTGCACTAATCTTGGATTACTGTATGCTAACATTTCAAACCTGAAAACCCAAAACTCAGCTCTAAGGTAATTGAAGAATGAAGCAAAGACTGAGAATATGGCCTACATTTCACTAAGGACAAGTCCATAATACGCATTTTATGCATTGCTGAAAAAGATATCTACCGAAGCAAAAACTAATCTGTAAAATGCTGGCAATTGTGTATACTGTACAAAATGTAGGTTACATGGGCATACACTTAAAATCTGAAACAGCTCACAGTGCACTGCAGTAAATTAATCTAATATGAGATATAAGTGGTCTGACAGATGTGGCTAGGACAGTATCATTACTTCTTGGCTTTACCAAAATTCAGGTTATCTTATCTGTTCTACTAAACTCTATTTAGCCAACCATATCCACATATATACACATTTTCATAATTCTGCATGTTTAATTTTCTAGTGCATATTAAAATGTTTTGCAGCACTAGGCAGATAATGACAACATTGCCTTTTATAATGTTGTACTGGTAACAGATATCCTTGCATGGCCTAAAAATCAAATTATAATCCAGGGTAAATAGTAAAACTTTGTTTATTTTTTTAAAATTTGTATCATTCTATATGTACCTCTGTAAAAGACACAGATCACTAGATTTCAACTCAACAAATCCCTTTGACTGAAATGGTTGAGGACCTCCCAAAACAGCAATATCTGTAGGGATAAGCACAGTAAATCAGCGATCTGCACACAAGTTCTTAACTTCTTGGCTCATTAAAGATTTTTTATTTGATTTATTTTTTTATAAAGTATTGAATTAATACGTGAAGCAATTACACAATTGCTATTTGCCACTGCCCCCAAAGCCCCTAAGAGGATTGACCTATGGTCGGTGTAATCATATGAACAGGACAGTAAGCTAAGCTTGAGCATTCATCTGTCTAAATCTAAATAAAGGATTATACTTGGTTAACATTTTAAGTACTGGTACTGTATGAACGTATTTTGTTCACACACATTTCTAGGTTTATTCAAGGAGAGGATGTGTGTAAACTGCTTCTGTGCTGGCTAATCACCCACAGAACACATGATAGCTCCAGTTATTTAAACACATAATTCAATTAGAACCAGAAAGCAACATAATGTCACTATTATGAATGCTCCAAACCCAGGCCCATACTGTGGCTTTACAATACCTACCCTAAACCCTTGCTGGCACTTACATTGTCCCTTTATGCTTACATGTTTAAAATGCAACCAACCTGCCACCCCTGCAACTTGCAATAGTGGAGAATATGGCGGCACTTCTCTTCAGAGGACAGCTTCTTCTTGTCTCCAAGTACTGAGTCAGCCAAATCCTTGTACCTGAGTGAAAATAAAGTTGACATTACTGGTGCAACAAAGCAAATTTAAAACCAAAAATAAACATTCACTGTAGTGCCCATTACTAATACTTTGGTAATTCACCTGAAAAAGATGAAGGATTAAGAAGAGCTTAAGCTTTTTAGGCATCTGTTTCAGACCTTCTAAAGACAGTGGTCACAGAATCCAATTCTTCCAATCAAGGGTAGGTGAACAGAATTTGAACAGAGATAGTCTGTTTAGAGGTTTCAAAATAACTGCAACTCCAAGTGTAAACAGACGAGTTTACAGTTAGTGTTCATTCATACACATATTAGGAAATGTGAAGCCCTACATGTAATTTCCGTGTACATAAACAATGGTGTATTCAAAATAGGGAATTAGAATACATTATTGTCAAAAGAACAATAACACATACTATCTTCTTAAACTTCTCAGATAAATAGAGTTTTTAAATGCCACAATGGGACTGTTACGATGCAGCAGTTGCTTCTCTGTCTTTCTGATCTCTTTATATGGTTTGTATCTCATGGAACGAATGTGATATACTATGCCTCCAGAGGGGCAAATGGCAGTCATTTGAGTATCAGACAAACCCTTATAAAAGAGAAGGTTAAATGTCAGTGTTTGAAAGACAAGCATGATTGTAACCATCTGCTCTTGCTGGTGCTACATTCCAGTCCTGATCTGGCAAAAGGTCAAATAAATGCAGGCCCAGCAGGGTCAGTTTTGCTTTTGTGGTCAAGCAGATAATAAAAATGAATAAGATATAGTTCTGGGACAAACAAGGGTTTTTCAATTCATTAAAATATCTGCATAACAACAAGTATAATAAGTTGTACCACATTACATTAAAAAAATGTAAAAGAAAAACCTTGGCGGAAAACTAATCCTGGTACCCCATCAAATTATACATATGAACATTGTGTATGAGTATTCAAATATTTGTCCCAGCTCTAGAAGATATTTAACTAACAGATGGTCCTTTCCAAACCATGTGCCAATAACCCCCAATCCCCCCTTAAAATCATTCATAGAACAACATAGATTTGTTCTGTGGGCAACAACATGCGCAATCACCATACAGAAAAATGCAGCAGCTGTATAGTCAGAAAATATTATGGATGGTGTCTTTTTTTATAGTGTGTGTGCACTGGAGCAGCCAAATCCTACTGAAAACCAAAACACCAGTCACTTGAAATAGCAGATCAGTGTCATTTCATTTTAATAAATTGGTATTTAGATGTCAAATTCCACTTAGTTTAGAAGTAGTGAGGGAATATTACAAGTCCAAGTACTAATTAGGTTACTCAAGAATTACCAGGAGGTAACCTTATGAGACAGAGGTCTCTTTTCATTAGGTTCCTGTGGGCAGTAAACTAAAGAATATCTTACATTCCATCTAATCCTAAATATTTAATCATGTTCCCATGAAAGCTACTTAAAGCCTTAGGTATTTTACTTTTAAGATTTTTTAATTGTCTGCTTTTTCATGTTTATTTTATACTCACTTTTGCGCTATAGCTGTAGGAGTTTTTACAATGCATTGCTTACAAAGCCTCTCAAGAATATTAACTCAATTTTGCAAGACAGACAAAAATCTTCATCACCCCAATTAACACAACTTGAAGCTCCTTCGTAAAGAGCAATACATTAAAAAAAAAAAAAAACTGACATTAGGGTCACATTAATGTAGACAAATAAGAGGGCTGCTGTTTCATTAATTTGGTTTCTGGTTATATTGTTAATGATGAAGTTATTAGTTTTATAGACACGTTCATGTTTTCCCAAGTATGATTAATATACATACAAGCAATTATGATGTTCCACTATGTTCTACTGATAAGTTCAGTTGACAAGATTATTAATACAATACAAATTAAGCGAACAAAAAAAGCTTCCATTAATATTATTGGAAAATAATAACTGTAATGAATGCATTTTTGTGCAGTTTATAATATTTGCTCTACAGCTGTATTTTTTTTCTGTTATTGTTGCTTTTTTTCCCCCTAAACTAACTGTGTGCTGAAATTGGAAGTAGTGTCAGGTAACTGGTTAACTACAGCCATGTCTGAATTGACGGTTTTCATGTTCTCTGTTATATATACCAAAGTAGACAGTGTGCAATTTTTCATTCACACAAAACGTTATTTAAATAGAAATACTGATGTCTGAATAAGTCCTTTGTTACTCAGTGGATGTTTTTCTTTTCAATGAAACATTTTGCTGACATTTGACTAACATGAACTTAACTGATTTGTATTTACATAATGTGCATTTCTGTATTATATGCTGCATAGCTTTCAGCATGTCTTGTCACCTCACCCTCCTTACCTAGATAACATATTACTGTTTACACCGATGCATTACTTACAAACCCGCGTTCCAGGCATTTCTTTGTCGCACTGAAGAACTGGCTGCATCATTCATATGCAAAAACTGGGCACAAACAATACTATACAGTGAGCTATATGTTTGGAACTACCTTTTGTATGTTTGTAAAATCCTCATGCAAAAATCTGAAAAGGGTTATAGGCATAAGATATGTGACTTTGTTGTATTAATCCTAGGAAATTACTGTCTGCACCTGATGTAACTATGTAGGATTTCTCAGTCCTTACACAATTTCCTTGTAGGATGATGACTAGCGTGATAAATTATAGGTCAGCTCCTGGCAGCAAACACAAAAGCAATGCAAATCAACATGAATTCAAAACAAAACGCTAAAAAGGATTTTACATTACAATTCCTTCCCAGTCTGGGGTGGTGTAGGCTATTGTAATGTTAACTACGGAATCCTACAAACGACAAGAAAGGGAGACGGATATGTTATTAATTACAAGCAGGGATCACTTTGAGGGAACTCATTCTACGTATGGAGGATGTCAACTAAGCAGTGGAAAAAATAGCACGTGCAGCTCTAAAAATTAGATAGTGAAATAACATACGGTATATATTTGGTAAGGCTCAGGCACATTTTCAATGGAGAATGTGTCGTGGACACTGGGTACGGTACCCCACCTTCAACGAGTGCCACTGGATCACAAATGTGATTAAAACACAAGGCATCTTAGATTTAAACCTCAAAGATAACTGTACATTACAACTGGCCATTATTTAAGGTTAGGCTAAAATAGCCAGTGCCACCTTAAACCATCATTTTTTACTGCCTTATTCACAAACTCACGTACAGACTACTTTGTCAGGCTTTTGCAGCCTGACAAAATACTTGATCAGCACACAAGAAAAGCACATACTTTGACTAGATGGCAAATTGCCAATAGAAAAAGATAAAACATTATCAGGGCAGAAGTTCTGATGCAAATCCAAGTTTGTTGAGAGATTGACAGCATCAAATTCATAATACCATAAACATCAATAAAAGACTATTTAATGTACCATTGTACCAGGTAACAACACAACCCCTTAAACCGCTGTCATTCTACCTCAGTGAACTGTAACAAAACACAAGCTTATTTCTCCATATAGATCATGGATCACTATCCCAGTTTTAAAATAAGTATACTCCAAATTGCCTTTGCGCATTCAGTCTGCCTAGTGAACCCAGGAGACGACATTAGCCTTGGCCTGTTTCTATCTCACTAATTGATACAGAGAAGTAAGGGGTTGGATTGACACTAACATATATGGGTTTTCAATACCACTGACAGCTTTTTGTCTTAAGGATTCTACATCAAAGACACAGCAGTTCCCCCCCATATTATACTTCCTCTGTGGCTGCATTCAACACAAACAAACACTGGGTCTGTTACTCAGTTTCCAATGAAACTTGACATACAAGAGCCACTTAGCAGCTCAACATATTGCAACATTGTTTATGAGCCTGAGATCACTTTACAATTCCGTTCCTATCACTCCAGCTTTTTCGCCGAGAGGGCCATATCAGTGAAGAAATGTTACACGTTCAACAGACAAGTAATAGAAGTGCTTGAACATTGCCCTGTGAACATTTTAATGGACCACTTTCTTAGTTAAATTATTGCTTACCTAAATTATTGTTATTAAATGTACTGTTCATAAAAAAAGACTGAATGTAGGCTTCATGATGAAACATTGTGATAAACAGGCTTTTTGTGAGCCTTCCTGGCCAAGAGACCATTGCAACTTGTTTTAATGGTTTCTCGTCTTGCAAAATAAATCTTTTTAGTAAAGCAGCATTTTTATTGGAGACCAGTAAAGCACCCACTCCTGGCAAACAACATCTTTGGGTTTGACAAATACACCTGACCCTAAGGTACTTTGAATAACACCCAATAATAAAGGTCAATATTGTGAAACTGTGGCAAAGTGGTAAGTACGTGCAGGTACAGTGCAGTAATCCAACAAGAAACAACAGACAAACAAAGTACGGGTGAAAAGGTTTCTGTTTATTTTAATCCAGGGGTCTGATGACCAAACAGAGACAAACAATGATGGCTGGCAATACACAACGATGTGTATTGCACAGTAAATGATGATGGGTTGCAGTCCCATTTACAATGAACAATAATCCCAATGCAAATACCCAAACACAAACACGGTCACCTCTCCTAGTGAGTGTAGTGCTGGTAGTGAATTTACAATGTTAGTTTAGTTATTACAGTCAGTGCATTGTTGTCCGGGTTTTGTGCTGGCCGTGGGCGACAGCTCTGGATTGTGATTAGCCATCTAGTCTAATACACAAGACAAACAAGATGATATAGACAGACTGACAAAAACAAACAAAACACAGAAATACCAGTTATTTCGGTTAATTTGCATGACCACAACAAAGGAACAGATAACATCGCTTCGACCCCTATTTATACCGTCACTCATGACCCCTTGGTAAACGATTGCAGCCACTCCTCCAATCCGCGGCTGCCACATCATTTCCCCTCCAGGTCAATGAGTTTGTGTACCGAAGCCCTGTCTCTTTTCTAAGTGACCGACTTCCTTTTAACCCTGGGAACAATGTGTCAGGCCAAGCAGTCCAGAGAACTCTGTTCCTGTTACTTAGCGCCCTCACAGGTCGGGAGGGAGATTTACCACCAAGAATCATTGTTTTTGTCACAGAAACTCAAAAATAACACAAAAATAAACAAACTTGCTTTTACGCCCCGTGGCAGAAAATAACACCACTTTTCCCAGGAGACTTTGCTTAAGAAAGGCTGTCAGTTACTGTTTACCAAAATAAACAATATTAAACTTTGAATCGGTTCTTTATTTCATCAGTTTTGTTTTTGCAACGTTCAGCCTCAATTCAATTCAGGGTACGGAAACCCAATAACTTCTTTGTATTCGTTGTTTTCCTTGGGTTTGGAAAGTTGCCTTATTAAGCTACTGTATGCAGAAGCACAGAATCCAGCTAGAAGTAGAACGCTTAAAAAGTCTAACAATGCCCTCTTAACATCCAGCAGTATTTCAAACATATCAATAACATACAGTGACATAATGTTTGCTGCATTTACCAGAATGTGCTGCAGCAAGTAGCTAATGCTGTGAAGTTCAGTGCACAAGGCAATTTTCCCGGGAACAAAATGAGAAAAACAGAGGCACTGAAAATGTAGCCTCCACTGTGCTTTTGAGTCTTATGTTAAGATGACCTGACAGGAAAGTAGCGGATAACATAATTGTTCTGTGTCTCACAGCAAACATTAAAAGCTATTGTTGGTAAGAGATGAAGCATTTAAAATGTTCCTCTGCCCCTCACCTCAAAGCCAAATGCTTCAAGCTGGTGCAAAGTTAACATCTTTCATTCCTTAACACTGACAGGTTTTAGCAGCATCTAGTGAAAATACTGATAAGGATATTTAACACATATATGTTCTAATTATATATACAGTATGAAACACTTGTAAATGACTATCAATTACATAGATTTCAATTTAACTGTGGGAAAAAAAGTTATGCAGAATTATGCTCCTGAAATACTGCATGGCTAAAGCTATGTATTGTACATTAAGAAATATCATTCAGTTATATTAATTGGACACACTATGCTATTTTTAAAGTCATTATAGAAGAGAATATGTACAGTAAGTACCAGGACCCCTTTGGAAACAAAGTCTTTAATCTCATGCTGGCTATCCTGGTCTGCAATTTTTCAATAAATGAATCTAACTTCATCTGTTTTTTTTTCTGTACTTTAAACTTACCTTGCCAAGAAACCTGAAAAGGACAGTCTCACTGGGTATCCATAGCGAATCATCTTTACCATCTCCAGTACGCCAATGTATTGCAGTTGAGTGGACACATAGAAATTGTCAAAAGAATCTGGCTGCTTTGAGTTGTTGGGTTTAATGCACTGTACAAAATGTGGAGTGCAGTTCTGCAGCTTACCAGTAATATCAGCAATTGAGTTCTAAAAATAAAAATAGGTAACAAGGTTACTAGCTCTGTGATGCTGTGAAACAAAGTTTCAGTTTTCACAATAGAGTAAAGGCCGCCACAAACCAGATGTGATGCGATTTTTCATTACCATACAGACCATGACCATACAGACTAGAAGCAAAACAGAGGTGATGCGACAGATTTGAAAACGGCCAAATCAATAAAACTATAAAAAATTGCTGTTGACAAAACTATGATCAAGTCTGGTACATATTTGTCAACATGATGTAGAAATGTGTGCCTTCTCTGACAGTGTTTCAGCATATATGGCAATAAATCATACACACCGGGCTTATCCAGTGCCTTCGACATGAACGCCCATATATTACCTTTCAAATTTGTATCTTTATAATTGCGATGACCTTTGTCAAAAAAACTCTGGGCATTTTTCCACAGCAAGTATTATTGTTTGCTCTGTCATTTTGGACCACGTGCATTGAAGCTATTCTCTGATTGGTCAATTCCCTAGTTGTCGCATGACAAATCTCAAAAAATAGGATTCAATTCTATTTATTCTGCGTCGCTCCAGTGTCGCCTGTGGTGTAAAAGATACTTATCAAAAGTATAGATTCTATTCATTTTGTCGCACCACTGCATAGTTTCGCTAATCACATTGCGTCTGGTGTGTAACATCCTTTATTATATTGCATTTCTAAGAAATGAAAAAGTATTGAACATTTTTGTAAAAAATTATTGTAAAAGCAATAACTGGACCCCATTTATGACACCATTCATGCATTTTTAAAATATAATTTGCAATATGTTGAGTACTGATTAGCACTACAATTAAGAATTAATGTTAGATTTTTTGGCTGGTTTCACAGACCTTGAGTATCATTGATATTGGACTAACTAGTGTTATTTTAATGTAGTTCATGACCATTGCTAACCGGGGTATGTGAAACCAGCTGCTCACCATAAATAAATGCTTTTTTTTGTTATCTATTTTTATTTGAATAGAGATTATTGCAGCTTTTGCTTGTTATTCCCTTTTTAATTTGGCAGTTTTATTTATATATTGATACTATATTTCTGGAAAAAAAACTATTTTCACAGACCATAAGGAGCATCAATCTTGGACTAATAATACCTTAACTCAAGATTAGTGCTAATTGGGGACTGTGAAACCAGGTCCTAAATTATTCATAATTGTGATTTGCATTTTTTTAATGCAAATCACAATTAGCTCTAGCACCACCACAATCATTGTGGTGGTGCTAGAGCTAAGATCATCCAACACTCTAAGTGTGCAATCTGTTTACATTGGGATTGGACACATTCTAAAGATGTTATACTGGTAACATGTATAGCTGGTTTCACCCTGATTAGTACTGATCTCGGACTAGCTTACCTAAGGTACAGGGGCACTAGGTAGTCAGTATATTGCTAATTGAGGTCTGTGAAACTATAGAATAAGCAACCCATTGTGGTGTATATGAGCATTTCCCGTTATACAGAGGAATCTGATTAGCAGGAGTCAGTTTGGTTTGTCTCACAGATTATTTAAAGTAAAACAAAATTGCAGGTCAAACTCACCCTGAGCTGTACAGCCACGGTAACTGGACCACAACGCTCCAGCCTCTGAAGAAATGAAGTTGCTCCTTTCTTTTTCAGCAGCTACAAAAAAGACAGGATTGTTTTCCAAGAACCAAACACATATTTATTTTTTACATTTCAGATATCAAAGAACTTGGTATCCATTATATATAAAAGAAACATATCAATATAAAAAAGTAATTCTTCTTAATGCTCTTTTTTTTTTTTAGCAACCATGATGTCCTGCACATGTAGTATATCATTATTAAACTATTAAGAACCATTCTCTCAACATAAAGTCCACCATCACTGTGTTTTCAAAAAAGCTATATTGAATGGGCCTTTTTTGGCCTACTTTGCCTTAAGATATCAGGGCCTTGCACGTGTTACTAACCATGATGATTCATTATTTAATAGGATGGCGTTATCCACTCTCTTTCTCCTGGTCAAGAATAAAACTACAACCTAATAATCTAGACACTCTTGCAGGGATTTTCTCACCTTCGAGACGAGGTTGTCATGGCAACTTGGTAACTAACAAGGCAACATGAGGTATGGAAGGATTTACAGTAAGCATGTTATTTGATTGCAATGAAAATACAGTACATTAAAAAATACTGATTTCATATGAGCTAAATGGTGCTTTTAGTTTCTGATATACTGTGTTACCTCTACATGTAATGTTTAAGCAATACAGTAGCATTTCCCCTTCTTGGTGACAAATTGCTGGCAAGTAAAACATTTTGGAGCTGCTGGGTGCTGTGTTTATGCAAACCTGACCCTTGTCATTAAAAAGGTAACAACAAAATGGTACTTGAATCTCAGGCTTTAAGTGGTAACGTCTGATATTTCATTTCCAGGTGTGGAATATTGAAAAAGTGTGAAATGTTGCCCTCTGCCTTTGTAATAGCCAACTAATATAGCCCTTCAATGTGGTCATCATTAGTTACAACTAAGAGGCCATTGTTTATTATTTATTTATCCAAGGCGACTTACAGAGACTCGGGTGTGTGATCTATGCATCAGCTGCAGAGTCACTTACAATTACGTCTCACCCGAAAGACGAAGCACAAGGAGGTTAAGTGACTTGCTCAGGGTCACACAATGAGTCAGTGGCTGAGGTGGGATTTGAACCGGGGACCTCCTGGTTACAAGCCCTTTTCTTTAACCACTGGACCACACAGCCTCCTATTGTCAAAACCTCAAGACACAGTTCATTCATGAGAAACAGTACCTTACTGAGGTCCACATATTTCTTTGGTTCTTTGGGTGCTGCAGCTGATGTCATTTTCTGAATAAGCAGAGCGGCTTTGGGTCCTCTGAGTTGAAGGCGATGGTATGGAGGAACAAGGGAACCAGTTTGTGTCAGCTTTGACTGGAACATTTGATGGATGACTACGTTTTCACTGGCTGCGGGGTACAGTGGAAATTACAAAGATAAACAATCATTCCAAATGTTTAACGGTTGGTCACTGTAAATGCAAAATTTTCTTCTTGCAACAATGACACCATTGAGAAACAAACATTGCTTCCCCACACAGTAACTGCTACTGCTGGTATAAGTGCCTCCTTATGAATTAACCACCAGTCACTGCATTGAGCTGTGTGCTGTTTTCGAGCTCTGACCTTCTAGTCGCATTTTTGTTAACACTTTTTATTCAAATGTTACAGAACACAGTGGAATGTTTAGAATAAACTTAAAAAGTAAGCGTTATAACCTTTTATAATTTTAGACGATCTGAACAATCAGTTGATCATTAACATATTGTTAAAATCATTTGATAGCGTCCTATATGTTCCATATGAGAACTTTTTTTTTTTTAATTTAGCATCTAAAAAAATCCACTTGACCATTTTTTTTATTTTGATATGGGTTTGCAATGAACTTCAAAGTACAATCAGGCGTCATTTCATGGTAATTAAGCAAGGGCTGTGCTAATATTTTAGATGTCACACATTTTAAGAACCGTACCATCATTAAACGCGCATTGTATTACAAAGGGTGTTAAAAGTTTTTCAAATGATATTACAGAAACATTCTAATTGTACTTACCAAATCATGGACATGTAATTGGAGCATTTTACTTGTCATCTCTGTTTTCATTTTTTTTTTTTTTTAATCTCCCGAGGACGGTTAAATGTAATTATTTGTTAAATGTTTCCATTAAGATTTCTCATAGCATAAAAAAGATGTGTTGATCTGCTGTTCTAAAGCTGTGCTAATAGGCTACTGTGATACTAACTCAATTGAAGTTCATTTATTTTTAACTAAGTTATATTAATATGTGCTTTATGGCTTTGTGGCTATCCCCCAGAACAGCATAACTGTAATATGAACTTCATTCAAGGTAAAACGAAATGTGTCTAGTACAAGAGGTATGATTTTTAACTTCAAATCAATAGATTTTCAAAGAAAGGATATAACTACTATAATTACTTGTATTTGTATTAAAATACTTTCAACAGAAGGATTTAAAGCTCTTAAGAACTGCAAGGCTTTATTGATTGGCCTGGAGCCTGGCTTGCTGCTGAGATTGTATCAGTGACAGTTTGGAGGAGCAGTTTCATTGGCCCTAGTGTTATTTACTCTGAAGTTGTGCAATACCAATATGACTTTCTGAAAACGAGACTTGTAATGGGATTACAGGAGGAAGTGTATTTCTGTCTCAGTAAAATGACGGTACTTCATATTTGGTCAAACTGTGTCAAATTCAAGGAACAAAGGTACAATTCAAATAAAGCCAAGCAGGCACTGGTCTACCCCCTCTAGACGTTTCACGATTGGAACATGCTTTGCCAAAATGTAGTACGATAATGGAAATTCTGGAAAAAGAATGTTACATTCTGGGTCCCGAAAGTCATTGTAGACATAGCCAATTTTCCATTAAGGGGGTTTACTGTTCAAGATATAAGGTGAAACATAGGACTTCAAGTGTACATTTAAAGTTACATTTCTGTCTTTCTTCTGACTTGAGTCGAGCAGGAAGTCTGCAGTTAACAAGCAGAATCCTCTACCCTCTTTCTGTTGTCCTTTATAACGTAGCTTTTGTATGAGACTGCTGCACTGCCAATGTTGAGAAATGACTGCTGGCCCTAAACATAATTCCCAAAACAACTGTGAATTGAAAAAAAAATATATTCAATTATAAAGCCCTATGAAAATTATTAAAATGCTGGATAGCAGCCATTAAAAAAATATATTTTTATGTTTTAACATCCAACAGCTGAAAACTGTTACAATGTATTTATTTGAAAACAATGTTAAAACATTTTATTAACACATTTTATTAACACATTTTATTAACACATTTTATTAACAAAACACTAAAGTGTTTATTAACACTTCTTGTTTTGTTTTTACTTCTTCTGTAAGTATTTAAGTACTAAAGTATTTTTTATTAAATGTGTAACAAACAACAATTAATCTTGGGGACAGAAAGTTGCTGAAGAGTATGGAAGAGGCTCTAAAGAAGTGCAGTGTACATGACACAGCACTGCACAAGAAGGGAAACAAAGATCTGGCATAATGTAGTGGGGGGCTACACTGCCTGTCCTGGGGTTTGCTTCTATATCTGCCTGTGTGGATTGTATATTTAAATCCAAAATGCAAGCAATTTATTTTAACAAAATATCTTTCATAATAAACATGCTGGGACATGTAGACCTTGCATAACCAAGCCTTGGTAGTATGTTTACTTGCATTTAATTGTCTTGCTTAAAAGAGTTTCTTAAAATGACCTTTCTGGTGATGTCTATTTTATAACAGTTAAGCACAGTTTTCATTTTGTGTGTGTGTGTCTGTTTTTGTTACAGTCTGGCGATTTTATTGGGTATATCTCTACATGTACAAAAACAAAATAAAATTTAAAAAAAAGCTTTGAAATATACCATACCCTATTTTATTAGTTGGTTAGTTTTACACATACAACCAGATTATTCCTTTAAGTATATTTTTACCTCATTATTCATTACAAAAACGAGATCTGTGTTTGGTCAGAATTACAGATTGTGTATGAGATTGGAAATCCCCATGCTGAGTGAAATACACTGTTAAGTGCCAACCTCAAAAACATTGCAGTGACTTTGAGAAGTACAGCATTTTCTCACCTTGACAATAGCATTCATTATTTTAACAGACAGAACCTCTATTATATTGTACAATGACTAATGGTAACTGGCATGTTTTGTATATTTTATTTTGGGTGTTTATATTTTGCCATGGTGGCTTTAAGTTTTTTAATTGAAATATTTTGAAAAAAATGTTGGCATTGAAACAGTTCAAGTTCTGTTTGATGACAGAACTGTTTAATATACAGTTTTGGCAATTATCAACAGCACAATAAATCTCAAAAGGCAAAACAAACAGGACTTGGAAATTATGAGGATAACTTTAACGTTTACAAAAAAAAACCATCTACAGTATTGCCTACACTACAGAATCAACAGGTGATTTGCTTCAATATGTAATTTTCTTTAACAGTTTCTGCACTGTCCACCAGTCAAAGTATTTTTGTTTAATACAGATTCCAAAGTACGATTCCATGTTGTCAGTACAAGGATACACCACAGATGCAGGCCTAGGTAAAGCAAGTCACTTACTTTTCATCACAAAAAGGAGATTTTGTGGAAGCAAATCCTTATTCTTTTCAAGTACTCCTGTGAGGTCGTAAGTCATCTGTAAATAAGAATGATCAAGAAAGCAGTCCATTAGGTTTTATAAAGACAAAGAATCCATTTCATGTTTGCTATTCTTGTTTTTTTGCAACATGGTTTTCGCGAGTATTAATCAGTTCAAAATGCTTCTTTTTAATAAAATAGAACATGAACAGAATTAGAATTTTTGTTCAGATGTAACATTTTACATTAGTATTTGTTGTGCAGTGTTTTTTTGTCTAATCTTTTCATGTAGGTTTTCAACACATTTTTAGAAGAGTTGTTTGAGTCAGTAGAGATTTGACTGTGACTGCTTGGATGTCTAAATGACAGAGAATTAAATGTGTTTTTCTCACTTTGGGCTTGGTACCATTTAATCCAAAGTTATAACATCACAGTGGTGGCAGTGTATTCATTATTATTATTATTTGTTTATTTAGCAGACACCTTTATCCAAGGCGACTTACAGAGACTAGGGTGTGTGAACTATACATCAGCTGTAGAGTCACTTACAATTACGTCTCGCCCAAAAGACAGAGCACAAGGAGGTTAAGCGACTTGCTCAGGGTCACACAATGAGTCAGTGGCTGAGGTGGGATTTGAACCGGGGACCTCCTGGTTACAAGCCCTTTTCTTTAACCACTGGACCACACAGCCTCCTATTCATCAAGTGCTCACATCTTTTATACACATTTGACACCCGAAGACCAGATTCAAATAATAAACCTTTAACCTTTTGATTACTTTACATTAGGATACCACAAATAGTTACATACATACATACATACATACATATACATCCATACTAATGTGTTTTTGTGTTAACAATCTACTTATTCCTCGATTCCTTGACAGATTAAAAGCTGCTCCTGTTTTCCGGTACCTAATCACATAAGGTGCTGCAGGTCAGTTACACTCCACGCGAACAACAAGAAGTGATTAACTACTAGGAAGCATAAATAAATATTTTTGTATAATAATGAAAGAGGGACCAGTGATAAAGTTGTTCACACAAGTAAGAACATGGATATTATAGATTTGCTTACAACTTATTTAAGTCAAACATATCAGAACTTTTCAGTTGATACTTTAATATTGCTTTAGCCATTAACATGTTAGAAAGTACTGAATATGTGAGCTCAGGAAAGAAAATGAAAAGGGAAAGGCCAACTGAGTGCATATGTCTAGCAATCTTTTAGCAATGTCTTAGATCCCTGACCCTTCCGCTGCTCTTTCTTGGTTTTATTAAAAAGCTCGGGGTCAAGCAGTCCACTGCTAGCTTGGAAGTGTCTAATGAGTACTTTACCATATGTTTAGATCCTTCCTTTTCCCAAGGGAACATTTGAAGCGGAGGACAGACAACCATAAGAGGAATCAAGCCTGACCTGAATGTTCATTAGACACAAACGGCCAGGTCCCTTTTCTTTCCTTACACTGAACCACAAAATACTGTGTACTGTATATACATAAATCAAATATTCATTAAATGAAAAGCCATTTTAACATTTCCTTTAACATATTTTCAAAAGAATACAAATGCTAATACTATTACTAAAAATTCTTACACTAACACCCAGCAGCATGTAGTTTCCCCTTTGGGCATTCTATGGTGCTATTGTTTTGGCAGCACTGTATCATCTCTCAAGTATTTCACAAAAGTGACAGTGTGAAATATATAATCGCATCTGCTCAGACAAACAAGGCTGTCTTTTGGCCTGGAGGACATATACACTGTATATAATATACAAGTGAGTATCTGGTAGGTAAAATCCCAGCAATCTTTACAAGTTCAGTTCATCTTCCATGTCTACATACAGTTCCCAGCTGGGGCCAGTGGACACTGGGTGTGGGTTCTGACTTCTATGTTATACTCATGCCACTTTGCAGGGACAGGACTTTACATTTATAAAGTTATTACAATAATGTAATGTTTAAATGCGACCCTTTGTTTTTTCCCTTCATTGGTAGATCCCTTACTCCTGCTGTAGTTGTTGAAATGTGTATATACACCCTTGAAGGACAGTTTGAAGACTCATTAGAAACTGACCTAATCCTTTAAAGGGTATTAACAGTGATTACGTAAAGCAAGGGCATTGCTGGCATGCAAACATCTTTACAAGTCCAAAGGAGGTAATGTCACTCATATCGGGTGTTGTAAACCTAAATAGAATTGCCATTTAAACTCCCTTGCCATGCTCCTGCCATTTAACACAGCAGCATGCTTCACACACATTTATATAATAATGAGATTAACTATATATATATATATATATATATATATATATATATATATATATATATATATATATATATATATATATATATATATATATATACTGTATATATATATCATTTTAAACCAGATGTTTCCCATTACCAGTAAAGTACAGCGCAAAAACATAAATAGACACATTCATTCTTCAATTCCTTCTTTGAAGTTTAAAATGTTCAATTCTGTTTGATCTGATTTGTGTCCATTATGGGATATAATTATTCCTGCGGATGCCTTTGGCTGCTGTTCAGTAAACTGTTCCCTGAAGGCCTTTTTTTAATTTTATATTTTCTCTAGTAGGGCTATAGCTTTGATTTACACCAGTGTTTCTAAATGTTTTTTGTAACAACACCCCCTAAGGATCAGCTGAGCTTAGTCACCGCACCCTTGCCACAGAAAATAATAATAAAATAAAAAAATTAAAAATTAGTGCCGATTAACAATGCCATTTAATTAACATCAATTATTAATTACATTTAATTCCACTAGTTCCGAGAATTACAGAAAAAATAATTCATAAAACAAAAACAATTAAACCCCAATCAATGGTATAATCAACGTGTAGATACATACATAAAATGCTTACTATTATGGAATATTGCCAACATATCTTCTTTGCTTGCGCCATGCTGTGGATAGCAGGAGAGACATGCAAACTGGTTCCTTTGAAATCGGGGACATGGTTCCTGCTTTGGAACCGACAAACTCGATACAAATATCAGGGGTCCGGTTGCAGTGAGTACTATTATGTTTTTAGTAAAACTGATTATTAAAACATTAATTTCTGTCAAAAATACATTTGATAACTATAATTGACACTTAGAAAAAAAGGTCTGCAAAATATTTATTACAGCAAACAGGGTTTTTTATTTATTTATTTATTTATTTAATTATATGTATTTCTCTGGAGAATAATTCAGTGAAATTTGCAATTAACACGGTTCATATACAAGCACACAATGGCTTTCGCTGTTGTAATAAAACTGTTACTGTGCAAATTGGAGATTATTGATTATTTTGTTAACTTTAATTATACAGGGCGATTTCACAGATTGCACAATATTGTCGGAACTTCTGCTCACACATTGACAGGGCTCAAAGTTGGCCAAAATCCTTATGGGCATCTGGCTCCTAGCTTTTAAAATTTGGTCGCCTATACATATAATGGGCCAGGTGAAATACTATATAGTGACATCACTGTTTGACACCCCCCCTTGGTCAATACGCATGCCATAATCCACTGTAAAGACAGCCAGAATACAATCTTTTTTATTCACCGTTACAAATCAATCTGCCTGAAAAAACGTAAATATAGTATGAATTTGCTTGTGTAATTTACCTTTTTTTTCTGCTATGTAAAAGTAAATCTCTGTTTTTGTACACATCCTATGAACGGTGTCAATGTGGAGTTTATGTTGACTCAGAAATGTCTTCATCTAGACAATGCGGGGAAGCTATAAAAAAGGCCAACAAGATGCTCGGATATATTGTGTGAAGTGTTGAATTTAAATCAAGGGAAGTAATGTTAAAACTTTACAATGCATTAGTAAGACCTCACCTAGAATATTGTGTTCAGTTCTGGTCACCTCATTACAAAAAGGATATTGCTGCTCTAGAAAGAGTGCAAAGAAAAGCAACCAGAATTATCCCGGGTTTAAAAGGCATGTCGTATGCAGACAGGCTAAAAGAATTGAATCTATTCAGTCTTGAACAAAGAAGACTACGTGGCGATCTGATTCAAATATTCAAAAGCCTAAAAGGTACAGACAATGTCAACCCAGGGGACTTTTTTGACCTGAAAAAAGAAACAAGGACCAGGGGTCCCAAATGGAGATTAGATAAAGGGGCATTCAGAACAGAAGATAGGAGGCACTTTTTTACACAGAGAATTGTGAGGGTCTGGAACCAACTCCCCAGTAATGTTGTTGAAGCTGACACCCTGGGATCCTTCAAGAAGCTGCTTGATGAGATTCTGGGATCAATAAGCTACTAACAACCAAACGAGCAAGATGAGCTGAATGGCCTCCTCTCGTTTGTAAACTTTCGTATGTTCTTATGTTCTTATGAACAAAACAAAAAAAAGTGTTTGCAATCAGTGGCAATAGCAGCTACTCTGTGGTTTTAATGACAAGGTGTAAAAATAAAACAAACAGATGCTGACATTGAGCAACTTGATTTCAGTAGTTCATTATACAACAGCAGACTTTGAGTAAACTTTATGAACACAATGACAACTGAACAAACAGCACGATTAGCAACAACACTTTGGCTACCAGATGTCAAATTATATTACTTTCACTAATACATTTTAAGACGTAGTACTAAATACATTAAGGGTCTACTGAAATCTACACAACGAACACGCACCAAAATAATATGTATTTAAAAAAAAATAATTTGATTGTTTAACATGTAGGCTAGTTAAAAATAAACAGTTGGCAAACCAAGACCATTTTTAAGGTACACTGCGTGTAAATTATTAAGAACATTTTTTCCAACGTGCTGTTTACTGCGATGCTGGTATACTGAACCAAAGACTGAACAGGGTCTAACCACGCATGGGATTCAGAGAAAACCACTTGGAATATTGAGGTAAACATTTAGAAAAAAAAAAAAAAAAGCTTAATAATGTTATGTGGGAAAAAAATAAAAAATAAAAAATCAGCGAAACTAATAATATAACTAACTTATTTTGTATCTGACCTGCCCACTACCACAGTCGCCAATGGCGAACGCAAATTAATATTTCATTGCTGAGACCAATTTTGGTCGCCCCTGGCGACCCACAGCTCGCAAATTTGAGCCCTGATTGACATACGGACATGTTTTTCTAAATAGTTTCGGAACCAGAATCGAAATACCCGTTTCGGAACCAATTCCAAAAATCTCCTCAAATGCACATCACTAGATAACAATAAGAATAAACTGTGAAATTCAGGCGTGTCATGTAACACGGCAACAGGCATAAATGGAACGGCTGCTTTGTTCTGATTGGACCATATTACATTTGCGTGACAAACCGGATAGCACAAATGGCAGTGACCTTGCTGCGCAGCAACAAACATTTCTGACTTGATGTGTGTACATGATCTTATAGTGCACAAGTCAGTAAGTACATCACTGGCACATTGTGTGTAAGTAGTTAATCAACATTTTTTAAATAAAAGTTTCCTTAATTTTAAATAAGAAAACACAACGCCCTCTTTTTTAGCTAAACGCCCCCTCTCGCCCTCTTGGATGTAAACGCCCCCCTTTGGCTTCAGAATGCCCCTGTTGAGAAATACTTATTTACACCATCTTTCTCTGTGCTAAATGATTGATGTCTATTTTGAACCATCAGCATTTGTTTTCTGATAATTATAGGCTAGCCTCCTTCACACACTCTCTCTCTCTCTCTCTCTCTCTCTCTCTCTCTCTCTCTCTCTCTCTCTCTCTCTCTCTCTCTCTCTCTCAATTGAAATATGTCTCTATAATATCAAGATGTATTCATAGATTTTATACTGTGTCTTCAAAAAGACTGTCAACAATTTCACCAAACAACAATTTCACCAAAGCCATGGGGTACAGTGGAATACTCACAATGGGGTAGATTTTCTTTAATTTAATCAACTCATATGATCCACTTCAGCAGAGAAGCCTCTTTGTACCTTTCTGTTAATTGACCATATTAGACTAATCACTAATTTCTGTCAACTTACCCTGCCTGCATAATGCATGACAGTGAAAGAGGGCCCTTGGTCCTTTAGCGCAGGGTTGCCATTTCCATCCTTTGTAGACATGTACACAGCATTCACGTTTGACGTTTCCAGCTGAGACTGGAGCTTCTTATACAGGTTTTGTTCAGCAGGTCGAAGTGCCTGGCTCTCCTCATCCAGCACCGATAGCAGGCCGTGGGGTTTCTGAAAGGAAAAGGCTGCTGCATTACACATATTGATTTTATCTAGCAGGAAACACTGTCTTCTTTACATTAATTTTAAACTCACTGTCACCAACAAATGTCCAATGTTGTCTGAGAAAATGGTCAGATATTCTGCAGGCTGACGTGTTTCTATTTTAGTAATACTCATACATCACAAATTAAGCCTGTTGTAAACATATAATCAAGAATGAGAGGCAGAAAAGTTTATATTTTTTGTCTTCTGGTTGGAAAAAAAAAATCTGGTATGAATATGTATGTGTATCAAAACTAAAAACAAAATCCCAAATATATGTTTTTGTCACAATTGTGATATGTTATGGTACAGTATGGTTTCAGACAATTAGAGATTTGGTAAAGAATAATGACAAAGGAGCAGTACCACAATATCCTTTACACAATGTGAACAGCTGCAAACGAATAAGGCTGCGTTACTGCTGTGCTGTACATATGGGTCTATTTGCCGTACTGTCAGGAGACACAATTCTGTAATATCTTTTTAAAGCGTGAAGCTGCACCTTGATATAATTTATAGAACCACTTTATGCTTTCACTTCAGTTTACCCGAATTGAATAAAAACAACCAAAAATGGAGATTGTAGAGGTAAACTTGAGGTCCTATTGCAAGTGACTGTGCAGCAGCAGTTGTGATGCATAGTTTACCCCCTAGTCTCTGTCAGTCGCTTTGGATAAAAACGTCTGCTAAATGACTAATTATTAATAAGAATAATAATTATAGTGATGCTCACCTAGAGGTCATTGAGTTGCACTAGATATAACAAGGTATAATGTCATTTAAAGCTGCATAAATGTCACTATCTCTTTGTTTTTTTATACGCATATTTGCATTTTTTTTTTTTTGAGAATTGTGTATCCAATTGTGATCAAGCTGTGTATGGACGTTCTTTAGCACAAAGTGCTTAGGATGTTATGATCCAACTCACAGAGACCTAATTCAGATCTCTTATTGATAAAGACTAAATGATGAGAAATGCCATGAAAATTTGTGACAGGACCATATTTCACCTACTCTGAATATGTTCAACCTTTTGAATAGTACTAAAACCAACTACAGTTATATTTTAGTACTGCTACTGCATTGTTTACAGTAGAACTACTTTATAATGAAATACATCAGGCACACTGACAGCTTAACTAAGCATGTATTGTGTAACTCTGATCTCAGCCCAGTGCTCAAAGACTATAACAAATTGTATTTTTAGTATTGTCTGTCACACCAAAGAGATTCTTCTAGCATCCACTAAGCAGGCAGTTTAAAGAGTACCTGAAAGAAAAAATCCAAGACAGCAGACTGGTTGCCAGGAGAATGTAGCGTTTCCATAGCGACTCCCTCCTGCACGCAATCTGCCTTCTCTTGCTGAAAGAGTACCTCCATAATGTACTGGTGAATCTTCTCATTAGTCATGTTGATACACAACTGGAAAAAACAAATGAAAGCTCTTTAGTGCAGTCCCTTAAAAACAAAATAGCTTTTTAGTTTGTGGATTTAACAGCAAAATAAAACAAAGCACAATTGATAGATATAGAATGTATTTAGAAATATACAATATTAATATTTTGAATGGCTTATATATCCATGGATGCCCCAACAGAAATAACCTCCCAAAAATACTTTTTTTTTTTTTGTAAGGACAAAATTAGAATCTTTTTTTTTTTTTTTAACAGAGATTTGTTACTATTAATCAAGACACAGACTGGAATTACATTTGAATTATGGTACCACTTATATTTTATTTATAGTGCCAAACTGTTTTAAAGGAGTACCAAAATAACAAGACCAACAACAACAAGAGTGATTAAACAAATTTATATTTTTGTCACCATAGATTTTGAGGTAAACAAATCTAAAGAAACGAGTACACTTTACTTTTCTCATTCAGTAGTTTGTTTACCCCGTGTTACTTCTTGGAAATAGTAATTGCTTATGGAATTCAGTGAGCTGTTGGCCTAAATGATAACATTTCATCAACCCTCAAGTCATTTTTTTTTTTCAAAATCAATGTATTTTGTGTAGTGACAAGATAATCTATAAGTATGTCTCACATTCCAAATCAAAATGTCTATAAAAGATTGAGATACCAACTTTAAAACATTTTTTTTTTATAACATCATACTGTTGTAGTTGTTTACCAAGAGTCTGTTCCCACTTTGTATACGATTAAGTGAACAGCTGTTCCAACTTTATAAATATGAAATGAACCCATGGTGTTTCAAGTAAGAGGGGGTTGAATAATCTCATATGTTATTTCTTTGATCATGAAGTCCAACGAGATCTTTATGGGATATTTATTTCACCCCCAAAGTAGCCACATGCAGACCTTTTAAAACCCACATATGAGACTGGCCTTATATAACCAACCTGTCGTAGGTGGCAGATGCTTTAAAAGCAGTTTAAAAGCTTTCAGTAGACATTAGCTTTGAAGTCTTTAGTGTTGTGATGCATAATAAGACAGCAGTAGCGGTGTGCTGAAATTTGAAGTTGTTAAGGTATTAATTAAATGGAATAAAACATGTTAATTACTCAACACAAAACAATGCGGTCCCTCGGCTTCCGTTGTTACACAATTATTCAGGATCAATTAAAAACAATCTGACAGTGTGTGGCGGAGTGTCCCGCCCCTATGTATTTATTTATTATTATTTGTATTTTTGTTTGCGGCGCGGATAAAAGCGCTGCGTCTTTTTTTGTTATTGTTTTTTTATATTTAAAAACCCTGTGAGGATGCGTGACTGATCAGCTACTGATTATTTAACTAGCTGACAGTCACGCATCCTTACCAAACGCGTGCAGACTGTGGCCGAGGGGTAATAAGATAATTAACAGCAAGTTAACCCCTCGGTCAGAGTATAAGAACCTGCAGCTGTCAGTGCTGTGGGGTTGAGTGTAGTACAGAGGAGAGTACGGGAGAACATGGGAGAGCGAAAGAAAAACAATTGCTATATTTAAAAATATACTTGTTTCTGTTTGTTTGGCCATCGCGCCTTTTTGTTTTGTGTTTTGTTGTTCTGTTTAAATCTTTAGTTTTGTTTTTATGAGTTAATAAATACGCTGAGTGCAGTAGCATTCAGCTTCACCCGCCCATCCACTGTTTTGGTTCAGTTACTTCCTGGTCCGTGACGTCACCACACCTCACCACTGCAAGCCACCCTGCCACACAGTGTTATTTAATATAAAACCTGCCATGATCAAACTAACTAGCAAACTATTTCCATAATAATTATTACTATTGGATTACATTGGAATGGACACTTTTTTATATTTTATGTTATCCTTATTTTATAATAAGACCCTTTTACAGTAGGTTCTGGTTCATATCTCCAAGACCCACAGATCCCCCATCTTTACCGATGTGCTATGAGATCCCAGAATTCTGATTCTAAAAAGTGGCTAAAAGAAGGGCTGGGGAAATTCACTTCAAAGTGATAGCAGTAAATCCGGACAATTTTAAAGTTTAAATCTTTACAATTTGTTTGAGTGTGTTTTTTGTAGACCGCTTGATTATAAGCTATTTTCTGCTTTTCTACTTTATTGTGGAGTCCCCTGCATGCCTTGGCATAAAAGACAGCTATGCAAGAGTAATTTATATTCACTATACTGTGGGGTTTGTTGCCTCAGGGTAACCGCACAATGATGGTTTCATTGCAAATAGGTGATATTTAAAATAGACAAAATGTGCTCCCCTCACTGTAACTCCAGTGCTAACAAGAATCTGCACTGTCTGGTTCACCTGCAGCTTCTGTGCAGACAGGACAAATAGACGATGCATCAACTAACCTGATAATCACTGAACAAACGGTTTATAATGAAACTCATTTATGACTGCAGATGCCTCTAATTCTGTTAATTAATAAGCATGCTCTCTTTCATTACCTTGCATATATAATGACATCACTATGTGTTACTTTAAGGTATTTTGTATTATAACATTCATTTTCATAATGCATTTCTACAAATATACTGTTTCATTTCAAATTCAACAACTTAAAATGTGCATGCTATTTTATATAACTGAGGCTGGACAAAAAGTAATATGCATTGTTATTAGTTTTTCTCCTTAGTACTTCCATATTAGAAGTTTTTCATTAGTACTACCATATACTGTGTTTGTCTAACTAAGGAAATGAAAAAGGCACATTTTAAATGTGTATATGTTACCACCATAATAGCCATGACTTTTCATGTTTGACGAGAACAAAACAAAATAAAAATAAACAAAATTCTGGGCCTTTCAATGCTAGTCCAATAGCAACAACAAATCACTAACTGTGACGTTATCTCAGAGACCAGGACAGACAGTCCCTGGGTGTGTACTTTATATTAGGTAACAGTATTGAAGTATTCTGGGATATTGTTGTAAAGTTACATGAGGGAAGTAAATAACTTGGTGGTTGTAGGTTCTAGGCTGAATGCTATAGTGCAGAATATCTTGGACAAAGCATGTCTAAATAGGAAACCTCGGATAATCTAATAGGCAGCAAGGAATTACATAATTATGTGGGTGGCGCAGCATCAATGAAACAATCTCATTTTCAGGATAGGCACTGTATAAGGTTTAACATGCAAGGTGTTGTGAATGCACTGGTATTCTCTCTTTATCATTATGAATAGTGGATTTTCTTATATATCTTACAAGAAAACTAATATCAATCTCTGGTGTAAAACGGTGTAGAAGGAAGCAGCTATAAACATCACAGTAGTCAATGCTTGTTCTTGGTGCGCAGACTTTTGTTTTGTTTTCCAACAGCAAAGTGTAGTAGTTTGATAGAGATCATGCTGTACTATTCCAGCGTGTTCAAGCCCTACACCTTTTTATAGGACCAGGGGGTCAGTTCCGCAGTTTGATTTGGCATGTCAATAGCTAGAGCAGTTAGAATGAAACCTTCCATAAAGCAGGCTTGAGAATTTGGCTTTTTTACAATGATGATGACGATAATGTACTCATTCTTTACTGATGTCTCTCTTGTGTCCCATTAGTACAGTAAGCTCAAAAACAAAGTACACAGAAAGAGTACTTGAAACTGCAAATGCAAGGCCAAGAGAAAGATAGAAATGAACATTGCTAAGGGGGCTAAAACCAATTCCAAAATGGTTTCCAATATTATAACAGCAAGAGAACATTCAAAGAGGAGGTTAAATGTCTAAGAGACACACATGGCAAAATCAAAGACGAAAAAAAAATAGCAAATATATTAAATGATTACTTTTCACAGGTTTTTACATAGGAGAATACGGTCAACATGCCCCACATGTCAACCTGTTTCTATCCAATTTTAAATAACTTTAACATAACAGAGGCAGAAGTGTTAAAGGGACTAGGAGCTCTTAAAATAAACAAATCCCCTGGGCCGGATGAGATCCTCCCAATAGAACTCAAAGAAATGAAAGAAGTTATTTACAAACCGCTAACCAAGCTCATGCAACAGTCTCTTGACACAGTGATTGTACCGACACACTGGAAAATTGCAAACGTAATACCGATCCACAAAAAGGGAGACAAAACCGAACCAGGTAACTACAGACCAATAAGCCTGACTATTATATGTAAACTTATGGAAACTATAAGATCCAAAATGGAAAATTACCTATATGGTATCAGTATCCTGGGACACAGTCAACATGGTTTTAGGAATGGGAGATCGTGTCTAACTAACCTGCTTAATTTTTTTGAGGATGCAACATCGACAATGGATAACTGCAAAGCATATGACATGGTTTATTTAGATTTCCAGAAAGCTTTTGACAAAGTCCCGCATAAAAGATTAATTCTCAAACTGAATGCAGTAGGGATTCAAGGAAATGCATGCACATGGATTAGGGAGTGGTTAACATGTAGAAAACAGAAAGTACTGATTAGAGGAGAAACCTCAAAATGGAGCGAGGTAACCAGTGGTGTACCACAGGGATCAGTATTAGGTCCTCTTCTATTCCTAATCTACATTAATGATTTAGATTCTGGTATAGTAAGCAAACTTGTTAAATTTGCAGACAACACAAAAATAAGAGGAGTAGCAAACACTGTTGCAGCAGCAAAGGTCATTCAAAATGATCTAGGCAGCATTCAGTTCATGGCACTTGACACTTGGAATGAAGACTGTTCATGAAACAACAAGAATTATGCAAGTTCTTAATAAGGCAGACAGGGAATAGGATTATGAAGTTCTTTGAAGATCATTTCTTTCATCACTTTCTTCATGAACACTAAATAACTTCCCAACTTTGAATAACGCGCAATGGTTAAATGGTACTTAAACAGACACAATCCTGTCGTGGGGAATTATCTGTATACTCTTCTCTGTAGCTCAGAAAAAAACATGGTAACAAAAGAAAAAAAGGGATTACATTTTTCAGATGGTGTTTTTTTATACTGAAGACATTTGACATCAAACACAAATACCTTGCTGTCATGACAGGCTAATAATGGGCTAATAATGTAATATATATATATTACATATATTACAATATATAATGAGGCAGTGTGGTCCAGTGGTTAAAGTCCAGGGCTTGTAACCAGAAGGTTACCGGTTCAAATCCCACTTTTGCCACTAACTGACTCACTGTGTGACCCTGAGCAAGTCACTTAACCTCCTTGTGGTCCATCCTGCGGATGAGATGTTAAATGAATGTCCTATTGTAAGTGACTCTGCATATAATGCACAGTCTACCTCTGTAAAGTGCTTTGTGATGTTGGTCCACTATGAAAGGCGCTATATAAAAATAAAGATATTATATACATATACACACTAGTAAAGTGGAACATCCACTTAAAATAAATAAAAATAAATGCATCTATGACTTTGGACATTTTATTAAAGGAATACTGTATGAGGTCTGATCTTGGTGGTCTCATATAGCTTTAACCCTCTCAACAACTTTCAAAGCTCTATGAGCAATTGAAAATGTATAGATCACTCCACAAGTATGACAACAGATGGCTATAAAAGCAGACCACAAATATTCCTTCGTTGTTTTTTGCAACTATAAACAGCTGTAAATTCCACTTCAAAGTTTCTCAGACACAAAGGGTTAGTTTTTCTTTTCCATGAAAAATCAAAATGCAATTTATGGCAAATTAACATATCACTTTAACATCAAATTATATGCTTGGTAGACTCATATTGTCCAAACAAAGTACCTACGAACATCAGGAAACCATCAGTAACAGCCCCAAGTCAGGGAAGGACCCTTCTAAAAATAAACTGCTGTTCTCAAAGGTTAACGTACATGTAATGGACTCTCTCCAGTAGCTAGCAGAGTGAAGTAGTAACTATGGATGCGTCTGTTTGCTCGGGTCTATCCTTAGTTCCTTTTATTATGTTAAAGATGCCGAAATACCATCCCACCACTTCATACAGTAGGGACCAAAAAAAAAAGTCAATCCATGACAGTTGGAAGATGAAATTCATCAGCATGTTGTGGGTGGTTTCTCTCAGATGTCATTCCATCTCTGGGGGACAGTCGATAATGTCCATGCTGACAGGCGTAGCACTGACACTCCTAAAGTTTGAGCTGAGTGAGCATGCCACTGTGTGTACTCAGGTATCAGCTCTGTCGAAGCGGGTAGAGTATGTAATGGACATGCGTCAGATGAGCTGTATTCACAACACTGATAGAGCCTGGCACTTTTACTGCAGCAGTCAACACGTTAGCCACCCAGCCCGAATTTGACCCTCAGTCACTACTGCTTATATTATGGTGCTCCTGCCATACCTTTCCAGCCATAGTTTGCAAATAGCAACTTGCAGTAGAGCACAGGGTGTACAGTGTGTTCTGGAAAAATAGATGTTTTTTGCTAATTTGCAAATTACAGATGGTAGCTGGCTCATAAAAGCCAGTTTGATGCCATGTCTCGAAAGAGCTGTCTGAATTGAATCGATATTCAGGTGTCACATTAGTGGGAAGAGCAATAGGGAAACCGGTGAGCTAACCAGACATCCAAAAACACCTGAGTGCAATGACAGCAACATGAACGAAAACGAATTGCCAAGTCAAACAGGCATGCCTGCTTTATTACATGGCAGCCAGTCTGTCCCGAATCTATTCGGAACACACTGCACGAAATGGGATGGAGCGACAGGGCTGGGGTTAGGAACCCCCTTTTCATTGTGATAAACACCGACTGAAATGAGGCAAGGAACACCTGTCATGGACTCTGGTTGACTAGAAACTTTTTATGTCGAGTCTTGCTTTACATTCTTTAACCAAGGGTTAGTTTGGATCTTATGATGTCTACTGTCAACTATGAAACGTACAAAGGGGCTCATGTGGGCATATTTCTGTCGACATATCCTTGAAATGTATTTGTTTTAAGACTGTAAGTCGCCCTGGATAAGGGCATCTGCTAAATAAATAAATAATAATAATAAATAACATAAAAAGGGCCAGGTTATCCCTTTGGATGGAAAATTGAACTAAGGGACTTTTTCAGCACAACGCTCCCTGTCACACTGCAAGAGTGGTTAATTGATAATCACATATCCATCTTACTGTGGCCAGCTCAGAGCCCAGATCTGAGGAAAGAGTTGGAGCACCAACACCACATACCCAATAATATACCCAATAACTGCTGCACTGGTTTAAAAAAAAGGGGAATATTCCTCTCAAGGTACTCTGCATCCATGGTAAAGGTGGACCCACAAAATACTAAATGTGTATTTTGTGGTCCAACACTTCAAGGGTGCTGTATGTTTGCTGTGTATACCAAAGTATAATCTGGACTGAGTAGGGGAGGACAGACTTTCCTGTACAGTACAGAATTGCAAAATTAAGCAACAATTGCATACTCTAAAACCATATGTTATTTTATGTATTGAAAAATGTGTACTTTCAATGTAGATATTACACATTAAAATAAATACTACGTAATTAGTCAGCTATTTAGCAGTGCTCCATTGAACAACAGTATTATGGGGTCTGTGCCAAGAGGAACTAACAATTGAAGACTGTGTGCTTGTATGTAATTGAAGATAAACAGCTCCAATATGGTGGTGTAAAACAATGGAGCTATTTTATCACTTGTATCTATATAGGAGATGAGAGAGGGAAGTAGTTCCATATGCCGACATGAATGTCGTGTTCAATAGGGTGCTGTGGTACAGCACCACTATGACATCACAACTGCAGATGTTTCTGCTTACTGTGGTTAGTTTTTTTAACAATTATTTTTATTAATTTTACAATTTTCTCCCAATTTTAGAATGTCCAATTATTATTCAACCTGGCTCACTGCTGCAACCCCTGAACTAACTCAGGAGAGACAAAGATGAGCACACGCGTCCTGTGAAATGAGTGCAGTCAGCCGTCTGCTTTTTTTTCGCTCTGCACGCCCGTCGTGCAGCTATATTCAGAACATACAGCGTCGGAGGACCATTCAGTTTTGAATTGCGTACAGGCCGGCCTGCAGGCCCCCGGCAAGCCACGGGTCGCTGATGTGCGGTAAGCCAAGGACCCCAGCCGACCTAACCCCTGCCCCGCCCGGGCAGCGCTTGGCCAATTGTGTTTTGCCTTGGCCTACTGTTTTGACCGTGTCACCAGTATATTTTGTACAGCAGATCAGCAATGGGCTAGAGAAAATTCAAATCTCTTATAAGATGTCAGAAATATAACATTTAAAAAAAAGATAGCCCATGATAAAAAAAAAAGAAATAAAAAAAAATGATATCCAACGTAAAACCCTGTAGCTCTTGTAATTTAAGTTTAGCTTACACTTATGTATCAAGGTAACAAACTGGCATCAAACTGCTGTTTGCTGGATTAATGCATTACATCACAACGTGGCCATTGGCAGGGCAGCAGAGCCAGCAAAACAACACGACTTGCTTTTATGGGGGTTTATGTATCCAAATGCATGTAATAACATGTACAGTACATGTTACTGTCGTTGCATATTGGACTGTGTGCACCGAGAAATAGAGCTGTGAACAGTTGTGGGGTTAATCCCTCCTCATCAATAATGGAACTAAGATTTTTCAACCTAGTTAAACTGTAGAATCCCACGTGATTAAAGCATTATTTTAAATTTGTCTCTCTCTAATGGAATGCCTTCCTGGTAGTTACATGCTACTTCTTATTACTTTCATTCATGATCTAGCTCTGTCAACTGCTCACCCTGCTTGCCTTATCATGAGAGTACAGTCAACATAATTATGTCACCAACCGTATTACCCTAAAAGTATCTTATCCACATAGCTGTACAACTGCATCACTATGTTGCTAGTTTGGGGGAATTAACAATTTTACTGGTTTTCAATCATCCTTAGATAGTTTTATTAATTTGCAATACTAATGTGCCGTTTACACATAATGTGGTTCATATCCAGAACAAATGCTCATGGGATCAACCATCAACAGGTGATGACATATGTGACAGAATTTACCCTACCTAGTTTCTTCGTTCAGGAAAAACTAACAATATCTATAATTTTAGTTGCCTGAGAGTTAAGAAAAATCTATACTATTCAATTACTATGAATGCTAGAACTATTTAGCATGCAGGGTACATCAACTGCAGCACACGTAACCGATATATAAAATAGCCTATGTCTAAAATACTAAATATATATTTTATGGTAATATATTTTAAATTGTAGTTATTTGGTATGTGCTAATAATTAATTTGATGGGGAGACCTGCTGGAGTTAGCATCACCCTATAGAATTAACTAATGTTATGTTAACATGTTGAATTACATACCGCTTTGTAATTTTTAATATTAATGTGTAACTAACAAAAAATTTAAACATTTTGTAGTTTCTTTGATTACATGATGTTAAATAAAATATCTAAATTATGTTCATATTATTATTATTATTATTATTATTATTATTATTATTATTATTATTATTATTATTATTATTATTATTCATTTCTTAGCAGACGCCCTTATCCAGGGCGACTTACAATTGTTACAAGATATCACATTATTTTTACATACAATTACCCATTTATACAGTTGGGTTTTTACTGGAGCAATCTAGGTAAAGTACCTTGCTCAAGGGTACAGCAGCAGTGTCCCCCAGCTGGGATTGAACCCACGACCCTCCGGTCAAGAGTCCAGTAATTATGTCTCAATCCTAAAATTCTAGCTGATGCAAAAATGTTGGTCATAGCTTTGATGATATTACCTGTGGGATGCTGGCTCCTTACACTCAATTAACCTGTATTTGTTTTAATTAAAAATACTTACATGTAAAACGTTCTTCAATATATCATAAACACAATCACTAGATCTGAATGCACTTCACTTGTTATGGAGTACTTAAAGAAAGTTATTTACTGACATTTCTGCTTGTCAGAGTGGCACCAAATAAAATACTGAAAAGTAAGCAAGGGTTTAAATATGTACCTGCTCAAAACTATTCTTCTGAAACTCTTCAAACCCAAAGATGTCCATTATTCCAATTTCAAGGGCAGGGTCTCTGTAACAGGATAGAAAGAAGAGATGAGTGGCAATGAAAGCATGTTTTTAAGAGTCCCTTGTATCCATTGACAATGTATGTAATGTGACAGCATTTTATTTATTAGAATTACAGTATGTTTAATGCAAAAAAATAAAAAAAATGACTTATTTAATTTTTGCATTTTTACATATCTTCAAATGTAGTGTTTTAAAATGTTTGCTTTATTTGGTGATCCTGTTCTGTTGCAGTCATTTAAGTACATAAACCCACTTTGCACTGCACTACTTTCACAGTGTTTCTATGTTCATGCGAAACACAACGGCGACATCACTAGGCAATTTGTTTCTCAACTGTAATTATCCACTGCTTGTTATTGAACAAAGAAAGATCAAACCTACGATTGTTAACCGAAACACCATGGTCTCTTTTACAAAATACTGATTATGTATCAACGTGGTGAACAAGGCAATGAGTAACTTCTCTTTGAATATTTGTGACTGACTATTCTTGTCTCCTCATGTAAAGAACCCTGAGCATAACAAGCTACACCCTTGTGACAGAGTGGCAGTTGTTTGTATTTTCTTTTCCTTTCATGGTTTTGCTGGACCTGCTTTTATGTGGGGTCCAAGTCAAAACATGCCTAAAATCTTGGCAACATTCCTTGCGTGGTATAAGGCAGTAGATGCATTTTCTTGCTTTTAAACGTTCTGCATTTTCCTCTCAGAATCTCACATTAAGGAAAGAATGCTTTAATATTTTCATTCAATGTGGGAGGCTGTAGAATTTATATTCATTTAAGAAAAGTAATCTTCTTTGTAACAGAATAGTCCTTGCTAAACATTTATAATCTTTTTGATAGCAAAGAATACCGTGTATTACAGTGATTACAATACAACTTTACTGGAGCACTCTTCATGTCATCACAGGGCACTTCAAGATTGTATAAGCAAGACTGAACAAATGTGGTTAGATTTCAATGTACTATGAGTTCAGCAAGTGGTCCCAGAGTCCTTGTGTATAGTGAGGGAAATATATAGCCATAAAGGCTTTAAGGTGTACTCTGGGAACCTTCAGGAACACCCATGGCTGACTTGAGTTGAACAAGTCAATGATTCACCAGCTGGTCTTGTATGAGGAGAAGCCTGAAGATAGACCTTGAAATGGATGGATCTCAAGGGTGATTACACAATAAGACCAGTACAAAAAAAGTACAAACAGTGGTACAAAACGACTATGAAAGCACAAGTCTTAGTAGATGGACAGATAATATTCTCATCTAAAGGAACCGCAGAAGATGATATACCATCCAGGAGGTGACTAAGGCTTACCGAGATCAACAAGGTTTGTCAGAATTGGACTATCAGAGACTGGAATTTAACATCCCATCAAACTTAATCGCATCTCCGGGGTCACAGATAGAAACACAGGTGCACACAGATGTAATATTAGTGTAACAAGGAGAACATGTATCTCTGAACATGCCAAACCAAAACAGATGGTGCCTAACCATAGCATATCCTGCACATAACAGCAGGGGAGTAACCAGTTCAAAAACTTATTGATATATACTGAAAGTGCATCGTACCCGTTTTAACAACAGTCTTGAGAGTTATTTTAAAGGATCTCGTTTTGCAATCTATGAATCTATTCTGCATTTATTCAAATCCAAAGACGGAATGATGACAGTTACTGTTCAAAATGATGATGTGTTTCTAAAAAAGATGTGTAACAGAAAGTAGATTTTCCAAATTCAGCAGTTTAATTCAAATGTGTATAAACATATTTTCTTTTCCATGTATTTTACTGATTCTATGAAACAGAATAGAGTGCTGTGTTTATTTGACTCATAAAGCTATTATCATTCATGGAGTAACTAATGAAATCCCTTTTACAAGTTTACAGTGCGTCATAACTACTATCTGCATTGAATGCTTATGATTTGCATTATCTCTTATTGCCAAGAAGTCAGATACCTTTCACAGACATTCCTAACAAACCAATGGTCATTTATGTTTATCCTACATGTTAATTTGAAGTTTCTGAGAAGTTTTTTTTTTGTGGAAACTGTAGACATTTTAGCTGAAAAACAGAGCCTGCTCCTATTAAGACATGTATTGTACAGTATAGTCTCCTCTTGTTGAAAACCCTGTTTAGACATCTGCCATAACATGGTGTGATAAACACCCTGCAATAGACATAATGCAGACCCTCAGTTATTTAATTCCCAGCTTTTTCAGGCACTCAAGCGCAGTCACTGCATATATACATGTAGTACATTAGTCTGTATGCTACTAGTTCCTAAACTGGCTACAGCAGCCACTAGAAAAACATGGAAGGGGTCTGTACTAAATGGAATATTAAGATGTGTTTTAAACCAAGTATTTCTCATTCAATACCATGGGTATTAATTCAGTGTAGAAACTATACTTTACCAATTGCAATGAAAGATTACATTACTGTTATTGATGTACTGATTTTAACCTTGCTTTGGCATGGAAGATAATGACATTTCTGAAGAGAACCAGTTCCTGACAGCACAAAACATTAAACCAATACACAACTGGGTTTATGTGTTTATTTCAAGCTTTCTGATTGCAATTTAGTTTTAATGAGAAAAATATTAAGTGTTGCATTGACAAAATGCCACCTAGACCTCTACCTGTTAAATAAGTCAATATATCTGAAGGAGCCTCCTGCACCAAACGATTATTAGATCTAGAGACTGATGACTCTACATTGTCAAGCAAATGTAATAAAGATAAAGAAAATAGATCAGATGCAATTAACTCATTTCAAACATTAACGCATAGTCTATTTGGTTTAATTAGCACATTTGTGTTAATGGTTACCAACAAACACTGTGGTTGAAACTGATAAGTGTAGTGATCATGTTATCCATTGCAACAGACTTAAGGTTAACAGATAGGCCAGTCGGATGAAGAGGGACCAATTATTTTCCTTTGTAAACTTGATTGGCTCTTACTTCTTACACCTCGAATACTAGATCTCTTGGTTCACTGGTATTTGATTCTGCATACAATACTATGTACTTTATTTTCTAAACACCACCGTCTTTAAAGTCATTTTAAGTAATTAAAATGGGACTGTGGCAGAGCGGAAGCATGGAAAGAGTGATATTTGGGAATGTAAATTTGGCAGGGATGGGGTTAAATCCATCCCTGCCAACAACCATGGGTAAAAATATGGCCATTTCCTAATTAGGTAATTGAGTGCTGATTGGGGAATGGCCACATGTATTTAAAGGGAGGAAACACCCTTTGTTTGTTCACAAGGACCCATTCTGGTGTTTCCCTTTTTTTTTTTTACAGACAAAATATAGAAATACATGGTTGATTGTCATACATAGAGAGGCCTATTATAATGAAATGATAGTTAAATAGCTTTGGTGTCTAAATCTATTGAATAAAATCCATTAACTGTAGCATAGGGCAGTTTTTCTTTCAGGTAGCAGAAAGTATTATGTGTATATTCATCCAATAAACTACTGTATCATTTGTTATTTCTAGCAGCTTTTATCCAGTATTAAAACAACTTGTATTTTAAATTTCTGAAAACAATTCAAATAACCATGTGCACCAGTAATTAACAGTCTTTTTCTTTCTCTTCTATGCAGTCTCCTTAAAATTATTTTTACAACTCAGTTATCAGCTTATTTTCCTGAGGTCCATGCAGATATCAGCAATTGCTCTATGAATCCATTTATCCTTGATAAGGATCTCTCACCCATTGCTGTCGTCCTGACTCTGGAGGTAGTAGTTGATGCTGTTCACTAAAAAGCTGAAGAGACGATTATACAGTGACTTTGCTAGGAGATCCCGGTTATGATTTGCCACTTCAACTGTGTGTCTTCTCATTATAACATCCCCTGGGAGCACAAAAGCACATCCATAAACCAGAATACCACACCAGTGACAGTGAACTGATTTCAAAATGTAATAAATAAATAAATAAATAAATGAATTTTAATGTTAAACGTAAGGCTCAAGTATACTGACACAATAAATCTAGCTATGTGTAAAAAACATAATATGAATGAGGAAGAAGCTTAATGTCATTTTCTTAGTAGTTTTACTGTCCCCTTACCTTTTTTATGATGTTTGCAATTATTCTGAATGGTTCGAATTGCAATTACTCATATGCTATGTTTTTATTTTTTTATGCAGATCTGTTTTATATATATATATATGTGTGTGTGTGTGTGTGTGTGTGTGTGTAACCTAGACTAGATCAGCTGGTGCTTACTTTATATACTAATATAAAAATACTTGGGCTAAACAAACTGGTATTTCCCAGTAAAGCAGACATGGTTCCAGGTTAAGCTGTCAAGGTTACTATTGTGTTACTACAGTGTCATGGTAAGTGTCTGTATCAGAGGACAAACCTGCAATTCCAGATTGGAAACAATGTGGCAAAAATATCTATGACTTCCCTTGGTCGATTATTTTAATTAGAGAACATTCCAAACTAAAACTAGCTGTTCTCAGTTCAGGTGAAAGTCACGGCACTGAGTATCAGCATGCACTGCAGCTGTTCCCAGTGGACAGGAATTGTCTGGCCCGACAGAGTAGATGTAGAAATCCGGTTTGAAGTGTTACAGACCGTACCATTGTCTTACTGCTCATCTATTCAGGCCCTGCTGGCACCAGATACAGGACTGCATAGGTGCCAGCTCTCCAATGCCCTGTCCGTAAACAACCCCACAATGACACCGATCAGAAGTGTTGTGTGTTTGATTTGTTAACTGTGCATGTAGGTACTCAAACTTCTAATCTTGTAATATAAATTTTGGTTGTACGACAAAACAAAATAGTTTCATAAATCGTTGTGCACAACCATTACTATACAGGTCTCAATTGTCCAGTTGTGAAAGAAACAGATGTTATAGCAGTAAGAGTATTTTAACTTTAAAACATGATATCTGGTACTAAATTACTGCAGGTAAAATAAACCTTTTAGTTAGCTTTGCCCTTTCTTAGTCATCTCACCTGGCGACTTCAATCGCCCCTATCCTTTTAACACCTACTTTCCTGTAACTAACTACTTCCTGTGACTTAATCAATGCTTCCTCATTGAGCCAGTAACATATATTTACCCTGAGCAAAGAACTTACTTTAACATAGTATCTGAAATGTTTACTATAACACATGCTTCCTTCAAATTTGCACAGTCAAGACCTGCGTAGCTAATGAAAGTGCATAATAGGTAAGATGTATATAATTATTCTGTTAGCTGCAATGAAATTTACCTTTGAAGTACTGTACATCGGATGTTAAGGCTGATCCAAGTTCATCAGCTGAAATTTTCAGCATGCCAGCCACTGAAGAGAACAAACTTCACATCAGATTATTATTGCTACTTCACTACAGTTCATATACTATAACAAGTATTCAATCTGCCCTTAATGAAAGAGCTTTGAAGTGTAGCACTTGAGAACTTCTCTAAGAAATTTTTCCAGACAATTCTGTGACCTTGCTTTCAGAACTGGTCTCAGTAGGCTGACCCCATGCAACGTCCTGATAAGACCTCCAAAAACCTCTCAAGTTAGTTTTTAAGTTTAAGTTAAGTAAAAGTAAAAACACAATAAGAGAACAGAGGAGATAAAAACAGCTCAAACAAGATATACATTATACCATCTACATGTATCTAATGTTTAACTTCTTACCTGTTTAATATCCTAATATTTGTGTTCTGTATTATTCTTCATTGCTGTTTATTTAACAGATCATTATTTGTCACGCTTACTAATTATTCCAGCAATTATTCCACCTAATTAAAACATATTAGTGTTGCCTAGTTAGTATAAATGGCAAATAACAATAAATGAAAATATAGCTAATATAAAGAATCTCTTTAAATAACATATTGTATGTACACCATGTACAGCAACTCACTTTAGAAATGGGATTTGAGGTTCCTGGAAATGTCAGAAGATTGCCAGAGGGAACAGAACAATATTCTATTTAAGGAATGCTGGGAGGTAAAGGTTAAGCTTCTCTAATGACATTAGGTATGATATCAATGCGAGATGAATGTATGCCTTTCCCAGAAAAAAGGTTTTGTCAGAATAAGAGTATGGTGTTGGGTGATACAGTTAGGAAAAATAGCGAAGCAATAATTACCTCACAACATCTTTTTAATTTGGTGTAATAACAAAAACAAAAAACAAACAAAAAAACTTAAAAAAAAACACTTTTGTTTAAACAATTTAAAATATACTGTAATCATGGCTTAGAGTGGGAGGGGAATTAAGTTTGACTGGAAGTGGGGGGTGGAGGTATTTCGGTACGACCCTTTATGGTCATATTATCTCTGCCTCAAATGAAGCAATGACATTAAGAGATGACTATCTACAATTAGATTTTTGCCACATAATCAGTAACCACTGTCATACAAAAATAAGTAAATGCTGTTATCAGCTTACGCAAAGATGTTGTTTTTAGAAAAGATTCTATTCATTGCAATAGTATTCCTGCAGCTTCTGGATTGTACATGGGAAGTGCTCCCCCTGCAGGAAAGGCCTATAGTTAAAGAGCCAGAAGGTCACATGTCACTGACCTTGTTCTAGTAACTGCAAGTCTGACACAAACGCTGTGTCAGCATCTGTCAGGGCAGTGAACCGAATGTCCCCAAGGTGTAAAACTGCAGACAGGATAACAAACAGGTTTTCCACCTCCTGAAACATTAAAATAAAAAAAAACAGGAATTCAGTGAAAATGCAAAAAGGGTACATTTTAATTTGAAGGGACCAATCAGTTAATGATTTTCAAATCCATGTTTAATGAAAGAGATAAAAAAAAAAATCAGCTTGCATTCACACAAGGCATGCTTGGCACAGCAAGGCTGGCTTTCGGTTAAAGAAGACCTTAACTGACAGCACTATTAATTGCACTGCAGTACCAATAATGTATTTTACATTCACAGACCCAGACCAGTTACTGACTGTGAATGGCTATAGCCAACAAGGAAATCTAGACACTTTATCAGGCTGCTTTCTTTGTTAGATGAGTTTTGACAAGTATTTCTTTTTTTGTAACAAAGCTAGTTTGACTCAACTTGTTCTACGTTAAGTAGATGTCTTAACTTTCCCTCTGAGAAAAAGAAGGGACATTATCTCCTTTTTCATTAAAACATTTTCCACACCATGCCAATCCCACTGAATATGGCACAAGCTTATGAAAATGAATGCAATGCAGAAAATATATCACTCTCAATATCCTTCATTATCTTTGAAACAAACACAAACAATTATTTTATCCTAATCTCGTTCAAGATTCAGTATGTTTATGCCCTCTAAAAGTAGAAATGACTGACATGACCACATTAGTGTCGTGCTGATGGAATGGTCACTAGCCGCCTTCCAAAACAGGGACAAGATGGTCTCTGATTTTCAGATATATGCTTTGGTCGCTGGCCCAGCCCAGAGAAGGACAGCCAGTGTTCTCTGAAAGGGGAATCCTACTGTATCTGCCAAGGCAGTGCTGAGGCCAGGCAGCTTGTGCCAAGGTATAGACATAGGGTACCGTGCATGAAAATGTCTGGAAAACATTTGTCTTTAACCTTTTTTGAAAGACTTTACAGCATCAATTCCAGGGCCTTGGCGACTGTGCAACCCTCCCTACTATCACCTCCTGCTATGGACTCTAAAGCTTACTCTCACATATGATTTTCTTCAAAGGAATTTCATTTTTCTTTGAAATGGTCATTACAGTTCACCTTCAAATACCCACAGTGAAACACAGAGAGATATACAGTGATTACAGCACCTGTCTACTGCAACACCAGGGGAGAAGAAAGGATAACAATGTATTGTACAGACATAAACAACATGCTTGTACAGAAACAGAAAGTATGAATCTACAATTGTAATCTGTGCTTTCTGTGACCTAGACAAACATCACTAGACAATGAAATTGGAACAAACTGTTTTAATCAGACAAAAGATGCTAAACACACTGATAAATGACATGCTCTGATACTGCTCTGAACGTAGTTAATAACAGGATAATCAATACATATGCCTGATTAAAGGGCAGACATGCACGAATGAGCTTTTACCAACCATATGCTCCCTGAAGCCAGATACACAGATCTACAGCTGAGAAGGAATGACATGATTCGCAGGTACAATCTCAAAACAATGTTAACTGGAAATAATGTTGTGTAATCTGAGATATGAGGCACAATCGTCAAATTTACACTATTATGATATAAATACTTCAGTGCATAACCTTTCAATAGATCTATTTTTAGTAAAACAATATTCTTATTTAAGGCCATAGTTTGTTAACTAAATGCAGAATTCTATATTAGACATAAGACATTTACCAAGGTACAGTTGCTACAAATCCTAATGTAGTTGAAAAATATCATTCTGTATGCTTCTATTTAACTTTACAACATCATGTTTGCGTATAATTTTGTCCTTCGCCTCTCTCTTCTGTAAAGTATGCATCATCTTAAGCCTTTTATTATGCATTTTTCGTGTATGAAAAAAAAAACTTCAAACATTTTTGGCTTTACAGTGTTAGAGTAGATGACATCCTCCTACAGAGGTCCTCATTTGATATGCCACCCTTGTGGCAAACCAGTATGCCCTGTCCTTCCACTTCATAACCACACATGCACATTATTTTTCTTCTCTTCTATGTATGAAATAGTTTCTATCCAGTTCTCCCAAAACAGTCACTGCCAAAACTAACCCACTTTTGATACTGATCTGTCATATGATGTTGACAATGACTGTTTCAGTTTAAAGGGGTGGAGTTCAGGACAAGTTGTTCTCACAACATACCAGATTGTTGAAGCCCAAGACCCTCAGGGTTTGTTTCAGGCCAGCAAATTTTTCTCTGTTTTGAGTTTTCGCTGTTGACTCTGTCTCCTCGGGTACATTTTGGCTCAGGTACCTACAACAAACAAATCACAAACAGCAATTACCCGTTGGCTTGTACTCTGTGTCTCCTGTTTTTCGTCATTTAAGTAAAGGTTGGATCTCAAAATGACTGAAAATATATAAATAGGCAGGTCAAAACTTTGATCTCCAGCTTAATATATGCCACACATATCAATCATGTTAATGCATGTGTTGCTCCTGATTAATGAAAAAAATGTGAAGGTATTTGGTAATTATGTGTTCCTACATTGATGAAAAACAGGAGTGATGACAAGAAAATAATTGATGTACAGTGCTACCCTGTTATAACGAAACCTGTTATAGTGCGGAACCGGTTATAACACGCTAAGGTCGTGCCTCCCATTTTCCCCATAATGCAATTTGTACACAAATGTTGGATTATATTGTTTTACATTACAGTATTTAAACCCATTTAAGTTGAAACTGGGACATATTGTACTACTTATAAAGCTCCCATGCTTGCATTGTATTTTTTCTAAAAGTAAAAACAAACTGTCCGCTAATGTTACAAAACGACTACGAAACAATACAAGTGTGTATAAACGTCCTTGGATTCCTATCTACAGTTTACTACATTATTTACAGTTTACAACATTATAAAAAAATATACAATTTGTGGCTGTGTGGTCCAGTGGTTAAAGAAAAGGGCTTGTAACCAGGAGATCCCCGGTTCAAATCCCACCTCAGCCACTGACTCATTGTGTGACCCTGAGCAAGTCACTTAACCTCCTTGTGCTCCGTCTTACGGGTGAGACGTAATTGTAAGTGACTCTGCAGCTGATGCATAGTTCACACACCCGAGTCTCTGTAAGTCGCCTTGGATAAAGGCGTCTGCTAAATAAACAAATAATAATAATAATTTAAATAAGAGTGGTGTACACTTTTAACTGGTGGAATAGGAGTTTCTATTATACTGTATATATATTGTAACAACCCGGGATTTATACTGTTACACGACTGGTCTACGGACCCTCTGTGTGTGTGTGTGTGTGTGTGTGTGTGTGTGTGTCTGTGTGTATATGTGTGTCTGTGTGTCTGTGTGTGTGTGTGTGTGTGTGTGTGTCTGTGTGTGTGTGTGTGTGTGTGTGTGTGTGTGTGTGTGTGTGTGTGTGTGTGTGTGTGTGTGTGTGTGTGTGTGTGTGTGTGTGTGTGTGTGTGTGTGTGTGTGTGTGTGTGTGTGTGTGTGTGTGTGTGTGTGTGTGTGTGTGTGTGTGTGTGTGTGTGTGTGTGTGTGTGTGTGTGTGTGTGTGTGTGTGTGTGTGTGTGTGTGTGTGTGTGTGTGTGTGTGTGTGTGTGTGTGTGTGTGTGTGTGTGTGTGTGTGTGTGTGTGTGTGTGTGTGTGTGTGTGTGTGTGTGTGTGTGTGTGTGTGTGTGTGTGTGTGTGTGTGTGTGTGTGTGTGTGTGTGTGTGTGTGTGTGTGTGTGTGTGTGTGTGTGTGTGTGTGTGTGTGTGTGTGTGTGTGTGTGTGTGTGTGTGTGTGTGTGTGTGTGTGTGTGTGTGTGTGTGTGTGTGTGTGTGTGTGTGTGTGTGTGTGTGTGTGTGTGTGTGTGTGTGTGTGTGTGTGTGTGTGTGTGTGTGTGTGTGTGTGTGTGTGTGTGTGTGTGTGTGTGTGTGTGTGTGTGTGTGTGTGTGTGTGTGTGTGTGTGTGTGTGTGTGTGTGTGTGTGTGTGTGTGTGTGTGTGTGTGTCTGTCTGTCTGAGCAGGGAAGCGGTAAGCTTGCCTCAGCTGGGATTGATTGACATCCGGGTAGGCGGGGACATGAGAGCCCACATCAACGCGGACAGAGCTGGGAGCTCAGTTAGACAAGCTGCTGTGTATGTCAAAACTGTTTGTTGTTTTTGGTGTGTGACCCAGGCTGACAGGGGCCAGGAATAATCGTCTCAATAAACCGTGGATTCGAGTACCTGCAAATTGTGTGTGTCGCCTTCCTTAATTTTCCACGGTACGCTACAATATTAATTTGGCCATTGTAAATCATTTGGAAACAAAATGTCAAAATATGCGTTATTATAAGGCGAAACACAAATAACGCGGTCTCCAATTATGGACCCCGACAACCTAGTTATAACAAGGCAGCACTGTATGTACAGTATGTGGCCCTGTATTACAGGAGCTATTTAAACAAGCAGCAGCACATTTTTTTTCAGTAGATATTTAATGGTTGAGGGAACCTCGCTCCTCCATTGGCACCTCCAAAAACATGTTGGGATGTCGGTATAGCAAGGACTGCCCTTAAATACATTGAAACTTACATTTCTGTCTCTTTGGCAAGTTTTTAACAACTATTTAGTCACATTTAATAAAACAGTAAACAAACAAACAAACAAACAAACAAACAAACAAATAAATAAATAAACTACACTGACATTTTATAAGGTTCATTTTGCTTACTGTGCTCTTTTTAAATTTAATTTCCCGTGTTAACTTTGATCTTGCTGATTTATTGAATCTACTTCATTGATGTATGAACTGATATGGTAGAAGTCAAGTAGAGTACACACAGTATCAAACAAATGCCACAGTTTGGTACAAAATGTTCAGATTATGTGCTTCTGCTATCCAGGTCAGAGGACAACAGACAGGCAGGGTCCAAACCTTTATTTCTGGAGGACCTATACTCCTCAGACATTAGGTTGTTATGCCCATTATACTGCATATTCGCTTTTAACTGCTCTGTTTGTTCTATGAATTTTTCCTTTCAAATTTTCTTCACTTTGGAATAACTCCCTCTGTATAGACTGCTCAACCCAATTAGTTTGCACTGTTAATGGTGTTTGATTAGCCTTCTCCCTTTGGTCAACAGCAAGTCAGTTTCCACTTGCTTTACAGAAAGTGCTTGATAAGTTAATATTTTCTCTATAAAGCACACTGTTTCAGGCATAGAGAGGCCTGGGAGACTCCACTACCTGTGAATCAACACTGAGGAAAGGTTTGTAAAAAGGTGTTGTATCAATAGAAAAAAATTAGAGTATCACAGTTATGAAAATGGGTTCAAGAAATACACTAGAAGCTGTCATATCTGATTTAATTGGTTCCAGAGGTCCATCAGATTTGTACAAAAATGGTATCTCAGAGGAAGTTGTTATACTACATTGTAGTTGCTTTATTAACATTGGGGAATTATAAATGAACAATGTCAGAGACATCAGTGTATACATGTACCTATGCTATACAAAGAAAATCAATACAGTATTTGGCATTTTACAAAACAGTATTCTAAAAACAGTTCTTACCGAAGTATAACCTGTGATAACCCGAGACAGAAACAACAAGAAGAATGCACACACACAAACACAAACTGGCTTTTAAGGTAGGCAAAAAAATCTTGTTTCAGCTTTTTAACAGTACAGTAATTATATGAATCCCTTGTTTTCTTTTATTTAACATGGTTAAACTGGGCAGTTCCGTAGAAATGCAGGTACAGTAGTGAGATTCCATTGAAGTTAATTAAGAGCAGGATATGTATTCCCTTCTGAGAAAGTTATACATTTAAGTCAAGCAGCAGAAAACTTGCAAAAGGAAATGGGGTCATGCTCTAAGTCACAATGGCTTTTTTTTTTTTTGTGGTTATGTACCAATAAAGCAGTGTTTGGTGTGTAAATAAAAAGCAAGCCAATGAGAACACTGTAAATATTGCTAAAACAGAGACACATGAATTGTGTTTTGTTCAAACAAAACTTGACTTGTGGACTTTTTTTTAAGTTTGTCCTTGTCTATGGGTTAGTCTGTTGTGTGCTTTTAATACACAAATAATTCATAAGTGGAATTAATGAAGAGCCTGCATGCACTTGAATGAGTAAACACATGATATTGTTTATGGATATACACACTTTTAAGTTAACACATGCTTTATACGAATCGCATGTTTTTAAATTACATGCCACCATACTTTATTGCAACATGTCAGTTGCAAGTGTAAGCTCTGGATATGCCCAAGTGGTAGGATGTTTTTTTTTTATATAAATGCTAAAGTAAAATGTGTCTGAATGGTAAAGAAAACAGGGATATTTTGTTTCAGTGTAAAGTATTTTTTTTAATGAAAAAACAAAAGCAAATGAGTAAATGACATAAATATAAAGAGAAATTAAATGTACTGTAAATGTTCTGTATCTGGTATGGACCAGTCCCTCCCACACACACACTTTCCCTTCAAACACATCATGTTAAAAAAGTAATTAGAAGGTTTTACCTATGTGCAAGTAAGTTATTGAGGTATAGACCATACTTCTCCTCACTGGACATGCCATCAATCATCAGGTAGAAGATATTAAAGTTGTTCTGTTGAGGTGGCTGTGAAACGAGACGTGACTTTTCCAAGACATAGGTATAAACCCTGGCTGAAAAAAAAAAAGTCTTTAACTTGCTTTCATAACGGAGCATCCTGCTTTTAAGCCAATCTGTTATTTTCACCCTATGAACATGATCTTGTCCAGCTACTGAACCCTTGAGATGAGGCCTGACTTGTTCCACCTGGCTATGTCAGGCACCTGACCAGCAGTGGTTGCTCAAGCAAGAAGAGGTGAACTATCTCGAGACACCGGTAATGGCATTTAACTGGGAAAATCATAAAATAAAGCTGTGCCAAAAATTGTACAGTCTCTATACCCCCAAAATGTTAAAGTTTGTATGACCACAAAATGGCAGTCAATGAGTAATTTAAGACTGTTCTACCTTGATAGACTTCCTCCCCTATTAACAAGAGTCCAAACTGCTATGTGAAATACAACCATTTACAAAAATATGCACGTAGTTCACTATTAGCTTATAGTGTTTTTTTTCTTTCTTACAATATGGTAGTTCAAAGTGATTCATCATAATATTACTGATGATTTTAAAAAAAAACACACATTCTTGACTTCCTGTCTAAAAAAAAAAAAAAGTCCTGTTTTTCTTCAAAAATGATTATTTGAAGGCCATCTGCTGGCAATAACGAAGTGCTGCTGAATTAAAATTTCTGCCATGCAACGCCATCGCGTCAGGTAGCATACAGTAATCTGCACTTCCTGGTGTATAAACTCCCTAAACAGATGCTTCATTATGTTCAAAAGAAACCTGCATTCATAACGCACCTTCTAAAGAGAAGAAAACTGTTGAAAATAAACATTGCAATCAGTAGATTGAAAAGCTTTGTAAAAAGCCTGGCCTTATTAGAGTAAAGGAGCAACCTCTGGGGCTAAGCAGCACAAAGAATGCAGAGAAATGTGGAATCTGTAAAGCATGGCAGCCAGAACAAAAGGTTAAAGTAGGTCAGTCGAGTAATCAGATTACAATGTGATTTAAAACAGTTCAATGGTGGCACAAGAACCCCATTTTAAGTCATTTAAAAGATACATACTGTATTAAACCGTGCAATTGATTTAAATAAGGTAATTGTGACCTTGTACCAACCAAATGCATTACTGATACCATGTATTGTAGTCTGTGGATAGAAAAAAAAACATTTCTCAAGATAGTTGAGGTAAACAGAGCTTTTTTTGTTGTTTTTTTAATCATACCACAATCAAACAGGAACTCAATGTGTACTGCCAAGCTTTTGGTGCAAAAACAATGGATTATGGAAGTTGTTTTAACACATGAGAGTAAAAAAACCCCAAAAAAACCCCAAAAAAACCTTGACCTCTTTAGACACAATTAATTTCATCCAAGGCAATCTGACGTCTATACACTTGCAATATATTAAAAACATGGCAGCACTAATGAAAAGCTGTATAGTACCAGCTCAATATATCACTAGAAATGCTTGCAAACCACTGAGCTCATAAGCTTACAAGATTGTAAACTTTTACAGGCCACTAACTGCTTATGTTCCAGCAGCTATATTGATCTTCATATCTGTACAACACAGCTGATAGGAATTAGTGTTGTGTTTTAACTCTTTCAATACAAGAGGTATGGGAAAGATTTTGCGTTTAAATTCTTAAAACTTGTTTAAACTGAAATGATGTTCTCATGCTCAAATGGAACTTGGTTTATGGAAGTGGGGTCTTTCCATGGTTGTTACCACCACTTTTGGCTTGGTGATATTGCAAAATAAAATCAGCATACTTGAAAGACTGCATAATTCTCTTACCCATGTATAAATAAAATGTATATCACACTATTTATTATACCAAATTGATTTGTTTTACAATATTCGAGAACTAGCAAAATACAGACAGAGCAATACACTCAAATGAACATTTGTCTGCTGTGAAACGCGTATTATTGATTACTGAACACGCATGTCATACTTGTCTCTGTTTGGTCTGGAATATGGGCGCCTCAAACTGATCTTCAAGAGTGAGGTATGTGGTTATGAATCTTCAGGAACGTAAACTTTTTAAAATGAACTTTCAAAGATTTGATCAAAAAAGCAGAAGCAATCTAAACCAAATAACACAAAACAAGTGGGTAAGATAATTATGCAAACGTGTAAACAATATCTATTATACCTTAAGCACAGTTACTGATTTCACTATGCAGTGCACTTCAGCACACAGAAAACTGGGCAAAAATAGTTGGAGTTGATACGAATCATTGGAAAGGACACAACTGAAAACATATCCAATGCACTGATTTAAAAAGATACAGATAATCCCAGTGAAGGATTATTATTGTGTATTTTATGTAGGGATTTGCTGCCCTCTTATGGATTGAGGTAACATTTTCAGAAGATAGAGACATGATTCCAGATTGTTATAAACAAATCTAATAGTAATATATTAAAAATAAATACATATTTAAAAAAAAAAAAAGAAAGAAATACTAACAAGTTAATTTAAGGTTTGGTCGCTAATATCTTTGTAAATGTCTGTTTAAACACTATCATACACTTCATTTTTTTTTTTTTGTTTTGTGTCCCAACCCAAACCTCCAGCTATTTCCCACACCTTTACCCTGTTACTTAAGTAATTACCCTGGAGACTCCAACCTAAACCTATGCACCTCAAAACCTCCAATCCGCCCTTCTTAGTAAAGAAAGCTCACCTCCGATTAGTGTCCTTTTATTCTCACAGTATTGCAGTGACAGATATTTTATAAAGCGACTTGAGAAATCATTCCATTTTGTTCTGGCATGGCCAAATGCTTCGAGGACACAGCTTACCTAAAAGAATAAAACACAAAACAGTAACACAAACAATATGTAAGTAAATATTCAAAACCATGATGTGCTTTTCTTTTTTTTTTGTTCCAGTGCTTTATTACCATAGATATACTCAAGATAAGTTACCAAGCTTTGAAAGTCAGGCCCCTAAGCTGGAATTTCACATTTAATTTGAGACACTCTATACTACTCTTAACTAAAATGTCTACATTTCTAATTTCCTTTGCCATCCATATTTAGCTAACACTTGATTAATGTGTAGATGCATCCATGTGTACAGTAACTCATTCTAACCAGAAGAGGGCAGTGCAGAATTACTGTTAAATTGCAGCCAATTGTAAGAGTGGTAGGTTATTATTTTTCATTTTTCTTAAACATGATACTATATATATATATATATATATATATATATATATATATATATATATATATATATATATATATATATACAGCCTTTTAATATGTGATTAAAAGGCTGTATAAAAAGCTGTATATATATGTATGTATGTATGTAATATGTAACACTAGTAAGTACAATACTCATAAACTTGTTATGCTTTTGAATGTGTGCTTCTTAAGGATGGTATTATTGTCATTGCTTGCGCCTCAGCACCTCTTTCTTTACAAATTAAGCACTGGTAATTAGTATTGTTTAAAATAAACCACAAATACATTGAATGTTTGAATTGGAAATAAACCAAAATGTTATTATGTTTAATCAAAGTATAAATCGACTAAGGACTTCTTCAGTAGACAAGTCAAGGAATGTTATCTGTATATTCTGCCCGCACGATATTTCCTCTTTTTCTGTTGTTCTGCTAGCATTTGCAAATATAGCTGTCTGAACGCCATGTTCACTCTTTAACTAGAAACAGAGATTGTCCTGAAATACTTCCTGCAAAATAATTAAGAGGAGTGTAACCAGTCTTAAATGATTTCCAAAATGTATATTTGTATTTAGGCACGGGGAAATGCACAACCACTCCACATGCAGATTAAAATGGGTATTTGTATGGTATTGGTATTTTAATCTGCACGCACAGTGGTTGCGCATTTCCCTGTGTCTAAATACTCATTTCACCTGTGCTACATAACCCACACTCCATGCACCACTGCAATAATACATATAACAGACAGCAGAAAACACAAAATACACACAGGGGAGGGGCAAACAAACACCGCTATTTAGATCATTAAAATAGACTTCTGTTTGTGAATATGAATAAATATAAATGAATCAACGTGAACATCTTTTGTCAATTTTAGTTTTTTATAAAGCTTTCACAATTGGTTAGAGTAAGTCATGGGGTTCCAAAATATATTGCGTTACATGACCCCATATGTTGCTAAAACTGTTTAAATAACATACCTGTAATTTGTCTTTTCATTGTTAACATCCCTACCACTTTTTACACTATGACGTTAAAGTCTGTTTCAAAGCTCTTTTCAAAATGGCCACTCTAGTGCACTGATAGTGTTTAGACTGATATAGATTGATTTGTTTGGGGGCTGTTTTCATACATAAAAGCAACACATGCTATAGGCTTATAACTTTAAAATCGGTTTCAAAGCTGTTTTCAAAATGGCTGCTCTAGTGCACTGATAGTGTTAGGATTATTGTCCACGTTGTCAAACTGGTAACACTGCAATAATGATCCATGTGGTATTTTATTCAGCCATTTTGAAAAAAGCTTTGTAACATATTTTAAAGTTATAAGTGTAAAAAGTGGTCAAGATGTTAACAATGAAAAGAAAAATGACAGCTACATTATTTAAACAGTTGTAGCAACACATGGTGACGTATAATGCTATATATGTTTTTCAGAACCACTCTACTTACTATTTAAAACTTTATTATGTTAAATGAATATTTTACTGTGTAGACTGCATGTCACTAAAACATATACATTTATAGAATGTACCACAGTTTGAAATACAAATATCACAATTCACCAAAGTACTAATCATCAACCGGCAAAAGTTACCAGATGCGTGCTTTGAACCACAGTCCAACAGCCCATCTACCACCTACATGTTTAATCTTGGATTCCAGTGAGTAGCCCTTTGTACTTGATCGACATGCCAGGTGCTTCACTATGTGCTTGCAGGCCTCGGTCTTTCCTGAACCGCTTTCTCCACTGTGAAAATGTAAGAGTAAATTTAAATAGTTCAACCTGTGCTACATTAAGTATATACAGTGCCCTCCATAAGTACTGGGACAGTGAAGTCAAAATTGCTATTTTTGCTGTACACTCAAGCAATATGAAAATATGATTAAAAGATGAATATGAGGCAAAAGTACAGAATGTCACCTTTTATTTCTGGCGGTTTCAAGACAAACATGTTTTACCAACTAAGAACCACAGCACTTTTAGAGTTCCATCCCCCCATTTTATGTGAGCATAAGTATTGGGACAATTCAACTTAAAGCCCTTGCATGCAATAACAGCAGTGAGTCTGCGACCGATTGACATCACCAAACTCTTGGTATCATCCTTTGAGATGCTTTGCCAGTCTTTACTGCAGCCATTTTCAGCTGTTGCTTGTTTTGGGGAGTTTCTGACTTCGGTCTCCTCTTCAGCAAGTGAAATGCATGTTCAATCGGATTTAAATCAGGAGATTGACTTGGCCAGTCTAAAACGTTCCACTTTTTTCCCCTGATGAACTCCTTGGTTGTGTTGGCAGTGTGTTTTGGGTCATTATCCTATTGCATTGTGCACACTACCTTCACCATGCTTCACAGGTATGCTTTGGATCATCTGCAGTTCCTTTTTTTCTCCATACTTTTGCCTTCCCATTACTTTGATAAAGGTTAATCTTCGTCTCATCTGTCCATAAAACTCTGTTCCAAAACTCTACTGGCTCATCTCTGTACTTTTTAGCAAATTCTAATCTGGCCTTTCTGTTTTTGGTTCTGATCAGGAGGTTTGCATCTTGCAGTGTAGCCTTTGTAATTCTGCTGCCGAAGTCTTCTGCGAACAGTAGATTGTGACACTCTCACCCCAGCATTCTGGAGGTTGTTGGTGATTTCACTGACACTTATTTTAGGGTTGTTTTTCACAGCTCTGCTCATTTTCTGTCATCAACTGCTGTTGTTTTCCTTGGCCGACCTGGTCGTTGCCGATTGCTGAAGACACCAGTGGTTTCTTTCTTTTTCAGGACATTCCAAACTGTTGATTTGGCTATGCCCAACTTTTGTGTTATGGTTCTAATTGAGTTCCTCTTTTCTTTTAGCATCCAAATCGCTTGCTTTTCTTTCATAGACAGCTCCCTAGTCTTCATGTTGGATTATGCCTACTGACACCAAATGCAGACTCCAAAGGAAAAAGCAAAGGATAGAACTGAGACTACACATTCACAGCTCTTATGTGTGAACAATCAATCCAACAAGAAACACCCGATCAATTAGAAACACCTGTGAGCCAAATGTCCCAATACTTATGCTCACATAAAATGGGGTAATGGAACTCTGAAAGTGCTGTTATTCTTAGTTGGTAAAACATAGATGTGTTGAAACAGCCAGAAATAAAAGGTGACATTCTGTACTTTTGCCTCATATTCATCTTTTAATCATATTTTCATATTGCTTGTGTGTACAGCAAAAATAGCAATTTTGACTTCACTGTCCCAATACTTATGGAGGGCACTGTATACATTATATATATATATATATATATATATATATATATATATATATATATATATATATATATATATATATATATATATATATATATATACACACACACACACACACACATACACACACATATGAGAACAACCCTGCAGTTTGCCTACAGTGCAAGCATCACAGGACAAGGGTAGTTAACCACTATTTTATTATCTATCAGTGTTCCCACTTTCCCATAAATGTCTTTATTCACACTCAGCAAGGTTTGGTGTTCATATAGGCTCAATGATCTGTGTCTAGAACTGTCATTTCCACATTCTTCACACTTTGTCCATGAACAATCATTATTTCTACAGCCTGCAGGCAGCAATGTCATAAAGCATGAAGCATGAAGCATGTACACAAAATAAATAAATAAAATCAATTTAACTGCTAATTAAACAACTGTTTAAAGAAGCTTATTATTGCAGGAGGCTGTGTGGTCCAGTGGTTAAAGAAAAGGGATTATAACCAGGAGCTCCCCGGTTCAAATCCCACCTCAGCCACTAACTCATTGTGTGACCCTGAACAAGTCACTTAACCTCCTTGTGCTCCGTCTTTCGGGTGAGACATAATTGCAAGTGACTCTGCAGCTGATGCATAGTTCACAGACCCTAGTCTCTGTAAGTCGCCTTGGATAAAGGAGTCTGCTAAATAAACAAATAATACTGATTTGGGAGCAGTGATAAGGAAACACAAATAAACAGATGGCTTCAGAAGGTCAATTACACTTTCTGAAAATGAATCCAGTAAACGGTAAAGATGAATTTGAAGCCAGGGACGCATTACACTCCAGACTAAATGTTACATAGCTGGGGTTTCATTTCCAGTGGTAAATAAAGGGTTGTTGTCAATATTCTATATACAAATGTATAGTAAAAATAAAATGTAATGCAAAACATATTTTACTGCAGTGCTTATGTAGAACTGACTATAATTCATTTGTGTTTTAAAAATGAATTCCAAACAGTCAAGGCCACATGAAAACACAACACACCACTTTTTATTTCTAATGCAAATGTTAAATTAAAATGCAAGTCAGCCTTTTAATAAGGTGTAAAAAAACAAAAAACATATGAACTGCAGCAAATTGTCATTTTCTATGGTGTGTTACTTGCCATTTGGTTGCCATTGATGCTTACAATTGGATAAGTAATTACCATTCCTCCTCCACAGATGAATAGAATGCACAAGTAATCTTTTTTTTTAAATTCATCACTGAATACATGGCCCAGTATAAATTATTGTGATTTACATATTTTACTTCACACCAAGACAGCTTGAAAACAAGCCTTTAAACATCCTGTAATTGAACATTTTAATTAAAACCAGCCAGGGTGCAAAAGCCCCTCCCTAAAGAGATGCCATGTCCAGAATTGCAAGCTTCTATCAGCCTGATGAAGTACGACACGGGGCACAGACTACGATTAAAGATGGATGACTAAATAAACAGAAATCAATTGAAGATTTACAACTTCAATGGCTCTAAGGGCAAGAAGTAATTCTTTAGGCTATTAATCAAGAAACACATCACTGTACCTGAGGATAAAGCACTGTGGCCGACGCTCTTGGAACAGCATGTGATACGCTCTTTCAGCGGAGGAGAAGATGTGAGGTGGGAGTGAGGAACACAGCCTCCCTGAGCTGCTCAGATAAAGTTGGCTAACCTGCAACACAAATGACTTGCTGCTGTTTACACTGCATACGTAATTGTATTTTCCGTTGTGCTAATGTTGGGGAGAAAAAAAAACACATTGAAACAAGATATCTGGGTTCTATTCTTTTTTTTAACATAAGTAGCTATCAGAGTGATGGATGGTCACATTAAGGAATGGAATGCATTTTCTGTTCCTCTTCCATTTTCAGTTTTTCTCTCTATTCTGTGCCATGCATTCCCAAGGACACTATTATTGGACAAGGTAGTAGTGAGAATAAGGAGCATAAGGCTGTTTGAAATCTCATTACTTTTCCAAATTTACCCCTTACATTCACAGTGCTCTGGAAAAGCTGTACTAGGCAATCTGAGCATTTTTTTGTTATTCTGGGAATAAGTATGGAAATGAGTGTGTGAGGGACCACCAGCACTAATAAACTGCTGAGGACCTTATTGCCAGTCTGAGCTTGTGTTACCTGTTGTGTGCTACGATATGTCAGAAACAAACCCCATTCCTGTACCACGTTGAGTCTCTACTCTTTTTTTGAGGCTGTAGGTCACATGGACTGATTGAAGCTAGGCCATTGGAGTGGGATTGACGCATACAGTAGCTCAAGGAAGGATTAGGCACCATGAAGCATCATCTACTTTTCATTTTACTAAAGATATTCAGCACAAGAAATATGACACTAGTGATCATGTGGCTGCTATACTTTCAATAAGAATTAAGACAATGGATTTCAAATCCTTGGTTATCACTCCTTTAATGGTAGTATTGTCTTTAGAAATCCATAAATGAAGTAACATTGCTATGTTCATACCATTGAGATATCATTAACATGGATGACCACCGTTTAATGTTTAAGGTTCAATGGTTACCACTAGAATATTTACAGTACATATTTAGTGTATTTAGCTCCTCTGGGCTTTTCTTCATTGCAGTCTGCCACACACTTGAACATTAACATGAATAATTCACAAAAAAGTATGGTTTGATGTGAAAATAACATTTAGAATCTATTGAGGCTCATTTCAGAAATAAGATGCTCTATACTGGCCTCCGCTGAGATCCTTTTACAAGGCCACAGACCCATTATATTCACCCGCTGTGCAGCAGGCATGATTGTGAGGACACTGGAAGGACATTGAGAGTAATCGTGGCAAAGAGGAAAAAAGAACAGCAGCAGTTGATGAATGTGGCTGTTTTTTAGTGGTTAGCAATTCAAATGACCCCTTTACTTGCCATGAGATTGATGGATACAGATTACCCTTCCTGGGTGCATTAATGCTGTAAATTTAACAAAGCTCAGAGAACTGACAGGGAAATGGGAAGCTTGTTGTACCATTGACCTTTACAGCTTTATACAGTATATAATATAAAACAGTGTGACAGAGACAGAATGATTCTTGGTGATAAATCTTTCCCCCTGTGAGGGCGCTATGTAAAGGGAACAGAGTGCCCTGGACTGGATTGCCAGACAATTCATTCTCAGGGTTAGAAGAAAGTCGGTCATCTAGAAAGGGGGCGGAGCTACGATACACTAACTTATCGACCCGGAAGGGAAACAACGTGGCAGCCACAGATTGGAGGGGCGGTTGCACTAGTTAACCAATGGGTCATGATTGACGGTACAAAAGGTGACGTAGCAAAGTGATCTGTTCCTTATTATGGTTAAGCTGAAACAGAAGGAAAGACGTGAATTATTATCGTGAGTGTTTTGTTTGTTTATTGTCATGTCTAAAGAATATACTGTTTGTTATTATTAGATGGCTGAACACAATCTGGAGCTGTCGCCAAAGGGCAGCACTTACCCGGACATCACTGCACTTTGTTTCACGAAAAACTGTATTTACACCACGAGCACTTTAGCACTCTCTGTGGACTTGTGTTTGTGTTTTGTTTACGTGTGGGTGTTTTTGTTTACGTGTGGGTGTTTAAGATCGGGATTATTATTTTGGGACCAACCCGTGGATTAAAACAGAGCAATACACGCTGCTGTATTGCCTGTTAACATTGTTATTATTTACTGTATTTGGGTCATAAGACCAATTGGATTGCAAAATAAAATATCATTGCATTTGGATTATCGTTGTCTGTCTGTTCATCGATGACTGCTGCATTCCTGCTCCTGTACACAGTTAACCACTTTGCCACAAACGGCCACCCACAAAACATCAATACAATGTAGACCACCCCGCTCCCTCCCATCCCATTCAGACAGACCACCATTGTATGGAAATTTTCAATAGTGTGTTTTAATCATCATGTCATGCTGTCATGATTGTTAACAAAATAGGTTTGACCTATAAAAAATGGAGTAGTAAAAGCCTATTCCCCAAAGGTGCAAAAAGAACAGGTAAAATACTATTAAGTATCTCAAATTTTTTAAAAGTTACAAGAATCCAAGAGCTGAGTGCCTCAGTAGAAATGACAGGCGGTAGCTGGGGCAGTATTCGGCAGAGAGATGTGACAGTGAAGGGGATGGTTACCGACTGGTACTGATCCAGACTCCTTTATAAGTTAAGATGTTGTGTGCAGGGTGTCTCTTAATGTATAACATATGCCATCTACTGCCGTTTGGGCGAGAGGCCTGTGAAGCAAAGATGGTTCTGGCTGCTCAAGTTGCGTAATGACGTATACACACCCTATACACAACGTATTAACTTATTATCAAATCACAAAAACAGATAATGTATTCAGGAACCAGAATTACACTTACTTTTTAATTCTGCTGTATGTTCTACACAAAGGACGACATCTACAACAGTGACTTCTCAAACTTGATTTATAATGACTATTAGCATTACATATTTCTTAAATGGTATCAGAGCAAATTTTATATGATACAGTCAGCGCCGCTTTATTGGGACGCCACGAGAGAAGGAAAACTATCCCAAATAAGCGGCTGTCCCAATTAAACGAGAGGCAGTTGAGATGACCTTTGTCACACTTTTTTGTTTCTTAATGAAATGAAAAAGAATGAAATCACATCCTATCACAAAGCGAGGCACCTGCGATGTTAACATGCCAAATTTCTTTGCTACGTGGTTTACGCAAGTCACAACTTAATCACATACTCACTGCACTCACCGCACTGTGTTACGCTTTCTGTCTTGCTCTGAAAAGCGATCTCCGTTCATCATTTGAAAATACTGTATCCCAATTAAACAGAGTGACGTAAATAAATTAAACATCATAAATAGCGTCTCCCAGAGTTGTATCCCATTTAAGCAGAAATCCCCTTTAGGTAGTGCCGACTGTACCACTGAAAGATAAGTGGTGGAAATGAAATGGTGTTTTATAGCAATAAAAATAGTAGACAAACTGTACCAGGGCTAAGGCCCTGAGCAAGTATGAAGTGTATATATTGTGTGTTGTTCAGTTGTGAATAAATGTATAGGTTTTTGAATTAATGTTTGGCAGGTTTAAAATCCCATCCTGGTAATATCCGTTTGCAGAATGTGTCTGGGTCCTAATTGATTAATTGACAGTCAATTACACCAAGCCACATGGAATAAAAGTGAAGCCAGCCATTGTTCTGGGGTTACCTTTGCTGAGGTAGCCTTTGCTTGGGTGCTAGTTTATTTAGATAGGTTTGTTTAACCTTGTTTATTTAATTGTAAAATGGAAGTGTGAGAGAAGTGCTGGACTGCAATATTCTGCCTCTGTGTCTGCTATTCCTGCTGCTAGCCAGCCTTTGAATAATACCCCAAAATGTACATTCTATAAATATCACATGAAATCATAAAAAGCGGCTTTTTATTTAACAACATTTTCACCAAATAGCTTATTTGAAAATGTTTTGTAATCATGCTGAACCACCTTTTTCCAGTTCTTCTTCCAATGGATGTACTATCAGCAAGGCAGACATCACGAAAACAGAAGGTGGAGAGTACATGCTCTGTTTAATGACACAGTCCTAAAGGTTACACAGCAGTCCTTGCTAGTCATCTGATTGAGCTGAGCTCATCACAGCATGCAGGTTCTAGCCAAGCAAATAAGCTTTCACACAGAGACCAGCGAGTGGCTTATTTATTCCTCTAGATTGACTACAAGCATAAGGCTGCATTAGCCAGCCTGTGGAAGAAAATTACAAATGACACAACATATGCCTCCTTTTCTTATCATCGCTCCTCCTCCTCACAGGCATTCAGTGAGGTGACATTAAAATTCACTGCAGTGTGAACGCCATGAAGAAAAGGTTTGGGGCAATGATTCCTGGTTCAGAAGTTGGTATTGAATGCCTTTTCATAATTCACTGCCATTTGAAAAAAGTGTTACATTAATTTGATTTATAAACCTCAGCGATTGTCTCAGCCAATCAGGTTCCAAGTAGCGTGGTTATAATCCCACAGGTACTGTATATCCCTAAACCTGCTTTAATTGGTGACATATCAAAATATAAAAAATGTCTTCACAGACAAAAACATTTGTTCAGTTTATAATTGCATTAATATCCTCCAAAGTGGCAATTACTTGTATATACAAAAGGGCTTGTAACCAGGAGGTCCCCGGTTCAAATCCCACCTCAGCCACTGACTCATTGTGTGACCCTGAGCAAGTCACTTAACCTCCTTGTGCTCTGTCTTTCAGGTGAGATGTAGTTGTTAGTGACTCTGCAGCTGATGCATAGTTCACACACCCTAGTCTCTGTAAGTCGCCTTGGATAAAGGCGTCTGCAAAATAAACAAATAATAAAATAATAATACAGTGCTCTCCCTTTTTAACACTGTAGTGAGGAGTCATAGGTAAGACAAGTGCTAGTGGAGTGGCATTATGGTGACAATGGGAGCTATACCCATGCTCCCTTATAACCTGTTCTTTTGTATAAAGAGACACTGTAACTGACCTTCTTTCGGCTCAGGACACATAACTTATCAACGGTCAATTATCTAGCAGGTAATGACTGCAGGGTCAGACGTTAATGCCGATTTAAAAAAGTAGTGCATCATACTTAAAGTATTCTGGTATTTAGGGATCCCTGTCATGCAAAGATTCATTATAACTGAATAATTCTGAAACATTCTCAAAATCTCACACAATATTATATATTTTGTTTTTTCATAACTCATTGGATATATTTTGAAGTATTTAGTGAGTATTACATGTTTTGGTCATTCAGGAAAACCCAGCATAGTTAGGGGAAATTCAGGAATACCCAGCATAGTTAGGGGGGATTGATGCAGGCAGACCAGACAACAATAATTCTATTAAAACTAATATAACTATTACCTATAATCTAATACCTTACACATAATACAAATTATGCAAATAATACTAATATGAGTTTGAATCCTAATTGTAGTACTAATCTTAATACTAATAATCATGTACAAAACAAAAACTAAAAAAAGAAGGTACTCACCATTGTTGAATAAATATGGAGGTTTTTATATGGATTTACCAGCAAAAGAATATTTCCAATGTAAGTCTGAAAATTAAGGCAAGATAAAAATGATGAACTGATTTTCACAGTATAGTAAAAATTACTGAACATGCGATCAGTATAATAATGAAGAAGAAGATCTTTGCACACTGTCATGGCCCACTTGCCCCACAGTGTTATTTAGCTGTACCTATTTATCAGTGGTATAATAGTCATATAATAGCAAGAGCTAAACAGAGCCTGACAGCTCTTAACTCAGTGGGATAGTTTTCCAAATATAATGAGAAAATCAAATTCCTAATTACAACTGTGAAACATGCGTAACAGCATTCTCAAAATACGGCTCTCCAAATCCATACCTATTTTAAACCAGCCTATTATTGTCATCTTATATCAATATTATGGACCATTACTGTCAACTAATAGCAAGGCAAACCACTTCTGTAGTACTAATTATGTTGTTAGCCAATGCAGGGAGTGAACAGCAACATCTAGTATGCACACAGTGAGATGTGTTTTACTGAATTATTCAAAATGGAAAATGTGAAAATTTGCCTTTCAGCTTAAAATCACAGGCATCTCCACAGCAGAAGTCGGTTTAGAAATAGGGCAGTATTTATTTGCTGTTTTGTTAATTAAAATAGGTGCTTGTAGAGGTGTTATTATTATTATTATTATTATTATTATTATTATTATTATTATTATTATTATTATTATTATTATTATCATTACAGTAATACTACTTTGATAAGAGCCATTATTCTTAAAAAACGTATGTGGTGCATGCATTGGCCTGTAATGATTGTGTCACTTATACAAAATATACTTTAGAGTAGCTAAACATGAAATAGTCACGTTTCAGTTTTGCCAAGTAAATATAATTTAGTTAAATGAAAAAGTCACTCCAAAACATTTACTGGGGCTCTTTAAGGCAAAAGAAAAAAAAACTATATTCTATTTATTTAAAATGTCAATATGGCAAGTACATTGTGAGAAAAATGATCCTCCAGAGAGCAATGATGCTGTTAGCATTGCTGCCATGTTTACTGCACTCATTGCCCCTGAAGGTTAATTTTCTTTACTATGAATTTTAAAATTCCCTTGATAGCCCTGGTAATATGTTGTACTTTTTCACAGTTGAAGCCTTTCTCTGAGAAGAAATGAACCTGAAGCTGATCAGTATGAGGTTTCTATAGCAACGGTGATTGATTCAGTAGATTCTGGCAAAGGGAAATCAAGGAAAAAATGCTAACTGTATGCTCCCCCTCAAATGCACCTCAGAATACACTCAAGTACTGTAGTTGCATAAAATTCAGTATGATCCTTGTTGAACATTATTGTATCCTGTGACAGTGAGCTCCCCAAAATTTGAAGACAGTTTGTAAAAAGCAATATTAAGTTGTTTTATTGTTAGCGACAATAGATACACAATTCAAAACTACATTTGTCACCTATCTTTTCATAATACAGTCAGCCCTATCAATAGCACTATGGGACTCACTACAGTATACTAAGCCTTGTGGCTAAGTCTTGCAACAGGTTTCAGTAACAGGCTAAAGCTATGGACTCAAGCTGGAGCCTGCAAGAGTCCTGAGAGCAACCTGGGTGAGTGTGCAGTCAGCCAGCTGGCTTGGGGAAATAAGTCTCAAGTTCCAAATTGCTATGGAAACCTCACATTGAGAAACTAAAACTGGAGGAACCCTGGAGATCAGCTCATACAAATATTGATTAAGAACATTGGAAAGGTGTGCCTAGATCTTTCCAATAGAAACCAGATTGCGCTCAAAATCCCAAATGGTGTCACGTGCAGGTTGCAAGTTCTTCAGGCAGTTCATTGCAATCCGCTGATATAAGGGTACAAGGCAAACATAATTAATCCCAATCAGAGAAAACATACATCTGGGGTATATTTTTCTTCATAACCATTTGTGTGCATTTTTTTGTACTATATCCTTTTATACTAAAGTTTAAGCAAATCACCATAAGAAACCTCTTTCTTATGCTTTTTAAGTCTGTAAGGTACTGGAGCAATTAACTTGGTTTGGAAAAAGTCTGAATGACATGCTTTTCTAAGACAAAAGCTCTGAGCCAAGATCAGAATTGGTCTGCAATTCATTTTTAAAACACCATGTATAGCAAAACACGGCACGATCAAATTCAATTTATCGGCATTTTAAGTAAGATTATCCTTGTGTTGGCTCAGCAGCTGAACCTGTTGACTGATTTATCTCTTAAAATTCATTAGTGACCAACAAATTGGATTTTGCCCATCACATTTCACAATCCCTGTTGTTTTCTCTGTTACATTATATATTATTTTCTTGCTGGGTGTTCATTGTTGTGATTCACTGTCAGTATTAAACAGGTTCACACAAAGAAAACACCACTTGTCTTGCCTTAAAAATACTATGGTTAGTTTTTCCCAAAGCCTGTCATTTTCTGACTAACACACACCCAAATTATAGGAGAATGGTTGCATTTTCTATACAGGTTGCGCACCATAACCAGGTAACAGTATTCTACAGTGTTTTTGATAGGTTATTATACAAGAGCTGTGTTTTATACAAGGCATGTGTGTTATATACAATGGAGTGGAACTATTTTATAGCAACCCCAGTGCAAACCAAATTGGCCTTATTTTTCATAGTGTAAATGTTGGGACTGAAAGGGTGAGGTGACCCAATGCCAGCCCAGATCTCAAGGACTCTACAAAAGAACCTGGCCCATTTGGACGAGCAGTTACAGACTTGATGTATTGCTTTTTTGTGCACCACCTTGTACTGGCTCTGTTTTGCTGCATCACTTACCCTGTGCCACACCAACAAACAAAAAGGCCGGACTATGAAGCAGTTATTGGTTCTACATACATTTCGTTTCACTGAAATGCTGTTGTATTATCAGTTAGTGAATACATTTGAATTATTTACGAGATTTAATATTTATTAATTCTCATTCACAAGCACAGATACTTACATAAATCTGATTGTTTCCAAACCGTTTCTGCATTTCATAGAGTAAACTGCTGTCAGTCAGTTCATTCAGTGATGCCAAATCATCGTTGGGGGCAGGAGGCATAAGCTTCACCTGCAACATTAAATATATATATATATATATATATATATATATATATATATATATATATATATATATATATATATATATATATATATATATATATATATGTTAGAAATAATTTACACATTCATTTAAAGTATTAAAATACAGTGATCAATGGAATAGGAGACTGCGTTTGTGGGTCACTGCATCTTTAAGATGGCATTTACATTAAAATAGAAAACACACTTCCCAATATCAGCTGCATAACAAACACAACAAAGCTTTGGAACGACGCAAACAGATTGTAGGCTGGTTCTAATTGCTGGGTGCTATCCAGTCACACATGTTCCAATGTTTCTGCATGACAGTGGATGTGAGTTCATTGTACTTTTCAGTAACAAACATCTCCAATTTTGGACAATTTGAATGTGAAATCAGCTTTGGAGACATGGGGCTCTATGTACTAATATTACTTACGTGTTCGTAATTACTGCGAATTTTTGAGTGCGATGTACTAAACAGCGTTTTTTCATGAACAACTACCGTGATATCACCGGAAGTTTACAAACAGCATACATTACTGCTCATTATACAGCAAAGACTGGAATTTGCATCTCATTATAAATAGATTTAGAACTTCCTTCTGGCAAAGATAAATTAGTGGTATAGTGAACAAAAAGAAGTAGTAGGAAATATAATAGGATCGAGCAACTATGGCACCGGCCAAAAATAAAAGGAAAACAAATTTCCACAAAGACGAAATCTTGCTATAATTATGGACGATATTTTCTGCAAAAACAATAAATACAGAAATACAGTACACAAATAAATAAATATAAAAATAATAAATAAATATTAAAAAATAAAAAAAGATTCATTAACTATAAGAAATAAAAATGAACAATCAAATAAAAATAATAAATACATATTGAAATATATATATATATATATATTTAAATACATAAATATGGAAAAATATACAGTATATAGCTATTAATTTATTTCCATATTTATTTATATTTTCATTATTTTATTTATTTCAATTAATAGTTTGTATTCATTTCAATAATTATTATTTCATGTTTTTATTGTTTTTGTAGAACATATCTTCCTTAACAGTGGCAGTGAAAAGTTAAGTAAATGCGTTTTGTTAATGAAGAGGTAACAGTAGTAACGTGACTGTCTCTTGCGCTAGTAGTTAGTGTAGAATTATCATAGGAGATTTTAGTAATAGTAGTTAGACGAGTTGGTGGTATCTAACATTTACATTGGTTGCAGTTGTTAGTAAACCATGGTGCATGTAATTAGTCTCGAAAGACCTTTGCAAGTTTCTCACAATCTGTATGATCTCGGTAACTACATTCAAAATGAGTGAACAAATAATGAGGGGTGCTGAACTTGATCACAAAATGACTGTTCAGTTAGCTGGAGTTAATGACCTTATAGCTTCTAAGGACAATTATCTCAGATGTTACATCAAATTCATGAGGTCTGTGGTGAAAAAGAGAAGGCCAAGCAGTTTCTGACATAGCAATACTATGGCTACAAAATGACCTTCAACATGTAGCCAACCAGGGCAATGTTTTGGAGCTATCTGAAGTTTGGAATCATTACTGTAATCTGGCAGAGGAAGCTGGCATTGAAATCCCTGCCTCATATATCAGTTGTCGATCGTCATTCAAAAAAAAAAGCTCCAAACTCAAGTTGGGGATTTATTTCAGTTCATGTCCTTGCCTGATTGGTCTCCTGGAGAAAGACAAACACTCTTAGTTCCATCCAAGTATAGCTATGTACCTATCTCACATTTGACAGATTCATCACAGGATGATGAGATGTCAGTCCCCATTTACCTAATGCAATGGACACCATCATACCAACATATGTAGGAGACATTAAAACCAAACCAGTATTTATGGATACTGGTAGCAAAAAATGGTATGAGAGAAACTGCAACACTGCAGTGCAGGTAAAAGCTGTTGATATGGCCTTTATCATTAAATGGGAAAATGACAACCCAAGAGGTGGATGGACACATTTTAACCAAATACACAAGACCACAGAACCAGAAATTATAACAATAGGATACATGCTAATCATTCAAGCCCCTGCTCATGAGCTAGACATCCTCAATACTGTTGTAAAAAGATGTAAACATGTGTCAACAGTTCTTGGTCAACCATATGTTGTTCTAACTGTTGATGAAGCTCTCTATTGTAAGCTGATGGGCCTTAAGTGGGCCATTCCAGAATACAGACAATGGCTTATTCCACGACTAGGAGGCCTCCATAACTCAATGAACTTTCAAAAAGTAATTGGTCAGCACATGCAGGCTTCAGGTCTGGCAGATGCATGAATTGAGAGTGGAATGTTAGGACCAAACTCAACAGAACAAGCTATGAATGGCAAGTCATATGCCAGAGCTATGTGAGCCCACAAGCTTTTCAAGCATTGAGGCACATCCTTCTTCCATATTTCATGGAGCACATAGCTAAACATGACCAAGAGCTCAGAGACATCATGAAGCACGAGTTAATGCCTGTGCCTCTGGCATTAGTACAGACTAATGGCAGTCTACAGACTGGGATGAAAGCGGTACTGGCAGATGCATTGACCTCTGATGTTCACTGTCCACCATCAGTGACTGCTGCTGGCATAAGCTGTCTTGTGATGGATGCACAGGCTTTGGTGCAAGTCATAGGAAAGCCACCAGGAGCTAAGACATTTGGAGACCTGGTCAATATATTCATACAAACCATTCTTAAGATGGGCACAGATTAACAGAATTGATGTGGTCTTTGATAGATATTACAAAGAATTAATTAAGTGGAACAAGGCAAAAGAGATCAAGAGGTTCACAACCCATCAGCAGAGTGGTAGAAGATAGGGCTATGCCTCTTCCAAGTAACTGGATGGATTTCATTGCACTGCCTGAAAATAAGGAGGACCTTGCGAAATTTCTATCTGAGCAGCTCATCGAACAAGTATGGTCCTCAGCTGAAATGGGCTGATTCTTTTGCTAGCTCACTTTAACAAAATGACATGTACACAGCTTTAGATGAAAGCTGGCACAAAGAAACCTAAATATTTTCCTATTCATGACATTTGTGAAAAATTACAATTTACACCCGCAGTTTTGGAAACTATGCTTCATGCACTGATTGGTTGTGATACAACGTCTTACACTGCTGGTCACAGCAAGAAGACAGCACTGAAGGTGTTTAAGAAGCACCATCATCTTCTGACACACCTTGGTGAGAATGACCTCAGCCTGGAAAAACGAGAGTTTTTCTGTTATAATATTGTATATTTAAGTATGTTATGGATATAAAGAACCATGTCCAGGTCTGAGTAGGTCCCAATTGTGTTAAAAACAGTTACCAACCTTTTACAAAAGTTTCTGTGGTAATATCTAATGTGTATGACAAAAATGTTGGTCGCCATATTGATTTGCAATTTTGAGGGTTAAAATACATTGTGGTAACAAGCAAATTTGGATTCAGCACACCCAAATTGTCTTAGAAAGACTTGTTACCAATTTTTAACAAGAAATGCCTCTTAAAGTTGTCTTTTCTGAAAACCTGACTAGTTTAATACTACAGCCATGGTAAGCGTGAAACTTCGATATATAATGAGATTCGTACATTTGCATATGAAAGTAGTTTGAAACGAACAGTCATAACGAAACTACTGCAGCAGGGATGAAACTAAGTTACAGGAGTGAAAATGACTTTAATACATTACGGGTCGGTCTACGAAGTCACAAAAACCTACAAAAAGTCAAGATACGAAAGAAAAAGCAATGATACATAGAGCCCAAGATCTCCAAAAAATTATCATTAGCAATCTGATGTAACTATGGTATTGTAGTAAGGAATTGCAAGGATCAGCATCTTTAGTGAAGTATATGAAAGGTAATGACCTTGGTCTTCAGGTCTCTATATATTTTTTCCTTTTTTTAATTTTTTTTTTTTTTTTAAGCCCCCACATTAAAGGATATGAAACTATTTTACAGAAGGAATTTTCTTTACCATTTTGAATGTACAGCCATGGTGGGGCATGTATGTCATTGATATCTTTAAAGAAAAAAATGAACAAACAGTGAGTTGTTTGTATTTCTATATACTGTAAAAGGGTCTTGCATGAGTTTGGCTGGATGTTTTCCTACCATCTGTTTACTGATGCTGTTGGGAGACTGGAGACTGAACCCCGCCTCCAGGTTCAGAAACCAATGCAGTGTAAAACCAAACATGTGAGAGGTTGCCTGTATAAAAAAATACATAGTTCTAAGGGTATGGAGACCAGCGGAATGTTGGCTGAGCTTAAAGATCCAGGCTCCACCTGCAGACCACGATCCACATAACTCAACTGTCACCTAGCAGCGGGAGTTCACATCATTTCATTTTTATGTTAGTTTGGCTGTGCTACAACTCATCTGGGGAAGAAGATATTGTATGTAGGAAACACATTTGACCCTCTGGCTTAAGTTAGTTTACCTAATGCAGTACAAAGAGCAGTGCTTAATACTTTTACAACTGCTATACTAATCTGAAGATATAATGTTCCTCAGATACATTTTTTTTCTAATAGATATTGAAATTTGTTGCTGTTTATGGCAGGGTGAAAGCCCTGCAGATGTAAATAGTGTTTGGGGGAATGTATGGTTGGCAGGGATAGGGTTAAATCCGTCCTTGCCAACAATCACAGATGTGGCCATTCGCAAATTAGGTAATATATAAAAAGGGGAGAAATCCTTTGTTTGGTGAGAGGAATTTAGGCACTGTGTTTTTGAGAATTGTAGCGAAGGTCACTGCCCAGCTGGCAAGCCTGTATTATTTAAACTGTTTATTCTGGCCCTTGTGTCCTTTTCTTTCATTTTTTTAAATAAACGTGTGCAAACCGCACTTTTCATGACTTAGTCTTACCTGATGCTACCCTGTCACACTGTTATTTAATGTATAGACTAGGAGTTCTCAAACCCGATCCTGGGGACCCCCTGTGTCTTCTGGTTTTCATTCCAACTGAGCTTTCAATCACTTAACTAAACCCTTAATTGAACTAATAATTTGCTTAATTAGACCTTTTTAATTGTTTTAAGCTCTTAAACATTGCAGAGTTCAAGTTATTTATAAAATTGTGATGGCTAACTTGAAATCTGCAACTGTTTAAGAGCTGAAAACAAGTAAAATGGTTTAAGCAAAATGATCAGTTCAATTAAGGGTACAGTTAAGTAACTGAGAGCACAGTTGGAATGAAAACCAGCAGACACAGGGGGTCCCCAAGACCGAGTTTGAGAAGCCCTGGTATAGACAACACATTGTTATATAGCTTGTAATAAAGTCATTTAAGGGCACTATACAGTATAAGCTTGAGGATGGAAAGAGCTTTATGGCCTGTGATTTCACTGTTCAACCACTAGAGGTCTCGCCCTGTCTATAAGGGAGTCAGGAAAAAACTACGTTGCCCAGAAGACCACAGGGTTTGGCTTGCTGGCCCATTTAATTGATTTATTGTTGGCAGGTGGGCTTAAATCAAATAATTAAGAACACTTTAAAATGGGACAGGTTCAACCCATTTCTGAGAGGTGTATGGAAGGAGGGTATATGTATGGAAGGAGGGTATGTGTACGGGAGGAGGGTATGTGTACGGGAGGAGTGTATGTGTATGTGTATGTGTGCAGATGCAGTACGGGCACGGGTACAGGTACGTGTGCGTGGAGTTGGAGAGAGCAGCTAAAGAGAACAAACAATGTAATAAATACAGAATACAGTAGAAATAAAAATAAATAATTGGATACCCATGCAAACGTTTGAGATTTATACAATTTTAAGTATGAAAAATGTAAGCAGTAACAACTGTAGTGAACAATTTACAGTGATTCAGAGCTTGAAACTCACTATTTAGATTTTCCATTAATTATGTCTTTAAAAAGAGATAACCTGGTTCTGGATTCAGCACCTAAAATTCAGATTCCACAGATCATAGATGTGACAAATGCATTGATGGGCTGTCATTTCAGACACGTTTGCTGCTGTGCCATATAATTGCCATTTCAAAGTTGTTTACTTGATCGTTTTCAACAGGAACCAGTCAGCCTGTCTGAACAGTCATGCCTTTGGAATTGTGGAACTAACATATCAAAGTGATTGTAGCTAAGCATATTCTGAGCTGGAGGCACAGCAAGCCCAAAGCATTGATCAAGTTTCTCAGAACTTTGCACAGCTGCAAAATAATCCACAGCCTTAATAGCTGTTATTTACAGATTAGAAAGATACATGATTTATAAATGTTTTCATATTTTGGGTGATTCTTTACATGTAAAGCATTCAATGAAGTGAATGCATTTTTTTTGTCTACAGTAAGGAAAGAGAGTAATATCCTACTGTAGTGCAAGGAAAGTTAAAAGAAGAATGAAAGCTACTTCTAAATAATAAGTCGAATTTGCTTCTGCAAGCTGAAGCTGCAGCATTGTAATTGTCATAATAGTTACTGTAATGCAATCGTACAACACAACAAATGAACGTTTACTGGTACTACTGTAATACACTGGATGGATGTACTAATGTTACAATTCTACATTAGTTTTAAAGTAGGCTTGAATATTGAGTATATCCTTTGCTTCAGTTTGTTTTCATCATGTTATTATGTATTGCATTAATGCATACACACATTTTTCTGAAAATAAATCAATTTAAAAACAGTCGTCCTGATTTGGTTAATTTTTTTCTGCAAGTATAGCTTCCTGTAAAGAAAACGATCAAGTACTTACAGCATTAAACAGGACTAACTAAGGAAATGCAATGTTGTAGATCAGTATGCATCTCATAGAATTACCTGTTCCAGTTTATTTGTGCTGTTCTCCAATGGGCTGTCACATCCATTGTCTTGAGAATGCTGCCTGCACAGGCCTCCAGGAGTGTCTCTGAACATGGCATCTTTTTCGAGCAGACTGTCCTGCTTGGAGATTGGCAGAGTGAGGGGATTCCTGAAGGGCAGTAAAAAAGAAATGTCACAGTCAGTTTGTTAGCAATATAGGAAAAAGGAACCACTTTTACAAATCATGTAATTATGTACATACAAACATATAATTTCCTGCTGGATTCACAGAAAGTAAATTAATAATGTATCTCGAATATTTACTTATGTTGTGCGTCATGACATGAAAACCATCCCAGCTATAGAGATACTTACAGTTTCTTTACTGACATGGAAACATCATGGATAATTTCTTCATATGGCTCTTCTTGTGTTAATGACATAGTTGCTGGGTCTCTTATTCTTTCTTCCCAGGTAGTTTCTGCTTTCAATAACATGTCTTCTATAAACTCAGAAGCAGCAACGTCTACAAATGAAGGAAACATGTATTATATGATCAATATGATGTACATGTCCTAAACAACTAGAACAATTATAATTCAGGCACAAAATTCAGAATTGTCATAGTTGTCTATCTCAGCATGGTTTTCTTCTCTGATGCAAGGGGAATCCTAAGAGCTTGGCCAGTGAATTCATTCTACTTTAAACTGTAAATGGTAAAGGTGTTCCACTTTGTTACAAAAACATACAAGAAAACAGCAGATACATTTATTGAATTAGATATACATGTAGTGATTTTTAAAAAAAATGTACTGTATTTTTAGATTTCTGTACAGAGGTAGCATGATCTACTGTGAACAGCATGTTTCCAGTTTAAATTCCATCAGGCTCTCGTTTATTGTGTGACCTTGCGAAAGATTCTTGTCCGCCTTGTTAACCACTCCTATTTCAAATTAATATTAGGTAGTGAGAAACACAGACGCTGTATAGGAGGTATTCTATGTTTTATCTGTCAGGCTACTGAGAAAATTCCTCAGGTTACATATTCAGTTCTTTTAGTGTATATCGATTGAACTTACAACCTTATTGTAATATCTGGAAATCACACTGCAAACAATATTCACATATCCCCCTTTTTGTAATTCCCATACAGATAATAGTGATTCTTGAAAATGTTATACATCAAAGCCAGACTTTATTGATTTGATCTTACTCAATGTGTGAGGTGATTATAAAGTTTTTTTTTTAAAGATAGAACAAACAGTGTAATTGTAAAATGAAACAAACAAACAAACAGACAAACAAATAAATGAATAAATACATACATGAAACACAGTAAATGAGACAATAACACCAACACAGGAGAATGCAAGTCACGTTCACCCCCGGTTTCTCACTTGTAGACATCCTTGTGAAAGTGCTACAGTTAAAATGAGTTATCGATTAGTGTGAATTGAAGTGTAGACAGTAATTACATGTGGGGTGAATGCTGTTGTCATGAAGGATTTGAAATGAGAAAGGGATGTCAAACACATTGACAGTCTTCACAGAAGTCTTTGCCACTCTGTTAATGTACTGTAGTCATGATGCAGAAAGGGGAACTGGGACTGGTTGTAAGATATAACAAGTGTTCTTTTAAACTAGTTTTGAATACTGATGTGTTTTTTAGCACTTTTTTTTGGTTTTGCCCTTAAGGGAATCCTCTGATGTAGATTAAAACATAATTGCTTTTTTTACTTGGTGCTTAGCAGCACTACAGAGGGGAGTTCTCCATTTTATCTACTGAGCAGAGCGCACTCTCTTAATGGCTCACCTTCTTTTACCAGGTCATTGGTCAATCTATACATTAACCGATAAATGTATAGATTTACCAGCTAATTTATAAAATAACCAAGGAAACACAGTCGATACATTTTTCAACTCGCAGGTCAATTTGTAAAATAACTAAGCAGCTCAAACGTAGTTAATGCATTTAACTGAATAATAAACCTAACCACAGCTGAGCCTTTGAAAAATAAAAAAACTAAAGACATCTGCGTAGTTTGCTCTGCTCACACTGCTCGCTTCACTCGCAAATCAATAATAAGGCTCATGGGGGACCAAACACACCATTGAAATGGTCTGATAAGTCTTGATTATGCCCATCATCTTAAACAACAGCTGATGCATGCATTAACTAACACCTCCTTGGTTATTTTAGAAATGTACCTGTGTGTTGGTAAATCTATACATTTACCAGTTAATCTATAGATTTATCGATTTTACACATGAACCGTATCCAGAAATCATTTAAAAAAACTGCTACCTCCCTCCATTACTGTGGTTATGTGACATTGTACTGTGATTCCAAATACAATAGGTATGTTTAATAAAGTGCAGGAAGTGTACATGTCTTTATTATCCTTTCTGTGAGGTTTGGACTCTGCAGTCATGTAAGCAGTAATAAAGGAAAATGGCATGAGGGCGCATTGGGATGTGTAATGATAGCAATAGATTTATGACAAATAATGTCTGATGAAAAAGGCCTTTATACTAGAAAGAGTTAACTTGAATTAGTTACTCCTCTGTATGATTAACCATGCAGAACAAATGACAGCACCACTTGTGAGCAAAATGAAAACACTTTACAGTTTAATTAGCAGATAAATAGAAAGCACACAGAGATACCTACCTGAGGCCTTTTCTTCATTACAATTAAGAAGATTAGGATTTGCAAAATGCTTCAGAAGCTGATTCACAATACTGGTCTGTAAGAAAAACAACAAAACACAGCTAAATAAACCCCTTGTCTGCTTTGCAAAGGTGGCAGAACGCTACACATTTAAGAGACTTTCCTGACAAGACATATTATTCATAATATATTTTGTTTCAGAAAGAGCATTCCATCTTATGATGATTGTAAAATCCATTGCTGGTATTTTTAGCATACTTAAAACAACTAGGGAAATGTTCTGACCTGCTGCAACTCAGCTTTTACTTTGTGTAACCTTTCAACTGCTTCATTAATTGTTTTGAGATACCAGTGTAGAACGATAATTCAAAATGCCCATTAAACTGAGGCTTATTATTATTATTATTTGTTTATTTAGCAGACGCCTTTATCCAAGGCGACTTACAGAGACTAGGGTGTGTGAACTATGCATCAGCTGCAGAGTCACTTACAACTACGTCTCACCCGAAAGACAGAGCACAAGGAGGTTAAGTGACTTTCTCAGGGTCACACAGTGAGTCAGTGGCTGATGTGGGATTTGAACCGGGGACCTCCTGGTTACAAGCCCTTTTTCTTTAACCACTGGACCACACAGCCAATCTGTCATACTATTGAAATAAAATGCCAGCATCCTATTTTAGGCATTAAAAATGCTCATCGTCTGTGCAACCAGGAGAGCTTGACACTGCACGTCTGAGATGATGACCCCACTTTTTATCCTGGTGTATATAAAACCTTCTTGATTTAGCTTTCATCTCCTATCACTTTGAAAAGGAAACATGCTAGATTTGGCTATGTGCTGGATCTGGGTTACTGACTTCTTTACACTTTTCAAAAGCATTATAACATCACAGAAAAACAGACATTAAACGAGGGGTCTGATTTTAGCAAGATAAGAGGGATAAAACATTTCAAAGGAGCTGAAACTGATAAATTAAATACAACAAATAATGGCATAATAAACTGGAAAATGTTGCAAATTATAGAAAAATGGGGTAAGGCATGTTATGTATATCTGATTTATTAGACTGCCATCTGGAAGGGCTTTGTGAAACATGCCCCTGTAGTTTATTCCACTAAAAGACGTAGCATATAAACAACTAATCAAATGTACCCAACCCAAGTGTATACACATTTTACTGGTCATCTAGTAATACTAAAATAAACTTACTGTATACATTATTTAACAATTGTTTCTAAGACTTCTAGTCTAGCCAGATTTTTCTTTTATACACTGTAGTCAGAATATTCATCAATAATAGTAATTAGAATACCCTTAACAGGTTTTATATAAAGTAATATATTTTAAAAAAAGTTATCATTCATTTTCAATACATATTTTACCATATATGTATGGAATATAAAATGAATATAAAACGCCTAATAATATATAATATATTTTCTGCTACTGAGCGCACCAGCAGGATTAGAAAAATGTTGCTTCAGCAATAAAATCCCTGTTTAAATGCCAACAAAGCAGAATGAAGTTTTATGAAATCATGCTCTGAGCATTTTAAAGGGATTCTTGCTGTTTTACAAGGTAACTGTGATAATAGATTTGAAGAGTTGATACTTTGTTAGATTAGTTGTGGTATATGTATCGGTGGATGCAGGGAACATGTCTTAACCACTATGCCAAAATACAGACTCATCTGTACACTTCCCCCATTTAAACTTGCCGATCGGCTGCAACCGATCCATGAGATCTGGGTCATGGCAACAATGTGGGCACAAACCGGCAACCTCACACACCACAAATGTCTTAACCGCTATGCAAAAGAACCAGGCTCATCTGCATTCGTGGTTATAGAGCTTTTAGTCCCATCTCATCTCACTGACAGGGGACAGAATCTGTAATGGCAGCAACACATTTCCACTTACATCTGAAGAAGAGACCTTTGAGGTCTTGAAAGTTAGTGTTTCTTTATCAAAATGAATGTAATAAATCAACTCCAAGAATGTGTAATCTAAGAAGCAGGTTTTAAAGTCTGGAACTGGTATTTACGTGCAAGGAATCATTGACACAAAAATATGGAAAAAAATCACACAAAAATTAGGTTGTGCAGAAAACAAGCCTGATTTATGCATTGCACTGTAAAGAAATCAGCATAAGGATGAAATATAAGAAAACTGATGATACCTATTTTGCTGATTATTAGATTTTCTTACCCCCATTCTTGCCATTTCAGAAACATTTATTACATCATTATTATCAACCTTCTTGTCACAGAGCCAGTATTTACACAGCCAGGGGCATTCAATCAATCAATGCACAAAAACAAAGTACATACTAACAAATAACTAACACAGTATAGAACAATCACAATTCTGAATATATGGTGCAGAAGGTCAGTAAAGGTATGGTAGCGGAGAAGATGCCACCCTACGAGGTTACTTTCAGTCTGATGCGCTGCTGCAGGAGACTGGCAGTTCCAGGCGGGGGGCAGTCTTAGGAGGCATCTTGGAGGAGTGTGCTGATTGGTTCTCATCAATATGCAAATCAGTCGCCTCAACAGAGCACCAATCAGAGGGGTTTTCTGGGTCTATTTAAAGCGGCCTGTGAGCTAGTTAGGCGGATTGTCACCTACAACCACTATTAAATAGAGCTTCCATTTACTAAAAGAGCCAGTATATCCATTTACCCAGGGCATCACATTATATTAGTATCAATAAGTTAAAGTGGAGGTGACTGAAGTGCAAGTGAATTGTTAAGCAGGCTTGAGGGATCAGTCACTGGCACATCAAAAGCAGAGTGTCAAAAAAGAAAATACAAAAGGAGTGTAATATCCTGATCTAACTATCACTGACACTGTTATCTGCTCTGTTATTGAATTGTATTTTGTCATACTTGTACTTGCTAGAACCAAAGTCATTGTATTTATCTTGCTCTTAATTGTATTATTACTTGTACTGTGATTCTTGAAATGTATTTTTGTTTACGAATGTAAGTCGCCCTGGATAAGGGCGTCTGCTAAGAAATAAATAATAATAATAATAATAATAATAATAATAATAATAATAATAATAATAATAATAATAATAATGCTGGTTCCAGAATTCTTGAGGACCTCCAAGTCATTCATATTGTTGTATCACTACATTCCTACCATCCAGGCTACGTCCATGTAATACAAATCATTACAATTACCTGTCCATATTTTGCTGCTAAGTGGAGAGGTGTCCAGTAGTTGTTATCAGCAATCTGAGGATCAGCCCCATTCTCCAACAACAGAGAAACAACGTCCCTATAGCCGCTGGCACAAGCCATATGTAACTGTAATCAGAGAAAACAGTAACATAAACAGCAGCAACAGGACAGATACACTGGGATTTACATTCTTAAGTAAAACGACTCTGGTGTGTATGTATTCCATCAGCATGTGTTGAGATGGTAATCTAACACTACTTATAATTATCAATTTGCAATACCTAAGAGTTAACACATTGCCATACAGCTGAGACATGAAGCTGTCATCTTACCAGTGTTACTCCTTCATCATTCCTCTGGTTGACACTTCCACCAGTTGCTAGGAGATGCTTGACATCTGACAACATGGTTAAAGGCCGCTGTGTTTTCATGTGGTGCATGGAGTTGACGTCGACGCCTGCAATCAAGATGACCCTTTCATTGTGTGTGGATTGTACAGCCAGTATTCAAAGCCCTTACAGATATATTTGATCTTTAGCAGCTGCAGCTTTTTGTTTACGACATCCAAATATACTCTAGAGGAAGTCACAGGGAGTTTACATGTTTCTTGAAATAGAAAAAATAAATCAGCTGAATTAGAACAGTGTTAATATATATATATATATATATATATATATATATAGATATATAGATATAGATATATAGATATATATATATATCAGTTATCTTTCATCTTATGTGCTGAAGTGTGTTGAGGTGCCTGTGTAAATTGTTCAGAAGCAACATAGTGTACCATGAGTTTGGCATCACAAACAGAAGACATTTTTTTTTTTTAATTCAGCAGCTTTTTTCCAAACCTCTTTTGTATAAATAATGGTAGACTTGTATGAAGAAAGTTTAAAAGACTTGTATGAAGAAAGTTTAAAGCAAAGTTATTTTTAAAGGGTTTTTCATATTTCTTGGAAAAATCAACAGCTGTTCTTTTATTCACGTACATTTTTTTTAAATGTAGGTACTTTCGAAGTATGTGGAGTACATGAATGAAAAAAGGTGGTGCAATTGTTTGAGGAAGTGAGGAAACAAAAATAGTATTTCAGTATTTTATAAAATTAACAAATCAAACTTGTTTCCCGCATGCATGCAACAAGTTTTTTTGTTTTTTTAAAAAAAATATCTTTCAAATGGTGAAAATAATTTGTGTGTTCTAATATATGATGTATGCCCCTTTGCAAGAACTTTTGATCTGAGAACAGCTGGACATAATTGTACTTCTACCTCCCCCCATTACACAAGATGACAATTAGTTATGGCATAAAAAAATGTAGAGTAATGTTGAGCATAGAGAACTTTAAAGGTACTCTTTTGGAATTCTGATGACAAGCAAAACGTCCATATTTTTGGACCAGAACCAAGTATTTATGCTACAGACTCTTACCATTCTCTTCTAGATGCCTGAGAAGAATGTAACTGGACTCGGTACCTTCCATAGCATAATCAAGTGGAATGTTTCCATTGACATCCTGCAGCAACACATTGGCTCCAGCCTACATATGTAGATGGAGAAAAGGAAACAAAGGAACATATCCCCAACACAGCAATGTTATACACATGATGGAATACATAATAAATTAAATTATATGCTATTAACTCAGCTTCTCAATTATTAGATGATCTTGCACCCACTTGTGGATATATACAGTATATATATATATATATATATATATATATATATATATATATATATATATATATATATATATATATATATATATATATATATATATATATATATATATCATTAGAATGTTAATGTGCAATCAAAGGTAACTTGTATTATAATAGCCAATCTTGGCAGTATTTAGATCAATTGAATAATAAAACATATCCTAAATAAAGCAGAAGTAATACTCTTATTTTCTGAAACATTAGACAAATGTAAAAAGTCTTTAGGTTTTCTTTCAACCTAATTTGTTAACTGAATTCTTATCTTTCCCTGACTGTATTGTAAGTGGACTCTGGAGAACAACTTGTGTAACAACATCAATTCAATGCCACCAGTACTAGTTCAACAAACTGCACCACCGGTACTGTATTATAATTATATTCTGTAAGCAATAGTTTATCGTCTGGTTTGACAGACCCCAGTTAGCATGTATCTTTGATTATATTACCTTAGGTAAAGTAGTCCAAGATTAGTGCTAATCGCATATACAGTATATATATATATATATATATATATATATATATATATATATATATATATATATATATACACTACTGTTCAAAAGTTTGGGGTCACTTAGAAATTTCCTTGTTTTCAAAAGAAAAGCAAATTTTTGTCCATTAAAATAACATCAAATTGATCAGAAATACAGTGTAGACATTGTTAATGTTGTAAATGACTATTGTAGCTGGAAACAGCTTATTTGTAATGGAATATCTACATAGGCGCATAGAGGCCCATTATCAGCAACCATCAGTCCTGTGTTCCAATGGCACGTTGTGTTTGCTAATCCAAGTCTATCATTTTAAAAGGCTAATTGATCATTAGAAAACCCTTTTGCAATTATGTTAGCACAGCTGAAAACTGTTGTGCTGATTAAAGAAGCAATAAAACTGGCCTTCTTTAGACTAGTTGAGTATCTGGAGCATCAGCAATTGTGGGTTCGATTACAGGCTCAAAATGGCCAGAAACAAAGAACTTTCTTCTGAAACTCGTCAGTCTATTCTTGTTCTGAGAAATGAAGGCTATTCCATGCGAGAAATTGCCAAGAAACTGAAGATCTCAGACAACGCTGTGTACTACTCCTTCACAGAACAGCTAAACTGGCTCTAACCAGAATAGAAAGAGGAGTGGGAGGCCCCGTGCACAACTGAGCAAGAGGACAAATACATTAGAGTGTCTAGTTTGAGAAACAGATGCCTCACAGGTCCTCAACTGGCAGCTTCATTAAATAGTACCCACAAAACACCAGTCTCAACGTCAACAGTGAAGAGGCGACTCGGGATGCTGGCCTTCTAGGCAGAGTTGCAAAGAAAAGCCATATCTCAGACTGGCCAATAAAAAGAAAAGATTAAGATGGGCAAAAGAACACAGACACTGGACAGAGGAAGATTGGAAAAAAGTGTTATGGACAGACGAATCTAAGTTTGAGGTGTTCGATCACAAAGAAGAACATTCGTGAGACGCAGACCAAATGAAAAGATGTTGGAGGAGTGCTTGACACCATCTGTCAAGCATGGTGGAGGCAATGTGATGGTCTGGGGGTGCTTTGGTGGTGGTAAAGTGGGAGATTTGTACAGGGTAAAAGGGATCTTGAAGAAGGAAGGCTATCACTCCATTTTGCAACGCCATGCCATACCCTGTGGACGGCGCTTGATTGGAGCCAATTTCCTCCTACAACAGGACAATGACCCAAAGCACAGCTCCAAACTATGCAAGAACTATTTAGGGAAGAAGCAGTCAGCTGGTATTCTGTCTATAATGGAGTGGCCAGCACATTCACCGGATCTCAACCCTATTGAGCTGTTGTGGGAGCAGGTTGACCGTATGGTACGTAAGAAGTGCCCATCAAGCCAATCCAACTTGTGGGAGGTGCTTCAGGAAGCATGGGGTGAAATCTTTTCAGATTACCTCAACAAATTGACTACTAGAATGCCAAAGGTCTGCAGGGCTGTAATTGCTGCAAATGGAGGATTCTTTGACGAAAGCAAAGTTTGAAGGACACAATTATTATTTCAATTAAAAATCATTATTTCTAACCTTGTCAATGACTATATTTCCTATTCATTTTGCTATATTTCCTATTCAAACTCATTTCATGTATGTTTTCATGGAAAACAAGGAAATTTCTAAGTGACCCCAAACTTTTGAACGGTAGTGTATATATATATATATATATATATATATATATATATATATATATATATATATATATATATATATATATTTAGCTCAAAGAGCCAGCTGCCCAACGTTTCGATATGTTGCACATATCATATATATATATCCTTGTCTGGTGGTTGGCAAGACAAAATTGGAGAGCAAGAATTCCATCGGAAAGGCAGTCTATTTCAGTAATGCAGTCAAGAGATAAGAGAATTAGCATTGGTGATTCTGAATCAATGTGGCACTTGCCATGCTTGCTCATCCATTGGGGACCCACTTACCCTCCCTGTCAGCAAGAAAAAAAAGAAAAACATGTAGGCATTGGGCTTTTAAGATAAGAGTACCTTGCCTAGAGTATCCTTAAGTATGCCCTTGACAAGTGTTGCTAAATCCCTTTCATCAAGGACAGACAAATTAATGACTACAGAGTAATTAAGAAAGACAAGCCATCTCTGCTTAATTAGTATGTGCAAAGAACCGTCTGTTACTGACAATATGGCTTTAGTTTGCTTCTGTTGTTTTTGGTTACATTTAGCATATTGCAAACAAAACAAAAAACAAAAAAATCACGGGTCCTTGTTGTTCATGTTAAAGATTATAAAACTAGTATAAATATGAGCTAGCACAAAATAACATTACAAGAAACGTTGATGCAAGGTACATATACATTAAGTAAAATGTATGGTGACAATAAAGTGTCAAATTCTATACAAGTATCTTAATTACATTGTAATAATACAGTAATTACACATATGGTTTTGTAGGTACAATGTAACAACATGTTGGCAGCAGCATGTGTTGTAATTACATACCGTATTACTTTTAAATAACGCTGCAGCGTTTATTTTAAATTGCCAAAAACATCTGCAGTGCTTATTCATGGGTGGCATTTATTCTAGGGCGGTGGTAATTAGAAGTGGGAGGTGTATAGTGCTCTGGGGATACAACTTGATCAGGATGGTGACTGAAAACTGTTGAGCTCACAGATCAGATCAGTGTTTGACTAGGTGAGGACACATACCAGTGTAGCGTGGAGAGGGAAATAATAAGAGAGAAATGTCAATTCAACATCCCTTTCTTTTCTTACAACAGTTTCTAAGAGTCACAGGGCTGAACTCTTTAATATACAGTGCGTTTCTTTCTCTTCAACCAGCAAGACAACTAAACACTCACGGTCTCCTGATCCAGACAGGGCTTCAGTAGCTATCCCCTAAACAGCAACGCTACAGCAAGAGCTACACTAGCATTTGTTTGACACGTTCAGTGGGATAGGGTGGGGGTGCCATTTTATAAACGCAGTAAAACACTCCAGAGTGCTCAAATATGGTCCAACAGCACTTGGCTTTGCCTCAGTGTGTGGATTTTGGACCATATTTTTACAGCCTGTAGTGTTTTCATATCTTATTAGAATGCAGCATATGCGTACATTGCTACATTGCTGTATTGCAGCCAGCGTTCCCTCTACGCTTTTTAGATACTGAGAAATATGCCATTTTGACTGAGAAAGGGTAAATTATCAGTGAAAAACCTTTGGCGCAAGATTAACCCTTTTAATATATTTCTGTTGCATTATACAATTTCCAAACAATATTCTAACACAAGTATCTCAACAATTTTACAATTTACTTTAAATTTAAACAAGACATTTATTGTGGCTCTGCCTCTGATTTTGAATCATCCTCACATCTTATGCTGCCCTGTCGGTTGTTATCAAAGATATAGCCTGCATACTTAACTGGTGGCCTGCATAAAATTGCTTTATACTACTGCATAAAACACTGGCATCTGCACTGCCTTCAATTGTAACCATCTTTAGGGCAACTAATTGCTCCATTCTTGGGAATACCAAATTCAGTTTTTTCAAAAATGGTCAATTCAATATGGCATTTCAACATAAATATAATGTTGGTAGTTAAAATAAGTACATTTAATAAATATTACCACAATTCTTTTTTTTCAATCAGACTCTTGTTGCTGTAATAGTGAGTGAAGCACCTGAAGACACTTCAGATCTGTCATGTTTATAGACATCATTGGCTCATTGCTGGCATTAAAATAAGCAGGAAAACCTAAGAATTATATTACAACAGTTCAGAAAATAAATGTCCAGCACATATGTGAGAATCATATTTACAGTCTTCCACTAACACAGTAGTTCAGTGCCACCGAAGGGGACAGTGCTCAGGAAATAGCATTTTTCATAATAATTACGTATTGTCATAATTTGTTAATGTTGCCATTTTCTTCAAAAGGCCTTGGGCAAATGTGAAATCTACTTCTAAAGTTTGATGCATATTTTTTAATATGGCAAAAACCAGCACAAACCAGCAAAATTTCTTACGCCTCTATTGACTCTCCATAGAAATTTGTTTGCAGAACTCTCTGTATATACCACAATGCTTTGCGCGCAGAGAGACGGAAGTCTCCATTGAAAATCATCAGAGTCAAGTATCTTGTTAAATAGAATATCTTTTGAAACGCCCTTTCTAATAAACTGCAATATTATTGGCTGAAGCAGTTTTGAGTGAGGCTGGATTTTCATTGGTAGTGTGTGCTCCCATTGGCTAGAAAGGCTGCAGTGTTTTCAGCACAGTGCGAGATTGACTGTTGGAAGTTTGTCTGTTTGTTGGGAAGTTTGCAGGGAAGTTTGTCTGGTTGATTGGAAATTAGCATTTCGTATTAATGAATTAACAAATTAATTATTTATTTATTAGATGAATTAATAAATAAGTTTATGAATTACTGTATGAATTGACAAATTTATGGACGAATTGCTGGACTAATGGACCAATTCATGAATGGACAAACAAATTGACAAATGAATGGCTGGATAGTTTTGGCACAAATGGCGCTCCATAGTTAATGCTTTGTAAGAATGGTCTCAAAATAATATGTTTAACTCGAGAGGCTGGAGTGTCGATTGAGGTTGGTATTTATGATAATAACTTGCGAAAGTTAGTAAACTGAGTGCGAAGGTTGTTGCCAGTTACTGCGAAAAATGTGTGCATTTTAGCCTTAGGAGGAACGCTGATTGTAGCTATTTCTGCAATTTATTTACATAGATTTAATTTTTACTCTTATCTACAGCTTATTCAAAAGCACTGTGAGTGTTTCATTATATGGAAAAATATAGTAAAATATTTACAGCTGAATTAATAGCGTTTTTTCACTCTTTCTACTTTCAAAGGAAAACAAGTTGTTGTTGCTGCTTTTTTATATGCCATCCAAGAACAAGTATCATTTGAGGGTAAATTACCTCTACCTATCTATTTAAAATAAATATTGGTTCCATTTTCTAATTCTCTTAATCCTTTAATCAGTATTGATCATGCTACCGGGACATAGCATCGAATCAGATATCTTTTATAACCAACAGAAGCACACTATTTCAACGTAACCGTTACTGTGGTAATATAACAAAAACTAACAAGAGTTAAAATTGTGAATTATTTCGACACCCATGTGTTTGATCATTTTTGTTAGCTGGGTATTATTATATAAAAATACACTGGCTTATCTTGAATGGCCACACATTGTATTCCGTCAGACCAAGAGCAAGCTAATAGCTAACAGTGCACATTCCTCAACACAGCCAAACCACTTCTTTATCACCTGGAGATTACACAGTTGTTTGTTTTCATTGATGATGTAGTCAAGAGGAAAATGTACTTGCTAGTAGTGCTATTACTTCAAATCAAGACAAAATACCTGACCACTTGTCAGATGCTTGTAGAATAAATGACAGTATGACATTCAGCATACATTTGTTGCAGGGGTTGATGTTCTGAAGACTAATGTGATAACAGAAGTGACCCCATAACATTATATTTGTTGTAAAAACAAACAAAAAATCATAAGCATAAATAGGAAATATATTTCAATGAATACACATTTTATAATAATGCTGGTGATGCGCTATTGAGCTGCCAGTCTAGTTATTTCCTCATCCATTAGAACTGTCTGCTTTAGGGATCACTGAAATTCAAAATGTTATACACCATCTGTGCTGTTGTATGACAAGGAATTACAATATTGTGCCTCTATGCAGCGTTTTAACCAAACCCAAACCAGATCTGACATTCATGTGTGGAAGGGGCCCGTGACACACCTTCCACCCTGTGATAAAGAGAAAGAATCAATGCTGTAAATCTCACTTCCAATCGGAAAGGGTGCTAGGTAAGGGTGGTAGTACACTTCCCCATAGACGGGCAGAAACCGGAAGTCGGCCACCTTGGGGAAAGTGGTTTACTGCAAGTACTCTAAACAACTCCATTGCGATCAGATATAGGTCAGGCAGCGATTGGATAAACCATGGCAACGGGCTGATTGCAGGGAGGAGTTTGGTTGTACAAAGGGGATGCAGTTGTGTGAGTACGGCCCCTTGCACTGAGATCGCTATCTACGGCCAGAGCTTTGTTTCTTTATTTGTTGTTTTTGTGTTTTACAGAAGAGGAGTGGTGGCGCAGGAGCTGTCGCCATGGAGACAGCACATAGTCCTGAGCACTCCCTTCACCTCACAATACTCGCACTCACCACAATCCTCCAACTTTTGAAGAGCACAGTTTTGTACACTGGAGATATGGGATTCTAATTATATGATTATTTTGGGGTTTGCAAAACCCACTGTGTTCCCCCCCGATACCATTTTTGGTAGAGGGGCGGTTTTTGTGTTTGTCTTTAAATAAACACTGACATTTTTGGAATTGCAACAACTGTTTGGACAATCATTTACTATACCACTTGCATCGTAGTCACACGCCCCTATCCCTTTAAGAAGCTCTTGACTTGGCTACATAGTGACCCCTCCTGGGAATTGAGTGGCTGGAGAGGCAGCAGCAACATAGAGCTCTTCTGGGATGCCTGCCTATCAATACCGCCTTCTGATCTTCACTGAGCCATGGCTAATGTTTGCCAATCCCTGTTTTTGATCTACTGCCAACTTTGCAATAAGCATCAATCTGCCAAAACCATCCCTACCCCCCCAGGAGCCACAAACCAACCCATCACTAAGGAACAAGCACAGCTAAGCTCTAGATACGTGGCACATCTGCACACTGGCATTCTACCCGTGCCTGAGTGAGGAATCAGGCTTGCAGGCCTGTTATGCGGAGCCTCAGCATGAAGCGTACCAGTGTTTACAAAGATGCACTACCAGCTGGAGGACTTGAGCACAGGCTTTACTCTTAACTGGAATTGTTCAGGGAAGGACGTTCAAACCCTGGCAGAAGCAATCACAGTGACCAAGCAACCTCAGCACTGCATAGCAAATAGAAACTGTAATGCTGGCGGTGAAAATGCACATTTACAGTGTCATTAATATACAGTGATAAACCACTCTAGGCAATAACTTTCAAATTAATGTGCAAACTGTGCAAATCTCTCATTGCTTACCTCCCCCTACAAGAAACCTAGGACTATTCTCCCATGGGAAGATGATGATATTTCTATTAACTTGTTTGGTACTGAAATAGGCATTACTATAATACAGTAGAGTATGTATGGAATAGAAGATGTTATGGTTGGCACATTGCATCATAAGGGCACTGTCATAACATGTGCTTAATATGATCACAACAGCGCCACCTATCATGTCACAACAGCAATAAAAATAATAATAATAATAATTACAGTACTACTACGACTACGACTACTACTACTACTACTACTACTACTAATAATAATAATAACTAGAATTGCCAGCAACTTTATGGCTTCCAGTACCAGTAACTGTACCAAACACTTTAGTAAATGGTGCAGAATGCATACATGGGTTACTATATGTGTTCCATAGTAACCATGACCCTATGTGCACTCTCTCAGGAGTTATAAGCCAGTTTAACGTTTGACCTTTAGGAGAGGTCAAAGGTCACAGGCAATGACATTTTTTGATAGAGCATACATGGGTTACTATATGTGTTCCATAGTAACCATGGCCCTCTCTACACTCTACAAGGAGTTATTAGCCAGTTTTGTAAGTTGATGATGTCATCCAACGTGGCCGCCATGTTTTTTATTGTAGCAACTTCCCTTCACCAAATCTTAAAGACAACCATACTAGGATCATGTGTGCAAATTGTTGGTTCAATCAGACTAGCGGTTTGGGAGAAGATCTTTGTAGTTTGTGATTATGATGTTTGTACCATGTGATTATGAAGCCATGCAGCATGGCCACCATACCACACAACCTGTCAGCTTCTAACGAGCACCAGTTAATCTCAGACTATCCCTCAACAAGTATACCTTCTTTCAGCACTCTGCAATGTGGTTTTCGAAAGACGAATTTTCACATTTTTAATATGGCAGCCAAACCATGTGGCCTACGACATATGAGGCTGTGTGGTCCAGTGGTTAAAGAAAAGGGCTTGTAACCAGGAGGTCCCCGGTTCAAATCCCACCTCAGCCACTGACTCATTGTGTGACCCTGAGCAAGTCACTTAACCTCCTTGTGCTCCGTCTTTCAGCTGAGACGTAATTGTAAGTGACTCTGCAGCTGATGCATAGTTCACACACCCTAGTCTCTGTAAGTCGCCTTGGATAAAGGCGTCTGCTAAATAAACAAATAATAATAATGTTCAATTAACATTTACCAACTTCCCATAAGCATCTACCATCCTACCGAATTTTATCAGTTTTCAAGCAACCCTTGGTGGGAAGAAGAAGAAGAAGAATCAAAGCAATAACAATAGGCTTCTCAGCCCTATGGGCCTGGAAGCCTAATAATAATAACACAGATGCAGCTGTTTTTCCAGATTGACACATGTCTTGTCCACCTTTACGTATATCACTCACTTCCACTGTCCTCTAAACAATGATCTTACCAGCAGATCCTAATACCTCTGCTCTTTAACCATATTAACCCTTTCATGTTTTTTTTTTATTTTTTTACCAAAACTAATGTATTGAGCCACTGATTAACAATACTGCATAATAGAAAAACAGTGAAATGAGATCGGCAAAAAAAGTCCTACTCTAGCAGCACTGGATGAAAGCCCTGATGATACAAGACCATTTTCCTCACTTTAATTCATTGCTTTTCAGAAGACTGTGGAACCTGCTTACCAGTAACAAAAGCAGTACAATGTCCCCATTGTCACAGGCACAGGCCACATGCAGCGCAGCCCAGAAGTCCTCATCCTGCTGGTTGACATTCATTCCTCTCTCAATCAGAATCTCTGCAGCAAAGGCATTATCATATCGAGCACACTAGAACAATGAAGAAAGGTGATAAATGGAGGTGTTGCAATAGCAAGCAGATCTTAAAGGTACTAATAGAATTTGCATGCTTTATTCCATATGGTAACATGTGTTACCATATGGAATATGTTTTTTATCCTAAAGTAAGGAGACTTGACAGGAGACATTATATGCATAATAGAAACACCATAGGTTGCAGGTATTTAGATGATCAGTACTTTATCCAAATCAAAGTCATTGAGTAAGGATTGAATAGTAACGGTCAATTATGCAATATTCATTAAAGAAATCATTAACCACATTTCTACACTGACAAATGCACTAGACACAATGTTTACTTGGTTTCTTATTTTTTTTACCTCATATGTCTATAAGAGTATAGGAATTTCTTTAAAAAAAACACTTACAGTAGCTTCCTCCTGCATTGAGTTTTTACTCAAATAAAATCATAAGTCCTTACCAGATGGAGCAGGGAGCCTCCAGAAGAAATGAGTGCATTGGGATCAGCTCCATCCTTCAGCAGCCTTAGGACTGAAAGATTAAAGAAAACTTAATGCAGCAAACTACTGCCTTCCCACTCATCATATCCTGGGGTCTTAATCATTTTATTAAAAAGCATTAATACCCAAGCCTCAAAGGCAATGGAAATTGTTAAAATAAAATCCGTACAACCAATTGTCAGCCTATTCAGTGTCATGTTCAGTTTGGGACCCTTGATAATTGTGTTAATTACACATTCAGTTTGCATTCTTTCTGTTTCACAATTAAAGCTACAGGAATCCCTGGCACAGAAACAGGTTAAGATATATGATCTAACAAATCTACTTAATATTGCACTTAGAAAAGAGGGTTTGTGTGTGTTCTACACAGAAGCAAAATAGCATAATAGGTATAATATGAAACCAAAGCAGTTCTAAATAGAAGCACCAAAATATGGTTCTGGTAATGAACTTGTTTAGCTCCATAAAGTTACATTAGGCATCCTCACTGAGGACACCTACACACTGAATCCACAGAATGATGGCTTTTTGTTCTCCTTACAATGGTGCCAATTTTTTTGTACAGACATTGGAAGAATATAAATGTATGAAAGAGATGTCAAAATAGTAAGGATTTGTATCTCAGTCCATAAACTAAATGGAGAGGCAGGGGCTAGACGCGAGCTGCAAACCATACGGTTCAAAGACGAACGCATTACCATACAACTAAAGAGCAAGCTCTGTAATTGAGAGGTAAGCATTATCAGTATTATGAACTCATCAGCCACTAGAAGGAGATGCATTACATGTTACATTGAAATAACTTACACCTACAGTAACAGCAGCATAAAAATAAGGACCTGTGGCAGTGTGTCCTGCCCATGTGTGTGTTATGTGTTGCGTGTGGTGTGTTAATGTTGATGTATAGATGTTGGTGCATGAGATATAAATGTGTCTGTGTAACATGATTTAAAATATATAGTTGTATTTAGGCACATGGATTGCACAATCACTTCACATACAGATAAAACGTGTAACAGTATGTGAGCACGGGATTGCACAAGTTCACGTGCTGAGATTCAAGTGAATGATTAATTAGTAATTGAATCCTGGCACAGCTGTATATATATATATATATATATAGAGGCACGAAGCACTCGCTCGGGGTTTGGTATTCAGTGAGTAGAGAATGGGAGAGAGGAGAGTAAAATAAAATAAAATAAAAAATTAATAACAATTGCCATTTCGTGCTGGAAGGACCAGCACGATACTTGTTTGTTTTGACTCACCGTGTTTGTTTGTCTGTTAGTCCACTGTTTGTTTAAGTGTTAGTCCGTTTTGTTTGTCTGTTTATTTTAAATCTTTTATTTGTTTGTTTATTAAACACACTGAGCGCCGCAGCGTCTCAGTTTCACCTGCCAGTACTGTGTCTGTGTGTTCCTTTCTGGCCTGACGTCACCCCTACAGCCTGTTCACAGGACCCCTCTTTTGTACTTTTTGTATTTCATTGGCACGTCACCTGTGAATAGCTTAACCTCAAAAAAGATGAGCCTCCATAAAGATTTTATTATACAGAAATGCCCGTCAATGATGCCTCTGGGCTGTGGTTAGCTGTTTGCCTTGGTTTTAATGTTCTTCTCATCAGGCAACAGTAGGACATATTCCCAGCCAAAAGTCTGAGGGAGGCATGATGCCTAACAGTGACACATTCCTACTGATCATTGAAAGCTTTTTAGTCTTGTATTGAAACATGATAATAAAGGGTAAAGCTGGTCTTCATTATTTATTTCTTAGCAGATGCCCTCATCCAGGGTGACTTACAATTGTTACAAGATATCACATTATTGTTACATACAATTACATTTTTTTTTTAAACACATTCTTTTTACATACAATTACCTATTTATACAGTTGGGTTTTTACTGAAGCAATCATGGAGTCAAAACAAATATTTAAACATCTGACATAAATATTTAGGGTGTAAACTACAGGCTTCCGTTTTACTGTAGGTTCTGCATTACTGTCCATCCTTATGTTTTTTTTTATTTATTGATTGGAATTTGTTCACTAGAGAATATCCTATTGAAATGTACATTTTAACACCGGTGTCCCATGCAAACTACAAAATATAACCTGTCATATGTATAACAAATGAACAGACAATAAAATCTATACAAACTCATACACATGTGATTGGTGGTAAATATATACACATCAAGGTTCTATATACAGACTAGCACAGATGAAAAACAGAGGCAGACCAACACAGATGAAAAAGCACAATGGACTAGATTCACATTTCTCTTGACTCCAGATAAGTCTATCTGGTTCAAGGTATGCAGAAGCCCTTCCATCATTCTCTTTGTAATGCATTATTTTAAATTCATATCATTTTCTTTTATCATTTAGAAACTGGATAAATTTGGGGACATCATCTACGCATATGGAAGCGAGAGGTTTGGAGTTGAAAAAAAGGAAGGAAAAAGTACAAACTATTCCTGGAAAGTCTAGACGGCAGCAGGAGATTGAACGCTTAGTTAGAGAAAGGAGACAGCTGAGGAAGCAATGGAGAAGAGCAGAAGAAAGTCAGAAGGAGGGACTCAATCTCTTACAAAGGGTCATAAAAGATAAGCTTGCAACATTGCGCAGAGCTGAGCGCCTCTGAAACGCTACAAAAAGAAGGAGCGTCGAGAACTAACTTTATAAAGACCCATTCAAATTTGTAAAGAAGTTATTCACCAGTGAGAAGAATGGCACACTAAAAGCATCTAAGTTTGAGTTGGAGAGATATTTGGAGGAAACACATACAGATTCAAAAGGCAGGAGCCTATGTCAATTCCTTCAGACATCCCACCTATCAATCCACCAGAATACCAAATGGAGGACTGTGCACCTAAGTGGAAAGAAGTAGAGCAAGCTGTGAAAAAAGCAAGGGCTTCATCATCTCCAGGGCCTAATGGAGTTCCGTACAGAGTGTACAAGAGTGCTTCAGGAGTTCTACGAATCCTGTGGAAACTGATGAAAGTAGCATGGGAAAAACAGGTTGTACCAAGAGCATGGCGCCGAGCAGGTGGAGTCTTTATACCTAAAGAAAAAGATTCTAGCAGCATCAGTCAGTTTAGCCCTATTTCCCTATTAAACGTAGAAGGCAAGATTTTCTTCAGCATTATTGCTCAGAGATTGTCAACTTACCTATTAAAGAACTGCTTCATTGACACTTCAATACAAAAAGCGGGCATTCCAGGTTTCCCAGGATGCTTAGAACACATCAATGTGATCTGGCAACAAATTCAATCAGCTAAAAAGGAGAGGAAGGAGCTCCATGTGACATTCCTGGATTTGGCTAATGCATATGGTTCAGTGCCACATGAACTTCTTTGGGCAGCATTTGATTTTTCAGTGTACCAATGACAATAACAAATCTAGTGAAAGCCTACTTTGGAGATTTGCAATTTAGTTTTTCAACTTCAGAATTCAGCACTACATGGCAATGCCTAGAAGTTGGAATAATGGCAGGATGCACCATTTCTCCACTGGCTTTTACCATGGCAATGGAAGTAATCATTAGGGCATCAAAATGGGTAGTGGGAGGAGAGCGCTTGGCTTCTGGAATACGACTACCACCAATTCGAGCATACATGGATGACATGACAACCATGACTACAACAGTAGCCTGCACTAATCGGTTATTGGGCAAATTAACCAATAACATTGAATGGGCACGAATGCAATTCAAGCCCACTAAATCAAGGAGCATCTCTATAATTAAAGGTAAAGTAGTAGATAAAACGTTCTTCATTAATGGTGAGGCAATACCAACAGTGTCTGAGAAGCCAGTGAAGAGCCTTGGGAGATGGTACGACGGGGATCTAAAGGACACAGTTCGTGTGGGAGAAGTTAGACAACAAGCTGTGGAAGGGTTGAAGAGCATAGACAGCAGCGCTTTACCAGGCAAACTAAAACTCTGGTGCTTTCAGTTTGGCCTACTGCCAAGGTTGCTGTGGCCACTGACTGTGTACGAGGTTTCTTTGACAACAGTAGAGAAGCTGGAAGCTTTAATCAGTTCACACATCAGGAAATGGTTGGGAGTTCCACGCTGCCTCAGCAGAGTGGGACTTTATGGTAAAGGAATACTGCAGCTACCTGTCTCCGCTCTAACCGAGGAGTTTAAGTGCGCCAAGGTCCGACTGGAAATGACATTAGTAGAGTCACGCGACAAATGCGTAAGGGAGGCAGCACCTGTGTTGAAAACTGGAAGAAAGTGGGTGGCAAAGAAAGCTGTGGAGGATGCAAAGGCTGCCCTTCAAATTGGTGATATCATGGGGCAAGTTCAGCATGGAAGAGGGGTCTTGGTCTCAGTTCAGCTCCTCCTACATGGCACAAGGCAGCCCCAGCGCAACGGAGGAAGCTTGTAGTCAACGAGGTGCAAAAGCAGGAGGAGAGGATGAGGTGTATAAAGGCCATTTCCCAGGGCAAGCAGGGAGAATGGATGAGATGGGAGAGTGTGGAACAACGCAAGATTGGCTGGCAAGACCTATGGTCAATGGAACAGAGCAGGATCAGTTTCCTTATAAGGTCAACATATGATGTTCTCCCATCACCACAGAACCTAAACCTCTGGGTAGGAGAGGATCCCTCATGTCCTTTGTGTTCATCACCTGCAACATTAAGGCACATTTTGACAGGATGTAAGGTGGCTCTTAGCCAAGGACGGTTTACTTGGCGCCATGACCAGGTGCTGCGATGTTTGGCCTTAGCATTGGAAGACAAGCGTAACATGACCAATAAGTTGCCATCTGTTCCATCAAAACAGTACACACAAAAGACAACATTCCTCCGCCCAGGAGAGCAACCACCAAGAAAAGGTGTTAAAACCAATCCTCGCCCAGGACAACTGGAAGCTGCTAGAGACTGGAAAATGCTGGCGGATGTTGGTCAACGGCTTATTTTTCCACCTGAGATTGCCACCACAAACCTTCGACCAGATATTGTCTTGTGGTCTGGATCAGCACGCCTTGTTCACCTGGTGGAGTTAACAGTGCCATGGGAGGATGCTGTAGATGAGGCGTATGAGAGGAAGAAACTGCGGTATGCTCAACTAGCCACTGAAGCGGAACAGCGAGGATGGAGAGTCTGGGTTTACCCAGTGGAAGTGGGATGTCGAGGATTTGTGGCACACTCTACAACCCGGTTTCTCAGAGATGTCGGATTCAATGGCCAAGAGTTGCGTCGCACAGTGAAGAACTTATCTGAAGCAGCAGAGAGGAGCAGCAACTGGCTGTGGTTGAGACGGAAAGATTCTGGCTGGGGATCTCAAGCACAATAGAAAGGAAAAAAGGCTGATATACAGGTAAGTAAGCTGGGCTGAGTTGAGTGGGGACGGAGGGGGTGAAGCTGGGACGCCAGAATCACCGTCGAGCCCTCTTGAGGTGTCGTGGGCTAGTCGACGAAACACCGAGGATGGAAGGTGCCCACTTGAAGACCCCAGAGATGTACCCTACTTAGCTCAATCCAGACGGTTGTCATGCTGATGCGCTGGGGAGACCGCACTATGGTTGATCCCGGAGCCAGCATCGCAGCCGTTGTGTGTGCTGATGCGCTAGGGAGGCAAAATAAGCTGATCCCTGGAGCCAGCATTACACTTCAGCCATCAACACCAGACAGAAGGATATCTACATCATCATATGGAAGGAAGCGCAAATGGATGGAGACACATATGGATCACATTAGTTTACTGTGAAGCTACGTCTTAGTTGGTGCTTATCTTGGCGAGAGCCAAGTTCAAATCAGCATGAAGTTTTAACATCTACTCTCATGTAATGGAAATCATGAAGATCTGGATACGTCCAGTGACTGCTGTGAATAGTGCAGCTGGCAACAAGGGAAAGACCTCGTGACAGCCTGGAGAGACAGCTGACTGGAGGAAAGAGACCCCATTGGGGCTGGCAGGGTTAGCTACCCTTGTCGGCAGTATCCAGCTCTGTGTTTACAGGATGCTGGAGACACCCGCCCAAGGCTTCAAAGAAATTAAACAGAAAAATACCCCTAGAGTCTGCGAGAGCGGGGCGGAAGATGACTCAACGTTGGACAACACGGTTAAGGACTTAGGAACGGAAACGGATATGAGTATGGAGAGTACTTCACAAAAGACTAGTTCAAGATCTGCAGTTAGCAAAGACATGGAACTCCAGGTTTGTGTCTGCGGCTGGAGCAAGGCGACAACAGTCAGGGGTTTGAAGATTCATCAAGGGAGAATGAAATGCTTGAGGGAGAAGGGACAAGGGCCTCGCATTGATCAGTACTTCTTACGAAGTCAGTCAAGTCAGTCGAATGAAATCCAGCGACAGGAAGCAAACCACAGTTCGCAGGATATCAGCACCCCTGTCATAGATGTGAGGAGGACTTGCATGGACACAGTTAGTGATGAACCTAATGATCCTTGTGAACCCGGGCAGACAAACCAGCGTAAGAGAGAAAAGAACCTCAACGGGCACAAGCCTGGAGTTAAATGGCCAAGAGCTTGTGAGAAAACTGCATGGGACACAGTAAACACAGATCTCTGCTTTGCATTGGAAAGGTTAAGTGGAACAGTTGAAAAGAAACTGGATAAATTTGGGGACATCATCTACGCATATGGAAGCGAGAGGTTTGGAGTTGAAAAAGGAAGGAAAAAGTACAAACTATTCCTGGAAAGTCTAGACGGCAGCAGGAGATTGAACGCTTAGTTAGAGAAAGGAGACAGCTGAGGAAGCAATGGAGAAGAGCAGAAGAAAGTCAGAAGGAGGGACTCAATCTCTTACAAAGGGTCATAAAAGATAAGCTTGCAACATTGCGCAGAGCTGAGCCCACGGAAACGCTACAAAAAGAAGGAGCGTGCGAGAACTAACTTTTATAAAGACCCATTCAAATTTGTAAAGAAGTTATTCACCAGTGAGAAGAATGGCACACTAAAAGCATCTAAGTTTGAGTTGGAGAGATATTTGGAGGAAACACATACAGATTCAAAAAGGCAGGAGCCTATGTCAATTCCTTCAGACATCCCACCTATCAATCCACCAGAATACCAAATGGAGGACTGTGCACCTAAGTGGAAAGAAGTAGAGCAAGCTGTGAAAAAAGCAAGGGCTTCATCATCTCCAGGGCCTAATGGAGTTCCGTACAGAGTGTACAAGAGTGCTTCAGGAGTTCTACTGAATCCTGTGGAAACTGATGAAAGTAGCATGGGAAAAACAGGTTGTACCAAGAGCATGGCGCCGAGCAGGTGGAGTCTTTATACCTAAAGAAAAAGATTCTAGCAGCATCAGTCAGTTTCGCCCTATTTCCCTATTAAACGTAGAAGGCAAGATTTTCTTCAGCATTATTGCTCAGAGATTGTCAACTTACCTATTAAAGAACTGCTTCATTGACACTTCAATACAAAAGCGGGCATTCCAGGTTTCCCAGGATGCTTAGAACACATCAATGTGATCTGGCAACAAATTCAATCAGCTAAAAAGGAGAGGAAGGAGCTCCATGTGACATTCCTGGATTTGGCTAATGCATATGGTTCAGTGCCACATGAACTTCTTTGGGCAGCATTTGATTTTTTCAGTGTACCAATGACAATAACAAATCTAGTGAAAGCCTACTTTGGAGATTTGCAATTTAGTTTTTCAACTTCAGAATTCAGCACTACATGGCAATGCCTAGAAGTTGGAATAATGGCAGGATGCACCATTTCTCCACTGGCTTTTACCATGGCAATGGAAGTAATCATTAGGGCATCAAAATGGGTAGTGGGAGGAGAGCGCTTGGCTTCTGGAATACGACTACCACCAATTCGAGCATACATGGATGACATGACAACCATGACTACAACAGTAGCCTGCACTAATCGGTTATTGGGCAAATTAACCAATAACATTGAATGGGCACGAATGCAATTCAAGCCCACTAAATCAAGGAGCATCTCTATAATTAAAGGTAAAGTAGTAGATAAAACGTTCTTCATTAATGGTGAGGCAATACCAACAGTGTCTGAGAAGCCAGTGAAGAGCCTTGGGAGATGGTACGACGGGGATCTAAAGGACACAGTTCGTGTGGGAGAAGTTAGACAACAAGCTGTGGAAGGGTTGAAGAGCATAGACAGCAGCGCTTTACCAGGCAAACTAAAACTCTGGTGCTTTCAGTTTGGCCTACTGCCAAGGTTGCTGTGGCCACTGACTGTGTACGAGGTTTCTTTGACAACAGTAGAGAAGCTGGAAGCTTTAATCAGTTCACACATCAGGAAATGGTTGGGAGTTCCACGCTGCCTCAGCAGAGTGGGACTTTATGGTAAAGGAATACTGCAGCTACCTGTCTCCGCTCTAACCGAGGAGTTTAAGTGCGCCAAGGTCCGACTGGAAATGACATTAGTAGAGTCACGCGACAAATGCGTAAGGGAGGCAGCACCTGTGTTGAAAACTGGAAGAAAGTGGGTGGCAAAGAAAGCTGTGGAGGATGCAAAGGCTGCCCTTCAAATTGGTGATATCATGGGGCAAGTTCAGCATGGAAGAGGGGTCTTGGTCTCAGTTCAGCTCCTCCTACATGGCACAAGGCAGCCCCAGCGCAACGGAGGAAGCTTGTAGTCAACGAGGTGCAAAAGCAGGAGGAGAGGATGAGGTGTATAAAGGCCATTTCCCAGGGCAAGCAGGGAGAATGGATGAGATGGGAGAGTGTGGAACAACGCAAGATTGGCTGGCAAGACCTATGGTCAATGGAACAGAGCAGGATCAGTTTCCTTATAAGGTCAACATATGATGTTCTCCCATCACCACAGAACCTAAACCTCTGGGTAGGAGAGGATCCCTCATGTCCTTTGTGTTCATCACCTGCAACATTAAGGCACATTTTGACAGGATGTAAGGTGGCTCTTAGCCAAGGACGGTTTACTTGGCGCCATGACCAGGTGCTGCGATGTTTGGCCTTAGCATTGGAAGACAAGCGTAACATGACCAATAAGTTGCCATCTGTTCCATCAAAACAGTACACACAAAAGACAACATTCCTCCGCCCAGGAGAGCAACCACCAAGAAAAGGTGTTAAAACCAATCCTCGCCCAGGACAACTGGAAGCTGCTAGAGACTGGAAAATGCTGGCGGATGTTGGTCAACGGCTTATTTTTCCACCTGAGATTGCCACCACAAACCTTCGACCAGATATTGTCTTGTGGTCTGGATCAGCACGCCTTGTTCACCTGGTGGAGTTAACAGTGCCATGGGAGGATGCTGTAGATGAGGCGTATGAGAGGAAGAAACTGCGGTATGCTCAACTAGCCACTGAAGCGGAACAGCGAGGATGGAGAGTCTGGGTTTACCCAGTGGAAGTGGGATGTCGAGGATTTGTGGCACACTCTACAACCCGGTTTCTCAGAGATGTCGGATTCAATGGCCAAGAGTTGCGTCGCACAGTGAAGAACTTATCTGAAGCAGCAGAGAGGAGCAGCAACTGGCTGTGGTTGAGACGGAAAGATTCTGGCTGGGGATCTCAAGCACAATAGAAAGGAAAAAAGGCTGATATACAGGTAAGTAAGCTGGGCTGAGTTGAGTGGGGGACGGAGGGGTGAAGCTGGGACGCCAGAATCACCGTCGAGCCCTCTTGAGGTGTCGTGGGCTAGTCGACGAAACACCGAGGATGGAAGGTGCCCACTTGAAGACCCCAGAGATGTACCCTACTTAGCTCAATCCAGGCGGTTGTCATGCTGATGCGCTGGGGAGACCGCACTATGGTTGATCCCGGAGCCAGCATCGCAGCCGTTGTGTGTGCTGATGCGCTAGGGAGGCAAAATAAGCTGATCCCTGGAGCCAGCATTACACTTCAGCCATCAACACCAGACAGAAGGATATCTACATCATCATATGGAAGGAAGCGCAAATGGATGGAGACACATATGGATCACATTAGTTTACTGTGAAGCTACGTCTTAGTTGGTGCTTATCTTGGCAAGAGCCAAGTTCAAATCAGCATGAAGTTTTAACATCTACTCTCATGTAATGGAAATCAAATCTTTTAAGGAATTGCACACACGTTACACAAGACACTCCACTTATTTTTACCAACTCAATGCTCCTACATTATGAAAAGCAGTGTGAAAACCTTGCTTTAAGTTACCTAAATAAGAATGCTACCTCAATATTAAGGCTCCTGTATTCAGTATTAAGGCCACCATATACAGTTCGATACGTTACTGTTAAATTTTCTCTGTAATATGACCAACATGCTGTAAACTATCAAACGCTATGACACCATAATATTTCTGAATGGAATAATAACAATGACAATTAAAACTACATCTACCCACATCTAAAATACCTCCCTTTTTAAGTACATGTTTGTTTACAAATGATTTTTCTTCAAAGAAAAAAAAAAATAATATTACAGGCTGCTATGAGTCTTGCCATGGATGTGGCAGAATTTCCTTTTTACAAAATAAAAAGCAGGTAAACATGATTACAAATATGGGTGTGATTAGATATGGGGTTCATTTTTGGGTTACCATAGCACTTTTAAAGAGGAGACAGTTTTCTATTCAGGGATACCTAGATAATTAATAGTCTGTAGTCTGAGTGAATTTATCTGGCAACAGACTCCCCATTCCCAGTTGTACTGCTTTCCTAGGGTCACCATTGTACTTCTGAGATGTCTTGCTAATTAAAATATGTAGCATATTTTTGTAAGTAGATTTTTTTAAGACAAAATATGTTATTTATTGGTGAAGACGTGTTCATTTAAAACGAGATGTTTACTCAAATATGACACATCTGATTTTCACATTGCCTCATTTATCTATACATATACCCTTATTGATTTTCACATTACCTTTTTTATCTATACATATACCCCTTATTGATTTTCAATTGTAACTGCAATCCTGTTGTGTTTTGTTTAATTTTAGTACACAAGTTTACTACCCATACATTGGTAACCCTTTTTATGACATGATCCACATGCGTGTGGCTATAGATTCATATGGATGAAAACTCCATTTAATCATACAAACAGAAATTGCCCCTGCCATCTACCTTCATCTGTCAAAACTCAGTAATCAAGGACTCTGAATATAATATAATATATATATATAATATATATATAATATAATATATATATTATATTATATAATATAATATAATATATATATATATATATATATATATATATATATATTGTGTGGCTTGCTTTAACTTAGCCTTGAAAAACAAAATGTATGTTCTATTAAGAACAAAAAAATGGAAAAATAACTGTACATCCATGCAAATCATCTCATCACCTCTGCTTGTCTGGGCAATGTAATGTGGGGGTGCAGTTTGTGATATTGGTCAATTTTATGCGCTGAACATTCAGAATGGAGTCAGAGGCAATGGAATCAATGCCTTAAATATTCCGACCCACACTGCAATGGAAAAGAAGTATTATTTTTTTTTTTTTACTCAAGCTCAAATCTCCATATAATTGAGTTTGAAAGGTGCCTGTTTGCCAACTGTATGGAAATTGAGGTTAAAACTTGAACACTAGAAGCCTGTGCAGCTCTACTGGTAACAAAGGTAATGGCCTTAACAATTAACACATAAAACACTCCTAATAATAAGTTGGTGCAGAGATTACACTAATCATTTATACAACACGAACATGTGCTTATCTGAGGGAGTGCACTAGAGTTACACGAGAGTACATTTACATTCATTACAGGATCCAAACCCTGTTCAACCGTGAATGTCATCAAATGCTGAACAGCCAGTATGATGTGGAAATAAAGAATGCTTAATTTAGCCTAATGACAACAACAAAAATCTGTTGCAAAGACAGAACAATGAGAAACACATTACTACTGCTAGCATTTTGTGTTCATGTTTTCTCTAAGAAGTAAAATGTCTATCTTAATCATTTATGTTGCAGGTTGATCAGTATTGAAGCTTGGATTTGGGCGGGTTAGTGGGCTTAAGTTTTTTTGACTGAAATACCAGAATAATAGGCAAGTGCACCCTTAGGCTGTAGTGAAGCCTGACAGCTAATAGGAGGCAGAAATGTTGGTAATGTGTGTGTTAAAACAAAACAAAAAAAACAGTTTCCATAAGTGCTATGGCCCATAGTTCTTTGATTAGTTGTTTAATTATATCTGTTTTTAAAAAGTTTATTTTTTCTGTTCCTCAAGTTTTCAAAGCTGCATGTTTTAAAATGGGATTTTTTTTTAGTTATTGTCTGAAAGCACAATATTGGGTTTTATGTTCTAGTATAGCACGGAAATGCTGCCTTGTGATTGGTAGAAAAACTATCAGCATGATACAATATACTTATCATGAAACCATGTGGGATTGAAAACCATTCCTTTAAACTGCACCCCTGGTATCATGTTTATATCAGGGTTTTCTCATGCAAATCTCAGACATCTCCAGAGGTGCTCCATCGTTGACCGAAACATTAAAGGTATCCTGTCCCTGTCATTGTGATCCTTTCAGTTCATGAAAATGTGTAAGGAGTACTGTACTTGAGAACCAAACCCCTCATGCTAACCACACTTATTAATCATGTTCACCCCAGAAAGAGTGACATGGCGCTGCCATATGGAGTGATCCTACTGCTCTGAGAGTTCCCCGGTGATCTGTGCCCTTGCCAAAAGCCAAACTGAACCCCAATCACCAGGAGTCTTCCACAATAGCCACTTTTGAATGCAGTTGACGGTGGCCTGTGGTGCCAAGCAGCTGGGTTTGTTTAATTTATCACAGCACCTGGGGCTGATATTTGCTCCTAATGAGTTATTTGTTTTTCTGCTTCCTTACAATAGTAATTCCAATGTCAGACAAACAGGGGGAATTGCTGTTTTTAGAAAACAAATATTCTGAATTAGCATTCCAAAAACATTATTATTATTATTATTATTATTATTATTATTATTATTATTATTATTATTATTATTATTATTATTATTATTATTATTATGTGAGTGTAGCCCCAAGACTTTCTTTGTAATTGTAAATATTCACTAAATATCTGCTAATTTCTCAGACATGTACTCAAAGTAGTGGCATCAGATAATCTTTCTGTTTATTTCAGCTAATTTTAAAATAGGACTGTATGGGACAACTCTTTGCAAGGATGACCTACATTTGAAAAAAGCTGTTTACATCTACGACCCGTGATTACTCAATAGTAATGAAAATAGTTGCTTTAACATCAGATGACAGATCACCCTCATTAAAGTACAGAAGACCCGTGTCGCATTACAGTCCCAATGATTTGGAGGTTAGTATGTATAACATAATCAATGAAAAGTAATATTATATTGTTCAGTTGTAGCCAACATTAAGAAATCATTACATTTGCATTCCAGTGACAAGATGTGCTTTGATAAATGCATGGAGATTTTGTGCAGGAAACAAATTAACTTTGCTCATCAATATTGTATAAGTATACCCCAAATATTTCTTCCTCACACAAAACTGAGGAGGACAGGGAATGGCAGTGTTGTCCTTTTAATTATTTGGTAGTGCTGGAATTTGCAAATACTGTAAATGGGCACTATTCACAAAGCTTGTTTGCTATTTAAAGATTTTTTTTAAAAGTCTGTTTTAGAAATAAAATGTATTTGTATAAAGCTGTTGTTGGCTACTGTGGGTTTCTTTAAAAACAATCAGCAATAGTTTCAAAAATATAAAACTGTATTTATTAAATGCTCTGTTAAAGCTCTGTCCATAGTACAGTATGTATATACAATATTTGTGGTGACATTTGCAAAAATAAAAGTGAAATAAGGGTCCCTTATTTCTAAAGCTTAAACTTCTAGCTAAAACTTAAAGAAATGGACAACAGTGAAAACCAGTTTAAAGAATATCAAAATTTAGAAAATGCATGGACATAATTTTATATTGTAAGAATTAATATGAAAATTAAAAAATAAACAAATAAAAATTAAAACAACAACAACAAAATACACAATAAATGAATCAAGGACAGAAAGGTTTCATTTACTGTGCCAACAAAACAGAGTTCAGTGACATTGCCATCTGTGCACCTCCTCAGAATGACTTTTTAGAAACTGAAAGCAATATTGTACTCATTGTGTCAGTGCTATTGCCGATAGCATGGGGTTGAGCCAAAGAGTCTGGTTTACAAGCTGTGTTTCCATTAGACATGGAACAGAGCATTTTGTAGTTTTCCCTCACAGTTATTCAACAGACTTCCTACTGTTCACTGCCACACATGTTTAATATGACTCTGAATCTGATTAGTTAAACTGTCAAGATCAGAAATAGGTTTCTAAGATGCTGTTCAAAGTGGCTGACCCTGTCCAAAATGTAATTTGGCAGAAAGGAGCCACAGTATTACTCTGCTTCGATTTCACTGTTTGGTCTCCCTTTGCTAATTGTTTAATTAATCTGTTTATTTAAAGCCTGCTGCCAAAATGATTTAAAATTAAATGAAACACACCACAACTACCACAAAATCCTGTGCACGTTTAAAGATTCAGCTAAGAGGAAGCCAGTTAACATTGAACCTAATGTCCCCTTACACAGCATTCACATGGCGATTACTAAACTCTTCAGTGGCTATCTGCACATTAATGTTTCTGCTTCATTGTTTGCGAGACATTTTGCTGGAGTCATCACTATCTGAACGTAGCTAAATGAGGTGGAACTCAAGGCCCATAATTTAATCGAACAACACCCATGAGTTTAGAAAAAGGAGGAGATGAGCCAGTCTGTTAACTTTCTACAGCAGCAACCTGCTTTTTTTTTCAAGTCTGTTCATCTCATTGCAGGGAACCTGTTAACTGTATATTGGTTTTCTTTCCTTTACAGTCGATTGGCATTAATATGTATTTATTCTAATTTTTACAACCGAGTTGAACCATCTAATTTCTAATTTTTAAAACTGAACACGCAAAACCTGCAAACTGAATATCAGTATTACATATTTCAAAATGTCCAAGCCATAAAGCCATACCTTTTTAATAAAGTATACATTCTGGTTTAATCATTTAAAAACTTAGGGTTGAATTCAATTAAAAAATCCCACCAAGTTTTCTTTAAACTAGAAGTGCTGAATATTTAAAATGATCCCAATATTGCAATGACACACAGAAGCTCACGCAGAGCATTTGCACCAACAGGACTCAATGGACTTCAACGTGTTTGTCAGTAACATGTAAACAGCTTGTAATAGCCAATCTCACTGTTTAGCTTTAGACTGCTGTGTTGATTGTGAAATACAGTTTTGAAAGAAATATATGAGCATTGAGATCTGTTGTACACTTTGGGATTTTAATCCAGATTATTAATAAGAAGTTGTTTCATTGCAAATTGTGGTAAACCTATACTGATTTAGAGTAAGAAAGCTTTGGGAATCAATTACATATAATCAATCAAATATTTAGGAATGCACAGACGCCTTTATCCAAGGCGACTTACAGAGACTAGGGTGTGTGAGCTATGCATCAGCTGCAGAGTCACTTACAATTACGTCTCACCTGAAAGACGGAGCACAAGGAGGTTAAGTGACTTGCTCAGGGTCACACAATGTCAAACATATATATACATATATGTTTTCATAGGGAGGGGGTTAATCCTCCCTGTGAATGCACATTTGTTTTAATTTAATTGTTTTGCTGTATGGAGCCCTCTTGCAAGTGCACCACGGAAGAGAGGTACTGTGAAACCCGTGAAGAGTTGTTTGTGGAAGCTGTTTATTTTTGTTTAGAGTTGTGTAGCAGGTAAATGGCTTAGCCGTCCTGCACTATAGTTTAGGTTCTGTTGTGTCTAGTTAGTGCTCGTGAGAGCTAGGTATTTATTTTGTGCTTTGTTTAGTTCTCTTTATTAAAAAATAGCAAGCAGCTTCAAAAAACTCCATTCCTGTGTTGGGTCTGTTTTTAAAGGGGCAACGAACGTGAGTGGTGCGAGTTCGTTTACACCATGCAGTTGCTAATGAAAGTTAAAGTAACATATGACCTGGTAACAATGGTTGAAGGTATACATAAAACATGTTTATACTACTAAAAATACACGTCTATCAGATAATAGGAGAGCATCATGTTTCCCAAGTGGTCAGGGAGAGACACAAAGCAACGATAATGTATAAAGTTCAACTGTTTATAAATATTTAAGTATATTGTGAGTGTTAGCATATGGAAATATAGTGAGATAAACTATTTTCTTCTGAATTGTTTAAAACAAAAACTGAATACTTGTAGTAAAATTTTACACAAAGATTTATATATCCTAAAGAGAACTAAAAACCTTTTGTGCAATGCTTAAATCGTCACGAAGGTGCTGACCAATATAAGGTAATGTCTATAAAGAAAGTGATTGTCTTTCAATTTATGCCAACCTGTTTATTTATGCAGCTATACAGTATTCCAAATACGTATTTTTAGCATAACATTTAATAACCTAGTATGTGTTACCCTGTAATTAAAAAAGGCACCCTGCAAAGTAACAAAAAGACACTCTTTGTATGAAGAGCTTAGCACACCATGCCTTAACAAGGTTAACAGACGTGGTGAACCTATGGAACTGAAGTGTGGCATTCGCATGATGAGCAATCTGAGCAGGTGCTACATTTAATGGCAAATGCTACCTCTAACACCAGCAGTTACCATCTGGCTAACCATGAACTGCTGCCTATCCTCTGTCCAAACATAGCAGTGGAGTGGAGACCTCATCTATGTGAAAGTAATAGGGGATCTAGTTATGTTTAAGACTGTGCTCCCCTACTTTCTGTTCAATTAGCTGACTGAATTTACTGGATTTGTATTTTGTTATTAAATGGTTATATATTTATCTGCAGAGTCAATGTTAATCATAAAGCTTTCTAAACAAGATCTTTTTTTTTTTTTCTACAGCCTGCCCCCAAACAGTTGGAGCCCATAAACATCAGTTCAGTGGATCTCACTAGAGGTGTATTGAGTGTCTGAAGAAGAAGTTATTATGATAAACACAAATAGTAACAGGTTTGTTTCATTATTCACTGTTGGAGAATACAGATCCTAAAACTCACGACTGGGATGAATCAAATCAGTAAAACAGCAAAAGGACACTCTAAAATGATACTCAATAAGAATTAGTGCAGGTAAGGCTCCTGCATACTGTACTATACAATGTTGTATAATATGCATGGAAAATCATCTATTTGGACATCTGTACCTCTTTAAAAGAGAGTAATGGGTATCAACAGTCACCCATTAGAAAAAAGATATAGAGCTTTCAAATGCCTCATGTTGATTAGTTTTCATCTTCAACCTCCCTTTAAACAAATGGGTGTAATAATGAAGTTCTCTTATATAGAAGCACACAGACGATATTGACTGTCGTTGTTATATATGAAATGGAAGTGGACTTTTCAGAATGAGAGGGTCGTTTTTGAGTGAGTGATTAGTTAGTATGTTACTGTAAGAAGTCTACCAAAATATAGTATTGATGTTTAGAAAGAAAAAAAAAACATTATACCATTGGAGAGTGTGCAAGATTGTAGGTACAAAATGGAGAATCAACAATATATGTATTTTCAGTGAAAACAAATTCAGTGTGTAACAGCTTGCCAGTGGTCATTATATTTTACTACATCCAAACTGCAAAACATCTGTCATAGACATATGTTTTGTTGTCTCTGTTATGTTGCTACAGCAACAATAAAGGGCAGGAAACCTAAATCTTCAGATGCAGAACCCTGTTTTTGTAGTTAAAGGAATAGCCATAACTAACTTACTTGGTAGAATTCTAATCAGTATTTTCAATTAGAATTTTGACCTGAATGTGAGACGGTTGGAAAAATTTAGTCAGAACAATTTGTATAGAGATTTTGTCATATTAATGTATATTGTTATTCTATGTTTTGTTGTGAACAACAAACATTTAATTAACAAAAAAACACAATAGAAATAATACAATCAACTTCAGTATAACAGCGATAACAATATTATAACAAGACCTTACATGCCACTTTACTGGGGGATCCAAATAATGGTGCCATTTAGATAATAATCTAAGAGATGTGCATGCACACTTTGATTCTTCTCTCATCCATCTATTCACCCATCCTACTTCCCAATCCACAGCATGCAAATAGCAGGTTATGCAGACATTTTCTTTTTTTCTTTTTATCAATTTGGACATTTTTTTCTGTGAGGATTCAGTTAGATAACTAAAATGTTGCCAAGGCAAATATGAATATTGCTATCCATGCTATCTGAAAGTATGTTTTGTAGGCCTATTAGTTCTAACTGTGCTGCATATTAAACTAGCTTTTGCACCATAATCTAAATGAATATCAATTTGAGGAATATAATTATAGATTTAGCTTGACATATTCCTTGTCTTGACAGCAGTAATATATGAGTAACTGGTGTAATTAGCTCTGATTAATGCATTAAAATGCAAAGTAATTTTGTCGTTGAAGCATCTAAAGCTACAACATTTATATTTACACTCTGTACCATATTTACAGTAAAAGTATGATCACTTTGTTAATACAATTTATTCAACAAAATAAAAGCTATATCATGAACAATGTCCACAAAGAACCTATAGGTGGGGAAATCTCTTGATGTCCTTATTGCTCTTATGAAACATCCCTTTAGTAAAATGAATCATTATAATCCTAAGGGATTGACAATCGGATAACAAATGCAGCAGTCTTTTTCCAACTGTTATATGTGGCCAATTAAGGTTTGAATCCAACTGTAACCTTAGGCACCCTGATGATGTCATGTATGGTACAAACACACATTACAGAAATGTCTTCAAGCACCAAAATGTATTGTTGGGCTCATAACCACAGTACATCTCTGCAGAAGGCATAGATAAAATCAAGCAATATTTCACAAGCCAGTTTAAAAGCTCTGAAACCAATTAGCAGCATTACCATCCTGCCAATAAAGAAATAAACAAAGTTGAAAAGTATTACTCTCATACTGCCTGATGTCAGACAGGCGTGCCTGAGTTTGCTTTTGCTGGACTCTAAGGGGTAAGATGAGGCTATAGTTTGGATAAACAAATACTGTTTACTGTATATAAGTGCAAGTATCAACCAGAGGTTGTAGGTAGTGCTTGTCACTATAATTATTTAAAACAGAGACACTGAATTCCAGTTCTGGAAGGACATTCCACTACAGGTTTATCTGGTAAAATGAAATAACTATGTTAGGACTTGGGTGGTGGTTTCTACAGTAAGGGATAAACAACGATAAGTGTTGAATCGGTAAAAATAATTAGAAACGAGAAACATTTCTTCTTAATTGATACTTGTTGGATAATGAGATTCAATCAATTGTTAAATTGGTAATTGGATGTTTTTTTGCTTTTTTTGTTACACTCCTGGCAGTTAAAATTTTTGTCTCTCACATTGTGGGAATGTTGTCGTGAGTTCCTTGGAGTTTAAGTTTGAAATCCCACTTACACAGTCACAATTGTCTGTTGTAAGTGAAGATGGTAGTGAGAACTGTGTTTTAGATGTCAACATGAAAGTGGCATTAGAAAACTACTAAATTATGATGCAATTGCTGCTGTTTCTTAATCTGTCCAAAAGAAATGCGAAATAAAAATTAGAAGGGAGATGTTTATGTGGAAGTGAATTTGTAATTGTAGTTTTTTTTTTTACATTGTGTTAATATGTAATTCTAAACTGAAATCACAAGCACTTTTCTAACAGTTTGAAATGTGTAATGCTATAATTAATTCATTGTTGAAATGATTGTTGCATAATAAAATGTTTTTCACTTTTTTGTTGAATTGTTCTGACTGTGGTTTCGTTGACAAATCAACAGTTTTCTGTAGATTTGTAGCATAAATGTGGATTCATTAATCAACAATATAGTATATCTGCACCACACTCCCCTTCTCTTCAAAGTCATGCAGCCACTTTTAGTTAGAAGACCTCTAGAATGAAAATTAAAATACAAAAGGATGACGTCACAAAAAAATCTTAAGTTCGGTTAAGCCATTTATTGCATGGTTGGAAAAGAAAACTGGACCTACAGTATATTTCCCTGGGCAAATTTTACTATGGACTGGGCTCCATGTAAACCTTTTAAGTTTTTTTTTTCTTTGTGTAATTATTGAGAGTAATACTTAAATACTTGCAACTGGTAAACGTCTTTGACAAACGTTTCGACTAATAGTCATTGAAGAAGATTACTATTTAGTTTAGTATTTCTACATATGTGAGTGTTTCATAGTCATGGATGAACTATGTAATCATTACATATATCATAGATGTAATGTCTTACATTGGAGAAGAAAGAAAGGATAATTAAGGCAACACCCAATATCATTCAAAGTCTCCTTTTTAAATGAACAAGAATCACTTACATTTGTGTTAAAATGGAGGTGCATCTATATTTGAACATCAACATTCAAATCCCTGCAGTATCTTACCAGATAATATATCTTTTCACACTCAATAGAAATGTGACAAAAGATTACCTTGCACCTGTTTGCTGATGAATTGCAACGTAAGTGCCTCAAGTGTGGTTTTCTGCCTTAATTTCCTACACTCCAACTCTGAATCTCAGCGTCTTTCTATTATTTCCTCCCACTCTTTGTTAAAATATATTTATAGACCTTAGACCCCTCTTTGTTTCAATTTGAAAGCTGTCTACATATTATTGTATCTCTTCTTACAAGCTTATTTTCAAAAGTATTTTTTCTTTTAGCCTCCAATGATAGTTTTCTGTTTCTCTTATACAGATGATTCTTTTTCTAATCCTAAATTTGAGTCTGTTCATTTAAACTTATATATAGGCACAGTACATACAATATACAAACACTCATGGAGAGAAGTATATATATATATATATATATATATATATATATATATATATATATATATATATATATAATTTGTACACTTCTCTCGAGGAGTGTTTGTATATTGTATGTACTGTGCCTATAGAAAGTCTACACCCCCTTTCAAAATTTTCACCTTTCATTATTATTTATTTCTTAACAGACGCCCTTATCCAGGGCAACTTACAATTGTTACAAGATATCACATTATTTTTACATACAATTACCCATTTATACAGATGTTTTTTTTTTACTGGAGCAATCTAGGTAAAGTACCTTGCTCAAGGGTACAGCAGCAGTGTCCCCCACCTGGGATTGAACCCACAACCCTCCGGTCGAGAGTCCAGAGCCCTAACTACTACTCCACACGGAAGCCCTTAGTTGCCTTATAGCCTGGAATTAAAATGCATTAAAATAGTTTTTTTTTTCATTTATCCACATCCTACCCCACAACTTCCAAGTGAAAAAAATATTCTAGAAATTTGTAGAAAATTAATTAAAGTTAAAAACTGAAATAGCTTGGTTGGATAAGTGTCCACCCCCCTTATAATAGCAATCCTAAATTAGCTCAGGTGTAACCAATCGCCTTCAAAATCACGCACCAAGTTAAGTGGCCTCCACCTTTGTTAAATTGTAGTGATTCACGTGATTTCAGGATAAATTCAGCAGTTCCTGTAGGTTCCCTCTGCTGGGCAGTGCATTTCAAAGCAAAGACTCAACCATGAGCACCAAGGCACTTTCAAAAGAACTCTGGGACAAAGTTGTTGAAAGGCACAGATCAGGGGATGGGTATAAAAAATATCAAAGGCCTTGAATATCCCTTGGAGCACGTCAAGACGATTATTAAGAAGTGGAAGGTGTGTGGCACCACCAAGACCCTGCCTAGATCAGGCCGTCTCTCCAAACTGGATGACCGAGCAAGAAGGAGACTGATCAGTGAGTCTAAGAAGAGGCCAATGGCAACTTTGCAAGAGCTACAGGCTTTTATGGCCAAGACTGGTCAAAGTGTGCATGTGACAACAATATCCCAAGCACTCCACTGGCCTGTATGGTAGGGTTGGCAAGAAGGAAGCCATTACTCAAGAAAGCCCACCTTGAATTCCGTTTGAAGTATGCAAAAAAACACTCTACAGAGATTCTGTAGCCATGTGGCAAAAAGTTTTGTGGTCTGACGAAACTAAAATGGAACTTTTTGGCCTAAATGCAAAGCGTTATGTTTGGCGCAAACCCAACACAGAGCATCACCCAAAGAACACCATCCCTACTATGAAGCATGGTGGTGGCAGCATCATGTTATGGGGATGTTTCTCATCAGCAGGGACTGGGGCACTTGTCAGGATAGAAGGGAAAATGAATGGAGCAAAGTACAGAGAAGTCCATGAGGAAAACCTGCTGCCCTCTGCAAGAAAGCTGAAACTGGGACGGAAGTTCACCTTTCAGCATGACAATGACCCAAAGCACACAGCCAAAGCTACACTGGAGTGGCTAAGGAACAAAAAGGTAAATGTCCCGACCTAAATCCAATCGAAAATGTGTGGCATGACTTGAAGATTGCTGTCCATCAACGCTCCCCAAGGAACTTGACAGAGCTTGAACAGTTTTGTAAAGAAGAATGGTCAAATATTGCCAAATCTAGGTGTGTAAAGTTGGTAGAGACCTATTCCAACAGACTCACAGCTGTAATTGCTGCCAAAGGTGCTTCCACCAAGTATTAACTCAGGGGGGTGGAGACTTATCCAATTATGATCTTTCAGTTTTGTATTTTTAATATATCATTTTTTTTCTCAATAAAAACTTTTTGGTGTGTAGATAAGTGGAAAAAATCCTCATTTAAATGCATGAAACTCTGAGGCACTGACACAACAAAATGTGAAAAAAGTTCAAGGGGGTTTAGACTTTCTATAGGCACTGTAAGTGCATGGATGAGTAGCAAAAAAGTTCAAAATACGAAAATAATGTAGAGGTCTCGACTTAAACACAAAATCTCACAAAACTTATTGTAAAAAGTATGAGCTCTAGGACCTGGGCCATCTGGGCCTTGAGGTCCATAATATCCCTTGCCTGCTTGGAACGCTTCATCCTTCTCACTTGCGGAGATGGGGAGCGACTGCGGGCAGTCTGCGCATCGGGGATGCCTAGTAGGGGGTCCTGGGACAGGTCATGGAGGAGGGGCTCTGGGGCTCCAAGAGCTGCCGACGGTCTGGCCATAGAGGATACGGAATCTCGCCCTCGTGGCCCTCTCCAAACAAGCTTCTTTCATCCGGGGCTGGAAAGCCTCACAGATGCTACAGGCCACGTCCCTCTCGAGGGCCTAGGTGGCATGTTGAACACCCAAGCACCGTGCACAGAGGGTATGCTTGTCCTCTTGCAGGATATTGGCGTTGCAGGCCGTGCAGGGGTGGAACCCCGACTTGCTTGACATGGGCCTGGTGTTGTGCATGGGCCGTGCACTAAACACAACTTGCACTGCGCTCAAGGACTGGCTAAGTGTGAACGCCGTGCACTCACCCACGACGAAAATGTGCCTACATCAGAAATTTTGTATTTTTATTTGTGGTTATTTCAGTGTTGGGCCACCAGATGTGAGCATGAAATTACACAAAAGGATACCTAATTAAAAATGAAAAGATGCCCAATGCACAGAAAAAACAACATACTGAAATTTACCCAAGTGGTACCATCATTTCCAACAAAAGCAAATAAACTGAACCGACTAAAACCAAACCAGCCACTTCCCAACCACAGACCTTCTCCTGAACTATTAAAATGCAACATACATTAAAATTGAATTGTTGCATTATTACATTAATGTGTTTACAACAAAATGATATGACTGCTAAAATCATTTTGTTAAGTAGATGTGAATGAATCAATTTTTACAATCACAGAATTGTGTGACGCACTGTCGTTACAGATGAGATGAAGTTTAAAATATCTTGAGCCACAAATGCAGAGAAGCCTTGCTCGTTTGTATAGTGGTTAAGATGCTCCTGTGCAGTGAGTGTAGTCGCCAGGTCATATCCAGCCTCCACCCTGTTACACTAAGTGCATGCAGTAAATATTGACATATTGTGATAATTGCATTGTGAAGTGCACCCACATAGTTTTATAAATAACTAAATACATGAGTATGCATCTTGGTTATTATATGTACCATAGTATACCCCATGACTACATTTATCTCTATATATATTATATATATATATATATATATATAAAAATTTTTAAAAGACAACACAATTGAAATGCATTGGTTAAAAATCATGTCAAAAATGCATTGGTTAAATGCATTTTTAAAAATGCATTGGTTAAAAATCAAAAATCTGCAAAACCAAACATCCAACAGACTAAAACATGCCTCACAACATTTAAAATTGACATGGGTGAGTTCAAAATATATTGGGTAGTGGATTACAGGCAGTGTTGCATTTATAAATATCAGCAAACCGTAAGAGATCATTGACTGAAATGTTTCATACCTTCTTTGTCATCGTGGTGAATGATTGCATCCTGGATCATTTCTGACCAGCCAAAGTGGATCTTATATTTCTTCTTCTGTTTCAATTTGGACTTGTGTCCCGCTTGTTTCTGTAGTGTCTTCTCTCGCTCGTAGTAGGCCTTGATCTGGTCGCAGCGCATGCGTTTCACCAGCCGTTGGCGCTGACCGAGCGGAAGGGACTCCAGCAAACATTGGTCGATTTCCATGTCATGAGATCGAAAAACATTACATAGCTGAAAACAACCTGCAGGAGGAGAAGAGAGCCTCCGTCAAAAACAATGAGATGCATGGATAGAATTATTTATCCTATTGATATATACTGAGGAGATTCGCTGACCCCTTCCCAACCCACCCTCCAGAATAGGGCTCTCTAGCCCATATTAAGAATATAAGAACATAAGAACATTTACAAACGAGAAGAGGCCATTCAGCCCATCATGCTTGTTTGGTTGTTGGTAGCTTATTGATCCCAGAATCTCACCAAGCAGCTTCTTGAAGGATCCCAGGGTGTCACAATATTACTGGGGAGTTGGTTCCAGACTCTGACAATTCTCTGTGTAAATAACTGCCTCCTATTTTCTGTTCTGAATGCCCCTTTATCTAATCTCCATTGTGACCCCTGGTCCTGGTTTCTTTTTTCAGGTCGAAAAAGTCCCCTGGGTTGACATTGTCAATACCTTTTAGAATTTTGAATGCTTGAATCAGATCACCGGGTATTATAAAAGCAACATTCTGCTTTCTGAATGTACCCCAATGATATTTCTGAATTACATATCAAATAAGAGATGCCTTTACCAAGTGCAGGCACGAAACAACCTGAAATCCTTTTTCTCCACTACATGTGCTTTTTTTTTATCACCAACCACAAATAGTAGAAACACCTCCCCAGATTTCAATCCACTTGAGCTGGAGTGATCCTTTATCCTTGTAAAGCAGTAAAGGATATGTACTGTTAGATTGCTTTCATTCAGGATGCAGGCCAACCGAGAGGGTGGGGAGGACAGGGAAATTTCCCCGGGGCCCAACGCCTCGAAGGGGGCCCTGATGAAGGGGAACTTTATTTATTTATTTTTTTAAAATATATATATAAAATATTTTAAAACAACCAGCCCTGCACAAGACCCTTTGCGTTCCCACCACCACATTAAAAAGAAAAACTCCAGTACTGCACACCGAGCCGATGTGCTTCTGTTGTGTAATGATTTCCAGGCGCTGTCAAACACTTCCTTTCACACAATGATTTGAACTTTCGCATTTCATATTTTACTACACCAAAAAGCTGAAAAAAGGCATAGCAAGTTTATGTATTTTTTTAAAAGACTTTTAAAAACTTTAAAATAACCCTAAAGTTGCACAATATCACAGTATGAATTATTCTATTAAGATCTATCATTTGCTCAAAACAACGTGGTGCAGCAGTTTGTTAGAAAAATGGTATTGTGTAAAATAAATAAAGTACTTTCTTCACCTGGTGGTAAACACAATTAGAGAATGATCGGTTATATTGCTTATAACGGTTATATTTACCAATACAGGCTATTAGTTAAGAGCAGAGATGAGTGGTTTATTTTTGGCACGGGATAGATAAAATAGTGTATAGTGTAACCCGGCCGGCACTCACGGTCGTTCGTTTGCCCCTTTTAAAGCAGACCCAGGACACAGGAAATGGAGTTTAAGCGCAGTTGCGCTATTTTTAATAAACAAACAAAACACAAACAAAAATAAACACCTAGCTCCGAGCACTGACTATACAGACAGGTATACTAGGTATACCTGACTAGCTCACAGGACGGCTAAGCCGTTTACCTGCCAAACAAACACATCAAACCACACAGGTTTTTACACTACCTTTTCTTTGTACGCTTAGCACACTGTCAAGCGGGCTTCTAAACACACCAGCAGCCCTGAATAGACTGGCTGCTGCCTTTAAATACCCTGCACCTGGCTCTAATTTACAATGATAGCCAGGTGCAGGGGATAATTAATAATAAAACAATTAACAAAACAATTACCCCAACCAATGTCCATTTGCACTTTTTTTTATGCAGGGAGGATATTAGCCCCCTCCCTGCTGTGTTACAACAGCAACACCATTAAAATGTAGTTTATGCAAAAAGCGTATGTTATTTGATGTTAAAGCTTCCAATTAATGACTATTACAAGTGGAGTTTGTACAAAAAATATATTTATTCACTTACCTAAAAAAAAGTTTGAATACTGTAAATAACTTAAACATAACTACTTTGAAAAAGAGTAAACTATCCTGCTGCAGATTTTAATTGAGATATTGAAACTTCTACGCGTCGTTGACAGTTTCCTTCAAACCCATTATCAAAATACTGTATCGGTTGAAATGATCTTCCTCAGACACTGCTAAGATTGCAAGTATCATTGCTTGGTTTAGAAGCTTGGTTTAGACTATAGTAGACTACAAAGTCGGAGTTGCGGGGTCGGCAACGGGACATACCGATCCTTCCCCGGAGCCCATGACGGCTCTCGGCGGCCCTGCAGGATGATTGGCTCAATCTAATCAAATCTAATCAAAGATGTATCATGGACACTTTTTCTTGCAATTAAGTTTTAACTGTGCATGTTTGAAGAAGTAATTAATAAAAGAAAATGGAACATAACCCCATTTGAAGTAATACATGAACACATCTGATTTATTAGAGAATGGCTTCAGAGGCTCCCACTTTATTTCCCCTCTGATCTAACCTTTAACTGATTGCACAGCAAAACAAAATGCCAGGCTGTTTAGTGTTCACGCTGTGCAATGCTCAATAGTTCAGGGCTGCAGGTTGATCTAAGTGCTAATTCTGCATTTTTTCAAAGTGGAACATCTGCCGCAGTTTAATGTTATCACTGACTGCAAGGCAAAAATCAACTTTGTAAAAAGGATGGGTTTATCTGTCTGCCCATTGTCTCTGCTAGAACACGGGAGGCCATTGATAAAGCGGGGATTGCCAAAGATCTGCACAGTCGGTAGAAGCAAAGGACTGATCCAGCACAAAAATCCAAGTCTCTACCAGTTCATTTCCCTATGTGAGCACTCAAAGGTTGAATGAAAGATTAACTTCAGTGGATCAGGCCACTTTTTTACTCACAATAAAAAAAAAAAACTAGATCACAATGAGCAATGGATTCTGGACTCTGTACTGTAAATTTATTAAACATATCATTTTGACATACAGCATATTCTATTTAAATAATCCGTATATAATATGTATGTGATTGCAGTGCACACAGTACTTAACCGTGAAACTTTTAGACAGATGAAAAAACATTGGGATGGTAAACTTGTAAATCTGAGATTTAGAATGATTAAAATAACAACAAAACCTCTGTTTATAGTACCAGTTTCTTGTACAATACAGCATATATTCAATAAAGTGCTGTTATCGGACATTACCTTGGTAGTTGACCTTGTCTGTACAGTATCGCTCCTTCCAGATTTAGGCAACTACCAGATGGTAATGAACTCAAATCCGGGTTCTATTTGTAATTGAATTCTATATTGAAAAGATAGTGTGTTGCAAAGCCAGCACTCAAAATGTCTTTTTGTTTGAAAGAAGGTTCTTCAGAAGAGCAGATTGCAGCTTTGCTGCAGGTGTCACTTAACATGTATGAAAAGACTGTGGAGGATAAATTAAACTGATGGAGGGATTGAGAAAAAAAGAAATAAACTAAGTTCTCAAAACATGCAGTATATCAAATTGGACAAGAACCCATGGCTAAATGCCAAGAGTACAAATTGATTTTGGTTTGCTCCGAATGCAATGGTAGAAGCAAGGAGTCATATGAATGGTAAAAATAAACAATAAGGCAAGAGCAATGCCCTATATTGACAAATACATATTAAAGCACTGTTACTGTTGAGAGCTAACTCTAAGCATACCGCTTATATCAATGGGGAGTGTGGTCGGGTCCCATGTCCCATATGACAATGGCTTGTGGGTGTCAGTGGCAAATGGCACACAGTTGCTTTATCTCATGGTGAATATTGCCCTTACCACACTTTGTATGGGCATTACTATGCATTAAGCCAAAAAACATAAATGTAAGACTGTGACAGAAAGCGAATGAGTCTGCATCAACAATCTCCCTCTCGACATGTGAGGGCGCTTTACAACAGGAACTGTGCACCTCATACTGAATGGTTGGGCAGTTCATTCCAGGGGCAGTCGGAAGCCGGCCATTCAGGAAAGGGGCAGAGTCACAGTACCAGGAGTCACGGTACCATCGGTTCCTTTGTTGTGGTTAATGGGAGGAAACAAGGACTGTGGAAATGTGAGTGGAGTATTTTGTGTATTCATGAACTGTCTGTATTTGTCTTTGTCAGATGGCTAATACAAAGCTGAGAGCTGCAGCAAGAAGCCAGCACTAAGCCTGGACCGCACTTGCTAAATACACCACCACTGCTGAGAGAACCGCACCTGCACAAAGAGCATGCACAGTCAGGAGACGTGTTTTGTGTCAGTGTTGAGTGTATGTTTGTGTTATTATTTCGGGACTGCAACCCCTTTTGTTATATGCTGGCAATACCCAGGTACAGCCAGCCTTATTATTTGACGGTCTAACTTTGTGTCTGTCGTTGTTGCAGCACCTACATCACCTGTACACCTGAGCACTGTAAACCACACGATCACAAGTGGTGTCAGAGTGGGATGATGGACATGACTGCGTTGACTACAGGCACTGGAGCAGAGACGGGAGATGGATGAGAGGTAAAGGGAGGAGAGGTACAAGGCGCTGACAGAGAGGGTCGGGCTCGGGAACGCATCCCAAGCACCAGCGGTACCCGTGATGGCGCCCCCCAAGGCACGGGAGCAGAAGATGACCCAGAGGCCTACTTGGTTGCCTTCAAGTGGTTGGCCACCACTGCACGATGGCCAAAGGAGTACTGGGCCAGTCAACTGGGCCCTGCCCCTTTGGTCCCACTGCCAATTATTTCCATTCCCTTTGAGCGCATTGCAATGGACATAGTGGGCCCTTTGCTATTCCGGGTATACGCATATATTAGTACTGGTGGATTATGCAACGCAATACCCGGAGGCAGTTCCATTGAGGTCCACTAGTGCCGCTGCACTAGCCAAAGAACTTGTGCAGATTATGTCAAGAGTAGGGATCCCCAAGGAGTTACTGACTGATCATGGGACTAACCTTTTGTCTCAAACGCTACAGCAGGTGATACAATATTAAAAATATGTCCCATCTGGACATCTGTTTATCATCCACAGACGGACGGTTTGGTGGAAAGTTTTGACCAAACATTAAAGCAGATGCTGAGACGATTTGTGAACCAAGAGCAGAAACATTGGGCAGGGCTCCTTCCTTACCTCCTTTTTACAGTGAGAGAGGTGCCGCAGAGTTCAACAGGGTTCTCCCCCTTTAAGCTTTTGTACGGCCGACAACCTTGCAGCATCCTCGATCTGTTGAGAGAGGGGTGGGAAGAGCATAAAGGCTCATCCAAAAATGTAGTGCAGCATGTGCTCCTACTCCGTGATCGCCTGGATTTGGTCGGTCGTTTGGCCCAGGACAATCAAAAATTGGCTCAGCAGCGGCAACAGCAGCATTACAACCAAAATGCACAGATTCAGATTCAGATTCAGATTCAGACCACATTGGAATCTAAACAACATGCTAAATGGTAGGGGCCATATGAGGTGATTCAGGCTATAGGGAAAGTCAATCATGAAATTCGGCAGCCCGATAGCCGCAATGAACAGGAAATGTACCATGTCAATTTACTGAAGTCCTGGCAGGCAAGGGAGGCCTTATTTATAGCCCAAGGAGTGGTAGGTTTTGGACCTTGTATAAAGGCCCCTAGCATGCAGAACATTCCGATGGGGGAACACTTACTCCCAGGTGAGAAGATCTGTGCAGGTTAATTGAGGAGTTCAAGGATGTTTTTTCTGACGTGCCCGGCAGAACTAATCTCGTTAAATATGACATTGTCTCTCCCCCAGGTATCATGGTTCGAGAGAGACCTTACCGGATCCTGGAAAGACGACGAGGTGGAGTTTGCAAAGAGGTACATGTGATGCTCGAGCTTGGAAGGTGATTGAGCCTTCCAGGAGCGAGTGGTGCAGTCCGATTGTGATAGTCGCCAAAAACGATGGCACCAACTGCTTCTGTGTTGATTTCCACAAGGTGAACGCTATTGCCAAGTTTGATGCATATCCCATGTCTCGGGTCGATGAGCTTCTCGACAGACTGGGAACGACAAGGTTCATCTCGACTTTGGATCTGACAAATGGATACTGGCAGATCCCCTTAACCCACAGATCACGTGAGAAAACTGCATTTTTTACCCCTGATGATCTGTTTCATTTCACATCATGCCGTTTGGGCTACATGGTGTGCCCGCTGCCTTTCAGATGGACCAGGTTTTAGGCCACATCATGAATATGCAGCAGCTTATATTGATGATGTGGTTATCTACAGCTCCACCTGGCAAGAGCATTTGCCTAGGGTTACAGCCGTCCTTCAGTCTCTAAGGGTAGCCCGGCTGACAGCCAACTTGGGTAAATGTGCCAAAGAAGAAACCCAATATTTAGGATTTATTATGGGACATGGGCAGGTGAAACCCATCACCACCAAAGTCCAGGGTTTGATGGATGCGGCAATCCCGAAAACCAAGTCCCAGGTGAGGTCTTTCTTGGGGTTGGCCGGTTATTACCAATGATTCATCCCCGAGTACGCCACAATGGTAAACCCCCTAGTGAAACTCACTAAAAAGAATGCACCAAATTTAATTAAATGGACAGGAGAATGTCAGCGGGCCTTTGATACCATTAAGCAACAACCAAGCCAAGCCCCTGGCCTAATCACACCAGATTTTGATAAGGAATTCCTCCTCCACACCGACACTTCGGATGTTGGCCTGGGGGCAGTCTTGTCCCAGCAGGTCGACGGAGTAGAACACCCGATCCTGTATATAAGCAAGAAAATTTTCCCCCGGGAGTGCAACTACTCCGTCATAGAAAAGGAATGTCTGGCCATTAAATGGGCCAGTCAGTCCTTACGCTACTACCTCTTGGGTCATTCATTCAATCTTGTCACTGACCACGCCCCACTCAGATGGTTAAGCATGATGAAGGATAGCAACACCCGGATAACTTGGTGGTATCTGGCGCTGCAACCGCATCAAAATGCGGAACCATAGCTTTTGTGTCTGTCGTTGTTGGAGCACCTACATCACCTGTACACATGAGCACTGCAAACCACATGATCACAAAGTTTGGAAGTTTGTCCCTTGTTAAAATACGTAAGCTTTTACAGGACTTTTTTGCTGATTCAGAATGGAATTTCCTCTGTTCTATGTATTGCATTTAAATTGCTTTGTTTAGCTCTTAAACAAGCTGTAGACATAATGCATATTTGAAATCTGTATGCATTCTCTCTCACTGCAATATAATTTTGTCACCTGTCAATAATGTTAGAGCTGATTTTACTGAACAATAGAAAGGTATAATAATTTTGTAGACCATTTTGAGTCTAGCAAAGTGTACACTTGTTGATTTAAGATAATACAAAAAAGAGTTGGCTGGTAATCTCTCTTAATATATTAATCAGCTGTCTAAATGTAGGGTGAATAAATGCTTTTTTAAAAGATACATTAATAAAACCTATACAATTTAGAATAAAGGAAGGTTAGAAAAGTGCTGAATAACCACATTTATATTGTTATACCTGATAGGGATCTAGCCTACACAGCATGTCTAGGGGATTTGGTGTCTGTGTAAAGCATGCTTCTCTCTGCATACTCTAGACATTCAAGGTTACAAAAAGGAAAATATATTTGTAACTGCAGTAATGCTGTCGAATACAGATGGTGACTTTGAAATACAATTCTATACCAAACCAAAAATTAACATCAGAATGTAAAAACAAAGCTTACATTATAAATATATACAGCTTGACCTTAAATGTCCTATATGCATGTCTTGCTTTTTTGAAGCTCAGATCCAGATTTTCATTCTGCTGCTGTAGCTTCTAACCCCCTGTTGGTAAAACTCTAAGCCTCAGGGTCTTTCCCCTGAATACTCACCTTTCTTCTCATTTAAACCAGACTGTCAATCTGCCATCTTCCATACGTATATCATTTTATTTATGTTTTTATTGAACCCATCCTATGGGTATCCCCAATAAAACCAGAGCAGTATTTCATCTCCTTCAGCCTTTATATCCACCAGGTGGTCTTTTCAATTAAAACACCAAGTTCAAAACATACAAGTTCATACACATTGGACTGTCCCCCTGTCTTTTAAAATGCAGTGATTCTATTAGCTCTAGACCAATCCTTACACTGCCAGGATAAAGAAATAAAACCAACAGTGTCACAGAAATAACAAAGGGACCTCACGGAACAACAGTATCTATCTTTGCTTTGGCTGAACCAACTCTTTCTCCTTCTCCTCAGTTACTTATTCTGCAGAGATATTACAGTTCTATAAACTTTTTCCTTTCCTTTATGGCAGAACTGCTATTGATGTCAAGTTTCTACTTATCCAAGTCAGCTGAAATATTACGAGATTCCATAGTTTGACTGGAGCATCCAGGAAAAATAACAATTTTAATACTCTGTTGGCTGCAAGATCAGTATCCTGCCAATTGTTTTCCCCAAACTGTATCCTTATACACCATGACAACATGAATCAATGAACATGGAACTTTTTCATCTCCTTTGAACTTGATTTTTAAGATTTTTTTTTTTTCATGTCCACTCCAATACTGCTCTGTCTCTAATTTCACAGTGTGTTGCACATAGATAGAGAGGCCGAGGGAAAAATTATTTAATTTAGCTTGCTGTGAGTAATTATATCAGTGACCCATATCAAAGATATTAAACATCTCCAAAAACACACCAATAATAAAAAAGAGAAATCTCCACAGTGACAAGGAAGGTGCGAACATCTCCTATTGTATCTTAGAAATTCTAACAGGTATTTCCTTGTGAATTATAAAAAAGCTAGTGCACTATCAATATTGTTGGACTGGGTCCTGTCTTTCTGTCTTTCAAGACAATCCATGCATTATGGTTATTTCACTTTTCAAAGCTTCTGTATATCTTCCTGTACACTTAGGTTAGCAACAAGGCTGGATAAAGTCACTTAATGGCATTCATACATGCCTTCACTGAATTGCTATTCACATTGCCACCTGCCTGTCTCTGGATACTAAAAAATAATGCAATAAAGCTCTCTATATGTCTACGAGTCACTCCTTCATTCATTGGCAACATTGATATTGTCTATTGTGCGGTTTCAGGTCAAAATTATATTATTGTTTTTTAACATTTCATATTTATATCAGGTGGATTATTTGATTTTTTTTAATTAGCTTTAAGGTTCCCTGGAGGTTTCCCCTACAAGTTTTGTTGTATTTTTTTATTCCAATTTCATGTTGGTAAGAATGTACCTTTGCCTGAGGGTGGTTGTCAAGGTTATTTGAGAGCAGGACACATTCTGAGCTCCATCTTAGCAGCCTATAAGGGAAGGCACCTCTGACAGTGACATATTCACAAACCATTTGACAAGTTGTTAATTTTACACCATTTTTTACTTAATAAGAAACCCAAACCTTAATGTTAAAACACTTCAAAGAAATTACACAGTTACCTCAGTGTGTTTCTTGCTGGTTCTGTGGCAGTTTGTTTTTTGTTTTACAAAAACGATGCAAATGTAGCAAGGTGGTAATTGCTATGTGAATAATGACCAGGTACACGCTTATTCGAAGCATATATGCCGTTGTGGGCTCCTGCCCTTAACATTCAATTCATCAGTTTATAGTTGTAAACAGGGGGTGAAATGCGCAACAAAAAAAAGTGCAGGTACTCTTATGCGCAATTGGGTGTAAACGTAAAAAAAAAATTGAGCCAATTTGAGTGCTGATGAATAAATACTTCTAAAATGTATAAATATTGGTACATGATATTTGATTAATTCAAAATAGCCTTAAAAAATAACTGATAAAATATAACCAATTCACCACAAACATAGAAGCTGAATATACTGAAAGTGTTGTACCCTCTGCATGTATCACACTTAATTTGTATTTATCTTTTTACTTATTACTTATCCTACAATGATATATTCTGTGTGCTTTTATCATATAATTATACTACAGTATAACTCATTTTTTCTATTGCGGAATGGTTAATCAACTTGTGAATCATTAACCAACTGGATTTATGAAGAGTTTAATTTAACACGACAAAACTTTACGCAGCTAGCATAAGCATGACTTAAATTTTTATCTTCATGGGAGTAACTTTCAAAAAGATTAAATCAGGAGACTAAATTAAACATTTCATAACAGCAAACTTACTTCAGATGTCATTCATTTAATGAACAGCCGTCTTTTACTTTCCATTTCTTAAAGAATTAGTAGTTGATATCAGGGAGGGTACCTACTGAGAGCACATTGACCAATTATGTAAATTCATAGGCGGATGAGACTGACCGATTGGTTTAATAGTGAGTGGCACCAAAGCTGCCAGATAACTTCTCCTCATGATCTTGCAGCCAAGAACTAAGGTAAATATATCATCCTTTGCCATTGGTTAATTTCGAGAATATTTGAATGATCATTTAGTTTCTGTAACAAGGATGTTTTCTAACGGCACGCTAGTGGACTGTGTAAGGGGATGGAATGCATGGAAGTCAGATGAAAAGCAGATCAAATAAGTCCCGGTACCTAGTACCGGCATTAAAATAAGTCCCGGTGCTGAGTACCAGTGAGTACCAGCAGAATTTCAACCCTAGTTGTAAACATATAGCCTACTGTATGCACAGTATGCAAAGCGCACAGCTGTACATAGGTTACAATTATTTTGTCTAGTCATTTAACCAAACAACCAAAATATGTCAGAATGTGGTCAAATGACTACAAATTGTATATCAGAATTTGCTTAAAAGTTGTAGCCATTTGATCAAGTGCCTGGTTTAAAATTCTACTAAAATATATAAAGATTACGGTAATAGATTTCATCTGTGTACTCAAACCATAGAAATTGACAAATCGAAATTGGATTGATGTTAATAGTAGCTCTGCATATGAAATAAAATTGAAAAACAAAATGCTTATTTCATGTACCAGCTATCTTGCTATTAACTAAAATGTTATTGACAGGCAAGTACTGGCAATATCAGGCAATGTCCTACAAGCTTTTATAAACACATCATTTATTGATTATTCAATGAAATAGCATTAATGGGACATATTTTATTTCAAACAGAATAGAATCTGTTTCAAGACCTTAGCTGTTGGAGTGACTTCTAAAAAGCAGATGATGGAGACTACACAGTATGGCCCGAATAAACAACATGCTTTTATCTGAACCTGACATACATCAATAAGATCCCACGTTAAGAATTCATGAAGACCTTGTGTAATTAACACGCAAAATGGACAACCGTCATTTTATGTATTAGCTACTGAATTACAAATTGAGTTACAACCTGGTAAGTGTCATTCTCTGCTTTTTGCGTTCTCTGCATGGGCCATTGAATTACTGTCACCTATTGATCACCATTAGAACATTTTATAGAACTACAGTTAATAAAAGTGACAGACAAGTAAGTCTGTAAATTAGTTAGCAAAAAAAGCCTCCAGCTTGCCAATATATATCCGCACAGAATTCTCCATCTCTGCTGAGTAAAAAATTCCAAGCATGTTTCAAAGTCCATCCTACCTCTATATGCTGTTCTTCAAGAGCCATTCTATGTGACTAGATTGATAAACAGCAGCAATCATTTTTTAGGCCTAAAACAAAACAGATACTTCATCTATTGCTTTTTTCTTGTTAAGTGAAATATGAAATATCTGATATAGATATATATATATATATATATATATATATATATATATATATATATATATATATATATATATATATATAAAATATCAAGAAACTGAAGATGAACATATAGACAATTGTCAGATATAAAAATAAATACAGAGCTACATTTGTGTCATCATTCTACAACAAGAGAAAAAAATAAAACTTCCTTTCAAGTATAGTAATATTCCTGCAAGACATTTTTAGCAGTAGTCTTTCCTATGACCTCAGTAGTGTACATATCTGACTGAACAGACATCAAATTACAGAATACAGTCTCTGCAGTATATGCCAAAGTCTGAACGGGTTGTTTCCCAAGCTGTTCTCCATTGGCAGTGATGATGTATAATGCCTCAGTCTTTCTTTCTTCCCTTGCACATACACACACACACACATTCAGTCCTTTAAATGATACACTGTACATAATAGGAATTGATAAACAATTACAATGGTAAAAAATTAAACTTTAGCTTACTGAAAATAATTTACTGCCTTCAATACTGTGACTAAGACTTCCCAGTGCTGTCTTAACAATAAAATACACTCCACGGAAACTGCTCCTCTCTGGAAAAAAGAGGCTGTCGTTTTCTAAAAGTAGCCAAACTCAAATAAGACATAAGACCTTTCAAATCCTTCAAATGCCACATTGCACAGACAGGGACTCCAAAACCAGGTTTTCCATGGCAACTTTCCAAAAAAGCAATACAGTCCAGTACTCTGAAAAATTTGCAAATGTTCAACATCGGGTTGACTATATCTAAAGACTTCTTACATGTTATGTACATAGTACTTTATATTTGAAGGATCATAACTAAGTCAATGCAAATTGTATGTTCAGCATTTGTACAAGAAGCACAAGAACCAATTGAATGCAACTTCACATTTCAATTCTAATATCACTATTAGACATACCTAACAAATTCATTGCTCATGCCAGTATAAAAATACACATTCCTTTATTATAGACATACTACAACATTTCACCAGAACACGACAGGTTTAAAGCCAGCACAGCACCAAATCACAACAAAGTCACACACTCACAAACCATACAAAACGGTTGATGGACTGAAAATGAAAAACACAGCATTGATATTGTTGAAAGAGAAAAGAAAAGGTTATATATAAAAAAATCCCAAGTTATTACTTACAGCATTTGATAAAATGATAATGGGACATTGTTTCTGCTCAAATAGTTGTTCGGGTACAGGTTCCAGCATTCTCTTTTGCCACTGTTGTACCCAAGAAATACATAATTCAGAGCCCTGCTTCAGATATTTAGTTTACCTTGACATACATTATTTAAAGAAGATTGAATTCCAGCATCTTATAGAGTGTCTCTCTCAGCCTGCTTCGGCAGCACTGGCTGTCTGGGTTGAGATAACCCTCTGTGTGTCTTGAACCATGACTACTGCACATGCTGTTGTATCCCCATTGATTGGCACTGCTCCTAATCCCACATCCCTGGGAATTGGAGGATTTAATTGGGGCGCCGCCACACTCCTCCAGCACTGAGGTGTGCTGCTGCACTGCGGCTATTACAGCACTGGCAGTTATACAGTTTTCCAATAGCTTTTAAATGGCAACAAATTAGGGTTGATAAGCAGGCTATGTTTAACAGCAGAGCATGGACTCCTTTCATTTTATCATACCCTATCTCTGTGAGAAATGTAAGTACATTCTTGGCATTTGGTAAAATCCTTTTATTATTATTATTATTATTATTATTATTATTATTATTATTATTATTATTATTATTATTATTATTATTTTTGACTGACACCTGAGACATAGAAATGTGATATTTCATTGCTTGAAATCCAAGTTCAAGTCTTGATTCTCAAACTATTTTCTAATGAACTGTGTTTGCATATAAGGTTTTCACAGATGTAATATGTAAAATAGTCAAATTATCAAACACCTGTTTTGCATGGACACATTTAAAATCATAAACCCTGGTTGTGTCATATTTCAGTTTGAAACGTATCTTACAAATGGTTTGAGAATCATTGCCATTGACTAGCAATGTTTACCTGTTGTTCTTTCAATATTTAGCAGTGGTCTTTTTCACTATAACAGAGTGAGTCATTCTTATATCCTAAGGAATCCTTTATGTAACCAGATGAAACTACAGTATTATGCAGATTTGCATTTACAGCAGCGTGGCAAAGAAGGCTAGTAAGCTGCAGCAAAATATCATGGCAAGTTTTTTGTATTTATCACATTTTTTCTGTAATTTCTTAAAACAAAATGCAGACATACACTACCGTTCAAAAGTTTGGGGTCACTTAGAAATTTCCTTGTTTTCGAAAGAAAAGCAAATTTTTTGTCCATTAAAATAACATCAAATTGATCAGAAATACAGTGTAGACATTGTTAATGTTGTAATTGACTATTGTAGCTGGAAACAGCTGATTTGTAATGGAATATCTACATAGGCGTACAGAGGCCCATTATCAGCAACCATCAGTCCTGTGTTCCAATGGCACGTTGTGTTTGCTAATCCAAGTTTATCATTTTAAAAGGCTAATTGATCATTAGAAAACCCTTTTGCAATTATGTTAGCACAGCTGAAAACTGTTGTGCTGATTAAAGAAGCAATAAAACTGGCCTTCTTTAGACTAGTTGAGTATCTGGAGCATCAGCAATTGTGGGTTCGATTACAGGCTCAAAATGGCCAGAAACAAAGAACTTTCTTCTGAAACTCGTCAGTCTATTCTTGTTCTGAGAAATGAAGGCTATTCCATGCAGAAATTGCCAAGAAACTGAAGATCTCATTACAACGCTGTGTATTACTCCCTTCACAGAACAGCGCAAACTGGCTCTAACCAGAATAGAAAGAGGAGTGGGAGGCCCCGGTGCACAACTGAGCAAGAGGACAAATACATTAGAGTGTCTAGTTTGAGAAACAGACACCTCACAGGTCCTCAACTGGCAGCTTCATTAAATAGTACCTGCAAAACACCAGTCTCAACGTCAACAGTGAAGAGGCGACTCCGGGATGCTGGCCTTCTAGGCAGAGTTGCAAAGAAAAAGCCACATCTCAGACTGGCCAATAAAAAGAAAAGATTAAGATGGGCAAAAGAACACAGACACTGGACAGAGGAAGATTGGAAAAAAGTGTTATGGACAGACGAATCTAAGTTTGAGGTGTTCAGATCACAAAGAAGAACATTAAGTGAGGCGCAGACCAAATGAAAAGATGCTGGAGGAGTGCTTGATGCTATCTGTCAAGCATGGTGGAGGCAATGTGATGGTCTGGGGTGCTTTGGTGGTGGTAAAGTGGGAGATTTGTACAGGGTAAAGGGATCTTGAAGAAGGAAGGCTATCACTCCGTTTTGCAACGCCATGCCATACCCTGTGGACATCGCTTGATTGGAGCCAATTTCCTCCTACAACAGGACAATGACCCAAAGCACAGCTCCAAACTATGCAAGAACTATTTAGGGAAGAAGCAGTCAGCTGGTATTCTGTCTATAATGGAGTGGCCAGCACAGTCACCGGATCTCAACCCTATTGAGCTGTTGTGGGAGCAGCTTGACCGTATGGTACGTAAGAAGTGCCCATCAAGCCAATCCAACTTGTGGGAGGTGCTTCAGGAAGCATGGGGTGAAATCTTTTCAGATTACCTCAACAAATTGACAACTAGAATGCCAAAGGTCTGCAAGGCTGTAATTGCTGCAAATGGAGGATTCTTTGACGAAAGCAAAGTTTGAAGGACACAATTATTATTTCAATTAAAAATCATTATTTCTAACCTTGTCAATTTCCTATTCATTTTGCTATATTTCCTATTCAAACTCATTTCATGTATGTTTTCATGGAAAACAAGGAAATTTCTAAGTGACCCCAAACTTTTGAACGGTAGTGTACATTAAACACATAATGTGACTACCACAGAAAAACATATTGGGATGTCTTGAACATAAAACCCTTATTTTACCTGTGTGTTTTCCCCAGTTTTGAATGCCCAACTATGTTTCCTCATCGCAGCAAATAACCACAACCGCTCATAAGCCCTGGTCAGTGGCACTCTACGATCCCTCTTTGTTGTAGGATCTCTATAGCAGATGCTGAAGAGATTCTGGGCCCTGAAGGACAAACTCTGGTCCTGCAGGTATTTGCTTTGAGCTCACCGCCTGCCTGGCCAGTAGAGTCCACTGCAGTACGATTAGGAGAAACAGTCCTTTACGATACAATGCTCCCAGAATTCCAGTGGTGATCATCAACTTTGCACAGCCAGGTTGCAAGCCTGCCTTCCCCTGACTGTATGACACCCTGCACACCATGCGGTTGTGCCTTTACCAGGTGAGTCATTTGGGGTGCAATACGCGATGGACAGAAAATTGGAGGTTTTTGACATAACACTGTTAGCAGGATAAACTGCTATGATTTGAAAAGTTTGGAAAATGTGATTGTGGAAGGGTGATGGGCAATTCACTGACACACACGGGAGACAGAAGTTTTATTTGAAAACACCGCACTGGTGCCCAGTTTTATTATTTTGGCTGTTTTGGCTTTCAGCCCGCAGAGGGCGCTGTTGTCCGTGGCCTGAGTACCGACAACGGTACACAGGACCACAGGAATACCAATACTGGTAAACAGTAAAGAAACACTGCCGCACTCACAGGTGCTCAAAATAATAATGAAAACAAAAGGCGAAATGAAAAAGGAAAATAAAACACAGTAATAAAACTACAAAATAAAGGTGCTGCTTACGCAGTGCCCCCACTGCCGCTAAGCCAGTCAGTATGGGCCTCCGACCTACGCTTAGCTATTTCTATACACTGAGGTGGCCAGAGTTCCCTGTATACCTACACACATTCCCGTAATTATTTCTTTTACTTTGTAAATTATTCTAAGGCAGACTGTCTCCCTCAGCCGGGCTTGCCTGGTCCTTGTTTTACACTGGCATCTTCTGCTAGCGTCACTGTATATTTCCGAACACGGCCACCCGAATGCACAACCAAGCACAGTTCTTATGGGTCGAGCAATCTCCCAAGGCCCGCCTCTCAGCCACTCAGAAAGAGGGAAAGCCCACACACCCTCTTCCCGGATCCTACAAGACTGCTTCCTGCAGTACCACGCATGTGCCAGATAGTCAGTCCAGATCTCCCCTGTTACAGTGATATTATTAAGGAGGAAAAGGATTGTACAGATCCAAGGTTCAATATGAACCTCTTCTGACACCCTGTGCACTGGAATTTGAGAGTTATATTCAGCCATCACAATACCAGGGGCTTCACAATGCAAACTTTAGCCAGAAACCATAGCATTTAAATACAAACTTAAACCAACTTGAAGAGCTCTATTAGTGATTAGAAGTAATTTACAAATTCCTGTTGACATTGGTTGTTATGTGACACTGTTGTCTAAGCCTCCTGCAGTATTCGATAAGATAAAGTGTCCATAGCATCTGTTCTGTGATCCATACACAGTAACGATACCCTCAAGGCAAGCGATGAAGCTGAATAAGGCTTTAGCATCATTATGTTGTACTGTTTCTACCCTTAAAAGCACTAGATAGTATTGATAACAGTGCAGCCCTTTTTAATATCTTCTACTGCAATGTAGTATGAACCAGAATAAAAATTAGAAACAATGCATTTACTGCTCCCCTTGAGTGTTTTACATAAATATACCATAATGTAGAACAACTTCTAAAAAACGACTCTGGCAGTTTTGAACCATCAGACACCACCTGGTGCAACCAAAAGTCAGCAGTTCTTTGGAATGACGAATTTGGCAATCATTTGCCAAGAAACATACTTGCCAGTGTGTTGGTAGAACAGAACTGTATTTGTATGCTTCCTGAGTCTTGCGTTGTACTTTCACATTCCTAAAGTGGTATTTATTCAATCTGCTGCTTTGGCAGAAAAAAAGAGGCATTGGTAATGTCACATGGGAGAACGTTATGGCATGAGCTGATGCATTTGTGATTAATTTAGCTCATTAACAAAGATTGCTATAAAGGCTGTAGTCCAACAAGGCTTCCTTGTATCTGGCAGTTCTCAGAAGGAAAGAAATACTATCTCACACACTAATGAACACGCATACACTCTCAAACATTCACACTCTAATAAACTATCAACTGCAATACCGTACAGGCAGTTGCACTTTTAAGACACAGCTATGTTTTCAAGAGTATACAATATCCCCTGCTACAAAGTTGTCCTAACAGGCTAGGAAATAGAGATGCGTCCCATTCAGATGATTTGCAGAATATTTAAAGTGGAAGAGCAGTAAAACTATTTCACATGCCATAAAATTCCACTCTGCCCGTTTTATGTTGTAAACAAACCCCTGTCACTTGGCAACCAGTAGTCGTACTACAAAAGCAATGTCGATTGCCATATTTAGATTTTCATTCTCTGGACGGATAGAATATGAATTATACACTTCAGATAAACACATGGACTATGCTTTAACAAGAGTACACAAATGATGTTTCAAAAAGTTAAAGCTGCTCAATTATTTCAAAAATGTGTCTTACTTTATTTTCGTAGTCTACTGTTAATTCACTATGTATTGTATGATCATGATGTATTTATTGTACAATGCCAGAACTTCTTCCATAATTGCCCGACAGAGATGACAAAAATATAGACTCTAGGATATGGCTTCCTGTGCATCGATCAGCCTTTTCATGTTTGTGATTTCAAAACATGAACATTAGAACATTATTTACATTGTGGATGGGTGGAGTGAATTATTTATTGACAGGTAGAGTAGACTACCAATGGTGTGTCACTGTAGAACATTTCTGACCATAATTGAAAAAGTCAACCAGTGCCATCAATTTAACATCACTGTTATTACTATGCCATCAGTAATTAAACATACATTCCTGGATCTGTGAGCATGTTTATGTGCTGTGAATGTGCATGTGTTCACATAACATATTGTGATGAAACCAGAAGGTGGTGGTGCAGCTCCCCAGCCAATGCCAGTTGGCTGCCAAATGAGGGGGAATTGTGGGGACTCTTTTGGGTGTTTTAAGGGGCTTAGAGGGGCCGAGCAGGGTTGGGAGGTATGATTAGTGAATTATAATGGACCACCATCAGGTGGGGGGTTGATGCCATGGGGGCACACGTGGGTGTTTCTCTGTGTCGTAACTGGCACTGCTCAGTCAGTTCTTTGTCATAGGAGAATATTAGGTAAATATTAACCTCTATTAAGTATTGGAACAAGTTGTCCCAATAAGTTTCTGCATTAAATTCACATTTTAAATCACAAGGCTGACTTCAGAGTTTCAGAGAAGAAACTGATATATTTGCAAAAAAAAAAAAAAAAGGTGTTATAATATATGGGAAATAAAACCCATATATCATGGTATGAGTTGTTAGCCATGGCTTAAAGTATAAAAAACAACCCATTTTCCACCAGCACATGGAATGTATTATACTGCAGCACAATGTAGCCAACTTAATTGCCAATAGTTTCAATCACATTTTCTGCTTTGAGATCGATCCTCACAAATAAAAAAGCATGTATGTCATGATTCTGGACACTGAACAAACTAGAGACTTTTACTTTAGTAACACGTCCCATAAATCAAGCTGTGAATCTGAGGTAGCCGTAACATTTTAACATCTATACGCACACATGGACTTCTCATAGCAGTCCCACATCTTCACTGAAGCGTTGTTTTCACACCTGCACGTTAATGCCCTGTAGAATTCAGTTAGTTATGCATTACTTGTCTTGTGGTGGTGGGGGTCACACAAAAGGACTTCAAAATGGTTAAAGTAATTGGGGAGTTCTGGCTGGCATGTCACTTGGTATATCCTTTTTTATATTTTATTGTTTTTTAAATTGCATTTTTGTAGAAGGAAAGTAAATTCCTTTGTATTATATTATATGAAAATCATTACTATAATACATTTTTACAGTTTGTATTTGAGTGTACAGAACGTTGTTGTCTTCGTAATGTTGTGTAAGGCCTTATCTCATTGATTAAATCCATTAGGCACTCCCTTATTCCTGTTAATATAAATTAAAACAATCTGCCCCTGGGAGATCTATATTCTTGATAGCCAATGTATTCTTTGATAGATGTGGACAGGTCTGAGGTAAACCTACAGCAATTGCTTCAATCATAACACTGACTGAAGGCATTTGACAACATGTTTGTCTAATTAACTTTGACATTTTACCTCTGAGTTTTAATCAGAAACATCCATCTTTTTCTATCAAAGCAAGCTTGTGAATGTACAGTAAGTGGTACTCACTAGAGACAATGAGAAAGGACATTACTTACGATGCTGATGATGCCATCGATCAAAATAGCTGTGTCTTTTGACTTGCTGACTTTATAATAATGTTGTTTGTAGAGATCTATAGATAATAATGAAAAGTCAACTTGCTTACCAGTATAGTCATATTTGATATCATATAAGTTTGTGATTTAATATGTTCAAGTCAATTCTATAATATTATTAACTATGCCTACTGTATAAATGTCAAAGTCTAAGATTATAATAAAAGTTAATCTAATGGCAGCACATTCACACTTTTATTTGGTATAGATTAGGTTTTACAAGTAAAAACAAATACATATGTTAAGTAAAACATTGGTCTAAATAGGAGTTCCAGCACTGATGACAATATATGATCATCAGGAATGCTTTTGTAGTTCCCATACAGGTTAAACATGTGTTATGTTTTAGAAGGCTGATGCCATATGACCAGTCAGTCAGTCAAATCTATTTGTATTCACTGTAAGTTGCAACCAGCAATACAAACAAAATGTAATAAAATGTGATTGTGCTTTTTTACTGCTTGAAATCGAGAGTGCGTCTCTCACAGTGTAACTTGTATTCTGTGTTCATTCTACATTTTAATACAAAATCAATACACATCTGTGTTTTTCTTGCCTGAATTCGGTTCCATTTACACTTGTTTTCCTTGTCATTTCATTTTCTCACAACTACTGCAGCCGCAGTATAGTAATACAAAGGCGCTCGCTATTGTTCCCCATCATTAAAGAAAACAAGGTAAGAGGGGTGCTGTTCACAAACAGAGCAGTCAGCAGGCTGTATTTTGACAAAGCAGTGTGTATTGAGGCTATGTTTAGATTTTGCTCTGTAGTTAACACTAAATAAATTATATTGTAGTGTAAAATTGGAAGAGGAAAACTGAAAAAGAAAATGGCATACTTTTAAAGACAACATTCCCCTTACCCTATATATTTGTTTTTTTATATATAAATTAATAATTGCATAAATAATCACATAGACAAAATTCAATGAAACACCGCATATATTGAAATAATGTAAAATTCGGCATGACATTGGCAACTTTTTACAGACAGCCAATAGTGACAAACTTAATGCAGCATGCATATAACGTTATCTCGATCTCGCGATATGGAAATTAATATCGATAAAAAAAACTATGGACCGTAAACAGCGTCACAGGGATATGTGGATCTATATTTCACCATGTGATGAGGTTTTAACCAATCACATGCCAGAATTTCTAAGGACTGATTTAGTTTTATATATATAGTGGCAAACTGGGGTAAGCTTTGCCACTTTCAATGAGCTTTCCACACTCCCTTTCTGGTGTAAAGAACACTGGATCACAGATATTTTGCAAAACAGGATGGGGTCAATATATTTACTTGAACACACAAAATCAACAACCAAAACAAAAGCCTAGCTCCTTCCAGGAACGCTAAACTAAACTTCAAGTTCTGAACTATAACAGGACGGCTAAGCCATTTACCGGTGAAGCTTTCTTAAGGTTCCCCTCAACACAGGTCTCTCCCCAGGACTTAGTCTTCACAGACACCTGACACGCCTTGCAGACCTGTTTAAATACCTGCCTGCAAATTACAGGCAGGTGTACTTAATTACATCAGTGCCTGTTGAATCTGATACTGGCTCAAACCCCAATTAAACAAATTACATTTTGGCTGTGCAAAGGCAGCCACAAAACACACATTTCCCAGTGTACAGGGACTCTATTTATGGCAAATATAGACTGCCCTTTGAGACACATCAGAAAAAATGATTGCCCCCAAGGGAGGGCAATACTGACTGACAGTATATAACACCAGTCCCCAAAATGAAATTCATAAACAAATATCTAGTGGAATAGAACACAGTAAATTAAAACAATAATTAATAACTATTCTGCACCTTTTACATACATCCAGATATTTAACTGTCTAAAGAAACTTCACCAATAAATTGTAAAAGCTGACTGTTGTATTAAGTTACGTTATACACAGTTTATTTAACATTTACATGACCAATGAGAAGAACAAGCAACTTACAAATGTGTACATGCAACAATTTATATAAATTATTATCAAGTATCAAGTTAAGATAAAATTACTGAATCACAGGGATGCCTTTTTTACATAAATTGCTATATGCATAATGGTTTTAAACCTTTAGCATAGTCCAACTAGAACATTTCATGGCAGCTTTTACATACCACAACCATTCAACGAAACATGCTTTGATTTTCAGTCTAAGAAAATACATGCATAAATTATTCCTCTTCCTATGAAAGGAAGACGGAATTACAGGCTATTCTTGCAATCCTTTTTAAATACAACATTGAAGTTGGAAGGAAAATCTAAAACCCCTACCAGAAATCCTATCCTAGGTAAATGTGGTGTATTCCTGTGTATTCCTCTGTGCCACTGAATCAATTTCACACTTTACTCACCTCACCTTACTGTTTCCATTCATTCATTGGTTTGATATTACCATGGTAACCAGGCAACATGGTGACATGTCAGCTAAGGCTACTCTGCCTGCCTCCAAATGCGTGGTAAACATCGTTCCCTTGCCCAGCAAGCAGAAATTGAATTTTATAAAGGAATGCATATATTCTAATAATTCCATTATAACACCATACAAGATTAAGAAACATAGCTTGGATTACATATGTTTTTTATTAATTAATTAATTAATTAATTAATTTTATTATTTTTTTATTTGTTTATTATCATTATAATATTTGTATGTACTGTATGTATATATTTGTTTCAGTACTTAGTCAAATATCGTTTGTGCTTCCCTTTAGCAGTATCTGATGCCTAACCTTAATATAGTGAACATACACATCTAACCTTATTTAGTGTTACTAAATACTCTCCATGCAGATGTCTTCATTATATCTATTTTCACATTAACAAAGTCAGTAATTATATCTACCTCATTATGTTTTCATGGCAAATAGTGAATGATTGGATAATGGTTTGCTGTGTTTTATTTTCTGGTCAGTCTAGCACTGCAGTCTTTAAGATGGCAGAGCTGTGGATGATGTTGTTCTTTTTTCAATTCTTTAAGTACATTAAACAAGAGTGTTAGATATTGCCTTATTAAAGCAATCCCCAGAGGTGTCGTACCCCACAGACCCAAAGTCAAAAATCGACTGTACAGTACCTACTTCTAGCATTTTATTCCTATAGGGTATAGCAGGTTTATAGGTTAAATAATAATAATAATAATAATAATAATAATAATAATAATAATAATAATAATAATAATATATATATATATATATATATATATATATATATATATATATATATATATATATATATAAAGTTTGAGAAAAAGGAAAACTGCTGTGTACCAAAATGATCAATAAAAAAAAAGAAAAAAAGATATTTCAGGTAATTAAAAAGGTAGAATAATTGATTACAAATCAATTATCAGAATGTTTCAGACTACAAGTCCTTTAAGAAGTTGATAAAAAACAAACAAGTAGTCTTTTAAACAAAATTCCAGAATGTTGATGATGATGATGATGATGATGATGATGATGATGATGATGACCTCAGAATAGAATGTTCATTCCAAATGGCTCCAAAGTGCCTAGTTTGAAAATAAATTCACATTCCTTTTGTTTCCTGATAGCATTAGTTCCATAGCATTGAACCATCCCACAAATTGTGATGTCTTCTATAGTGTGGTCATTTCTGTTAAAATGTCTGGCAACAGGAAAGGTAGAGGTGTTAATTCGTATACTTCTCAGATGTTCCACGAAGCGATCAGCCAAGCGTCGTTTTGTTTCACCAATATATAGCTTGTTACATTTGATGCAGCCAATGCAATATACTATTCCTTTACTAATGCAAGTAAAAGTATCATGGATAGTAAATGAGGATTTTGCATGTGTATATATATATATATATATATATATATATATATATATATATATATATATATATGTGTGTGTGTCTTATGGACAGTTGAGAAATCGGGCAGTTGCCGTAATGCCCGGGCAGTTGTCAAAATCTTTAACAGAGCAATGGTACTCTACAAAATATCAATGCACAAGGTTGTTTTCATTGTGGGTTAGATATAGAGGTTAGAGTAATTGGGGGGAAAAAACAAGTCAGAATAAAATTGTGGACTTGTTTTATGCGAAATTTTATTGCATTCTTATTGCAGTAATGCAATATAGATATCTGTGCAGATTTCCGCTGAATGAGTAATAACCACAGTTTAAACGTGTAAAAACCACCCAGTTAAATATAGTTACCTGAAACTCAGGTAGAACGCAGTGCCAAACAACTCATTTATCATAGCAATATTAATCATATTTTGGGAATACAACTGGAATAGAGAGGAAGTGTTGCACGAATTAATGAAAGATGTTGCCAATGAAGTTTTACCAGGATGAGGCTTCGTGGAAATTAAAGTTTAAAAGCATGATGTGGTAGATATGAACTCCCTTTTACATAACTGAGCTTCTGTATCTTTGCTGTTTTTTGATCTCTCATTCAAACAAAGCAACTCTGCACTGAGATCTGTATGCATTACTGCAATAAGAATACAATAAAACATTGCTGCATTTTATTCTGTCCCCCCCCCCCCGTATCTAATCCATGATATAACCTGTGGATTGATATTTTGTTGAGTTCCGTTGCTCTAAACTGCGTTGTCAGAAAGTATTTAAGCATGTGCTTTTGCCAGAGGTAATTCACTCTCTATTAATAGTATACTTCATCTGTTAAAAATCTTTCTTCGCCACCAGCCCGGGTGGCTGTGGGCATTTCAACACCTGCCCGATTTCAGCATTGGTCCATAACATATATATATATATATATATATATATATATATATATATATATATATATATATATATATATATATATATATAAAAAGCAATGTTACGTTAAATGGATTTTAGAAAATGAAAGTGGATGTAAATTAAAAGCAATTTCTTATTTCGTGCTGCAACTCTGCTGAGCTTGATTAAACTTCCGGGCATTGTAATCCATCATTTGGGGTGGCTGCTGAAGACTAGTATCCTCAGTCTCAGATCACATGACAAGGTACAATGCATGATTAAGATCTGAGCCGTGTCATTGATCATCTCCTAAAGCACAACAAACACTAGACTGCTTCCATTGGTTCCTTCTGAAAAATCCCCTATGCCCCTATGTAATAGTACACTAACTTAGATGTTTTGTTTTTCCTTTTAAACACTTTTGATATTCTAAATATAGTATTTATTTAAAAGTGAGATTATAGTCCCAGGAATGTTACTGGGTTAGTTAAAAGGACATCAACTCTTCTTCTTCTTCTTCTTCTTCTTCTTCTTCTTCTTCTTCTTCTTCTTATTATTATTATTAATATTATCACTACTACATTATGCATGTCCATTAGAAACCAAAGCAATTCTCACAGACCACCCCTAAGTTTTAAAACATTAAAGTTGCTGCTTCATCCTAAACACAACTCTATTTTTTTTTTTTTTTACATAAATGCTCTTTTTAACATTAATCCGCAGATAATAATTCTAACATAATTCTCACAACCATGTTCAACACAAAAACAAACCTTGCTAACAGACTGGTGTTTGCATTCCCAAAGGTAATTGTAGGGAATCAGGGACACAAACGTAACCTGGTTTGAAATCAGCTAGCCACCACATCAATCTGAAAGCCAAAAAAGGCATGTTGCTGCTACTGTTTGGGGCCATTGGTCATGAACAAGATCAAATACTGTTTCTGTTAATGAAGAAAAATCTACAGAGATGATAGTTGATGATGGGATGATAGGGCTTATAAGGGAACACATTTCTTTAATATTTAAAAGCTTCAAATCCAAGAGTTTTACATATACATATACTGTATTTAGTTTATGATACAACATCAGTGACAGGGTTGCTAATTTGTACCATTCAAAATGTTCTGTGTGTGAGGTAATGAAATCCACTGAAATATAATGATATAGGGCATTTACTGTATGGGCCTTAAACAAAACACCAGAGATGTATTTGTAACCATGCTTGTAAAGGACACTACAGAAAGAATCAATGGAAAACCTCCAAAAGCCAAAAGCCTTTATCGTACAACAACTGAGAATCTACAGCGATAAAAAATAAATAAAAAAGCACAACAGTGAAACACACTCTCAGAAATGGTCTTTCAAGGTCAGGAATCCTACTGAGAGGCTTCTAACTTTAAAAAAAAAAAAAAGTTTTACCTGCCTTGTTATGTACTGCATCCTAAGGATATTATGACATCTTCAGCTGTTTTTTTTAATTTGTTTTCCTAAACCTCCAGACAGCACCTTCACGGCAATAGTTAAAAAACAGACTTACAAAGGAGAACTACAATACTGAGAAGTAGGCAGTGCAGCTCATAAAGAGCCTAATAGGTGCAACAATGCTCTCATTAAACCATAAATAAAGGAGGCTGTTCCACTGGAGGGTAACACATTGTACAGCACATTTAATTAAGAAGGTGTAATGCAGATATTACCCTGCTGTTAAACTGCTGGATTTTCTCTCTCTTCTTTTACCAGTGTCATTGTGAGGTTGATAGTATTGTGATAGCCTTGTTACTCAAAAAGACTTGTACTGGTAACAGAACAGTTCCTATAGAAACATGGTCATTACCATCTTTATTTGAGTCCATTACATTCATTCGATTTAATGTAATAGGGGGCTAGTAAGCCTTATTAATTCTGATGGCCTGGTAAAACGTTTTTTTTTTTTTCAAGAAGTAATATAACCTTGAAATGACATTGAATTGACAAAAGTACAATACATTTATAATATTTTAGATTGTTGCTTACCAATTAATAACAATGGCGTACTTGGGTACACAGTTTAAGAGTACATTATAATATTGACTTAAATGTAATTTTCTCTCCCTGCCATCTGTTGTATTACCTCAATACACACTTCTAGCTACAATACCGTCGGCTGGTCACAGCACACTTCTGCCACTTCTGTTTGTCACAGTCCTGTGCCTTTAATGTCTGTCTTTTCTTACATGCGAAGACAAGCCGCTGATTTTCAATGCCACAGATGCCTTGCACCCCAGGAAACCCCAGTACATATCTACTTTATCAGCTGCCTCTTACATCATCTGTATGACTCTGCAAACTGGCTACTGAAGATCCATGTTTTCACGTCTTCTACACACTGTACAATTTATTCACCTACTTCATTTTCATTATATCAACTCAAATAAATCCCCTCACCCCTCCTGCTGTAGCCCCCAATACACAATTAAACACTGCCCTGCCAAAAAATAGATAATGTGGTGTTGCCTAGAAACATCAGTTAGATAAAGGCCTCTGAGACTGAGAATAGGAGATGGGCAGATCAAGAGAGATGTGTGAAACCCATGCAGGTGTTCTTTGAATCATTTCCTGAACCTTCCCCATATTGAAAGAAAGCATATTTTGGATATATTATTTTAATAAAATAGCATTATATAGGTAAACAATATGTATTGGTGGAGAAATATTTTGTAGAAAAATCCAGACACTGGGGGTATTACCAGGCATTAAGGGCTGTTTGGGTGATCTAGGTGAATGGTCAAAAAGAAGAATGGTTAAGAGGATTAAAAAGAGACCCAATACAGCACAAAAAATGAAGAAAATACTAGAAATTTTATACAACATTGGAGTTGACACGACTTGTACTCCCTTACCCTTTAAAAAGTCCTTATTGCCTGGTAATGCCCTCTGTGTCAGGAATCTTTGCTTAGGTATACCTCACAAACAAATTACATTATAATGTTGTGACTGGCTGCTGTATAAGTTGCCGTCTCTGGATGAAAAACAAGAGAAAAGACCAAAAAAAGAATACTAGGCAATAACAGTCTAGTAGAAAGAATAGTTTGAGTTATTGTTCACTGCAGGCAAACCTTTTGTTTTTCTTCCTGTGTACTAAACCTAAAAACAAAGCTTGCCTCTGATCTGCATTGCAAATCCCGTAGTTGCTGCAGCAGTTGTAAGCAGCTACCCTACAATCAGCTGTGCCAAATCTGTTCCCAAGCGCCTGGCAGCAGCCACAAAGTGAACCGACTTCTAGAGCCAAAAATATGTCCTCGCGCCAAGTTACAGCGAAGCGCGAGAACTGCTAGTGACTATCTATACAGCACGGATAGTTTACGTGTTTTCAGGGTATAGGCGCAACAAAAGTATATCAGCCAAAAGCACCATTGCACATTTAATTTGTAGTTCCCAACAATCTTACGTGAAATGTTGAAAAAAAAGTAAATACCTGTCATGCAGTAAGATAAATAAGTCGCCAAAGGAAGGTTAAAAAAAAAACATATAAATAAAAAAAAGCCTGTTATATGTGGAATTTGAACCTACAACCTTCAGTTTACAAGCATCTTGTGTTACGATCAGTGCTACACAATTCGCTGAGACAAGCACTATTTTGAAAGATGAAGTCAGCCAGCTGAGACTTCTCCGTTATACACGAGATTTTTCGAGCCACAATCCGTCTTCATCAATTCTCATTCTGAGATTTTGAGCTCTGAAAATTTTTAGTTTCCTGTGAGTGTAACGCTCATTATGGTCCCTATTGGCACAAGGAGGTACAATTACAGTACTAATATGAATTATATACAGTATTTCTATGTTGTTTGTATATAAACTTATAGCATTTGTTTGTGAAATACTCACAATTAAAACAATGTACTGTATATAGCATATTTAGTATAAGAGTATCATAACTTTGTATGGGGATTAAAAAAAACAACTTTGTTCTACGAAGCGTCAGTAACTAGAATCTGTATATTTATTCCTGTAAAATCAGCTTCAGCGAGTGACTGCTAAACAGTTCAGATAAGCCAAGGAGACTTCTGTTTAGTTTTCAAGTTGCCTAAAATTACAGGTAGATGGAGGCTGTTTACAATTATTGTACTTTTACATATGTCATAAATGATGTTTCCGTGATTTCATTTTAGTTCAGTAAAATAATACATGTAGTATAATGCATTCTGTTAATGGTAAAGGCATATTTTATGTAAGGACTGGGAATCAAGGCTGACTGAGAAATATGTCCGGGTCTGGTCTGCGTAAAAAATGGCAGCCCTACCCTGAGTACTACTTCCTAAATATGAACATGTTACAATATACTAAATTAACAGATCAAGCTTATTATGATAGCTTGCAAAAGTAGATGAAAACATTCAGTACAAACGGGATAATACATAATCATTATTTACAAAATCTTGTTCCTCTCGTTACTTGTTATAAAAGCTGTAACTTTACTGCTATACTACTTGCAAAATTGCATACTACTTTGTGGCGTGAAAGCTACTGTGCCTGCACTGTAACCTCTATTAGCAGTATGTCTTGGGCTCGATTCCCACATAGGGTTTATATTGCAAACTTTAAAAAAATTAAGTGTATTTTATTTATGTGTAACAAACACATTTTTAATGTGAAAAAATGTAGTTGATATGATTGACACTTTCATTGAACATACATACTTTTGCACACATAACTTTAACATACATATATATATATATATATATATATATATATATATATATATATATATATATATATATATATATATATATATATATATATATATAGTTTCTATTGTATACTGTTGATGAACTAATATGAAATCATGATCGAAGATATGTCAGTTGCATTATGCTGAATCAATTATTATATTTACGAAAAAAGCATTAACACAATCCTGGCAGCGTTGATGCATTAGACCTGATCAGCCTCTGGATAGACTTCTGTGGGATGTTCCACCGCTCTTCCTGTGCAGCTGCAGCAAGCTGGCGAAGGTGGGCTGCTCGCGGTTGCCCCACTGGTTGGCTTGAACAATGCCAGAGTCAGCGTTAAAGTCCTGGGCTGTTGTGGTGACCTTCTGCCTTCCAGGATGTGGCCTTTCACTCACAGAGCCTGGTTTCTCTGGACTAGTCTGCTGATTGTTGAAGCAGAACATATCATTCTCCAGGCATCTTCTCTCACAGACAGGCCGCCTTCAATCATGTCCATAGCAACTGATCTTAATATATATATATATATATATATATATATATATATATATATATATATATATATATATATATACTGTGCAAAAGTTTTAGGCATGTGTGAAAAATGCTGTAAAGTAAGAATGCTTTCAAAATAGACATGTTAATAGATTATATTTATCAATTAACTAAATGCAAAGTGAGTGAACAGAAGAAAAATCTAAATCAAATCCATACTTGGTGTGACCACCCTCTGCCTTCAAAACAGCATCAAGCATCAATTCTTCTAGGTACACTTGCACACAGTTTTTGAAGGAACTCGGCAGGTAGGTTGGCCCAAACATCTTGGAGAACTAACCACAGTTCTTCTGTGGATTTAGGCAGCCTCAGTTGCTTCTCTCTCTTCATGTAATCCCAGACAGACTCGATGATGTTGAGATCAGGGCTCTGTGGGGGCCATACCATCACTTCCAGGACTCCTTGTTCTCCTTTACGCTGAAGATAGTTCTTAATGACTTTCGCTGTATGTTTGGGGTCGTTGTCATGCTGCAGAATAAATTTGGGGCCAATCAGATGCCTCCCTGATGGTATTGCATGATGGATAAGTATCTGCCTGTACTTCTCAGCATTGAGGAGACCATTAATTCTGACCAAATCCCCAACTCCATTTGCAGAAATGCAGCCCCAAACTTGCAAGGAACCTCCACCATGCTTCACTGTTGCCTGCAGACACTCATTCGTACGCCTCCAGCCCTTCGCGAACAAACTGCCTTCTGCTACAGCCAAATATTTCAAATTTTGACTCATCAGTCCAGAGCACCTGTTGCCATTTTTCTGCACCCCAGTTCCTGTGTTTTCGTGCAGAGTTGAGTCGCTTGACCTTGTTTCCACGCCGGAAATATGGCTTTTTGGCCGCAAGTCTTCCATGAAGGCCACTTCTGACCAGACTTCTCCGACAGTAGATGGGTGTACCAGGGTCCCACTGTTTTCTGCCAGTTCTGAGCTGATGGCACTGCTGGACATCTTCCGATTGTAAAGGGAAGTAAGCATGATGTGTCTTTCATCTGCTGCAGTAAGTTTCCTTGGTCGACCACTCGCGCCTACGGTCCTCAACGTTGCCCGTTTCTTTGTGCTTCTTCAAAGAGCTTGGACAGCACATCTGGAAACCCCTGTCTGCCTTGAAATTTCTGCCTGGGAGATACCTTGCTGATGCAGTATAACTACCTTGTGTCTTGTTGCTGTGCTCAGTCTTGCCATGGTGTATGACTTTTGACAGTAAACTGTCGTCAGCAACCTCACCTTGTTAGCTGAGTTTGGCTGTTCCTCACCCAGTTTTATTCCTCCTACACAGCTGTTTCTGTTTCAGTTAATGATTGCGTTTCAACCTACATATTGAATTGATGACCATTAGCACCTGTTTGGTATAATTGTTTAATCATACACCTGACTATATGCCTACAAAATCCCTGACTTTGTGCAAGTGTACCTAGAAGAATTGATGCTGTTTTGAAGGCAAAGGGTTGTCACACCAAATATGGATTTGATTTAGATTTTTCTTCTGTTCATTCACTTTGCATTTAGTTAATTGATAAATATAATCTATTAACATGTCTATTTTTGAAAGCATTCTTACTTTACAGCATTTTTTCACACCTGCCTAAAACTTTTGCACAGTACTGTATATATATATATATATATATATATATATATGGCAGGATTTGAGCCCTAACTAGCTCTAACTAGTCATACTTTCACTCCAAAGTTTTTTCACTCCTTGGCTTGTGTTTTTAGGCACAATAAACGTGGATCAAACGATGAAAACACAAGCCAATTTAGTAGAAACAATTGAGGCAACCTTGGCCCCCACCGCTTTGACAGATGTGCCTATTTCCTTGGTGCTGGCTAAGGTTGCCCCAATTGTTTCATCTAACTTGGCTTGTGTTTTTGATACAAGTTAGAAGAAAAAATTGGGGCAATCTTGGCCCCCATGGGTTTAACAGTTGTGCCTATTTGCTTTGTGCTGGGCAAGGTTGCCCCAATGGTTTCTTGAAACTTGGCTTGTGTTTTTGATATCTCCACTTTAAATGGCTGGGCACGTTTGGTAACATGGTGTTTTTTTTACATTTCCAATGTGTTTTTGTTTCAGATTCAAAACACAATCTGAAAACCTGAAAGCACGCTTGTTTTCATCACTTCTCATTTCACAGACCATTGACATGGGTTACGTACTTGAACATTTTCATTACATTACCTTGTATAGATCTGTGATCTTGGTGACCTTTTGACGTAATACATTTTATATATATACAGTACCGGCACAAATTATGGCAACAACACATGATTTACAGCAAGACTAGGAGTGGGGGTTATATTGCCCATTTGTCCTCACTCAGATCCCTTACTTACTAATTACCCTGGTATCTCTGAATAGATAATCGTCTCCTCTTTAATATGATAAATATTTTTTAAGAGCAAGACATCTCACAAGTAAAATGGCACCCCAAAGCTGCGGTACCCTAAATATGATCCACTTACTGCCACTGCGGAATGACTGGGTATGGGATTTGTTCTTAATTTTACCTTAAAGTTTTTACCTGCACCACTCAGGAAAATCATTTTTGGGGTAAAATAGAGAGCAAATGCTCCACCCAGTCATTCAGCAATTACATTTAGTCTTACCATATCTAGTATAAATTTTTTCACATTAACATGTGACAGCAGGAATACAAATCAGTTACCCAGATTTTAACTTTTCATTCCAGCGCACTTCCATGTCGCATATCTTTGAAACGGATAGGTAGTTTGATAACGTTGGCTGTCAAACCATGGGTGTTGAAATGAATCTGTTGCTGCAGATAGCGTCCACAGATGAACAGGAAATACAGTATGCACAGTAAGGCTATGCACCATGTGAAAAAAAACAGAACTGAAAAAAATATTAACATGTAGTTCTACTTTCTGTGCTTGCCTTGCTGCCAAATAAATATACATTTACCACAGTCTACCATGGTTTGCCATGTTTTTAATGTCCGACCTCACTGGGCTTTACAATGCTTACCTATGCTTATCCATGCTTTTATCACACTTTGTTATGCTTTTATTATGGGAAACTTGAACAGGGGGCAGTACCACAAGATTAAAACATACTCCCTGAATACATTTGCATAAACTGCTAGTTGCCCAATAGGCTCCCACATTGCTAGTTGGGGGCATTGTTTGCAAACCTGTTCTTAATTTATTTTTAGACTGTTCTTATTAATTACACACAAAAGGAAAAACTATTTGCCTGGTAGCATGCCATTCATTAGTTGTGACAGCCCATCAGTCATGCAGTTTTGCCTTCTGTGTTTACTTATCAGTTCTCCATTTGATATCAAGGCAGTTCAAAAATAAACAAACCCAATGTTTTTTTTTTTGTTTTTTTTTTTACTCAGTAATCTCAGAATGTTATAATTGGTAGGGCTAAGCAGTTTCTTATAAAGAACTGATAGTTGGTGGTGGTACTGATACAATATAGATACGTGTTTTGTTTTGTTAAACAATAATGTAAAGACAATTATAATTGATTTATTCAGCTTGCTTGTCAAAGTTTAATCTGAATCGTGTGATGGTGCAATAAGGTGAGTGGATTTTTTTTACTTTATTTAATGGTAAGCCTGTTCTGAATGTTTTGTATGGCAGAACTGTCCTGCAGAACTGAGCCAGCAGATGGTCATGTTTGAGTTCTACGTTCAATGCTGCAACAAACAATTCAAAGGGGAGTCATTAAAACTAGCCCTAAATCGGACTGATGTAATTAATTCGTTAAAGGTCTCCTTCCTGGTACTCAGTGGGGTAGTCAACTGATATCAAAGAACAGTTACTTTGTAGACTTGAAAAGCACCATCTGTGAGCTTTCCACACAAAGGTGGAAACAGATATATCTAACAAGCTCCTTTGCTCATTAAATTGAGATAGCTTGGTCTGTAACCTTAGCATCTTGTCAGAAAATGTCTTATTTGTTTAGTTTATTTTGATAGTTAAAAAAAATTGGTTTCTGAGTTAAAAATAGATGTAAACACACATGGAATACATACTACCTTGTCCACACAATTAGTTCAGCCTTATTGTGATCATAGATATACTATAGCCAACATCTCCAGAGAGTAAAGATTTAATGCCAATAAAGCTTCAGTTTTTATGCAGAGCCTAATGAATAAAAGAAAGACTCACAACACAATACACCTATCAAATTATCATACATGTCAGCAAAGAACAAGCACAGTTCTACAAAGCACACATTTTAAATTCTCTACATGAAAAAAGAAGCCTAGTTAGAATAAATGTATTATTTTCACAAAATTCCTTGTCATACATACCAAATCAGAAGAGGTCTCCTTTGAACCAGATGAGCCCTCCAACAGAGAAATATCCACTGAAGATTGAAAATATAAAAAGCCCCACTGCTTATTCAATTCAACGGGCAATGATCCTCCAGAACTCACCCATCAGAATACTCACTAGGATCTGCCAACGCAGACAGTAAGAATCTCTAATTGCAGCTGCTTAGCAAAACCCACCAGCTGCACACACTGACACTCAAGTTCCTGCACAGGGAGTTAACTCTGACAGGAGGTGTTTGAGTTCAGGTTATTAATAATATGCCTCTAATCTCTCTGACTCGCTCTAACTGTACAGCCGCAAAAACACAGAATTGCTCCTTTTTCAAACTTCCTCCCTTTTCTGGGTTGCTTGAAAGTTCAGACTAAAGCAGCCTGGTCCTAATCAGCATGACAAAGGCAGCAGGTTGACCCAGCCAAGCTAATTCCAGCTCACAGAGCGTCAGACAAAGAGGTTACACTGGGAATCTAGCAATTGTCACTATGTAAAATGGAAGAGCATCTTCTTAAAGACATGGCACCCAGGAATTGCACTGCAATGTCCTTATGCACCAAAAAGATCAGAGCCTTGGGTTTTTGTTGCCTTACGCTTCTCGATTCATTTTAGTCTGCTTTGCTTTCATTTTTCCAGAAAGTAAATTCATCTTTTTTTTTCTAATCAATGATACTGTATCTTCAATTTTTATAGTCTGCCTCTCACAATCTGTCATGTTTTCAAGGAATTACTTTTAATATGCAAAAGGCAATGAAGCTGTTTGTTGTATTTATTAATGCACTGGGATAGTTAAGCTGGAAGCAGTCTGGGATATTCAAAATATGCCATGTTACATTCAGCTTTAAAAAATAAATTATGGCATGATGACCTAGACGCTCTATCAAAGTGGGAAGCAGAGCAGTGCATTTAAAAAAAAATATTTGTAGTATTACAACGTCATATCACCCCCCCCCCGCCCCGCCCCCAGGAGTGTTGTTGTGCCAGTGCTTAATACAGCAATCCTGATAACACTACATGACTTAATGTGACTATTCTAAATGACACAAGGGTAGAGTAACTCACAGTGCAACTGAGGTAAAACTAGATGAAGTCATCAGAGTGAGCCTAGTGAGAAATGTTTTGCTAGAGGATACTGATATCACAAAAAAAAACAAGATGATAGAAAAATAGATTAAAGCTTTAGAAATCATGTTGGCTTTTTTCACATGAAATGAGTTCAGATTTTGAATCAATCAATATAATAAAAGAGCTGAAAGAAAGTCTGATACTGTAGTGTTATGACTTCTCCCTGGAACTTCAATGAATGTAATTTTGTAACAGCCATGATTGGTCTCCCCATTCAGACCATTGCTCTGCCCGCAGGAACGGTTGTTTAAGGAGCTCCAAGGGGGAACTTGTTCTCTCTCTCAGCTACTGGATTGTTCAGACTGTTTTGTTATGTTGCTTGCAGTTTCCCTTCCCTTGCTTTCATTTATTTTATTTCTTTGTAAAATAAAATTCAAATTACACCTGCTTCAGCCTCAAACATGCTACAATATATGATGATGGTCATGCTAAAACCTGGGTGTACTAAACTTGCTGTTAGAGCTCAAAGAACCTGCCAACAGAAAAGCTTAGTGTGTTTTCTTCAGTTTATCTAGTTTTTTTTCCCTAAGCAGAGAAAATCCACAAGTGACATGACAACATTTGTTGTCAAAGGGTCTCTAGTGGATATTTAAGGTGTCACAAATATGATAATGCATTTTGTTGCACAAATATAATAGTTTAACCTTTTTCTCAGGCAATTCCAGTTAATATGCAGTCCCTCCATGTCAGTGTTAGTGAAAGAGTTAATCTGTGTTTATCCAGAATGTATACAAGTCCTTTTTTTTATCTCCACAGGACTTGTTGGACTATTCACAAAGAATGAATAACATCAGGAATGACATCAGCTTCCGTCAACATGTAAGAGGTTGCCATGGCAGTGGTCAACGTTTTCAGAGCACAAACCAGTATCGTACTTGATATATTAGCCTGTTAAAAGAATGTGGTTCCATAGATGATATTACACCCACCTGAATAGCCAGTTGCACTGCAAGCCAGTTTTTTTTCAGTATGTTCTTTTTAACTTCAAAGCTTTGGCGATAACATTTTTCCTTGGCCCACGTACAGTAGAATGACCCTATCTTTGGACCAGTTTTTTTTTTTCTAACACAGTCCTCTCACTGGACACATACTGTACATCTGGCAAACAGTAAAGTTATTGGTTATTGTGCCAAGTTGAGGTCCACAGTGAAATTAAATAATACAATGTGTGCCAAGAAGGGTGGCTCACATGACCACCCAGCTGGCTCTGCACAGATTCTGTACCTGCATTGGGAAGAATGCTTTACTCAGGGTAGTAAATAAAAGCTCCCCCACTCTGTCACCATAACAACCAAAAAGAATATCTATTAACTCCAGGAGTGAGAAAAAAAAAATGTTTCCAGTGGAGACCTTAAAAGAAAAAAGGGTAAAATCATGTTTAAAATATGATTTAAAACATCTCAGGATAGATAGATAGATAGATAGATAGATAGATAGATAGATAGATAGATAGATAGATAGATAGATAGATAGATTTATTTTATATAAAAAAGGATGTGCAATTGTATTGCACAGGGAATGATGAAGGGTTCCAGTCCCGTAAACAATAATCCAAACGAACACCAAACACAAACACGGTCACCTCTCCCAGGGAGTTACAATTGTGAACAGTTAGCGCTGTGCTGTCCGAGTTTAGTGCTGGCCGTGGGCGACAGCTCCGGATCCTGTTAGCCGTCTAATCTAACAAACAAGACAAACAGTACGTTTTTAGACAGACAGACAAAACAAACAAAACACTCACAGTTAGTTTCACAATACAGGTCTATGGCAAAGTGGTTAACAGTGTGCAGGTGCAGGTGCAGGTGATCAATAAGCAGCCAGACAGTTATAATCCAGGTGCAATGTTGTTTAATGGTTGTATTTTGTAATCCAAATGCCTGATGGTAAACAACAGTAAAAAAAATAGGTAAACTGAAGAAAACACACTATAAGCTTTTCTGTTGGCAGGTTTTTTAAGCGCTAAGACAAGTTTAGTACACCCAGGTTCAAGCATGACCATCATCATATATTGTAGCATTATCGAGGCTGAAGCAGGTGTAATTTGTTAAGGCTCAATCCATGGAAAAGGGGTGGCTGTTTTTTTAAAATGTAGTACTTGAGGCGCAAAACAAGTGTACCACAGGGAGTATTAGGTCCTCTACTATTCCTAATCTACATTAATTATTTAGATTGTGGTATAGTAAACAAACTTGTTAAATTTGTAGTCGACACAAAAATAGGAGGAGTGGCAAACACTGTTGCAGCAGCATAGGTCATTCAAAATGATCTAGACAGCATTCAGAACTGGTACTGCACGCAGGCAATAAAAATGTGCATTATAAATACCATATGGGAGATACTGAAATTGAAGAAGGAAGGAGTTTATCCTCCTGCTCACTGGTAAATCCATCTCTGTTACATATGTGAGCAGGAGGATGATGGGAAATGTAGTTCTGAGAGGTCCATGTGGGTACATGTGAAGCCATCGTGAGGCAGTGAATGCAATTTAAAAGTTTAAAAAAGTGGTCAAAATGTAAAAAAAAAAAACAACAACAATATACACACCTTACGTAAACAGGTGTAGCAACACGTGGATTCAGGTAACACAATAAAATAAAAAGGTCCTTATGTACCCTTTAAATGGGTTATAAATGCTCAATGCATCAAGATGCTCAGCCCCTCTGCGCTCCTTGTATACCAGAAAGTGGTTTATCGCCATTTTGTGAAGTTCTGAGCAGAACCTAGAAAGAAAAAAATAATTTACTTCAGCAGTTAGCAAATCATGAACCTGATCTTGACATAACTCTTGATGGACCAATATGTATGGCAAAATATATTCTGATAGCTTGATGACAAACAATAATATTTTATTTAATATACTTCTTGCATTTACAATAATTCTTTATAAATAACACTCACTTTGGATATGAAACTACTGGCAGGTGTTTAATTTAACAGTGGCATATTATACCTGCATGCTCTATTATGTGCTTCAAATTACTCAACATGGGAACATGTAATCCTGTTTGAAATAATATTCAAAGGAATACACGTTTATGTTATTTGCATACATTTTTTGCAGCACTTTTCATTACAGTTATCTGTATTGTTAAACACCTACCTATATTGTGTCTGTGACATGTACACATCCATGCATTTATGTTATGAACTACTGTACTCGTATGAACTCGTATGGGTGATGGGTTAATGTTAAACAATCATTGTGTGTGGAGCAGCAGATAATCTCCATGAAATCCTCATTTGTAAGCACAGCACATTTGTCCTGCAGTCAAGTCCAGTGGATAGTGCTGACAAGGTGTGAGACAGTGTGGTATTACAGCTGTAACCCTTCTAGTGCCAAGCATAAATGTATAGTCTGTCTGAGATTCGTCATGCAGTGGCACAGCAATTTTTTTTATGATCTGATTATTTTTTGAAGTTTAAGTTGTATTCATGTAATTTAATAAGTCTTTCTTTCTTTCTTTCTGAAAATGACCACCAATCAGTTTACACCCGTTTTTCAACCCATTTTGAAATGTCCATTTTGAATGTTGCCTAACCACTGCAGTCCACTCACTGATCAGGACTGAAGATCAACGAACAATCTCTGTTCCCACTGTCAAGCCAATCACCTCTTTTCAACCGGCAAACCAAAGCAATGATTTCTGCCAAGCCACTAAACCCTGCCACTAAGCCCTGGCTACACTCATCAGTAGAATGGCCTTGTCAATAGAACTGCTAAAGCACGGTTTTGCAAACTATTCCCAGATAAGATTCCACTGCAACCAATGGGGGTGCAATGGTGAATGTGCTCCCTATTCCCCCCTAGCCAAAAACAGAGAACGGGATTACAACTATTTTTGCATGGCTATCTCTGCACACCATACTCTGCACCATATAATATTTATTTTTTCTTTTTACTTGTTCAGCCACTGGTCCCTCATTTTAAAAGCACAATAACACACATAAGGGAGCCTCACAACACTCCGGAGCCTTGAGGGCTGTTCAGTACAACCGAACACCTTCTCATTTGGTATTGATTAGGCAGAGATTGTTGTGTCTGATATATTAAGCTCATTTCCCTACTTGATGCATTATTAGTTAAGAACAGTAGATGACACTGTTAAATACTGTTGTGTGTATTCTTAATTACATTGCTGGTCACTACAAAGATATAACAACAGGTGGACATATGAGAGTTTTCCTAAGCCCATTCAATGCTTTCCAGGTAGAGTAGTTTTGTGATGTGGGTAACTGAAAGCTCAGTTCAGTCAAAAGTCTTGTTCTTATAGAGGCTAGAGCATTCACCACATCACTCCTAATACTACCATATAAATACAGATAATCTCTAGACATTACATATCGGGCTCCAAAGTTTCAAAGTTCGTCTTAACATTCCTTAATGGGATTTAGGATTTAGGATAGAAATGAAGGCGTATGCAATGTTATTTTAAAAGCAAAAGTACAAAATAGTTTTTTCCAGAAATCTAATACCTATATCAATACAATAATACATTTGAAGGCCAGTATTTATAGCATAGGAGATGCTCTTGAAGCGGTTTAAAATTTTTATATCACCACAATCTTAATAATTTTAAAACACCCCATAACTCCTACAACCATCATGACTGTAAAATAATAACTTGGCTTAGCTAATAATCTTATGTATTAGCTTGAGAAAAGAAGGAATTCAAGAGTAGAAAACAGCAAAGAACAAGGGAAGCATTAACAAAGGATGAATACTGCACCACCTGTCAAGGCAAGCTAGAAAGGAAACACTCAGTACTGTAGATACTCCATTGAAAAACTACTGTTATATCAGATCGAACAATAATGACACTTAACAACTCCTCCAATAATGAATGTTATAATGATCCAAAAAGGGCAGTATTTTAAAGATCAATAGCATGATGAAATAGCCAACACATTTAGATGTGCTAAATTATTAAGCTATCTGTGCTTTGAGTTGATCAGATCAATGATCCTTTTTTTAATACCACAAAAAGAGGAATCTTCACCAAGACTTTTATCTCAACTTAGTAGTAGCTTGAAATTGTGGTGTATCTAAAAACACAGTGCAACCAAAAAATATTCAGACAGTTCATATCCATTGTCAAATTTTCCATCTTGACAATAAAACCAATAAATTCAAACACTACGTGTTGAAATAAAAGTCAGAGTTGCCATGAAAAACTAGACTACATCCCAAAATGTTATTAACTTAATTGACATTAAGATTAAATTTCAGCAGTCTAGGTGTGTGAACTATGCACCAGCTGCAGAATCACTTACAATTACATCTCACCCGAAAGACGGAGCACAAGGAGGTTAAGTGACTTGCTGGTTACAAGCCCTTTTCTTTAACCACTGGACCACACAGCCTGTACATTTTACGACTGATGCACATCAATGTAAATGTACGTTCTTGTACCTTGAGAACATTGTAAACTTATAAGAATAGTATTTTTACTTAAAATATGTTAAAGTTGTACCTAACAAAATACTTTCATAAATCTTACCTGTCATGCAATTCTATTTTGAGATCAATTAGCTTAGAGAATCTGGCCGAGTTGGGTCGAATGGCCTCCTCTTGTTTGAAATTCTCCTATTAGAATATTGGTTTTGATGCTTGTGCTGTACAGCATTTTGTAATTCTTCTCGGCAGGCATTACAAGTTGGAAGCAACTGTTCTTTATTTGGGGTTTCATTGTTTTCTCTACTTTTGATTTATTTAAACCACATATTAGCTTTTTCCATTATTTTAAAGCACATTCAGTGGGGAGGAGCTGTCATTTTTTGTGAACAGCATTTGAATAAGTATTTTTAAACCCCAGAAATTAACCCTTTGCAGTCCTATGTCGGACCTGGTCCGACATTGCAATTTTCCCTTTCCGGTCCAATGTCAGACCCTGTCCGAAATCATCAAAAAGATGTAAAAAACAGGTCTCTAGTCGTTTTTTCTCCGGAAAAAGCCGAGAAAACCATTCAATGGCCGACATAAACAGACATAAACAAACAAGATAGCTGCTTCTGCATCCAGCGCTCAAAGAATATCACAGACATTTGCAGAGCTTTTTTTAGATGTTATAGTAATAAAATAGTGACTTGGATTGCAGTATTGAGGAGTTTGGTGATAAAACGAGTGATCAGGAGATGATTTATCGGTATGCACTACTATCAAGAGGTAGATTTTATTAGCTCTCAATCAAATCGTGTGAAAGCACAAAGCGGGCAGAGCTCATGTTAAATCTTTTTTAGAGATTTAGCTGGCCAGTTAAATATTTAGCTAAATGTTAAATCTTGTTTAGAGATTTAAGATTTAGTTAAATATTTAAGTTCACAAAATCCAGATTTATTTGCAAACTGCTAAATCTTGATTCTCAAAATAAATATTTAATAACAAAATATATATTTATTTTTAAAATAAAGATTTCACATTTTAATGTTGACATGTTGCAAAATATTTTAAGATTTATAAATTATATCTGAATGTACATATATATATATATATATATATATATATATATATATATATATATATATATATATATATATATATATATATATATATTTATTTATTTATTTTCACAAAATTTATAAATCTGGGGAAAAAATACAAGATTTAAGTTAAATCTGGAAAAAAAAGACTAAAATAGTAATGCTTTTTTTTTACACATGGCACCCTATAATATGTAGCATGTTATCTCTTTTATAGATCTCTAAATCAAGAAAGTGTATTTTTTGTATATCTGATCCACATTTTAATTGTAAATTGCTATCCACTGAATTAATATAACCCACAAACTGTTCAAGTTGTAATTTGGATCCTGACCATATCAGTAAAATATCGTCAATATATCATTTCCATAAACAAATAAAAGGCAAAAAGACAGTGATTCCATTGAAAATGAACTTTTCTTCCCAACATCCCATATATGGGTTTGCATAGCTTGGTACAAAGGTTGCTCCCATTGCCGTACCCTGTGTTTGTAAGAAATATTGACCTTCAAATACAAAATAATTCAAGTTCAAACACAAGTCCAGTAAAGATAAAATCAGACGGTGGAGTGCTGTCTTCAATAGGTCTAGAATTTAAACACAAATTAACAGCATTTATGCCACCTGTGTGTGGGATGTTAGTCTACCGACTCGTTACATCCAGTGTTACCAAAAGAGTGTCACATACAATTTGTACATTATTAATGCAATGCAATACATCACGTGTATCTGAGAGATATGCTGGTAGTTTACACACAAAGGGTTGTAAAAAAAGTCAATACAGTATAGTACAGTATAGTAAAGTACAGTAAAGCATAGCGATGCCGCTGTATATATAGGGCAGCAGTGTGGAGTAGTGGTTAGGGCTCTGGACTCTTGTACCAGGTGGGGGACGCTGCTGCTGTACCGTTGAGCAAGGTACTTTACCTAGATTGCTCCAGTAAAAACCCAACTGTATAAATGGGTAATTGTAAGTAAAAATAATGTGATATCTTGTAACAATTGTAAGTCGCCCTGGATAAGGGCGCCTGCTAAGAAATAAAATAATGACGTGATTATGTCACCTACCAGCCCTGCTGTTGCCTTCCCCCGTGCATGTTGCAATATATATATGTATACACATCCTTTTAAAAGGGTGTGTATACCAGTGCTAGAAGAAAGTTTACAAACTTTTCTCAACCGGGGTGCCTTAAGACATGACTATGAATGCCGCAGTTTACATAAACAAAACTCTCTCTCTCTCTCTCTCTCTCTCTCTCTCTCTCTCTCTCTCTCTCTCTCTCTCTCTCTCTCTCTCTCTCTCTCGTTACTTTTTTTTATAATAAAGCAAATGTTAGATGTAATGTGAGTGAAATTATTTTAGGACATGATATAACAGGCATTGAAGGGTAATCTTTGCATTTCCTCACAAGCCCAACACTTCTTAGAAGCAAGGTGATTGCTAAATCATTTTCACACATCTCACTGAAGGTGTTACATAACACATTCAAACTTTTTTTTAATTTTTTTTTTACTGTGAGACATTCTTATCATGTCAAATGTAAGTTATAAAAATGAAAAACACATAACAGCATGGTTTGTGTATCAGATTTTCTGGAATAAAATGCTACACCATGGCCAAAGTAATCATATCATCTCCATTGTTCTCCTGAACAATTTTCATTCTGCATGACTGGTGACAGGTGGTCAGCATGTATGGTTAACAGAATTGAATTGGCACAGTAAGGATAAGCTCCTAATACTCACAACGCCCACAGTGACCTATAGAGGCGTGTTGTATATATAGGTAGGGCAGGTGGGGCTGGCAGAGTTTAAAGGTCATATTGTCATGAACTGAATGGAACAAAGACTACTTCGGATCTCCAGTAAAGCTCAAGGCGAATTCTATGCCAGGTAAAGGGAGGATTTCAATATTGGAGCCACAGAGCAGGGAGTCACTCAGAATGACTGCAAACATCATTACAATTCCATCTAAAGCTACTTGGTCTTTAATGTACTGTGGAGACTCTAAAACTCTAATGCAATGAGCAATCTTGCACAAGCTTCATATTGCAACCACATAATGCCCTCCACTAGTCTGATAAACTAGAAAGAGCTATACCAGAGAGATAGTGTGATCCAAAACAGCATACATACTAAACAGAGGGTACATCAGCAGTGACAGAATGGTTTGTTGTTTTATATGTTTGTTTATTCAGGTATCATTCTTTTGTTTACTTGGATACCTGGTATGAGCTATAGTTTCATTTGTGTGCAATTGTCCTTGACCAGCTACTACTGACTATAAGTCTGTCAGGCTTGTATGGAGCAGCTGCACAGTGATAATTTTAGCTGCACACTGAACTGTATGGGAGAGGTTTTTAACATATATATATATATGTGTGTGTGTGTGTGTGTGTGTGTGTGTATGCTAGTTCATGAAGCAATACTGCACACGTCAGACAGGAAAACCAAGTATAGCTAGCACTTGTCATATTTTTAATTACTGGTTCCACAATTGTTTTTTGCCGTTGATCATATGCAGTGTCTGCCGGAAGCATCTACTTCATGGTTTCATGAAAACTGAAGCAACTGTGAAAACCAATGTTAGCGCTTCATCTTAGAGCTCCATAGAAGTGTCAAAAAACATCCAGATGCTATGTCGCTCTGAGTCATATGAAGTCTCTGAATAGCACATTATGTAGCAATTGCAATAACAAGCCATCTATACATGTCAACGTCAGCACCTCTGAGCGGTGTGTTGGCTATTAGTAAAAACAAGGACAGATAAAAGCATACCAAAGTCTAATAAAACACAGTGAAAGCATGATAAGCATAGGTTAGCAGTGTAAAGCCAGAGGTATGGAAAGGCATATTAAAATCATGGCAAACCATGGTACACTGTGGTAAATGCATCGTATAACCATGGAAAAATTGCAAAATGGCCTTATAAGTCATATGTTGCCTGACATACATTTCCCTTTATGAATACATTTCTGTACAGTGCATTATACATGTATTTTCTTGTGTGCTTTTCAAGGGCATAGTGTAGCTGCCATCTAGAGGAACTAAACTCCATTACACCTTACAAAACTATTATTGTCCCTGACTATAATAATAATAATAATAATAATAATAATAATAATAATAACATAGCAGTCAGTCACTATTGCTCAAAACTACCAGTTTTATTTCCTAGGACTACTGCTTTTAAAAAGGATAGGAAATTAGTAATTAATACCCAAACATTTGTATGTATTTTACCAATTATTTATATTTTTAAGAAAAAAAAGAAAAAAAGGAGTTTATTGCTTATGTAACTTAATATTTACTTTGCTTCACCCAGCATGCCTTGTTTCTTTCTGTTCCTTGTTTAGATTTTTTTTAGGTCAATCATAAACTCCAAATATCTTCATTACATTTATCATTACAGTTATTAAAAGAAAAGAAACCCTATTTGACTGAAATAAGGTTCTAAGCATTTGAAATAAAAAATACATGACTGTGATTTAAAGGAACATTCATTACCAGGTATAGTACGGTTAAGGTACAATATCAAGTATTCTTAAACTTACTTCAGTTGTTTTAAAAAAACAAAACAAAACATCATTTTACAAGTACTTTCTTTACTGACAGGTATTTTACAAAGCATGAACAAATTGTTGTTGTTTTGACTTTATCAGATGTAAATCCAATGTAGCTATGAATACATATTAAATCTATATGGTATATAAACTGTACAATGTACACAAAGTAGGATAAGCAGACCTTTTTTTGGTGATGATAGTTTTTAATAGGATCAGCTGAATATGTATTTAAAATACATCTGAAGAAGAAACCTTTGTGGTCTTGAAAACGAAGTTTAACTGTTCCTATTAAAAGGTATATCTGCAATGTATAACAAAACCCATACTTTGATTTTAGAGCCTCTCTAGTACTTTGGATCTGGATCATTGGAAACCTCAATGCTGGGTTTGCCTATATCTAATGAAATACTTCAATAAATTGGACCATTCATTATGTTGGTCTCATATAGCAAACATGTATTTTCCTGATGTCGGTTAAAGAAAACTTGTTTGCCATTCTTTCAGGTAATCTGTTATAATTGCACTTCAAAGCCGTTTTACCCAGCAGTGCCATCGGGGTCAAATCATTTCACTGGCTGCAAAGCATGTCATAAGGGAAAGTGACTGGTTGGTTAATAACAAGAAATAAGCTGTGGAAGGGGTTGAGATGATGACCTAGGCTAGGAAGTGTAACAGGCTACCTGAAAGTAAGTAGTATGGTACTAGTTATACTTTTTTTTACATATAAATCTTACAAAACTGCACATGTGGGACCTACATGGCGAACAGAAAGGTGTGACAAGTAAATGTTTTTGCAATTATTTCATTATGTAAATCCCCTTAAGACTCAAGTCACCTGCACATGGAAAATAAAAGATATGTATTTTTAATACCATGCCTGATGTTTTGAACATCCTGTTTGATTTGCTTGTCACCATTGATGGCACCATCCCAAGTCACTTTCCGATAAACCATGTGACACAAGTGCTTACACAGCCATTGGGCTTCCTGTTTGTATCAGAAGAAGCAGAGCAGACGCAACCTCACTGAAACAGGTCTCTACAGCTACCCTCAATCTACTGAGGCACACCCACAAACAGAGAAGTACATCTTTCACAAAATTCATACAAGCTTTATAGCGCCAAAGAATGTTGAATCCCCATCCAGAGATACCACTGCTGACTGCCGAGGTATGAGGAGTTCAATACTATCTCCTTCTTCCAGTTTTGCAATCCCTATTAGAAGAAAAAAAACAAAAAAATACAGAATTAAACATTTTAACTGATGAAAATATTTTAGGCAAGTAGGCAAGCTGCTGCTATACAAACTACTTAGAAAGTTAACACTAACTTCTTAAAAAAATGAAACTGCTGTTAATATTACAAAGCTTATCCATACAGACATAGACATGTGTTTCTTAAGAAAGCAGGTGTTGCCAAGTTACTGAATCCTAAAGTGAGAGTTCAGCCTAATCTGGCACCCTGGCCAGTAGGAGTCGCTGTTGTGCTGTGGCTAACCAACTAAAAAAGGTACAAAGGCCGATGCTTCACTCCCCAAGCGTCCCCAGTCTAGACCTCCCGACCACGTGACTCACTGTTGTCTGTAGCATTGTCTGTAGCATCAGATTTTGAACTCTGTAGCAAGTGCAAATCGCACATAGCTGACATAGTGAAAACAAATGGAGGCTATTGTGGGGTCACTAAAAAAAGCCAGACTTGTAGTAGAAAACATATTATTTAGATTAAGCACAATGCAAAAAAAAAAAAAAAAAAGTACATACCAGCTGTATAGCAGGTATTGAAAGGAAAATCTTCATTCATATTTTGGATACATCGGAATAAATTTACATTTTGCAGTTCATCTCCAACTATGCTTGCCTTTTTCCTTACTATTATGTGCCCCATTGCATAGACTTTATCCTTATAATAAACCTGTAAGAAAAAAGAAAATAATATGGGTTGAACTATTGCTTAACTAGTATGTATTATTTTCTTTAAACTGCTGTAAATCTCTGTTCTTACCTGGCTGTACACAAAAAAGTAACCTGTTTCTTTAACAATTATTGCATTGGTTTGCTCTTCCAGGGCAGTGCCTCTTTTAAGACCTGGAAGCCAAGGGATAGCTGTATTTTCACCTGATAAAAACACCAGATAGATTTTATACAGCATTGAGAGGCCATTCACCACACCCTATTCAGGTGATAATAAAAACAATATTTAAGCAAAACTAATTATTAAAATCCATCTTCTTGCCTCATATTTTCACTGGTAACATTAACTATACAAAAATATAACAATAACAATACAGTAAAAAGAGGTAAAAATAACAAAATAACAGGTTTATACAATGTAGACCCCAATATCATTCCAAACAATAAAGGCTGTAAGAACAAAGCATACAAAGTGGGATGTCATATGCGATCAGATGGTTTATAACAGGAAGTCAAATGGAAATGTGAAAAAGAGGTTAAACAAAAAGGTGGCACTAAAACAGTTCATGTTCCCTGGAAACCACCTGTAACAGAAATGTATTATTATTATTATTATTATTATTATTATTATTATTATTATTATTATTATTATTATTATTTCTTTATTTCTTAGCAGACACCATTATCCAGGGTGACTTACAGTTGTTACACAGTATCATATTACAGATAATAGCAGTTACAGAATACAATAAAATCAGTAGTAAAAGCAAATTCAAATGAGAGAAAATAAAAAATACAGTAAGCAATTCAACTTAAAAATTTGTGGTTATAAGAGTAAATTCTATTAACCGTGAATATGGTTATCTTTAAGAGTAAAATCAAGTATAAGATACAGAAAGTATAATTATGTTAGTGTGGAGCAGTTAAGTGCAAGTACAAGACGATACAAATACTGATACAGTTGGGTGTCATATAGTCCAGCTTAGTCGAGAGTTGTGAGGTTTACAGATGCTGTCCGAACAGGTGTGTCTTGACGAGGTGTCAAAAGGTGGTCAGGGACTGAGCATAGAATACAACTGTGTACCAACGATAAAAATCCCATGTCCAAGCAACGCGGCAGTGAAAGGGTTTACTAGACAACACTGGTAATGGAACTTAAGTAAGAAAATCAAAATACAGCTTGTACCAAATAGACAATCACTCAAAATGTACTGTCTCTATGCAACTGTGACGCAGGTCCAAAGCCATTCTGGATCCAAATGCAGATAAATTGTCCTGTTCAAACCCAACACATCTGTCAAACATAAACTGCGTAACTAAAACAATGTGGTCTTGACATTTAAATTCCTGGAAATATTCAGTAAGCACTTGGCTGCTGTCCAGCAATAACAAGCTGCCACTTACATACCAAGAACCAACCAATCAGTTTGGATATAAAGTTATTAAGACGGTTTACAAGAACTAAGTATATGGCTTTCAAAGGGTTTAGATGAAATGAGTTGTGTATTCACTTGTTGATGCTTTAAAAATATAAATCAAGTGAGGTGGTTACATTAATCGGGCTTTAAAAATAATTTTGCGACCTAGTTCTTATTTTGCAGCTTTTGAAAATCCAGCTGTTACTGTTCAGTTCAGATTACTATGTGCCAGATGGGTCACATTTTAATTACCTTTCAATCTGACCTGTGACCTAATATGGTTGCCATAGTGTGGTCATGTGACTTTTTCGTCTTTTTGATGACCAAGATATTGGCTTTATATTTGGGACACAACTGTGTTCTATGAGTCACTGTCAATTTTGATCAGGGTTATTGTACAAGACAAATGAACGATTTCCTGGTAGTAATTTTTTCGAAGCTGCCACTGTCACACTGTTACAACCTCATATCTCCAACTAAAACTAGCCTCGAACTAGGGTCCTGTTTTATGAAAACTATTTTATGTAGCCAGAAAAGTGTAGAAAGTTATTTCTTTTTTTCAGTGGTGTTAATGCAGGGCCATACCATATCCAACAAGAATTTTAACTAAAATGATGCCAAATTTGTAAACCTAAGATATACACAGTGCTCCCTCGCTATAAGGCTCTCGATAATAATACACCTCAGATATAAAGCTCCTACAGCCTGTCCCCCAATTCCCTATACTTGTGATTCATGCAATATTTCTACAGTAAATACAGTACCGGGGTTGTTCAAACTGTAAACAACTTCTCAGTCTAACTTCCGTTTCTGTCTCTCCCTTTTGATACAGTATCTGAACTGAAGAAAAGCTGCGCTGGCACTTTATAACACAAATATCTTATTCAGCATTCGTTTCATAACTAAATAAATATTAGGCATATTACGTGGTTATCTTTCCTAATGTATTTACTTTGTTGCTGCGAGAGGAGCTGCAGCTTTCTCTGGGAGATGAAACGCTTCAGCTTCGCTTCAGCCCCGCTCCAGAAACCAAACCTGGGGCGAGCCCATTCCTCTTCCCTCGCCCACCCGCCTCCTTCTCGCACTTGGTTTGCTTGTTTGTCACTTCAAACTGAACTCCCGACCGCCATTTAGCCAGGCTATTTATATTTTAAAAACTGCTAATTAAAATGATCCACGAGTGGGAATGTTACCTTTATAGCAAGGGAGCACTGTATATAATAAACACTTAAGATTAATGTTTAGAAAAAGCTGTGTTAGTAAAGCTTCTTGAATTTAGCCATTTCTAATAAAGATTACAGTATGTTGGTAACATTATTAATGCAAACAGAAATAACAGTCAAAATATATACAATACTGTGCAAAAGTTTTAGGCAGGTGTGAAAAAATGCTGTAAAGTAAGAATGCTTTCAAAAATAGACATGTTAATAGATTATATTTATCAATTAACTAAATGCAAAGTGAGTGAACAGAAGAAAAATCTAAATCAAATCCATATTTGGTGTGACCACCCTTTGCCTTCAAAACAGCATCAAGCATCAATTCTTCTAGGTACACTTGCACACAGTTTTTGAAGGAACTCAGCAGGTAGGTTGGCCCAAACATCTTGGAGAACTAACCACAGTTCTTCTGTGGATTTAGGCAGCCTCAGTTGCTTCTCTCTCTTCATGTAATCCCAGACAGACTCGATGATGTTGAGATCAGGCTCTGTGGGGCCATACCATCACTTCCAGGACTCCTTGCTCTTTTTACGCTGGAGATAGTTCTTAATGACTTTCGCTGTATGTTTGGGGTCGTTGTCATGCTGCAGAATAAATTTGGGGCCAATCAGATGCCTCCCTGATGGTATTGCATGATGGATAAGTATCTGCCTGTACTTCTCAGCATTGAGGAGACCATTAATTCTGACCAAATCCCCAACTCCATTTGCAGAAATGCAGCCCAAAACTTGCAAGGAACCTCCACCATGCTTCACTGTTGCCTGCAGACACTCATTCATGTACCGCTCTCCAGCCCTTCGGCGAACAAACTGCCTTCTGCTACAGCCAAATATTTCAAATTTTGACTCATCAGTCCAGAGCACCTGCTGCCATTTTTCTGCACCCCAGTTCCTGTGTTTTCGTGCATAGTTGAGTCGCTTGGCCTTGTTTCCACGCCGGAGGTATGGCTTTTGGCCGCAAGTCTTCCATGAAGGCCACTTCTGACCAGACTTCTCCGGACAGTAGATGGGTGTACCAGGGTCCCACTGTTTTCTGCCAATTCTGAGCTGATGGCACTGCTGGACATCTTCCGACATGAAGGGAAGTAAGCATGATGTGTCTTTCATCTGCTGCAGTAAGTTTCCTTGGCCGACCACTGCATCTACGGTCCTCAACGCTGCCTGCTTTCTTTGTGCTTCTTCAAAAGAGCTTGGACAGCACATCTGGAAACCCCTGTCTGCCTTGAAATTTCTGCCTGGGAGAGACCTTGCTGATGCAGTATAACTACCTTGTGTCTTGTTGCTGTGCTCAGTCTTGCCATGGTGTATGACTTTTGACAGTAAACTGTCTTCAGCAACCTCACCTTGTTAGCTGAGTTTGGCTGTTCCTCACCCAGTTTTATTCCTCCTACACAGCTGTTTCTGTTTCAGTTAATGATTGTGTTTCAACCTACATATTGAATTGATGATCATTAGCACCTGTTTGGTATAATTGTTTAATCATACACCTGACTATATGCCTACAAAATCCCTGACTTTGTGCAAGTGTACCTAGAAGAATTGATGCTGTTTTGAAGGCAAAGGGTTGTCACACCAAATATGGATTTGATTTAGATTTTTCTTCTGTTCACTCACTTTGCATTTAGTTAATTGATAAATATAATCTATTAACATGTCTATTTTTGGCATTCTTACTTTACAGCATTTTTTCACACCTGCCTAAAACTTTTGCACAGTACTGTATTTTTGTAGGCCTCTAACTCTAAACAGTAGAACAGTTAAGGTTAAGACTTACATGTATAGGCAAGTCCATTCAGTCTAAACAATGAAATAGTCCTTGTTTTCTCTTAAAAAATAGTTTTAAACACTAAAGACAATGTATTAACAATAGTGTTTTTGTGGAACTAGTGCTTTGAAGGAACAGGTTAAACAATGATCCACTACCCTGTGACTTGAACAATAACACAGTGTGAACAACTGTATACATGAATTCATCCATACATCAGTACAGTTCTGAACATACACTTTGCAAATTAAGACATATTATTATCACTTTTTTTTAAATCAATTTCAATAACAAAAAATGCATATATAAGTGAAATGAAATTTTAAATAAGGGGGAAAAGTACCTTTTTGGAAGGTGCTTTTATCTTTGTTTGCGATCATTTGCAAACACGGCTGAAGTACTGGAAAATAAAACAGAGTACAAGCCATGTCTGATTAGTTTGTCTTTAACAATCTGTTATTGTGTGTTGATTGAAGTCTTTCAAATCTTAAAAGAAGTAGACAAAGTAACCCTAGACAATGCTGAAAGCACAGCACAGAAACCAGCAGCAAAAGACACAACTAATGTCAAACTGTGAAGAAACAGCAGGAAATGTAGATGTGGACTTTAACACCCACAATGCTTATCTCACCACACTGGAAGTCTTTTCCAATAAAGCTTGATACTGTTATTTACACACAGCAGTTTTTGAGCAGCATTAAATATATAAAATAAAACATATTCTTTACCATCTAAATTCAGTATCACTGAATTTAGATTTCTGCCTACAGTATAAAGTGAAGTGGTTGCTTTAATGAATCTATACCTTGCCACAGCAGGGTTTCTTAAGAGCATTTTACAGCACTGTGGAATCAACCACTTATCTATGGTTTAGATGGATGGTTGATGCTCATTAATTAAAGTTTCACATTCATTAATTTAGCTCCAGTGCAAAGTTGTTTCCACTTTTAGCAAGAAACAATTCAGATGTAGGTCAAAATTATTGGACTGCTAATTTCAAATTTTAAACAATACTATACTTATCAGAGTAATACGCTCACCCCAACTTTCAGAAACAAGTTATGGGTAATATATACAGGTGGTGCATAATGTACGCAGTATACTCCGGTAACACTATTCTACTGTATATCGTATGCTGTGGTGTTCTCGATATGCCATATTAGCTTTTTATTCCACTTAGTAGTGCAAACACATACATAGGGTAATCTCTGACTATATTAATCGCCAGGTTACAAACATGGTTATGGTTCATATATAAAAAAAAAAACCTACCTGTTTTATCGTTGAGATTATTTGACCTGCGCAGCCTTATTCTGTGATTACCAGGCTTTGCTATAGAGTTTCCTGTCCTGAGGTCCTCCAGTATATCTTCTTCATTTACATACTGCACTCTCTAGAAAGGTGACATAATATAATTTAGTCTCAAATTAACATAGTACATAAAATAATTGAAGAAAATTATTCCAATGCACAGTCTTAGTAGCCTAATTACTTGTTTTGCCAGCTACTGACAATTTCTGTACCTATTCTGATTATTTTTTTTTAAAATAACTCACCTGCTCTTGGTCCCTGTTTGGTTGGGGCATTTCTCCATCAGGGTAGGTCAATGATACCAAGTGCTCTTCTCGCTTTTTGAAAACCTCTGTCTTCAAAGTGGCTACTTCTGCTTTTAAAGTTATTACGTGATACAAAGAGACAGCTGACAGAGAAGTAGACATTATTGCTGCAAGTGTCAGAAACAATATCGTGGAAATCAGGTACTTCTGTTGGAGATCAAAGTAAATGTTGAGGTTTTGTTCAGTAGATTTCATTCTGGTTTCAAGCCGAGCTCACAGAAACTGCCCGAAGAATCCAGCTGATCTTTTAATAGTGACATTAATTTTTCGTCTAGCTGTAAAAAAAAAAAAAAAATGCATCCACTGGATTTGGGTTGCTCAGCTGTGCAAATCATTTCCTGTCAGATGGGACTATAACTGCATCTTGAGTGATTTAACTTGTAATTGTGATGTTCCTTTTTTTGCTTCATTAATGAACAGCAGTTAAACTATTTTAAAGCAAAACTAGGTATACTGTACATTACTATACCTACATTTGCCAACCTAATGTGTAAGTTAATATACATATATAAATTTTAATTTATTTTGTTAAAAAATATTTGCTAAGTTGACAGTGCTTTTTCCTATCTAAAAATAATAATAGTATCTATTTTGCTTTTATTCCTGTTGCAGTGTCCCATAGTTTACAATGGTTTTGTTTAATGGTGTTATGTAAAAAATAAATGATGGGGTGGGGGATCACTACTTTCTACTCTCATTATTATTTTATTATTATTTGTTTATTTAGCAGACGCCTTTATCCAAGGCGACTTACAGACACTAGGGTGTGTGAACTATGTGTGAACATCAACTATGCATCAGAGTTTGAACCGGGGACCTCCTGGTTACAAGCCCTTTTCTTTAACCACTGGACCATGTTACTATCACTCTCTCTTGACTATATATATATATATAGATATAGATATAGATAGATATATATATATAGATATATATATATAGAGAGAGAGAGAGAGAGAGAGAGAGAGAGAGAGAGAGAGAGAGAGAGAGAGAGAGAGAGAGAGAGAGAGAGAGAGAGAGAGAGAGAGAGAGAGAGAAAGAATTCAGAAACAGCAAACAGCTCTATGTCCAAGGAGAATCAGGATCCAACAGATCTTATATTAATATTCTTCTTCCAAAAATGGATTTGAATGTAAAAACAGCAAACAGACATTGTCATTACAAACAGATAGTAAGAGGGTACTAGTTATTATAAGTGGAATAAAGTTAAAAAGTTATTCAATGCTAGAAATTCAACACTGCAGTTTTATAATCCAAGTTACTTCCTTTTTTCTTGGGGAAGGGCTGGTAACCCAGTCTTTATTCTGTTAAGGCTATGCTGCCTCCTCTGTCTTCATCAACACCATGTATTGTATCCTGGAACTGTTTATTTATGTTTTCGGCCATGGACTGACATCTTTTAAAAATGCTTTGTGCTCGTCTGTCCCCAGGATGAAAATACATATGCTATTCATATATACAACTCAAAGTTGCCACTTGAAGCTTGGATACAACAGCCTGTAGCATTCCCATACAGAGAGCCAGCTCCTTGGTATGAATGTCATCTCTAAGTTTTAAACATTATAAATACACAATCAACAGCAAATCACCCACACCTGGTACCTGCATGTTGTAAGGATCATCTTAATGTTGAATTACTGTGCATGATCAGTTGAATTTAAGTTAAAAAAGCGGGTAGTATAAAATGTTACATATATGATGCATGGTTTCAGGGGGCCATAGCACATACAGAAAAATGCTCTGTTGTATATTCTGTTTTTAATGTCAGTTTATTTAAACCATATGTTATTTGTTATTAGCTATGTACTTTTTGTAACCAATCATAAATTGTATTTTTGAAAACTTTTTTATTTTTATTTTGAAAAAATAATTAAAACAAAAGTATTCTCTTTCAAATTACCCTGACATCTGACTAAGCAATGTTCCCCAGGTCAGAGGAACAATCTATTTAGACACTGCTGTTAAGGGTTTAGGATAATTTAGAATGCAACACTGACAACCTTGGTCTCAGATCTGCTGTGATTCTAAGAATATGTGTTATTTTACAATATTCATTGGGCGGATGTCTAATAAATGTCATGGGGGGGTCTTGAGCCAAGAAAGTTTGGGAAACCCTCGCCTTGTGGGCTGATAAAATATATTTGAAAATTATGAAATACTAATTGTAATCACAGCAGTGAAAAGGTAAACATTAAGAATCTTTCACTGTATTTTCTTTGGAAACATTAGGCAGTAGTGAACACCTACAGTATAGAGGTCCTTGAATTAACAATTTATTTAAAATGTGTTTTATTTTAATCTAAAAAGGTTTAGCATATGTCCATAGCAAATATCAATAAATAATAGTTCAGTACGGATAATCCACAATGTGGATGATTTAAATTGCAGTTGAACAGATGATTTAATGATGATAATGAATTTGGCCAGAGATCATGTCCGTGGGTGCTGACAGCTATCCGCAATGTTGGCTGACTAGCGAAAACACAGTGACATCATGTAGTCTAGTCTGCAGATAGGAAGTGGCTCACAGGGCCACCTCCTCCCAAAAGAACAAAGCTGCCAAACCATGACTGGAAAAAGAAAATGATGAATGGTTAATGCAACAACTGCAGTGGTGCAATGCCACCTAGACTAATTAAGACTAATTAAGAGACTAATAAGAGCACTCAGGTAACGAAAAAAAAACCCTACTCGCTGGTAGGAGAAAACCTTAGGGAATCCATGGCTGAGGGTAGCCCTTCCTCCAGGCTCTAAAGACAGCCATCTCCCTGTTTGGCCTCGCCACACGTGACTGGGAGGCCAAACAAAAAGAAGTGACATGAATGCAAGACACACAGAGTTTTTATGGTGCTTGTATATGATGTGTTGATTAGTGGGTGGATTCTCCTTCCAGAAATACAACCAAGTTTTTCCATGTTAAGTAAAATATACATTTTTGTATTTCCAACTATGCAAGGTGATACATTTCAAGTAAATCATAGAAAATGTTGTCAGTGAATAAAGCAATACATTTTTTTTAAAGACTTGATTTTGAAATTCTGTAACCTTTAGCATGTGATGTCTGCTATATCTTCATTAAAAAAAAAAAACTTTGGAGTCAGGAACAGCTGTGGGCTGACCTTTTTAAAATCTTGTGATTGTCTCTCAGTTCTGTATTAGTGACTTTCAGTACAGGCATGAAAACCACAGTACTGTACATTTCAACCTCACAAACCTGAAGATGGTGGAAAACACCAAGCATGCTTAAACACCTGCTGCGGTTATGCATCTCATCCATTTACTTCCTTTTAAGATTTTTAAAAAGTTAAGTCCTTTTAACCACAATGCAGCCGTTTTTAACCATAAACGATCACCATGTCTGTAGAGCAACATTACATGTGGTCTCTGCCCTTCATATGATACTGAGCATTTGAGTGGTGTTACTAAAGATATAAACAGAAACTGGTTTTGATGGAAATATCTACAAAGGGTTGTAAACAAATGACTGAAATTAAGGCAAATTGGAGAGCTTTGTTTGACCCTTTTGGTGCACTCAGAAGCATGCTTGTGCACACATGCTTGAATTAAAGTTGGTTTGTAGGGAAGTCTGACTGCTGGAAAGAAAGGTGGTTATTTCAAAAGGCTTAAAAATGGTACTTAAATTAACACTTTTCACCATTTACAGTTTATTTAATTTTTTACCTGTTTCATATCCTATGTCATGTGTTCTGTATAGTCCCATATAGTTATTGTAATTTAGATGATTATTTGCAATGCTTACTAAACTTTTCCAGGAAATGAGACTGAACACAGTACCTTGCACAAATCTGGGCCTGAATACAAGAAAGAAAAAAAAAACATTAAAAATGTGTTTCAACTCAAAGATGTGTGTTATTGGATTAATGTCAACAGTTCACATGACATTGCACATGCTTGCAGTATTGTGTGATGACATGCCTACTACACATCTAAAACGTTCACCTAAAACGCTTTGAAAACTGTAAACAAAAACTGCTGAAAGAAAACCACATTGAGAATAGGAAGGCCAATAAATTGAGACATTGAAACTTGTATTCTATGTCACTGACAGTTTCCTCCCAACCCATTATCAAAACAGTAATCAGTTCGAACTAAAATAAACTGAATGTTTATTACATTTAATAGAGCTATGTATAAGACAATGACATGTTGTATTATCACAAAGCTATTTTGTTTTTAGAAGTTATGAGGAATAATCTCATGATGTAAAATTAACGATTAAGAACGAGGTACAAGGCTACACCGGGGTGCCACATGGCATCTCAAACATTGCTTATAAAAAGACTCCTACAGGATGATTTTCTGAAGCGAGGTGAGAAGCATATTAGAGTTGCACAGTGCACTGAAGCCAGTTGTGCTTTTCAGTAGCAATTTTTACTGGAATAGTTTCTAGGTCTTCTCAGCTGCTACAAATATAAGTTCAAGGAAAAAGGGAGTTCTACTTTAAAATGGTATTTTCTATGTTGGTAGGTAGTAGTAGCAGTAGCATTATATGTATTGACTTTTATTAGACATCTCCTACAGAGCCTAGTTTTGGTTTGTTCTTTTTAAGTATTTGGTTTTAAAGGCAAATCAAATAATCCATATAAAAATATATACTGTATATTTTATGTGGGACACTTCCCAAAGCCTGCGGTGAATGACCAATTCCTTAGAAGTCATCACTCAAGATTAGAAGCAGCTGAAAATGACTTTATTTTTACAATCCAGTGTCTTCAAAAGCACTTGTCATATACAGTAAAACAGAGACCTAGAGGAGGCTGTACTTGAATAACTGCCTTTCTTACTATTAAAACCCTTTATCCCAGTTGTATTCTCAGAAGAAAGCATCTTCTTGTACACTTGATTCAATTTCCTACAGTACCTGTACAAAAGATTTTAAGATATATTTTCTAAACATTTTTGGTACCTGAGACAGACACTGTCAAGTCCTTACAACATGAACCGTTCCATAGGTTATTTTTTTAAATTACATTACAGTTACATCCAGCAGTGTGATCCTGCAACCATAATGATCATACTGTCTATTTACAGATCACTTCAATTACATTGAAGTATTAAGTGATGGGCATTAAAAGCTTTTTTTTTTTTTAAATTTACCTGAATTACAGTAGACATCTTGCACACTGTGTTTAATGTCATGCATATGCTTTCATAATTGTATTTCTTTACTGGGAATGCATTTGGTGGCAGTTAATGATAAGTCTGATATTTATAACATAACACAATCTTTGTAAACTATGAAAGAGCAGTACTGCCTGAATAGACACAGAAGATAATTTTAATAATTGATTGCATGTAACAATACAGCAAATAGAAAGTGTGACTGGTATATTAAAAAACAAATGTAGAAAAATAACACATGACTTTGATGCAGTGAAAGAGCTCTTGTGTTAGCATACATACAGTACACACTTTTATGGTGACTGACCAGAAATACAGAGGCAATAACAACGAAAGTTAGTTCTTTTTCTTAGTACGACACAATGGAAATCCATAAACTTAAATCACACTGAAAACCAGAAGTAAAGGACAACGCTAAACACATTCAAAATACACAATACTGTAAATTTAAAGGGACGTATTGGAGGATTGTTTGTAATTCTGTCAGGCTGTTTTATTAAATAAATCTTTTTTTTGTTTTGTTACCTAATAAGAATAAGTGTACATGCCACTACAAACCAACACAGATATGCAATTTCCATGCTGAGTGTAATGGAAAAAAAATGTTGTTTTTTTTTGTTGTTTTTTTTTAAATACAACTGTAATATTAAAATTGCATAACTTTTGTTTGTAGTTTACTTTACTAGTTACTAAGCACTGGGTGTATACAGGACTCAAAGTTCAGACGTGGGGCTAGGTGGCACATTTTGAAAAAAAAAAATGTCAGCAATCATGAAAAAAAAAGAATATATTATGAAGCTTCATCAATATCACAAGATTAATTTTGTGGTTGAAGGAATACAGAATAAGGAAGTGTTCTCTTACACTTCTGAATTCTGCAAGGGCTATATTGCATTAGTGATGGCATTTTAATGTACAATATTTCTGAAAGGCTATAATTCACATTCAAAACGGCTCATATTATAGTATGTACATAAATTACTTGCACGTACTACTAAACCTGTCGGCAAACGTGTATGTACTGTAGAGCAAAACAAGAACATCCTTGTAATTGCATTAATCATGTCAAATTTATAATCAACCGATTTTAGAAGGGAAGGAGTAATTAAGATTAGATGTGTTTCTTTGCGCCACGCACAGTAACTTAATCACACCTGTAAAAAACTATTTAGAAAACAGAAAAGAAAATCTGTGCAATGCGCTAGACAAAATTATACATGAAATACATCATATTTGTTTTAATGGCTTAATATATTACTACTGCAATTTATTTTATTATTTATTTATTTATTTTATTTTTTTAAGAGATACACAAAAGGTTTTTTTTTTTTTCGTATGGTTTTATTCCCTGGAAGACGTGCAGAGAATTATTATGTCTACTGATATTAGCATATAAATTATGTTAATATCAGAGAGATCAAGCAATATTTTAGCAAGGTAAGCATTTGAGCCAACATCATGTCATTTAAAAACACATTTCTAGCAAACCATGAAAGCTTTAGTAATACTTGTACACGTTGTTTAATAAAATAACTGTTCTTAAAAGAAACCTATTGAAAAATATTTTCAAATCATAAAAGAACACTCATGCATTCACCTTAGAGAAGAAAAATGAAGATCCACAAATGGCATTTTGAATTTAATCTCACCCCCACAAAATACACATAAAAAGTTACATTCTGTTACAACTTTTGACAAAACGATGCATTATCAGAAAGCCTGATTCATATAATTGTTACATTTGACATTGCTATCGTTGTTTCTTCATGAGAATTGTTTTTTATAAGTTCTTTAATGAATTGTTCAATGGCTGTGAAGTATCCTTGGCACTGCCAGGTGTCGTTGTGAGTGCCATCGGGAAATATGGCAAACCTCTTAGTCCGGGACGGAGAAAGTTCATACAGCTGCTTCATCATGACTGGTGGAATCAGCTGGTCAGACAGTCCAGAGATGAAAAGAGAAGGCATCCTGCATTGTGCAATTTTCTTGTAGGACAGGAATTTGTTTTTGTAGCACCAGAGTGGAAGATATTTCATTGGAAAGAAAGAAAACAAAGTACTGGCCATGTGGGGGATGCTGAGAAATGTATTTTCTACCATTATGGCAGAGATCCGATGGGGATTTTCAGATGCCAGATGGACAGCTACTGCTCCTCCTAATGAGCGGCCAAACAGAATGATTTTGGTTTTATCTATGTCTGGTCTGGTCATGACATAGTCCAGCACAGCTTCGGAATCTAAATATAGCCCGTCTTCACTTGCTTCACCTTCACTTTTGCCATAACCTCTGTAATCAACCAGTATTACGTTCACCTTCAAGTTAACCAGCATTAACAGTGCATTGGGTATCCGGTGACCAATGTTGCCAGCATTCCCGTGGAAGTAGATAACGGTGGGTGAAAATGCTGGATTGTCACCAGTGTATCTAAGCAGAATGAGATTAAGACGTACACCGTCTTTGGTTTTTACAAAGATGTTTTCATGTGGGATCCCAGTAGGCACAGGAACATACAAGCGAGAAGAGGATGGCTGATCGGGAAAATACAGCAGCACGTCTTGGAATTTGTACAATGTACCTGCTACTGAAGCAAGTATCAGTGCAAGTAACATAAAGCCACCGTACAGATGAAAAGTTAATATCAGAGCCAGCAGTGAGATGCGGCACAGCCCCCAGGACCACGAAGCCAAATTTAACAACCACTTTTGAGCAACGGTCCACAACCTCCATGACTTTTCCATTGTAGTTTCTTTTTCAGAAGAATAACCTTTTACAGCATGTGTGTTCTGGGGGGGGGGGGAGAAAAAAAAAATATGACCAAAACCTTAAAAAAGTACATTTAATGCAAAAGCATTTGCATTTATGATTTATCTGATGCGGTAATATTATTTAAATCAGAGTGATTAACAGTTTAAGATGTGACAGGGCACATTTTATTGTAAGACTGCTTGGTTAAAAGAGTGACATTTTATAAAATCTTATTTAGAAATACACACTTAAATTATATATCTGTGATATCAACCTAGGATGCTCTCAAAGTCATATTATAGAAGTTTTTTTTTTTTTTTTTTTTAAATCGATGAAAAGGTACATGCATTGAGAAGTTACAGCATCACCTTCTACTGGTTAAATTATTATTATTATTAATTCCTCAGCAGATGCCCTTATCCAGGGCGACTTACAATTGTTACAAGATATCACCTTATACATTATTTCACATTATACAGATATCACATTATTTTTTACATACAATTACCCATTTAAACAGTTGGGTTTTTACTGGAGCAACCCAGGTAAAGTACCTAGCTCAAGGGTACAGCAGAAGTGTCCTGGGATTGAACCCACGACCCTCCGGTCAAGAGTCCAGAGCCCTAACCACCACTCCACAATGCTGCTCTGGGTATTATTAGGGTATTATTAATAAAGTATTTGACCTGGGATGTGTTTCTTTCATTTCTGAAACTAAATGCATACAATGTTTGATTAGGTCAACTTCAGGCCACTCTCAATCTTCACAAAAGTTAAAATCTTTTTCTTTCAGTCTTACACAAAATTATACAAAGGCAACCCCAGAATACTTCAATCTCTGGTTATACTGCGGGCCACGTGCAGCCCTTAGTGTGACAGGGTGCAAACTTCAGGTAATGTGTTCATTAAGTCTAGTTTAAACGTTTGCTAATCTTTCTACCTCCAACTTTTGTGATCAACATATGATTGCCAAAGGAGCGGTTTAAGTCAGTATGCAGTCACTTTTGTAATAAGACAGTGTAAAAATGAAGGAGATAAATCATGTATCTCCAACATTTTTTGTAGTTAATAATGTAGCTATCTGTATAGTCAGTGAGGATTACCTCCCTAGACCTTCATTGTGATCAAAATGCTTAATCATATTTACTTTGCTTTAAATCTTTAAATAATTATTATATCATTCATATGGTTTTGTATAAGTGCATTGTGTAAAACAGAAAGGTATATATTTAATATACTGTAACTTATCTTAATTTGTAAACTTAATTATTTGCAACAACTGGAAATATAAAACAGACTAAATGAACAAACAAACAAGCTTCAGTTTTAGATTATAATTGCAATTTTATTGCGGGAACGAGGGGTTAGTAATTCAACTGCAATGTAAGTAATTGACTCAAGGGTCTATTTCATCGCAAAGACTGTGTTAGGAATCAGGCCATTTATTTTTGCAGTGTTTTGTTATGAGAACTACTAGCTCGGCCTCGTTATGACAGCAAGCCATACACCAGATTATCTTTGTGAGGCCATTTTTTTAGAACGGATTTTCATTCAATGGGTGCAGGGGGATCTCCCAAAAACAAAATAATGCTTTGATTCACTATATTACTGCAGAGCACAAATCAACATATGTTAGTATACATCCCAACAATATTTGTTTTTGTTGTCAACCTGCTGCGACTATGTCACACAGCTGTCAGTTTTGTGTCTGGTTTGCCTGCTGTATTGTACTGTAGCTCGTCTTTCTAGTAATTGTACAAGCAATATTGAAAACAGCATTTGTATGTATAGACACCGAGATAATGTTGAGTACTCACTTATTTCTCATCCTCCTGAAGACTGTCTGCGATTGTCGCCCACAGAATATTAAAAAATATACATTTGGTTTGATTCTATGACTCCTCTGAGTTGTGTTTCTACGCAAAATGCTGCTTCCTGACACTCACGGCCGCCGCAGTGAGCACTGAAACTGTTCCGAGTGACAACAAATATGCACGGAACTAACTATAAGAAATTCAGAAAATAAATAAATAAAACCTGCAATTTTATTAGGTACAAGTAACAGTCGTGCGCGGCCTGTAGTTTTCTTATTTTAGTTCTGTTTTGTATGTTTTCTTTTCTTTAAATTGTGTATTTGTGTATGTTTTACTGATGATGTTATTCTCTGTTCCAGGGGGTTCAATTAATCGGACGGTTTCCTGGTGCTTCAACACGACGACGGAAGTGTTTCCGTCTTTGAAGCAACTGCAGGTTTCCAAGTTCGTGCAAGTCTGAGGACAGAACAAAGTGGCATTTCATGAAACAAGTATAAATGGTATGTCCGTGTCGTGATTTTTTTGTTTGTTTGTTGCGTTTAGTTGTCGTTTTTTGTGTCATTTAGTAACTATATATTTCTGGTTCGTTATAAATACTCAAAAAGAGAGACATGAATCGATGGTTAATGAATGTCATTGAAGCCGCACAGCGTGTCAAGTCAAAATTATTTTTTTGGAGGTTTTGCTTTCTATTTAGGTTTGATAATCTTAAGAGTTAATACATATAAAAAATATCGTAATGAAAAATGTGAAAATTCTAAACAAGACAGGTAGCCATTTATTGTCGTATTTATTAACAAGAAAGCTACTCCACCCCCACAGAACGAATGCGAGGCTAGTCCACTCCCTCCCTAAACAAATGTGAGGAGGTTTCAGTCCTAACTGTTATACACACAAAACTTGACTGAGTATCTTAACAAATATTAAAAAAGCCCTTTGGCTTACACCCAAGCCAGTGCAACATAAAACCATTTTATGTGGGATTTCTATATTTTGAAATCTACACAAACTTGATTCCATGATACAGTACTGTGCAAAAGTTTTAGGCAGGTGTGAAAAAATGATGTAAAGTAAGAATGCTTTCAAAAATAGACATGTTAATAGATTATATTTATCAATTAACTAAATGCAAAGTGAGTGAACAGAAGAAAAATCTAAATCAAATCCATATTTGGTGTGACCACCCTTTGCCTTCAAAACAGCATCAATTCTTCTAGGTACACTTGCACAAAGTCAGGGATTTTGTAGGCATATAGTCAGGTGTATGATTAAACAATTATACCAAACAGGTGCTAATGATCATCAATTCAATATGTAGGTTGAAACACAATCATTAACTGAAACAGAAACAGCTGTGTAGGAGGAATAAAACTGGGTGAGGAACAGCCAAACTCAGCTAACAAGGTGAGGTTGCTGAAGACAGTTTACTGTCAAAAGTCATACACCATGGCAAGACTGAGCACAGCAACAAGACACAAGGTAGTTATACTGCATCAGCAAGGTCTCTCCCAGGCAGAAATTTCAAGGCAGACAGGGGTTTCCAGATGTGCTGTCCAAGCTCTTTTGAAGAAGCACAAAGAAACGGGCAACGTTGAGGACCGTGAGACGCAGTGTTTGGCCAAGAAACTTACTGCAGCAGATGAAAGACACATCATGCTTACTTCCCTTCGCAATCGGAAGATGTCCAGCAGTGCCATCAGCTCAGAATTGGCAGAAAACAGTGGGACCCTGGTACACCCATCTACTGTCCGGAGAAGTCTGGTCAGAAGTGGCCTTCATGGAAGACTTGCGGCCAAAGCCATACCTCCGGCGTGGAAACAAGGCCAAGCGACTCAACTATGCACGAAAACACAGGAACTGGGGTGCAGAAAAATGGCAGCAGGTGCTCTGGACTGATGAGTCAAAATTTGAAATATTTGGCTGTAGCAGAAGGCAGTTTGTTCGCCGAAGGGCTGGAGAGCGGTACATGAATGAGTGTCTGCAGGCAACAGTGAAGCATGGTGGAGGTTCCTTGCAAGTTTGGGGCTGCATTTCTGCAAATGGAGTTGGGGATTTGGTCAGAATTAATGGTCTCCTCAATGCTGAGAAGTACAGGCAGATACTTATCCATCATGCAATACCATCAGGGAGGCATCTGATTGGCCCCAAATTTATTCTGCAGCATGACAACGACCCCAAACATACAGCGAAAGTCATTAAGAACTATCTTCAGCGTAAAGAAGAACAAGGAGTCCTGGAAGTGATGGTATGGCCCCACAGAGCCCTGATCTCAACATCATCGAGTCTGTCTGGGATTACATGAAGAGAGAGAAGCAACTGAGGCTGCCTAAATCCACAGAAGAACTGTGGTTAGTTCTCCAAGATGTTTGGGCCAACCTACCTGCCGAGTTCCTTCAAAAACTGTGTGCAAGTGTACCTAGAAGAATTGATGCTGTTTTGAAGGCAAAGGGTGGTCACACCAAATATTGATTTGATGTAGATTTTTCTTCTGTTCACTCACTTTGCATTTTGTTAATTGATAAATATAAACTATTAACATGTCTATTTTTGAAAGCATTCTTACTTTACAGCATTTTTTCACACCTGCCTAAAACTTTTGCACAGTACTGTATATGTGGTGATTTCAGGTACAAGGAGGAGCACTTTATATGGAGAGTGACTCAGGGGTGTAATACAGGGATGGAAACAGGACTCGTGTTGCATAGCAGTTTCACCCATTCCAGGTTTTAATGTGCATAAACATAGCAAAACAAGGAATGGGTCAAACTTCTATGCAGTGGCATCCCTGGAATAACCCCCAGTAAGCTATGCTGTTCATTGCAGTACTATGAGCTAGTTTACTGTATTCTTCATGTCACAGTTAGTTTTTAAGTATCATTTGTATAAAGTACTTTATGTAAAGAAGACTAAACAAGTCATTGACTGGTTTGCAAAATGACACAATGACCTAATTTAATGTTTTATTACAACAAGTTTGAATAAATGTAACTCTGTTCGCTATCATGAAGATCTGAAAAAAAGAAAACAGGTGAACAATGCTTCAGATGTAATTATAATTAAGGCTCTGATTTTGTCACAGAAATCGTCAATCGCGAATTTGAAGAAAAGTCAGTGAAATCTTGGAAATTAATGTAAAACACATTTGGTTAGGCATTTCCTTTATTTCTTTAAAAATGCAGAATGTCATGCACTGAAAATACAAATCTGAGTATCTGTAAATTGTTTGGTTATGTATGCAAGCAGCATTTATGTGTAGCTATGTAGATCAGCGAATGAGATTTGTATTTTGTAGCTGAGCGAGCAAGCATGTAAAATAACACAGATTACATGTTACTGTAAACTCATGGTTGTGATCTTCACATACATATAGCACTTATTAGTTTATTGTTTTAAACAATGTGGGCTTGCATCTTCAAAAATTATTAATTAAAGTTTTCATAAAATGTAGTGTACCCAAGTAGTCTGTTGAAAATAAATACTGACTTTCTCTAAAACTAAACATTGGTAAACAAAATACTTCAGACTGCCGTGGAACATCTTTTTTTTATTTCCTACAAACAGTAGGTAAAACGAGAGGTTCATCTGTTTTGTAGTCTTTCTTTCCCTGATCTTTGTGATGACCCATTTCTTGGACACGGTGCCTGCCTGTGTGATTTGACTTTTCAACACTCTGTTTTTTTGTTTTTATTTTTAAAGGGGCAGTGCTCTGTAGGCTACTCGGAAACAACCAATTTAAACGTCGTCTTCTTATTACTGAAGAAAAAATATATACCATTTAATGTTGCACATTTACACTGGACGCGCATAGAGAAATAGGAACACAGTTTATTTCAGACATCGTCTGTTTTGCTACACGGCCGGTGTGAAAGAATGTTACGTTGGTGTGAAAGGACCTTAAACTAAGTTTTATAAAGTAACATTTAAACTTGTCAGCAGTCAAAAGCAATAGTCTTTATGTTATTGTTTTTTTTTTGTACTATTTAAAAGCTCTTGTGTATGTTGATCTAGCTAGAGAGCTTTGGTGACCTTTCCATGAATTCTTGTTTTTTTCCCACTCGCAACATGAAATTTACTAAAAATCACTGTGCCAAAATCGCAGCCTTAATAACTGTTTTTTATATTTCCTTACTTTTTAAGGTGTTTGCAATCAGTGTTTTCTTGCTCCATAAACACTGAAATTAACAGCTGTACAGTAGGCGTGGCCAGCAGCGTTAGAGTCACATTGTGAAGACGGCTGGTCTTAGGATACTCTAGACAAGCTCAAAACCCAGGTAAGGCAGTTTAGAGCAGCAGAAGCTCTCAGAATGACTGCAGACACAGTAAAATAGCAAAGTCATATGAAAAAAAACAACGATAATTACATTTGAAGCTACTTCCTCTTTAAAGTAAAACTATAAAAAGAAGACTTGTTTAATGTCTCCCAAGTATGCTGCAATATTTGACATTGTTATTTTTATTTTAAAGGTACTCGTCATTTCTTGGAATGGCTGCAGCAGTGCAATCAGTGTCCTCGCCTCAGACTACAGTCGCATCTCAAGTTCCTTTTGCTCACCTGTGTTCAACTTTAGAAAAAATACAGAAAGCCAGACCAAGACCAGAGAAAACAAAACATTTTAAAGACTTTCTGGATTCTTGGAGAAAGTTCCATGAGGCTCTTCATGTGAATGCTCCAAATACCACAGACTCATTCTACCCAGCAATGCGTCTCATTCTCCCCCAATTAGAAAGGGAGAGAATGGCATATGGGATCAAGGAAAATATGCTTGCTAAGCTTTACATAGAAGTTTTAGGTCTACCAAAAGATGGAGGGGATGCAAACAAGCTTCTGAACTATAGAGCTCCTGCAACCTCACAGGGAGACGCTGGGGACTTTGCTGTTGTTGCGTACTTTGTTCTTAAGACCAGGTGCCCAGCTCAAGGAAACTTAACAATACAGCAGGTCAATGATTTCTTGGATTCTGTTGCCAATAATAATGCTAGCAAAAGAAAAGACTTAGTAAAAAAGAGCCTGCTACAGCTAATAGCTCAAAGTTCTGCCCTGGAGCAAAAGTGGCTAATCCGTATGATTCTTAAAGACATGAAATTGGGCATCAGTAAAGAAACTGTGCTTCAGATGTTTCATCCAGATGCAACTGAATTACACAATGTGACCACAGATCTAGAAAAGGTATGCAGACAACTTCATGACCCGTCAGTTTCTCTCAGTGATGTCTCTATTGGGCTTTTCTCAGCATTTAAGCCCATGCTGGCTGCTGTTGCAAACATAAAGCGAATTGAAAAGCAAATGAATAACCAGAGTTTCTACATTGAAACAAAGCTTGACGGTGAGCGCATGCAGTTGCACAAAGACGGGGATGTATATAAATATTACTCCCGCAATGGGTATGAGTATACGCAGCAATTTGGAACCTCTCCATTGGAAGGTTCATTAACTCCATTTATCCATAATGTCTTCAAGGTCAATATTGTAAACTGCATTTTAGATGGTGAGATGATGGCTTATAATCCCACTACTCAGACCTTCATGCAAAAAGGCAACAAGTTTGACATTAAAAGAATGGTTGATGATTCAGAATTGCAAACCTGTTTTTGCGTGTTTGATGTGCTGTTGGTAAATGGCCAGAAACTGGCCCATGAGACACTCCGAAAACGATACGAGACCCTTCAGACCGTCTTTACTCCCATAGAGGGCAGGATACATATTGTACCCAAAATTGATGCAAGGACTAATCAGGAAGTTGTTAATGCCCTGAATGACGCAATTGACAACCGAGAGGAAGGAATCATGGTTAAGGACCCCATGTCTATTTACAAACCAGATAAGCGTGGGGAAGGGTGGCTGAAAATTAAACCAGAGTATGTAGATGGTTTGATGGATGAACTAGACATCTTGATTGTTGGGGGATATTGGGGGAAGGGCTTACGAGGTGGAATGATGTCCCATTTTCTGTGTTCTCTAGCCGAAACCCCTCCACCAGGAGAAAAGCCGTCAGTGTTTCACTCTTTTTGCCGTATTGGTTCAGGATATACTATGAAGGAGCTTTACGACCTTGGCTTAAAACTGGCAAATCACTGGAAACCCTACCACAAGAAAAACCCTCCAGCTTCTATTTTATGTGGTACTGAAAAGCCAGAGGTGTACATTGATCCGTGCAATTCTGTGATCGTTCAGGTAAAGGCTGCCGAAATTGTTGACAGTGATATGTATAAAACCGAGTGCACTCTGCGTTTTCCAAGGATAGAAAAAATTAGGGATGACAAGGAGTGGTACGAGTGCATGACCCTGAAAGATTTGGACAGTTTTCGTGATAAAGCCTCAGGAAAGCTGGCATCCAGGCATATTCATTTGAGTGATGACCTACCAGAAAAGAAGAAAAGGAAACTTGCACCCAAACCAAGGAAAGTGATTGGTGTAATTGATCATTTCAAGCCCCAGGACCTTTCCAGTGTCACCAAAGTTACTGACATATTTGAGGATGTTGAGTTTTGCGTCATAAGTGGAAATGAGGAGCATTCAAAAGCAGAGCTTGAAAAAGGAATTGCTGAATGCGGTGGGGTTGTTGTCCAAAACCCTGGGAAAGAAACATACTGCATTATTGCTGGCATAGAAAACATGAGGGTGAAAAATCTTATCTCTGCAAATCAGTATGATGTTGTACAAATCAACTGGCTTTTGGAGTGTCTGAAGAGGAAGGAGTGCATGCCGTGGCAACCCAGTCACATGATCCACATGTCCCCGTCTACAAAGCAGCACTTTGCAAAAGAATATGATTGTTTCGGGGACAGTTATTATGCAGACACTGACAAAGAGCAGCTAAAGGAAATATTTAGGAGGATTAATAAGACAGAAGCGAAGATACCTTTGGTTGCCATTGCAGATATAGAACAGAGATTTTCATGGGATGAAGTGCCAACAAGCATGTTCAGACAGTACCAAGTTTATGTTGATTGTTATTCTGTCATTGGTGATCTTGGAAGCTTAATCCATGGAACAAGTTTGGAAATAAGGACTCTTGAGCTCAGATTTTATGGGGCTAATGTTGTCTCCAAGCTTGTGGAAGGAGTTTCACACGTTGTCATTGGTGATCAAGCCCGTGTTCTCGAGCTGAAGGCTCTGAGGAGAAAGTTTGCTGTGAAGTTTAAAATAGTGTCAGAATTATGGGTTGTGGACTCAGTAAGTAAAGGACATTTGTTGAATGACAATGATTACTTAGTTTAATGTTTCAATGCAAATAACACTACTGGTGAAGAGTGTCTTGGTCCCAGACAATTACCATATTGCTTTTCCCTGTTTTTTTTTTTTTTTTTTTTTTTTAAATTCAATTAATAAATATATATAAATATTTGTCACTGTTTGTCCTATGATTTATTTTTGTGCAGATTAGGATTGGAACAACGCATCGATGCATCGAATCGGTGGAATAACCGTCTCTGGATAAAATAACCATCAATGGTTGGAAAAAAAAAAAAAACACACACATCTATCAGTTCATTAATAGGACCGTATTTTATTAGGGCCGGCAAAATTTAAATCTACACTCTTATTCCTTAAACAAACGGAAGCAACTTATTTTGGAAAGAAAGTTCATCCAACTTATTTTGGAAAGAAAGTTGATCCAAAAAGCATCAGAGCAAAATAAATAACAGGCCTGATAGTGGATGTTGTCACACAAGATGTCAGACCTGTTAGTATAGTAGAGGGAGCTGCGTTTAAAAATCTGATTTCGAATCTTGCTCGGGGCTATGAAATGCCCTATCGAAAGACAATCTCCAAATTCATTACTCTGGATCACGAACGTGCAAAGAAAAAGCTTAAGACAGGATTTAAGTCTGGAGTGTAATTCAATGTCCATCACTACCGATGTATGGACAAGCAGGGCATAAGAAGCGTCTTTAACAGTCACCTACCATTACATTAAGCAAAACTGGGAACTTGAATCAAAAGTATTAGCGACACGAAAATTACACGAGAGATACACAGCTGTGAATTTAGCAGAAGTGATCAATCAGATAAACACAGTTTAAAGTGGCTACAAAAGTAATAGCTTGTGTTCATGACAACGTGGCAAACGTGTGCAGAGCAATGTCTTTGCTTTCTGCAAGCGAGCGTGCTATGTTTTTGGTAGCGTGGCAAGAGTGAGCTGTGCAGGGCACAATATAAATCTGCATTCAGGAAAGCTTGGCGAATGTATGACAAGTCCATACGTTAGTGGCAGCTTCAAGGAGACTGGTTGCACATTTTAAAAAGAGTGAGATGGCAACAAGCGCTTTAAATAGGAAACAAACAGAAATGCTGAACACAGAAAAAGCACCACTCAAGTTAATACAGGACATACAAACAAGGTGGAACACGGTTTATTATTTGTTTGAACGCCTTCTTGAATTAAAATGGCCAGTTATTGCTGTTTTGTCAAACCCAGATTTGACCAAAGTCTGACACAGCTTCTTAAGATCTCACGACTGAGCAGTGGAAGCTAATGGCTGAGATACTACCTCTACTACAGGCTTTCGAACTGGCTAAAGTACTTTTGAGTGCAGAGAAAAACAAAAGCAAAAACTTTCTACCCACTTGCAACAGGGATAAAACACAGACTGACTGAAGTTCCTGATGAAGGGGAGACACCGTCTTCTTCAAATTCAACTGATTTGCTAATTCCAGTTAGACAGAGTTTGAGAGACAAGCTAGTGCGTAATTTGTCTCAGCGATTTTGACACCTGTGCCTTGTGCCAGTTCTGTTGTCAATTCAACGCTTTACCTGTAAGCAATGTCTTAGCGATGCTCTGATTTAGGATTATTCAACCTTTTAAATAAGGCTTAATTGACACAGTAGTTTAAAGGTCCTATTTCTGTAAATTTGGTAACATTAGTAAGCCAAGTGTAATTAGTGGGGCTTGCGAAGCAAGAGTCCCCACTTTAAATCTTTGACATACTTTGTCTTATTATTATTATTATTCTTTGGCACGCTACTCCTCTTACACCGTTTAAGCTACAAACGCCGTTCAAACTTTAAAACGTGTAGACCGGTCTGGAATAGTGTGCTTGTATACAACTTTTTGATATCTTTTATGCTTTTTAAACTATTAAGCTTTTTGTCCTTTGTCCTTTTGTCCATCTTCATTCACTTTAATTGGACTTTTTTCAACATTCTAAAGCTCCCCATTGTTTAAAAACCACCCAGACTTCCAACATTCTATTTACTGTAAACGATGTAACTTTTGACACAAATCAGCTACTTTGACCACTTTCCCAACAAGTAAGACAAAAAGTTAGAGCATATGGAATCTTCCTCTACTTCTCTGCTATTCAAATCTAAAATCAAAGCATAAATAACTTTTACCAATCAAAAGGTACACCTGTTTTAGTAACCGCACCAACTCAATTTTCTCAACTTTTTATAAACAACTGCCATTTTGACCACTTTCCCAACAAGTTAGACAACTACTTGGAGCAATTGAAATCTTCCTCTACTTCTCAGCTATTCAAGTATGAAATCAAAACAGGAATGGCATCTACTAATCAAGAGGTACAGCTGTTTTAGTAACCGCATCAACTTCTTTCAGTAGGCTACTTCCCACTGTTGAATAACTGTCATAGAACTTTGAGAAATTTCAATTTCTAGCACATTCTAAACATGAGACAATTAGTAAACAATGTGACTTTTGACACAAGTCAGCTACTTTGACCACTTTCCCAGTGTTACTTAACAGGCTCTAGCATTTACAACATAATGTAATGAATATATATATATATATATATATATATATATATATATATATATATATATATATATATATATATATATATATACATATTTTAATCAATGGATATTTTATTCACTTGTCATGGTTATAAACTAGTTTTTAACACTTTAATTTTGCATTGGATTTTGCCATGGAAATACAGTATCTAATCTATGTTTGTTTATACAGTAGAAGTTAAGCATACTTCATTTTGCACTGAACACAGGCTAGAGAGTAGTTATTGTTTGTTTTCTGTTTGACCCAAATCAATAATAATTAGTATACTATCACAATGTTTAAGAGGGACACATATTCACATCCTATATGCACTGCTTTTGAATTTGTGTCATCAGGGGATAAACTGGTGATTGAAACAACAGTACATTTTTATATGAAAGAATCATTAAAGTTTTAGGACTGGTGTTTATATATCAATTGGTGAAAGTATGAAGTATGAAATTTGAAAAGTTTGTAACAAGTTAGCTGCTGTTTGCACTAGTAAACATTGCTCTGCCCCCATGTCCCTATCCATTGTTTTTCCGAAAAAGGAAATAAATTATGTTAATATTTGCAGGGAAAATAGCAGGGAAAAAACGTCTTCTGAGTCATTACTGTATGTGCGCAAGCCACAGCAGGGCACATGCTGTTTATGTAACTTTTTTTTTCTTTCTTTCTCTATCAATGCTTGTGACTTACAATTTCTGAATGCACAGTTGCAAATTGTTAGGGCTATGGCTTCCCCATAAAACCCACACTCTGGCTATTAATAGATCTATGAACACAATCATTTGTGAACACATGTCAGTTTTATTTATTTTATCTTTTTAAGGAATGTGGTTTGTATCAAACAGGCAAAAATGTATTAAGAATTAAAACATACCAAAGCAAAAGGGCCAGTAGCAAACCATATGCAGATCTGTGCACTCCATTTACATTTAATCATGCTAGAGCAATGTTATGTATACAATGCAATCGAGTAGAAGTTCTAGTAATTTATAGAAATACATCCCACAAACAAACTTGAACTCAAAGCTGAAAGTGAAAACCAGATGAAATAACATTTATATAACAGCTTTGATTAGATCAAATCTAAAAATAGAAGTCAATATTGAATGAAAAGCAAATATTTCTAGAAGTTATTGTTCCCTGCAGCTAAATTAGAATAAATGTGGAAATATCTGTCAGCACTGTTGTCAGCAGGGGTGTGCTGAACTTCAAGTCCCCTGCAGTAAAGATGGAGGAATTATTTATATATTCTTCAGGAACTGTTTCAAAGGTCTTGGTGATCATCTGGAAGTGCACACTGTAGGTGTAGTGTAGAGAAATGCACAATTCTCTTGTTAATTGTGTCTCAACAGAGTAGTTTTTATTCAAATAAATCTTCGAATCTTACAGTGCTGTCATACGGATTGGTTAGCCCTCTACAGTACGGAGAACTACAAAGGAGTACCCTTTTCATTTGATATTTATAGTCAGTAGCACACAGCCTGCACCCCAGGCTCCTCCAATGGTTACCATACTTATTATCTGATAACATGGGATGCACCCAACAGAATGTTCAAGGACACCCTGCTATGCAAGTAGGTCATATGCACTCAACAGAATGTTCAAGAACACTCTGCTATTCAAGCTCCAACCCGAGCTCTGACCCCGAGCAAACAAAACTAATTTCAACTGTGTGGAATTGTAACCAATAAACAAATAAATTCTGCTAAATAAACAAATAAACAATATACATTGTTTAGTTGACCTGTATACAGAACAGTGGCTTGCATTGCACATCTTCAGCAATTAAATTAATACAGTATACATATAATTAATACAGTAAGTAGTATTCCCAATAAAACTTATATCATTATAACTGTTTTACTGGCTCAATTGAATAAAGGCTCTCAAACTTAGTTTGGTTAGTAGCATTCTTCCATCCATATCCCAGATATGATTTTTTTTTTGTTTTATTATTTTCTCCCCAATTTGAAATGCCCAATTATTTTTAGGCTCAGCTCACCGCTACCACCCCTAAGCTGACTCGGGAGGGCGAAGATGAACACACGCTTTCCTCCGAAGCGTGTGCCGTCAGCCGCCCGCTTCTTTACACTCTGCAGACTCACCGTGCAGCCGCCTCAGAGCTACAGCGTCGGAGGACAACGCAGCTCTGGGCAGCTTACAGGCAAGCCGGCAGGCGCCCGGCCAGACTACAGAGTTCGCTGGTGCGCAGTGAGCCGTGAGCCGTGAGCCGTGAGCCGTGAGCCGTGAGCCGAGGACACCCTGGCCGACCTAACCCTCCTCCCACCCCCGGACGACGCTCGGCCAATGGAGCGCCGCCCCTGGGAGCTCCCGTCCACGGTCGGCTGTGGAATAGCCTGGACTCGAACCGGCGACGTCCAGGCATCCTGCACTCTAGCGAGTGCTTTAACTGGATGCGCCACTCGGGAGCCCCTTCAGATATGATTTTAATCTATCACCCGGACACATAATCACAGTTAGCCCCGTATTACATCCCTCACGCCTCGCCACATAGACACTTCAACTATTGGTGAGTGAAAAACCTACAAGGCCACTTTTGACCTACAGACACTGATAGCAATGTATATGTTTATATATATGGAATCGTGCCCTGTGAATGTTCAGTGCCATGGGCTGTACAAGAATACAATAATTTTACCTCAAAAGGTTCCTGGAAGAATTGCGATAAAAGCTGTGTTTTTCTCAGACAACCTGCAGGGGACACCCAGCAGTTTCATTTATTTCCCTGATATCTCTACAGCAGGTAAGCCCTTTGTTTGTTTGTTTGTTTGTTTAGCACGTGTCTGACTTCCTTTAGGAACAGCAGTGATTTCTTTACATTTCTCCTGTTGTTTAGCTACAGGCATTTTTTGTTTTTATTGGCATCGTCAGTTAATGCTATATATATATATATATATATATATATATATATATATATATATATATATATATATATATATATATATACAGTATATATATAAGTACTTTGGATAGTAACGAGCTGCCCAAACACAGACTGCTTCCCTATTGTTTTAACACTAATATTTTGGCAATTTATCAATTATTTATCAATTATTGTTGGTTTTCTTTTCAAGGTTATCCTACCCCTTCCTAACACAAAACATCCTGTCTCATTGATAACTGCTTTCCAGCATCAGTTAACAACACGTAGCACAAGCTGGTCTGTTTTTTCAATGTCACTCAAGGCCTTTCCACTTTGCACAGGCCAATACATTAGGCATCATAATATCATGTATGTTCTTGTGAATACCCTAATATTAATGATAATGTTATTAATGATATCCATCCAATTTGTTTCTTCAATGCCAAAATCTGATAGTATTGTTGTATTCCCTTTATATTTCTCTGGAATATTCATAAGCATGAACACACTGGCAAAAACAAAGAACTGCAGTGCAGTTACCATGTTGATTATGTTTTTCTAGACTATTACTCTTAAACAGCAATAGTGTTTATTCAATGTGTTTGACTATTGCATTATTACCCCCTCCCCCCACCCGTTAAGACCCTCATACCCTCTTTTTTTACAGTGTCAACATAAAATGCCATTTTTATAATCCCCACTGATCCATTACTGCTTTTGAACTCTGTTCACACTGTTGGAAATTAGGTTTAAGAGTGCAATCAATTAAAAATATATTTAAAATATATACAGTATTTAAACAGTTTTTGTCATGCTTGCCAGTTGAAGTAATGACAAATTAAAAGTTGATTAATGAATGGGCACTAGAAGGGCACCTATAAGTATGAAGTTGACTTTTTTTTTGCTTTATTTATTTATTTATTTGACTTGTAAGCAGATTCTCAGACACCACTGTCAAATGTGTGTTACAAAATGAACAAACAAAATGTTGCTGTTAGTGCACCTGGGATGTATAGAAAACATCTTTTTGAATTGACATGTCAATGTCTTCAAACAAAAAAAGTAGAATTTATTTTATCAGCTGTGGGTGTTGGGTTATCTTAATTTCTTATGGTACCCTTGACCAATTGAGAAATGTGGACCGATGGGCTGGCCCTCCACCTTTAACCCCACTACTGTAAGAATGAAAAGCTATTCTATCTATTTAGTACAGACCTTATTTTACAGTAATTCTCCAGACCGGAAGCTTACTGTACACTTATGAATTAATCATTCTATTGTTTGTGCACTAAAAGGGCTTAAGGGACATCATTTAATGAAATTATGAAAAAGGAAATAATAATCAGGTGCCGTCCTTGCTGTCAACAATGACAAATGAATAGACTGTGTATTATTGCACTCCACCGCAGTGAGCAGATGGTAGGTCTGAGCAATGTGTTTCTCTGTTCATGTAGCATGTCCATTCCAATATCAACGTGTTGGGAACTTTTGTAAACTTAATTAAATCGGGTGAATAAAGGCTTTCATTTGTTTAAATAACTACTTTGATTTTGCCATGTCTATACTTTTTGATTGTCTTCTAGGGAGTAGTATATTGGGTCGTGAAAGAGGACCCAGGTTGTGAATTAGAAGATCATCTCAATATAGTGTATCTAACATGGACACTGATGTACTGTATATACTCACTTTCACCTGTGCTCTGTATGGTGTTTTAAATGGCTTGGTAAGGGAGGAGAGTCTTGCACTCCTTAACTTGAACTTTCTTGTATTATTCCTGCAAAGGGGATGTAGTGGAGGAGGTTGTATATACATTACACTTTACAGATTTCTCGATATATCTATTAAATTAATGTGTGTCCTCAACTCCAATTATTTGCTGCCTGCTGACACAAACAGACAATAACAAATAAAATGTGTAATTGTAACTTGCAACTGCCAATGCTTTCTTGCCTTTACAAGAATGTCAATAGCTAATGTTGTATTAACAAGTAGAGAAAAGGTAAAGCATCTAACAGTCGTTTTAAAGCAGACCAAAAAACTGTACACACAGAAACAAGGATCAGATCTGCAAAAGGGGTCAAGTTCACTGGTATGTGAACAAATTCTAAATTACAACTACTTGGATCAGTGTCATGAAAATGTAAATGATACAGACCTACATTCACTGTACGCACATATAAAATATAAACAGGTTTCCCTGTATACCCCAGATACTGAGACAATACCCTGTGCTAAAGAATTTTCTTTGCAAGTATCATAACAATTTGATTATTTTTTTTTTTTTACACAATTTCTATGTAAAATAAGATGTGACCTATAGATGCGTATAGAAGGCGTCACCATAGTATTTGCACTTACTGTAAACTATACTGTATTTAAATATTGTTTTTACACTGTAATTTTGTATTGCCCTGTAACACTTGTAAGTCGCCTATAGGTAACTACCACTGATAAAAGGTTGACCTGAATGTGGGAGTTACCTCCTTTGTTCAGTGTCTTTTTGACTTTTGGTGATAGTTGCAAGGATTTTCCAGATAATATATTCTTATTTTTGCAGGTGTAGTTAGAGATTCCTACCTGAAACTTTGCATAGACCCAGTTAGGGGTTTAGAGCTCTACTGGAGTTCTGTTGCATGTCAGCTCCAGCAGATGGTGCAGACTGGCAGGTATTTTCTTACTGGTGGAAACCACTGCACAGAATTTGCATTTCTTTATTTTATAGTGAGGTCGGATGATTCCTGTTTGGTTTATGCATCACAGGCTGAAATAATTGTTTTGCAGAAACTGACATAGCTACTGTAACACTACCAATTCAAAGTGTGTATAACAGTATGGAACTCTTCTATGCTTACTCATGTCTCATACATTGGGTTTCTGTTTATTTTATAATGTTCATTATTGTTGTGGCCTCACTGCACACTGAGCTCTGTGCTCTGATCACTAGCAAGAACACAACTAGAGGTTGCAGGGAATACATCCTACTACCTGTTGTAGTACCTTAAAGAGCAACTTGGCACAGGTTTGAAGCCTAATTGATCTTAATTAATGTATTCTTGTTATTGTTTAGAATCACTTTGCACATCATGTTCTGTTTCAGTCATCGCATCCTGGTGATTTTCTCATGTTCAGAAGTTGGTCTCAGAAGGGCTCTCAAGCATGCCTTCTCTCACTGTATTCAGCTGGTACACCAGATTGTAACCACAAACCTATCCCCTTGTGATATAATTGTGGTATTTCATATGTTACAGGGAGGTGGTTAATAGTTGCATTCTGGTGTACCAGCTAAACATGGAGAAGTGGAGTCAGCTTCCTGGAGAGGAATAGAACAAACTATTAACAAGTTACAAAATCAACATATAATGGTTTGTCTGTCTGTCCCTCTAGTGAGGAGGTTCTGCTATGGTGTGAGAAAACAGAAGAAGCACCAATATATTCCTCTTGTCCAAACCAGTGGCTGACGATGTGTTAAACAAGTATGTCAGAAACATTCATCCCTGCTGGAGCTGTAAATTCAAGATGCGAGGAATCAGTGTGATGAAAAAGCTGATGCCTATGATGTATATACTGTAAACAGTATGTACAACATAGAATAAAATCAAATTAGCAATGAACATGTTTAATCACATTTTGACAATTAATTGGATATACTTGTACCAGGTGTCATGACAATTGGATAAGTGGTGTAAAGTGTGACAGATGTAGTGTACATCTGACCACCTCCACTATAATAAATGGTACATCAATACTTGCAATAAGATATTGTTGACTTTTGGCCCTATGGTCTGTGCTTTTTATTAGAAGTACTGTAAGAGTCTTTAGAGGAATTGGGAATTGAATTGGTAAACAGATTAAAGTGCTTATTTCCTTTTTTTAAATAAGAAATCGTTTAAAATGACTACTGAGGCAGGAACTGCCTGTTAAATGGAACACTCATTACACTCATTGCATTTGGGAGTTTTTACGTCCCACATGAGTTTTCCTGAAAACACAACATTGTCATTCATCAGTGTTATTTTTTACAGTTTAAAAAATTGTAACCTCCTTTGTCTTACTCATTGTTATAGCACTCGGCACAGCAGAGCTCTCTGTCGTGACAACCATGATTTAATTATTTTTTAATTCCCTAAATTAAGTGGTCCAGAATTATTATTATTTTTTTTTTTTAAGTTTACATTATGTTACTAATTTGTTCACTGTGGCTGTAATGGACAGTAACAATCTCCTTGGTAACAAGAAACATCAGAAAACATAACACAGAGACAACGCCACAGAAAGCAATAAACCACACCCTTTTCAACTCACATCTGGGTACATTGTCACCCTTCAGCCTCATCAATAGTACTACAGTATTTGATACCACTGATAAGGGCATCCTGGTGGAAAGGCTAGAGACAGATGTCACCGTTTCCGGTGCAGCTCCAAACTGGTATAGACCCTACTTGTCACAGTCATGTCAGTTTCTCATTTGAAAGCGACTCATTTGCTACCAGAGCTATTTTCCCAGCATTCCCAAGTGCTCCATTTATGTTCATCATTTATATGTGGCTCCTTAACCATGTAATTTAGCAGTGTACTGTTTACAAAGATGCTCTTCAAATTCAATTATTGTGGTGCTGCTTCTGTGCTTTCATTGGGTGTTTATGCAGTAATAGTAGGGGTTATGGCTTCAATGGTTTAAAAAACTGATTAATAAAGGTTACATTATGGGCAGCAGTGTGGAATAGTGGTTCTGGACTCCTGACTGGAGGGTCGTGGGTTCAATCCCAGGTGGGGGACACTGCTGTTGTACCCTTGAGCAAGGTACTTTACCTAGATTGCTCCCGTAAAAACCCAACTGTATAAATGGGTAATTGTATATAAAAATTAATGTGATATCTTGTAACAATTGTAAGTCGCCCTGGATAAGGGTGTCTGCTAAGAAATAAAATAATAATAACTAATAATAATAATTTGAACGGGAGCAGCCCAAAAGGTCTATCTGTAAAAAGAACCATTGGAACATATTGCTGTCAACGGTTCTCTGTATGCTGTGAGGCATGTATTTGTGAATGCATCAGATCACCATTCTAGAATAGAATATGAAGTGCAATTTAAAAATAATATTGCTATAAGTTTGTGACGGAGAACACCCCATCCCTGTTCGTATTTTGTGTTGTGTTGTATGTGCTTTGTATTATTATTATGGTTTAAATATATGTATTTTTGCACTGCTGTTTTAGGTTGTCAGGGAAGGGTTAATTGCCTACCCTGCCAAATCAATTCACATGTAGAATGTGCCTGAGACCGACTGAATGATTGACAAGCTATCAAGCTCAGGCACAGCTGGGTTGGAGTTTTGTTCCGAGGAGGAATGTAAGTGAAAGATATCAATAACAATTGCTACTCGTGCTGGCTTTAAACCAGCATGTTACTTGTTTCTGTGTTGATCGCTGTGTTTTGTCTATTTGTTTTGGCCATCGTGCTTTTTTCTTTTATTCAGTGTTTGTTTTGTGTTAAAACCCTTTATTTTGCAATAAATATGCACATTAGTGCTTCAACCAGTAGTACTGGTCTCTTCCTGGTCTGTGACATCACCCACCCAGACATCCGTGACAAAGTTGTAGAAATTAAACAAATTGTTCCTTTTCCTTTTATCTGAATTGAGAACTGTTTATAATATTAACAAAGTAGGTCATTTAAATAACAATGATGTCCAGCTGCTTTAATGAATTGTTTGTCTCTGCCGCATGCAAATTTTCTTTCTCGAGAATTGAAATGATTCATTCCCTGAGGTGTCCAATGTATTTTATCAAGCAATATTTGCATCTCCTGTTGAGAATCTGCCTGCCTTAAATAAAATAAGTACTTAATCTCTGGACAATAAATTATCGCTTTGCACTGTAGCATTTTAAATCATCCAGCAGTCTCCTGTATAAAGTATCAAACCTGAGCCTCCTTTCTCATTGAATGACTCCAGTGCATCATGATTAATTTCAACCCAGTGAAGAGGAATGCTTTTACTTTTGCTGGTGACTGGGCCCTAATCTATTAACAGTGATTATCTTGTGGGTAAAGGCTTCGCTGTGAAAACCTATTACATAATTAGAAGTTATCCTACAAACTCTGTGACTTTGTGGAACTGCCATCAGGCAAACACGAGTAAAAGAGTGTATCTGTAGTCTTGCAATGTGATCCAATAACTGGGTCCTTGGACTATGTAGTCTTTTCACAGATGGCCTGCTATGGAAACCAATGTAGAAAGTATGTCAATGAGACTACAATACCCATAATGCAACATACTTTCTAGCTTGTCCATTGACTTACATTGTGACATTGGGCAAGTCACTTCACTGCCTTTTAAAAGTAGAATACACTTGAATACATTAAATTAATGAGGTTGAAAGTGATACAACAGCATTAGTTCCCAAGTATGTTAAATAAGCTGGAATAGTAAAACATATTGCAGCAGAAAATCAACACAAGCAAAAAACTGTTAACCAGACCAATCAAACAGGCTAATGCTCCCTACTGTGCATACAGTTTGTAAAGTTAGTTGGGGCTTTACCATCCAAATGCTGTTTTATATTGTAAGTGGGAAACAATAATACGTATTTATGTTGCAGTAGCTGTTAGAAAAAGCAAACCATATGAAAAATTATACAAAAATGGCAAAACTCGCTTAAAGCAACTGTTTTAATACACAGCGATGTATTGCCTGCTATTGTGAAACTGCTTGCTCCTAACAGACTATTCAATAACTGCTAACATATGTTACGGGGCGACAGAGAGAGAGCCCTGCTTGCTGAACGCACCCCCAGGTGTCCTCAGAGTTGGTCAAAAGCGGAGGACGTCTAGTAAACTCCCAGACGTGGATTAGTTTTCATCAAGTACAGTCGGTAAATTCAAAAGGAAATGTGATGTTGTGGTCAGAGAAGGCATTTTTGTGCATGATTTGTAAATAATGAACCAGGTGTAAATACAGTAATCCGTCGCATATCCGAATGCGGTGGGACCAGCTGGTAAGGGCGGATGTGTAAAAAGTTGGATAAATGAATCGCGTTTGAAATACCATTATACACAGCTGTAGCAATTACTATCTTCACACAATTATCATTTTGAGACTCAGCTTTAGCTCCGCTAAATCCCTTTTTTTTTTTTTTTTAGAAAGATACAGGGTATTAATGCTTGTGACAGAGTAGCTGTCTCCTGTGTGGGTGCGTGCATTCGCTGCTGAGTGACAGACAGGAGATAGAGACGGAGGTTGAAGTTAATACGCCCCGCAGGTGAACAGGATTTATTTACATATCAGCATATTTAAAAATAAATGGACGGTTATCACGGGACTAAATTTTACCAATGTCAGTAATAATTCCGAAACCACCTGTTTATGTGGTGATTTTTAATCCTGTGTGAATCGTGCTTTAAAGAAAACTGTACAATTCACCCTGAAAGCCTCCAGAAGATTAACAAAACCGGTGTCTCTCCCTTTGCTGCTTAAGGAGAATATCATAAAAAAGCTATTTTAATTAAAACCAGCATGACTGTGTACACAGGTCAATTGTCTCATATTTCATGCACCAACAATAGTCTGTTCAAAATGCAAACAATTACAGTACTTGTCTATTGTATGGTTAATAATAGGACTGAGCATTAGAGTAAAGGGAGAGTCAGAATCTGCCTGCTTGTTAGAGAAACTCATTTTAATTAAACGTTAATGAGCCCAAAACTCAAATTCTCAGAACACAATGAAGTAGCGCATGCAAATCTATTGATATACAATAAACAACAGTCCTGTCTTTATTTACATGTTATTGTGATTCACCACCAAAAGAAATACCAGGGATCATGCGTGGTGTAATATCCTCGGGTATACATTTTCAGATCAGTGGGAGTGTTAATATAAACATACTGTAAACAAGCATGTCAGTGGCATCTGCTGCCACGGCTCTAAATCCATCAGTAACATGAAAATGTTGATCACTACGACCAATACCACTGTATGCACATTTAAAAATGTAAGTTTGGCATACAGGCCGACTAACAGAGTGGCTCCAGATTCTGATGATTAACAACTAAAAGATGCTCCTCAAAGATAAAGAACGCCATTTTCAAGTTTTATTACAATTGGAAAAGCAAGTCTCCAGATATATTTGACTTATAGACAGTGGACCACAAACACATATCCTCCATATTATCCCCAGATTATGATGCATGAAACAATTTGAGCTAAAGAAGGTCCTTAGCAAGTGTGACAGGCCGGCTGAGGGTGGTGACGTCAGGCCAGAAACAGGAACTGAAAACACAGGCAGTACTCTTGCTCTGTTTTTATTGAAACAAAAATAAATCAAATATTTAAACACAAAAACACTGCTCACAGAGCAAAAATAAAAAGGTAAACGAAAACAGGTCTCGCACACAAAATCCAAACAAACAAATACGGTGCTGGAGCTTCCAGCACTCGTAGCAGTTTTGTTTAGCTTTGCTTTCCTTCTCCCGTCTCTCTTTCTCTCACACACGTTCCTCCTCCAAACAACCCACACGGAACAACACAAGCTGCAGGCTTTTATACCTGTGACCCCCTCCGGATCAACACTCAATTAATCAGTCTGGAGATGGTCACATTCTGCACGAGTTTTTGTATGATGGGGCTTGGTACATTGAAAGTGTGTTTAGCAGCTATTTCTGAACTTCCTCTGCCTGGTGTGTGTGTTGAGGTGCTATGTGGATAGGTCAAGAGCACGGCAACATTCTGACCAGCTCTTTGTCTGTCATGGGATACGAATCCTAGGACAGCCTGTCTCAAAGCAGCGACTGGATTGTCTCGACTGCGTATGATAGTGCTGGCTTGACCCCGGAGGGTAGCCACGCATTCTACCAGAGGGTTGGTTACATCTTGGGCCCTCTTCAGAGGGGCCTCATTGTCTAATATTTGTAATGCGGCTAGCTGGGCTACGCCACATATTTTCTCCAGGTTCTACTGTCTTAACGTGATAGATCCTTCCTTGCCTTCATTAGGCACGAGGGTCCTTAAGGTTGCACTCTCGTATTGCTAACCTTGGGTTATGCAGTTCTGATGTGTCCCTCATATGCTGCCATTCCTTCTCCCTCGTGATGGCTCTGGTATACTTTCCCATAACTAATGTTTTGGTGGTCATCTTTGAATTGAAAGGGAACGTTAGGTTACTTACTGTAACCGTACCGTAGGAGGCTGTGTGGTCCAGTGGTTAAAGAAAAGGGCTTGTAACCAGGAGGTCCCCGGTTCAAATCCCACCTCAGCCACTGACTCATTCTGTGACCCTGAGCAAGTCACTTAACCTCCTTGTGCTCCATCTTTCGGGTGAGACGTAGTTGTAAATGACTCTGTATCTGATGCATAGTTCACACATCCTAGTCTCTGTAAGTTGCCTTGGATAAAAGCGTCTGCTAAATAAACAAATAATAATAATAATAACCCTGGTTCCCTGAAAGAGAAGATGACCACCAACCAGCGAGGTCGCATCGGTCGCCCTCATGGGTTCGATGCAAAAAGAGAAATTGCTTTCATGGGATGACGGGTTTAATCCCTCAGTAGGCGGGACCAAGGACGTCACCCCAGGAAGGGGCCTATCGGCAGCTCAGTAAATACCTACCAATAGGCAGGCATATCCCATAAGTAATGTCTTGGTGGCCATCTTCTCTTTCAGGGAACCAGGGTTATGGTAAGTAAGCTAACATTCTCTAGCTATATGCAAATCTTAAAAATGACATAGAGAATACATTTTGGACAGACTGACAAACAGCCACCAGCTATAACAAGATAACAACAAATTACATACATTGTGCTAAAGAAGGTCCTTGCAAGTTGCCTGTCAACTGAAAAAGCAGATCACCTGTCTCCACTATATCCCCCAATGAGGGATAATGAATTAATTAGAAAAAAAAGTGAAAGTGAAACTGAAAAGCTTTTTCTAATATACAGTAGTGGGCTGGGATATCCTTGCCCACATTGAACGTTACTTCTTCTATTGGTGGCTCTGCCATGGTTTATAATATTTATTCTGTTATTTCCCAGTGGGGTACGTACCTACTGTACTGGGTCCAACAGTAAGTAAACAAGAATGGCTTTTTAGTTCCTTTAATATCTAAGTGGAGGTAACAGGAATCAAACCCAGCTAACCCTTCATAACTCATGTGAGGCTTCCCCTCCAGCTTCATCTTTTCTGAGTTATGTGTCTCACCCTGTCTGTAGGGGATAGGTGTGTTTATCCAGCTGTAGCCCTCCCTCTGCCCTCTTTTCGAATCTTTGCTAGAAATCATCCTCATGTCAATAATGTATTGTTTACTTATATTGGAAGACATGCTGTGCAGTATATGTAAGGGTACAAACTGCACATCTTATCTTATTCTATGCAAACTGAGACACTGACCATTTTTTCATTGTTAGTATTATTATATTTCTTTGTTTTGTGTATAGGCAACATGGTTTACCTCACATTTCATATGTTTTACAGTTGTTCTGCATGTATCATACATTACGGTGCTTTACTATGCTTATACTGCTTGAATACACTTTGGTATGTTTTTACCAGTTTATATTGTAATACTGTGGTAATCAATAATAGTGCTAGACCTTTACTTCAGCAAACATGATTTTTTAACATTAACCATTTCTTTTTTAAGTTGTTCTTCAGTCTCATAGTAATCATAATCTCACAATTCCCTTGACTTCATTTTCCTAAAATATTCTATCCATGTCGTGATGTAAATGATCTGAAAACCTTATTAAAGCATATAACTTTGAATTGGTAACTGCACTTAATTGCAGTGCTACACATTCCACTTAGCCCCATCAAACATAATATAAAACATCAAAATGACAAAGTTGTTGACAGAGAATAATAATGATGTAGATACCCTGTCCCTAAATTAGATAATTATGCAGTATTTTCTAAAAAGAGCTGGAACTTTGGTCTGTGTCATTATTTATTTTTCTAGTAGGATGATGGCAGCATTAATTATCTAATTAATGGATGAATATTTCGCCCCCAGGCTGGTCTGAGAGATTGCACAGAGCTACAATTTGCATGCCTAATGTAGAACTTCCCTCAGCAGGCTGTCCCAGTGCATAGCAAAGCTTGCTGAAATGTGTCAGCTACAAACACATCGAGAAGCACAAGGGTGACTGCCTTTTTTAGCAGGTCAGGGGGTAGTTCAGTCATCATGTCCATCTAATCCTTGGTTTCACTTACAGACTCCAAAGGTGACCATTAGTGCCAGTTGTGATGGTGTTTTTGTGAAGTGGAGTAGGCTTTAACCTTCAGGACACTTTACTGAGTTTCGACCATTACCTTCCTTGGAGTAGCTGGCTTTCCATGTTTCCTATTAAAGCCATGTGTAGGGTCATCCATATTGGATAAGCATCAGGCTCAGTGCTTACCACCGTGTCAAATGGGTAGTGGTTAAAACAAAGTAACAAATGTATCTCCATTTTCTGATGTTTCCTGCATTATTTTGGCAGGGAAAAGTTACACTAAAAGTAACAACAACTAAAAGTGGTCTAACCATCGGTATAAGTAATGAAAGTGCTTGGGGTATAAGCAAAGCTTGCCATTATGTACCGCTGAAAATACATAATTAAGATCAAATGTAATTTTCACACGCTTGGCTAAATATTCAATCTATCATCTTGAAATACTATAGCTGCAGGCACTCAATTATTTGAACGATATGCAAAATCTTGCAGATTCAAACAGTTTTGTCCTTAAAAGATCTGGCATCCAAAAAGAAAATGTACGTTATCCAGGTAATCCAGATAATGGGAAACATCATCTATGCTTGGGAAATAGGCAGGTTTATCAGCTGAAGGGTGAGTGCAAGTTACCCAGGTGTTTCAAAAGGGCAAGTTACCCAGGTAATGGGAATATTCAGGTTTCCCAGAACCTGATAAACATATCCCTGGAAATGTTTTATCTTTTCTCTGCCTCCAACATTTCTTATTACAGAAAAATCCAAGATCACTGTATCTCAATTAGAACATACATCAGTTTTTTTCTATTTGAAGACATAACATTATTTTATCAAGACTGGGCTAGCATTGCTACAGGAGTCCCCTAAGGCAGTAGTTTAGCATTACAGCATTCTTTTTATTTGTGAATTGATCCTAATTGGATCAGTGTTAGCTTCACATCAGAGTTCTGTGTCAATGCCAAATAGTATTAAAAAATATCACAAATTTAGAAGTTTTAAGCCATGTTTCTTTTCTCACTGTATTGTTGTAAATGTATTGTAAATGTATTTTATTTTTAAATTAAAATCATGAACAAAACAGCACTAAACAGAAAAGTGATTACTTGTCCATAAAGCAATTTTAACCTTCTCCAATTTGCAGCCTGATAACTATGGTCCCTATACATACAGAGATTAGTCCAACAGATTCATATTTATATGATAGTATTGTATATATTGATGTCAATTGTAACAGTCCCACTGTCTGCAACGAGAATTTGGGCAACGGTAAGTAGCAAGAATGTGTTTATTTACTCTTAAATAATACTGTACTAGTTAATTTTTACTTCAGGAGTACAACATTTGTGCTTCCATTTCAGCAAGTTAAAATGTCGTCAAGCAGACGTTTAGTGTGGTTGACAATTTTCCATATGTACTGAGTAGTATGTCGTAGTATTGTATTATAATGGCTTTCGGGAATGCTGTGTAATTCTCAAAAGGCAAGGAAATGGAAGTCACTCTTACTTGTTAAATAAAATAAGTGATGTACATTTATCTTATTCATATTTAGATTAGACTCGTTTTATTCAATCGTTTGCTGAACTGTATTGCTACTCAAATACAAGCTACAATTTGATAGTGTCAATATTGTCAGACAGGTATCTACCCTTGCATTTCTATGACAATCTTTGTTTGCACTATTCAACTAATTGACATGACTCCAATTGTTGATTAGCTGAGAAATGCAACAGCTGGAGTAATATAAGTGCAAACAGAAGTCAGAACCCCACAACAATGCTTAAAATATATGTATTAACATAGAGTATATCACACAATATGTGTTACATAACTGCACATTTAATTTAAAAAAAACCTTTACAGAATCCAACTGATTTAATGTCATTAAACTTCTAATTACTACTTTCATTTGCTCAGTAATCAGCATAAACATGTTAACCTTTATTATAATGTAACTGCAGTGACTCAGCATGAGTTGAAAGCTTCTTCCATATTATAAATACTTATAATGATATATTATATTTGTGTTAATCAGTTAATATGTAAATCAGGTAATAGTAGGCAAAGCATTTTTTTAAATCCCTACTGTTAAACTGAGTAAACCAGATATATTATCTTTTGAACTATGAAGTTACCTTGCAGTTATTTTTTTTATTTTGTTGAGATAAGTGAAAAAATGTATGTTTCTAACTGTGAAATTGTAGATTACAGACTAATGTTACGAGAGCCCAAGGCATTCATCACGGTCTAGAAAACTCTGGCCTTTTCTCAGAATTTTCCTGACAGGTTTAGGCAGCAGGGTTCCAGCCCCTTGCGGATAAAGTTTCCGAGATGAGAAGGCAATATAATGTCAAATTTAGAAATGATTAGCATATGTTTGCTGCAAAGGTTGACAATGACAATAACAACAACTGTGCATATGTTTGTGTGTATGCTACTTAAATTAGTTTCCCCAATCATGCGGCTGCATTTTTCAAGCTTTTATTCATTATTTAGTGAAGCTATAGATCTTAGCTGTTCAATTAAATCCACAAATCACAAATTCAATAAAGGAGTGACAAAAAAGGATATCCTCATTATGCAAATGTAAGCTTAGGTAAACTGTAATTCTGATAATGTTTTTATCTCAGGGATGTCCAACTGATGGCTTTTGAGCCATACATGCCTCATTGAGCTCCAGATTATGTCTCTGAATTTAGAGGAAAAGCAAAATGGTTAAAAAAAAGCTGCAAAGACACTAGGCACAACATTTTGAATTGGTTTAGTTTTAGGTCACAATGTTTGTATTTTATTTTTTATTTTTTATTTTTTTTTAATTTTGTGTTATATTTGTGTTTTATCAGTTATTTTAGCCACAGCGAATTAGCTGTCCATTCAGAAGGTAAACCGCAAAAATAAACTGTTTCCATTACTATTCTCTCTCTAAAAGATACATACATGGAGATAATGCAAATTAAAATGACATATTGGAATAAGTAAACACATATGTTGTTGATTAACCACCTTTCAGGTGTCAACGATTTAGGGTTCCTTGCTGCTACTGTGTATTGCAGTCCAGACTGGAAAGACCCAGCAACTTGATATTTCCTGACCTCCTCCATGTGGCTTTCTGAGTGAAAATGGCTGTAAACACTAACGCATGAAGAACTTGGCCAGTGGGGAAAGAGAAAGCAAAACAAGTACACAGCCCAGTCTGTGGAGAAGCACTGCCTAAGGTAACACCTGCTCTGAAAATTAGCCAGCTTGCACTCAACATTATTAATTTTTCTCATCACTATGAACATTGAAGACTTAATTTACACGTCTGGCAGGCTGTGAGTTTGGACTGGATTTTACTGGTAATACAACATTGCAATATGGACTGGATTTTACTGTGAATACAGCATTGCAATATTAGGTGTCATGATTGAGTAGTTCCTTGCGCCAAGTTACAGTGAAGCACCAAGAACTGCCAGTGATTGAGAGGAAAGGTAGTTCCAGACAGAATACCTGAAGGAAAATATAAACTAGACAACACTACTATGTCGGGGAATGAACATTGCTTTATTAAATACAGGTGGAAAACTATACTTAACAAACAGGGTAGATCTAGAATACACAGTCACAGCAAGCAGTTTGCACTGCCCGTTAATTAAAACAATAACTAAACACAGAATTGCAATTTAAAACTAAAGGGCAGTTCAGCTCAATACCTGCACAGACACAGGGCTCACGAAAACAAAACAAAAAAAAAACAGCAATAAAACCAATACAGCCCGTCTCCAGCACTCCTCTGAAACCCCAATGCCTTTTAAAATAGTAGTTTAAAAACACATACATGACAAAATGGAGACCAAAAGCGCAGGCAGGGAGATACGCCTTTAAATTCAGCGGCTCTTTCTTTCCTATTTGTCTTCCTTCCATCCACCGAATCAGAGAGCCACGCACCGGACGACTGCGAGAGAGCACAGCTGGGGGTGTGGTGCCAGGAAATGCTGTGGTGTTCAGAGAGGGAGTGGGATGAGGTCATCCAGGTTGCCGAGTCGCTGCCGGAGAGAGTGCAGCTGCTGGCAGAGAGTCCCATGCCACCAGAGGGAGAGTACCCCGTGTCGCCAGGGAGGGAGTGTCCTATCCTGCCAGCACCAGAGCCCCAGAGAGAGAGGTCTGCATCGCCAGAGTGCCCCGCGCTACCGCCTGAGAAAGAGAACCCCGCTCCACAACTGCCTTCTGAGAGACAGTGTCCTGCAGCAACGGGCACAGAGTATCTCACACCACCCAAGAGAAAGTGCCCCACACTGCCAGTGAGAGCATGCCGCGCTGCCACCAGTGATAGACTGCACAGCAACGTCAGTGAAAGAGTATCTGCCGCCACCTGGATGAGACTGTCTTACACTACCAGAGAGAGAGTACCTTGTGTCGTCAGAGCCCCAGAGAGAGAGCCCTGTGCCACCAGAGCCCAAGAGAGGGAGCTCAGCATCGCCAGAGCCACAGAGAGAGAGCCCAGCACCGGCAGAGCCACAGAGAGAGAGCCCCGCACCACCAGAGCCCCAGAGAGAGAGAGCCCCTCGGCCAGAGCCCCAGAGAGAGAGCCCCGCGCCGCCAGAGCCCCAGAGAGAGAGAGCCCCTCGCTGCCAGAGCCCCAGAGAGGGAGCCCAGGTGTCGCTCCTGCATCGCCTGTGGTGTGAAAGTATAGCTTCTATTAATTATGTCACATCGCTGAACAGTTTCACTTGTCGCATTGCATCTGGTGGGTAGCAGCCTTAGGAGTAGTAATCCAACATCATTAGGGATGTTTAGGAAGGTATGTTTGCATACATTGCTGCTGTAATTAGTTTGTTGAAGGTCAGGGGTGTTCTTTAACAGAGCTGAGACATAGAAGGTTTCATGTTCAAGCACTCACTTTTTTAGGGCTGATTGGCAATTCATACACTTAATTTGAAACTATATCAATTATTCCTGCGTACAAGCCCATTGTTTTAGAACAGATATTGCAGCCACGTTGTGCAACTGGCTCCTTCCTTGCGTGTTAATTGGCAACTCGTTTGCCAATTAAGACCCCAAGCTACAGGAGAGAGGACTGAGGAAAATCTATTTTTAAACCTATTTCTGCCAGACAGAATTAAACACTACATATACAAATATTAAGTGTATTGGTTGTGAAAAGCCATTTATATTATCTTTGTACTTTCTATACACCCCATCACAGAGTTGTTATTGCAAAAGGCTTTAAAACGCATATTCTGTGCCTGCTGTCTACCTCTAATCATGTTGAGAGTTGTTGTGTTGTGGTCTGTCACACAAAGGAAACAAGATAAAATTGCGATCAACATGATTACAGGAACACAGCAGGCACAGAATAATGTTTTATAATTGATACAATTATAAGTTAAGAAACTGAAAAAAAAACATGTACAGTCATCTCCGGCTAAGAGAACACCTCTCGGGAAGCAAGCGAAGTGTTCTCTTAGCTGAAGTGTTCTTTAATTTGACCACCAGACACAATATGACAATATGAATCAATACATAAATAAATATGTATTACTTACATCAACATATGAAATGAATAGACTAAGTAAGAGAAAAGCAATAGGCACGTGTATGTTAATAAACTATAATAATAAAGTGACAGACAAACTAACGTTAATAAACTGTAAAACTAAATTAACACAGCAAATAATAATTTGAACCGCCTGTAACTTAGCTTCTTAGCATCAGTACCAGGAATTAGTGTGTAAGCAGCAAACACTTCCAGCTTTGGCTAATTAAAAAGAATCAATCAACTTGTTCCTGCTGTCAACACTACCCTTTTGTAAGTACAAATCATACTGTACATTTGGACTAAATATTATACTTTTTCTGAATTGTATGTACCACTATTGTACCCATATTGTTTACAGGAATCTAAGGAAATAAATACATCTCCTAGTTGTGTGTGCATAATTCAACCTTCCTATAAATAAACAGGACATATTTAAAAAAGATATGGTCAATCAAGATAAAGACAAAGTCAAGGTTTTTTATGTTAGCAAGGGATACTGCTGTTTCTAAGTACATCCAATGTGTCCTTTAGTTATAACTCTGATATGACAAATGTTTTGGTATTTTCCTTAAAAAGTAACTTTAATTAGAAAGTCAACTATATTATGCCGCTGCTATGGGTCTGACATGACATTTTTCTGTGTTATTACGGAATAACAGGATTTGGAATCCCAGTGAAAGTGAATCACAGAGAGATTTCACTTAATGTTACATAAATATATTGGTTTGTGTGTGCTTAGTAATTGTTTCCTGGAACAAATAAACTACAGACTTGAATATAATTTGTTCTGTTGTTACATTCAAGGGTATACTCTATTCGCTAAGCATCATGAAATTCATCATGCATTCAAATGCATTCAAATAGCACATTCGCAGTTTAATTTATATTATCTCAGGTGAATTATGTCAATTCCGTGCTTTGCGTATACATTCCATTTTCTTTCTCCTAAGACACATTCACTTCATTGTCCCAGAAAAGTGTAAAGGCAGAAAATATCAGCCACATTGTAAACCAAGAACAAATGCAAAAAATGCCCTATTAATAGACAGACTGGTACAATCTGGTAAAAGTGATGCAAAAAAAAGCAGCATACATGCAAATGAATAAACAAATACATACAATTAAAACATATTGATGTGGGTAAAAATGTTGTGAAATACTGGACATATATCAGGGTACTTTATTAAACACTGCCTTTATTGAAATATGTGATTAAAATAAGAGGAGATACAGTAATTGAAAATTACAAATTTACATTGATGAAGATTAGTATTTGAATGTATTCTATAAGTGGAAATTGGAATAAATTATAATACCAGAACTCAAACTCTTAAGAATCTCATGTAGGAGAATATATTAATATGTATTCATTTTCCTCCAATGCACCAGTTGACTGTTAGTGTTAGTTAGAATAGAATCCTATATAAGAATTACAAATAAAATAAAACAATACAGCATTCTGCAAATAGGTAACGTGGGCTCCATTTTGTGTTTTTCTATTTTTATTGATTATACAACCCAGTTATTCTTTCATCTGTGAATTAGCCATTGAAGGAGATTGTTAATGAATAAATGGTGACTGGGAACAGCATGGCATATCCTACTTCTTAAAAAAAATGTAGAATACATTTTTAGATACAATATTGGATAAATATATCTTAATAACCCTGCTCTTTAATGTTGTACTAATCCTACTACTGTTTTACACCAGGGGTGACTTTTTATAACCCCCTATTAACATTACCACATACATGAAAAGAACAGCACTGATTAGATCATTGAAAAGGACCTCCATGTGTTTGAAGATGTAAAATAAATACTTTACTTTGCCATGATCAAAAAGTGTCACCTACTGGTTCAACTCCTCCTTGACCTTTTTCTTCTAGTGCCACATTAAAATGGTAATATAAGGCAACTGCTTTTGTTCCTATTTGGTTGAAATGCATGTCATTCATAGTGTGTTAATCATGACACCACTTTAGAAACTTTACCAATGTGTACAATTTCTCTTTATCACCTCTACTTTGGGCCTGCCGTAACAACTGCTTGATTTTTCTCACATCTGATGCCAACGAGAATGTGCCAAAGATGGTACTGCCTGCGTTGTCTTCAGCAACACAAGGCTGCCTGCTCTCTGGTGGTTTTGCTGGCCATTTATGATGCATGGGGTTAGATGTGCATGGCGACTCCAACTGCTTGTAGAGGGATTTTCCTTGTGCCATACGAATAACAGAGAAACTGAACCAGTTCCTAACTAGCAGGTCATATCTACAGAGCTTCTCTGAGTGGCCATCCTAACAAACATAAACGCTGCATATCTTCCTGTTGTCATGGTAATCAGAGGTGATACAGAGGTGGAACGTGGGTTGAAAAAAAAACAAGAAAGGAATGTTAAAAAAATATGGCATGACACAGCTACTGAGGAGAATATAATACATCTAGATAGATAGATATACAGTACTTCCTATTGGAAGCTAATGACATGCACACAATTACGGTGGCATAGTACAAGTAAAAAGCTATGGTATTTGTACTGGTGATATCATGGTCATTGTGTCCTTCCTGTGATGAGATCTGCAAATCACTAGTTGAAGGGTTGACATAATGCATTTGTTTTGCTTCCCAGCTGCTCATGGGAAGAAAAAAAAAAAAACATTTAATATTTTTATATAAAAGGTCACCTTGTATATGGGAGCAAACACATCTACTCTATACTGAAAAGTGGAACACTACACTTGTGTATTTGTTATTGGCAATAAGTGGATTGAGACTCTGTTACACATAGTTCTTTCTTTCTTTCTTTCTTTCTTTCTTTCTTTCTTTTGTTCTTTCTTTCTTTCTTTTTGATACAGTAACAGGATATTTACAGAATAAAAGAGGTTGGTTGAGGTAAAAAGTGCAGTAAGTGGCCAAACCGAGTACAGCAGCCACCTAGCTGAGCAGTGAAGTGTAAGACAGGTGCTTCCACTGCTTGGAATGTTCAGCCAATCCCAGTGATCTGTTCACAAATGTTTTTTTTTTTTTTTTTAAATAAATACAAGAATATAACCAGTAGGACGCTAGAGCCCAGATACCATATGTGATGAAAATGCTGTGCTCTGTGAAAGGCTGTCTGAGACTTTGCATCACTCTTGTTGACTTAACTGTGGAAAGCTAGCAAGACAGGTTGCCCGGCTTTTCTTCTATGTAACTGGTTGCAATGGCTTTAAAAATGTTAAGTTTGTTGACTGTGTACTGCACACACATGTTCTTCAATTGCACGAGAACCACAAAATAATGAGTTTTCACTGAGACCGAATGCCTCAACCTTGTTTTGGGTGGGCGTGAAACATAAACCTGAACGGGATTCAGACGCGGATTTTCTTACAAGAATCCGGACAGGACCCTGACTATTATATTAAATAATATATACGTGTGTGTGTGTGTGTGTGTGTGTGTGTGTGTGTGTGTGTGTGTGTGTGTGTGTGTGTGTGTGTGTGTGTGTGTGTGTGTGTGTGTGTGTGTGAAATTGCTGATAACTGGGCACAGCATTACGCCCCCTTTGCCCCGTTTAATTCAAACACTATTCTAATCGTATTGTGGCGGGCGTTGACCTAATTCGCTACAGTATTATTCAATTATTTGTAATTGTATTTACTGAACAAACAAATAAACTACCAAACAAGGTCGTTATGTCATATTTTCAAAACAAAAATCAAAAGTCCACCGCAATGTAGGCTGCCACACACTTCTGTGCATCCTCATGAGACAAAATAGTTAAAACTTACGTGACTGAGTTGTCTCCCAGTTGTTTTTAAGAAGGGAGAACAATAAAACCCATATCCTCTGTTGAAAATATCCTGTCGACGTTTTAAATACATTTTAACGCGTATCCAAATGTCTGTGTCTGAGGTGAAACAGCCTCATGCTGAATTTAAGAGATTGGCTCCCCCCTCCCCACTGTTCTTTGTCACAGCAACAGAGTGTGGCATCTGAATACAGATAGACTGGATGGTTGATGTGAACCAAAGAAGCGAAAAATAACTAACAACCATCAATAGTCTAAGCTATATAGCTACATTACCGTACCTTTTATTATTATTTTAATATTCTTCATATTGAATACAGTTGCATATAAAAGAAAAAATAAATAAATAAACACCTGTGTAACACTGCCAAAAACATATTATTCATTAGTATTGTTTTTCACCACGTATTAAAAAGCACAGTGGCCTATTCACAAACAAACAAAACAAAAGAAACAAAAAAATACATGTACTGCGTATGCTACTCAACCATTTCATGTTTGTTAAAACGTCTACTTTCACAAGCGTGGCAAAAGTTTGAGGTAAGTGATTGTGTAAAAATGTTTGCAAAATAATGAATTTCATGTCACATAATTTAGACTATAAAATGACATTTAAAGCAACGTATTGTGGTAAACGATCTATAAAGTAAAAAGTAAACATTTATAAGTTGTCTTTTCTTTTTATTTGTGCAATTGACACAACTCCAATACCTATCCTTTCGGAATATGCGACCTGTTAACAGTTACCGTAATGTTTAGATCAAATGTGCCTGTTGTGAAGGTAAACTCGAGAATATGCTGATTCGTTTATTCACGTGTATCAATATGTATCACTTGGTTGTAAGCAGACCTGCTACTGCACCAGGATGGAGAGATTTCATTGCTGGAGATGACGCAAATGGCCCAGCTCCACCAAAAAGTGCTTTAAGACGAACATGGCGGCAACTAGCACTGGACCAAGATGATTGTGCTTTTCAAAAGGAAAAATCCACGGCATTCTGCCCAGATACCAAGGAAAAAATCGCCAGGTTGAAACAATTTTGCGAACCTTCATGATCGCTGGTTAGATGAGGGAAGGCTGGTGAGAGCTGGGCTACGGAACGGGAGAAAGCTCAGCACTGTCGAAAGGAAAGAGAGAGGCATGTTGTCACAGAGAAGTAGGTTTTTCTCAAGAGAGCCATGGATAACTGTGATATGACAATGCCTTGTTTAATCTTTTTGCATGCACTAATTGGATGGAAATAGCAGATCATCACTAAGTGAAACAAGGACCACTTTGAATTCAACGTTTAAGAGGAAAAGATAAAAGAAAATCTTCAAGTCAATGAATATTGTGGCAAAGGAGCCCTCACGGTGGAGTCGGCCAGTGCTGCGCTTTCCCAAAATATGAACAGGGGTGCTTGGATGTGTCGGCAGCAAGATGACGGCTTAAAAATCTGGTTTGCACCCCGAGAGAACGAAAAACCTTTTACTGATTCGGAAAGGGCACAGAAATGGCGACTGTCCTTAGCATCTCTCTTGTTTTTCACCGTCCTGCTCTCTGATCACCTGTGGTTCTGCGCTGATGCGAAATTTACACGGACCAGAGACAAGAACCTGGACAAGTTAGCATTAACAAACATGGGTGATTACTTCTCATCAGCAAGCAAAATACTTTCATCAGAACTCCATTCACCACACAGTAGCCTAAGTAAAGACAAAAATGCTATTTTTATAGGGAATACTACCAAACCCTTGTGGCGACAAGAAACGTGCCCTCCGCATAGTTTATCTAAAAACTGTTTTACTTTTGAACACGCAGAACCTGTTTGCAGGAGCATTGGGGAGGATACGGGAGAGGAATCCACACCTTTGAATTTAAGCGATTTTTATCTTTCGTTTTGTAATTCGTATTCTCTTTTGGATTTGTTTATGGGGTTATCCAATCCGGACAATTTAAACTGTAGCCTGGAAGTGGTTATGGATGGGAATCTACATGGATGCAGCCAGTGCGTCCAGGCATACCAACGCTATGACCAACACGCTCAGGAGAAATATGAAGAGTTTGAGGTTATGATTCAGAGATACTTGCAATCGGATGGATATTCTGTGAAAACGTGTATGAATGAGTGCAAGGTAGGGTGTCTTACTTTTTCAAGGCATTATAACGGGTTGGTATATGAGTTGGGTCTTCATGTAGTCATGGCAACTGATGCTCACAGTCTTAGATAAATGCATTGCAGTAAACAAAAGTATTTGGAATAAACACTCGTGTCCCCCCACCGCTCCGCAGTCTTTTTCTTTGGAATTTCAGGAAATTGCTGGGTGAGATTTAGGATAGCGCAACTGATTAAGGTTGTGGCACAATAAATTAATGTTGTGACAAGCAATGCTTTTCAGTGTGAGTAGTACAATACGTTGCGACTGTACATTAATGATATTCGTAAAGGCTATATTGAAAGAGTGTGTCAGCAGAATTGTCTGGGGAGTTAATGAACTATCGCATTTTCATTTACTATTAATTCCATTATGTGATTAAATTCTTAAGCGAAACGAAGGTTCTGCTTGTGTGTGTGTGTGTGTGCGTGTGTGTGCGTGCGTGTGCGTGTGTGTGTGTTTGCAAACATAATATGGCGAAGAGGATTTGGAAAATATATATCTCACGATTATAATTCATTTTATTAAAAGAAAACCGATTGTTGTTTTAAATCCAAAACATTTCATGTATTTGCGGGGAAATATGGCTGCAGTCAATACTTGACAAGAACCAAACCGATTTAGCAAGTGGTGTTCAATTGCTCCACAGATGCTGGGAAGGGTTTGTAAGGCATTCCTTGATTAGACAGTGCATGCATTCCCAGCTGTTTACCGTTTATTGCTGTTTAAAGCAGTTTGGGCATATGTAAAATCCAAATGTATATATTAATATCCGAATGCCAGTGCAGTTAATGTAGTTAATGTATTGTATTTTATCCCGGGGTGTTGTAATGATAAACCCTCAAGGTGAGTGGTGAGGGCTGCAAAGAGATAGGTGCTGCAGTAGCCTTTGGTGAAATGGTGCTGATAGAATTTCAATAAGGCTCATCATTATTCTCAGTGAATCACTCTTCCTGTTCTAAAATTGTCCAGCACCGTCTCCAACATGTAGACTCCACAAAATGAACGTCTTCCTTCCAGGGCGTTTTGATTGTAAATATAAGTTAGAGCTGGATTTTACATTATAATGCTATCATTATAGTGCGCAATAAGCCTGACAATAACATTTGGTCATGTAAATGTTTTTTTAAATTACCAAGCGAAAGTGTGACATTAAATGAGACATTTTACTGGAATAGAAGGAACATGATCTGTAAGATACGGGAGTTCTTCACAATGAGTTTTACATTGCCTATGTCTTGAAACATCCAACCCGATTATTTTAGGGGAAGATAAATATGATAATGTTTCTCATTATCAACAGTGTAAAGCAACTAATTAGCTACTCAATATAATGTGGAATTATAATAGGAACATGCAAATTGATTCAATTTCAAATGGGTTTCAATGCAATAACACATTACACCCTATGTTCTTCTATTCAAAAGAACATGAAAGAAAAGTGTTTACTGTTAATACACATATCAGCTCTACTTCTTCAAGAGTAACACAAATATGGCTTTTTGGCTTTGAAAACCGACATTATTGATGTCAGCGCTATCAGGATTCACAAGATAAATTCAGCGAGGTAAGGCCTGGGAAAAATAAAGGATGAGCGTTTCTGTGACCAGTAAAGAGATCTGTGAGTTGCAGACGGGAAAGTTATATACTGTTACTTAAGTTTTAGTCATAGAAATTGGGCAAATATGTAATAATAATAATAATAATAATAATAATAATAATAATAATAATAATAATAATAATAATAATAACACTAGTGCTACTGCTACTACGACTACTACTACTACTAAACCTTGTGGTCAAAATAAATAACTATTTTTAGTGTTATATTGGAGACAATTTTCTTTTTAATGGATTACTTAGTAATGACTTATTCTAATAAATCATTAGAATTTGGCTTTTTGAAGTACCTCTACTTACATGTTGGCTTTGCTTGTATTATTATTTTTTTCAGCTAGTACTGTTGAGTTTATAGACTTGTATTATAGTGAAAGAATAACAATCGGGTGCAGGTTATGCAGCTTACTTCTCCTTAACTGATTGCAGTATGTTTTTAATAGTTTTTGGAGGTCCACGTTGTTGTACCCTTTATGCATTTGCAGAGTATATACTATATTCTTATGTTCTTAGTTCTGTCATCTGTTTCATGGAACATGTTATATTTAATAACATCACTAAGCTATAAGAACAAATTAGACTGAGCAACGCAGGATTCTGCATAATGGGTTCAATTTAAAACCAAATAGTTTGTTAATTTCTTGTGTGTCATTCACCTATGTCACAGTATCCCTGAATAGATAATAGTCCATCTTCAAAACTGGATAAATCGTTTTAGTCAGCATTATGCATTTCTACCATTTACTACTAAAGCAGCAAGACTGGGTGGGATAGATAGATAGATAGACAGATAGATAGATAGATAGAAATTGTGATTTTTTTAAATGTATTGTGAACAATTTTAGACTGTTAGAAGTTTTAATTACATACTACAAAAAACATTATTTTCATAAAAGCAGAGCAGCAGTTATACCAATCTAAAATGTCGAGATGTGTTTTGCAATGGAAAAGATATTCCCTACTGCATATTCAGAAGAAGCAGTAACTCACTACCCAGGGTAATTAAATACAAATGTGTATGGCATGAATTGGCAGGTATTTAACTAATTTAAATTGCAAATAAGTTCAGATGTTTGATTTGTTTAATGTCAGTTTAATAATTCTGCGTTTTAAAGGAGTTAAATATATATATATATATATATATATATATATATATATATATATATATATATATACAGTACTGTGCAAAAGTTTTAGGCAGGTGTGAAAAAATGCTGTAAAGTAAGAATGCTTTCAAAAATAGACATGTTAATAGATTATATTTATCAATTAACTAAATGCAAAGTGAGTGAACAGAAGAAAAATCTAAATCAAACCCATATTTGGTGTGACCACCCTTTGACTTCAAAACAGCATCAAGCATCAATTCTTCTAGGTACACTTGCACACAGTTTTTGAAGGAACTCGGCAGGTAGGTTGGCCCAAACGTCTTGGAGAACTAACCACAGTTCTTCTGTGGATTTAGGCAGCCTCAGTTGCTTCTCTCTCTTCATGTAATCCCAGACAGACTCGATGATGTTGAGATCAGGGCTCTGTGGGGGCCATACCATCACTTCCAGGACTCCTTGTTCTTCTTTACGCTAAAGATAGTTCTTAATGACTTTCGCTGTATGTTTGGGGTCGTTGTCATGCTGCAGAATAAATTTGGGGCCAATCAGATGCCTCCCTGATGGTATTGCATGATGGATAAGTATCTGCCTGTACTTCTCAGCATTGAGGAGACCATTAATTCTGACCAAATCCCCAACTCCATTTGCAGAAATGCAGCCCCAAACTTGCAAGGAAACCCCACCATGCTTCACTGTTGCCTGCAGACACTCATTCGTATCGCTCTCCAGCCCTTCGGCGAACAAACTGCCTTCTGCTACAGCCAAATATTTCAAATTTTGACTCATCAGTCCAGAGCACCTGCTGCCATTTTTCTGCACCCCAGTTCCTGTGTTTTCATGCATAGTTGAGTCGCTTGGCCTTGTTTCCACGCCGGAGGTATGGCTTTTTGGCATAAGTCTTCCATGAAGGCCACTTCTGACCAGACTTCTCCGGACAGTAGATGGGTGTACCAGGGTCCCACTGTTTTCTGCCAGTTCTGAGCTGATGGTACTGCTGGACATCTTCCGATTGCGAAGGAAGTAAGCATGATGTGTCTTTCATCTGCTGCAGTAAGTTTCCTTGGCCGACCACTGCATCTACGGTCGTCAACGTTGCCCGTTTCTTTGTGCTTCTTCAAAAGAGCTTGGACAGCACATCTGGAAACCCCTGTCTGCCTTGAAATTTCTGCCTGGGAGAGACCTTGCTGATGCAGTATAACTACCTTGTGTCTTGTTGCTGTGCTCAGTCTTGCCATGGTGTATGACTTTTGACAGTAAACTGTCTTCAGCAACCTCACCTTGTTAGCTGAGTTTGGCTGTTCCTCACCCAGTTTTATTCCTCCTACACAGCTGTTTCTGTTTCAGTTAATGATTGTGTTTCAACCTACATATTGAATTGATGATCATTAGCACCTGTTTGGTATAATTGTTTATTCATACACCTGACTATATGCCTACAAAATCCCTGACTTTGTGCAAGTGTACCTAGAAGAATTGATGCTATTTTGAAGTCAAAGGGTGGTCACACCAAATATGGATTTGATTTAGATTTTTCTTCTGTTCACTCACTTTGCATTTAGTTAATTGATAAATATAATCTATTAACATGTCTATTTTTGAAAGCATTCTTACTTTACAGCATTTTTTCACATCTGCCTAAAACTTTTGCACAGTACTGTATATATTCAGAATAGTAATATATACCACTTTTTCCATCCAACTGAAAAAGGACTTGTAGTCCGAAACGTCCTGATATAATTTTTTTTTTTTAATCAATTATTCACATTTTTGTCTATCTACATTACCTTTTTCTTTTTGATTTCACACACACACACACACACACACACACACACACACACACACACACACACACACACACACCTCAGCACGGATTACATATATTGAAGTGGCATAATGATTAGATATCTTGGTTAAAATCATAAAATCTTGTTGAAGGTGAACATTGGTGAGGAAATTGAATTGAAAAAAGAAAAAGAAACAGAATTAATATAAGTCTATTACCTTTACTCATAGTATCAGCCTCTTCTTTCAGGTAAGTGTCAATCTGGCACAACACCATTTATATGGAATATAATTCATGCTACATTGTGAAAATAAGGAAATTAAGGAATTGACAAGTATGATATAAAATGATGCAACCATTGAAATTAACCATTTTTTAAAGGTAGTATTTCCCATATCTGTTGTCTTGTTTTATTCAGTGTTTTACTTAAACACTTTTATTGAACAAGTAATTATGACATTATTATTGCTTATCCTCTATTCTGTATCTTTAACCTAGCTGGAATATTTTTTAAAGTAAATTACATTTTGTGTAGTTTTTAAAATCATTAACATGTTAATAAAGAAAAAGCCTTAATTTTTATTGACACACATGTCAATCACACAGACTAAAAATTATGACATGAAAGAATGGCTGCAGAATTATTTTGTGATGCTGTGTCAAGTCTGTCTGCTCCGTTTTTGCTGACTTTGCCTTGCAAAATATTGTCCAAATGGGAAAAAAATGTTTTTCTCTTGCATGAGAGCTCTATGTTGCCTTCAGGGCAACACAATAAAGTTTTGAAATTATCCTCCGCTCTCATACCAATCAGCATTAGAAAACTATTTCACAGATTCCACACTTTTCTATGTTTGACCTTTATAGAATCCATCAAAATAAGGAAGTGTATGTTTAAAACCACCTTGAGCACATATACAATTCCTTTTACTTTTACTGATACAAAATATTACTTAATAAGACCAGGCTGTTGGTAAGATACACTTTAATAACATACTCTGGACATTCAGAAGCGGTGCTGCTTTATTTGTTTCCTTTGAAGGCACTTGGGTGGTATCTCAAACATAATAGTACTGTAAAGCAGTTTCGAGTCAGTTTAAAAAAAAAACACACTGAAATGTATTTTCTTTGTTCCTTTACCAATTTGCTTTCCAGAGCTACATCACCTTGGGATTGTTATGAAGTTCTGACTTCTGATTACTGTAGAGTACACAGAAGGGTAAATGATGTAGTAAATCATCACACAGTATCATATTTTAGCTTTAAGTCACTAAATTATCTTGTCTAAATGATATTGTGTTTTATATGAAATCATCTATAGTGATATTGAGGGATGTTTAAATGTATGCTCAGCTTAATGGTTCAATATTTTGTGACAGCAATGTATGCATGAATGTAGTATTCTGTAATTATTTACCCCATGTTAGGAGGCTGCGTGGTTCCGTGGTTAAAGAAAAAGGCTTGTAACCAGGAGGTCCCCGGTTCAAATCCCACCTCAGCCACTGACTCATTGTGTGACCCTGAGCAAGTCACTTAACCTCCTTGTGCTCCGTCTTTCGGGTGAGATGTAATTGTAAGTGACTCTGCAGCTGATGCATAGTTCACACACCCTAGTCTCTGTAAGTCGCCTTGGATAAAGGCGTCTGCTAAATAAATGTCTAAGACTACGATGTCACCAGGTTGAAATCATTGTCAAGAATCAAGAACCAATGCTGCAAATACCATATGTGTTCCAACAGTTATTTCAATCAGCTTTCAAGGTCTTTTGATGGCCCTCTGTTCTACAACTGCAAACAGATGGTATGTGTTATTTTATTTTTTTTAATAAGCAAACAGTTAAAAATCGAGGCTACTGGGCTACAACAGTACAGTAGCCAGTTGTTTTGCCCAGTTGAAGGAGTTCTCCACCTCCACCTCACCAGAAGAGCGAATAAAAACCAGTCCCATCTGTACAAAGTGTGCCATCTGGTTGTTGAGGTGATAATTATCCAGTGGGATATTGGCTCTTCGGTGGTATGTCATTTGCTGTGGGACCCTGCTCCTGATGCCACCGTGCTGAATGGTGCTCACATGACCAAGAATATAGAGACGATTAGGCACATTTTAGTTTAGCTGATATGTTTATCTTATCAGCATTTCAGTGACTGCAGACATAAAATTGTTTTGTTGTTTATTATATTAAATCAAATAAATAAACAGTGGAAATCGTATGTGGCTATTTGAAGTGCAAATAGAAAGCAATCTGATCCATACTACTTAGAGTCTTATTACCTGGCAGTTGGGAATAATAGAGGTACTTGAAGTTTTAATTACACAGCTGCCAGGCAAGTATAGTCTGCATTTTATAAAAGTCTAATTTGTTTTTAAGTGGCCAGTGTTTTCTCCACCTGCATTTCCATAGACCTGGACGTCTGTTTCTGAATATTCAGTGAACTGACTGCATACATTTCCTTTTTGCATGGAATGCTCTTGATGCCTGTTTTATGTACTTTATTTACACAGCACATTTAAACAGAACATATCAGTTTCTTCACAAGGAAGCTTTAAGTCACACTGTTGCACAAAACATTCAAAGCCTGTCAGACTGCTGTCAGTACACCCACACATTGACGGAAAAGCAACATTTAAAGTGTTCTTAATGTTACCATTATGACAGTGTTTCATTTGAACTATGCCTTGTCATGCCTAATTTATTTAAATGCATAAAAGCTTGAAAGTACGTAAAAAGCATTGGGGGGGATCTAGTTAAATCCACATGAATTAATAGGTTTGAATTCAAAATGAATTACTTCAGAACTCAGAGGAAATGCATTAAGATGTATAGGTGTTTCCTGTGGTATTCCAACGGAATCCATGATGAATTTGCAACCATTATTTTAAAGTGTTACCAGTACCACTTTAAAATGTCTGTTTATGATTATTCCATGTGTATTAGGGGAACAGTATCTCATGAACTCATGCTTGTGATTTTTGAATTCAATAGGAATTTTATTTGAAATCAGTAGGAAATCATGTGTTAGTTACATTGGAATTACAGACACTTATTTTAAAGTGTTACTGTGTTACTAAATCAATATTATGTATCTATATATATATATATATATAGCCTGTTTAAAATGAAATATTCACAGCATTTGAGATCAGAAACCTGTGTGTGAGACTTATCTGAGCTGCTGGACAAAGCGTTTAACTTTAGGAATGAATACAATGTGGAGACCTGGATTCAACTGCTGTAAAAGATTCAAGTGAATTATCTGACAAATACCATACAACCCACATTGGTGCTGCATCGACTTCACAGTGGCCTATTAGCGTTTACTCTCTAATAGACACCCTTATCCAAATAACCGCCCAGGTAAAGAGAAGATTGAGAAAATAAGTGCCGGCCGCTATTTCAAGCAAATGTGTCAATATAAAAAGTATACAGTATGATGCTCAGTGGCTTCTTTGGTAAATTGCTGCAAGTTACAAGACTTCCTGTCATTGAGCCATTCACCAGAAGAAACTAATGCCATTGCCATACACTCATTAGCAATAATTGAATGACTGATATTTTATTGGTCACACTGAACAGGACCCAGCATAGCAACATTAGCACTACTTATCATTGAATTTAAAGTGTAGTGTTGTATTTAGTCATTTTTTGACACATTAAACATGGAACAAACTGATTTTTAGACGTTTATATCAGTGTATTCCTGAATTACTGCCTAGTACAATGACAATATATGTTGAAGAACTAGACCCATGACTTTCAGTGATTAGAATCTATTCTTGGTCTTAGTCTTCAGCCATAACTTCAAATTCTTTATCATAAATTCTGACATAAAACTATAAGAAGCAAACTGAAGTAGACTTACGGTACGTTTTGGCTGATGGTTCCTGGTTACAGGAAGAAACAAGAACATATTGTAATGGAGTGGCGGCAGCACCATTCCGTGCAGCACAGTCAGAGACAAGCAGGTGCAGCAGGAGCAGGGGGGCGTGGAAATGCAAAACTGATCCTACAAATTCAATTTTTATTGCATATTCTGACACATTAGGATGAACAGTGCTATAGAAAATGTTTCCATTACGGAACACTATTTGTTTCTAATAACTGTCTGTGACCGGCATGAAAAAGGATTACAATCCAAGGCTTTTAGCTAAAACAGGATTAAGTAAACAGCATGCAGTTGGACTAGTTAAATTATGATGTAACAGCAAATTTACAGACAGATATGAAACAGGAGAGAAACGTTCACAATAACAGCAGAGAGGGATCTCCACAGCTTCACGGCCGTTCACCTCCAACGTTTAGAGAACAAAGAATTGGCTGCCCAGCTCCTTTTTAAAGCATGTGACCAGGGTAAATTGATAATCAATACATCAATTAATGCTTGGCCACATTCCACACTTGTCCTAATTAAGGATTCTAAGCTCCAGGCCTGCCATATTTAACACACACTTACATTTCAATAATTTTATTTACAAAACCAAAACAAACACCAAAATACACGATTTACATGTACAGGGCCTCAGCCCTGGCAGAAGGAATGTAATAGAAATGCAATAAAAGTAGCTGAAAATTAGTTTCCACTGTTTACTTCTGAGCTAAAGGCTCTCGTGTTCAAAAACACAGATGTCCTTAGATATTTGGCAGACTTGCTTTAGATGCCACTGCTACATGCTCAAATGTATAAGAGCTGTTACCTGTCATTTCCAAGGTAACTGGTAAAGGTAAGTGTTTTTTTGAAGACACTATGCACAGTTGCATGTCATAGTTGAAACATGCATTCAGTTTTTGACATGTTTCAAATGTGTACACCATGGTTCGAAACTAGTTGCGTCATGTAATATAGGGACATACAGACTTACAAGGCAGAAGATATTTTGGATTTTGAATCCCACTACTTTCAACAGATCAAAGCAGTTGTAACACCTGCAAGTCACCTTGGATAATGACATCTGCCAAATAAAAATAAATACATTAATAATAATAATAATAATAATAATAATAATAATAATAATAATAATAATAATAATAATAATACAAGAGCTTTGGCCTTTGTGAGGTTCAGGAGGTGGAGCAGGAGCTGCTCCTTCTTACTCCTTGTTTTCCTTCTCTGATTCTCTCTGCCACCTCTGTAATGGTTCCCTCTTTTGGGGGTTCCCCCATCCTTCCCACCTTGACTTCGAGCCTCACCTCTATCCAAAGGTGGTTCCATCACAACAGAGGGGGATGGTTTGGTAAAGCCAACAAGCAAAGCATCCCACCCTCATTCATCTGAGTTATTTCCCCCCTTATTCAACAATCAGCTGTCGATTGTATCACAATACCTCACTTCCATTGCACTATGGTTCTGTTTCATATGGAGTCTAACAGACTGCCTCAGCTTGTTAGTGAATCAGGCAGAAGAGACTGCTGCCAAAAATGAACCAACTGAAACTATTTCCATTTGTTTTCCTCCAGGCTGTCACAGAGCAATACTGTTTTATGAGGTTTTATAAATCCTAAACACCCACTCCTTAGCAGGATGAAATAGGAAATGTTATTCAAAGCAGTCGGATGCATTTGATGTGTTACACTGCAGGGTTGCTCACCTGTTTGTATCACAACATAAACAATAATAATAACACAACAAATGAAATCAAGATGTTTCTTGGCAAGTGCAGTCTCCAGGACAGTCAATATTGTATTTTGCCCCAGCATGAAACGAAAAACTACATTTCTGAAAATCTTTGAGATGTGTCAAAAGCATTCTCTTGCTTTCCAGTGAAAGGTCGGAAGCTATCTTGTATAAAACATAGTGGTGCAGACACATACACTACAGTATACACAGCAGGGACTTCAGTCAAGTTATAATAACATATGTAGTTCAATACTGTTGTGAAGAAATTACTGCGAATATACTTAGAGGACTGAACTTCAAGGCACATCTACGGTATTGCCATGGCTATTCAAACCGGTGTCTGAGCACCGACCTAGTAACTCTAAAATCACAAAAACATTTATCATCTATACCAACTGGTGAAACATAGGCTGCCAAAGCCAAAAACATAATAAAAAAAATAGTCCCACCTATTTTAGCTTGCTTTGGTGCCAGTGTGATCTGTTAGCACTCAGGAAAGAAAAATAAAACCCTAACCATGTTAGTAAGAGAAATAAAGCCTCTGGGAATCTGTGGCTAGACAGACCGTCCTTCTTCCAGGCGGCTAGTTAAAGGTCTTATTGTGCTCTTAGAGAGGGTTATACAATATTGTTCATGTGAGCATCCTGTCTGCTCTTGAAGGATCTGAGTCTCTGCTTCAGCAACTCTGTCCAGCCCCCTGTTAGAACTCATGAGGCAATTCCAGGTCAGCAAGTCGACCGTGTTGAAGCCATGCACTTCCCCCAATCGAAGACACTGTGTGCACATAAAGTGGAAGTTGGGTAGGTGGAAGATGAAGTTGCAACTGGGATTAAGGCCAAATGTTTCCTTGATATTTAAAAGAAATTAGGGAGGGATCAATAAGAGAAGCAAGCCCTCATGACCTCTTCGCAAATCTTAGCCAAGACTTATAATTTGACATTAAAACACAAGAGAATTAGCCAGCTTTGCAACTAGATTCAAATAATACAAATCTCAGTTGTAGTGGTAATCATTGACCAGTTAACACAAAGCATTAACAAATACTGTATCAATAAATGCTTGTATTTTCACTGTTGCAAATAGCAGACATTGAACCAGTAGAAATGTAAAAGTATAGATGATTTCTAATCAGATTTATATATACGAACTATATATTTATATATAAGAACTTTTTCACAAGAACATATAATTCTGTTTCATTAAAGGCGCTATCAGGTTTGCAGCTTTTTGTTCCTTCTGTATGAGGTACAGTACAATATGAAATGATATCAGTAATTCAAATGTCCCTTTTCTTAGTTTCGACACTGCAAGATTTTTATCACTTTCCCGAGTGCTTGGTAATATGAATAAATATGCTGGAGAGCTGACAAAAAAAAAAAAAAAAAGATTTAAACTACCAAGACTGCTGTTGCTCAAATGAATAAAAAAAAATAGATGAAGAGAACTGAAAATATCAAAAACATGCTTGATTTCCCATTAAATACAGCCTCCTGTTCTGCCTCTTCTTTGTTTAGTAGTGATATTACTATACAAAAATAAAAGTGCTTTTCAGCTGGAAGGTACGTAACCATAAATAAATTACAGGAATGTTGTTGTATCAGAAATGAGGGAGTATGATATACTGCCTACCAAATGTATACATCTCAAGCTAAGCTTAACATCTTGTATACTCCAGTGGCATTGCTTGTATTTTTGGTTAGGACCGTGCTTCCTTTCTGGGGAGCACAATGCAAATCTCAATCATGGCCATCTTACCATATGGGATTGTCTAATGATACCTTTTGGGAAAATGAAGCAGGTTCATTAAAACTGTAGAGCATACAGGAATACAAATCGCAGATCATTAAATAATCGCATTAAACTGTCATATTCTTGCATTTGATATGTAGGACTCACAGGTGCAGAAAGAAACCCATGTTATATCAAACATGCCTTTTCCGACTGAATGAAAGCTAGTTTAGGAAAATTGCCCCCTTCCTTTAAAGCCTTTTTTCATTATCCAAGATAACTGCTTCATGTTTTGTCAAACGGGAGCTTTCTTAACCAAATAGTTTTTTTCCATAGAACCAACTTCCCAACATTTCGGTATGCTTAACAGACCTTTGTCAAGGGAAAGTGTGTTTGAAAACAAACAATGGAGGTACGTATAGGCTTTTGATGCCATGGCAACTACACTCACATAATTCTATTCAAATCCATTAATGTGTTTGTCATGTGATTTGCTGCGTAGTTAATGATGTAATAATCTACTATTCCTTTCTATTTAAACCTTAAGGCATCATGGCATTGAGTCTATTTATTCATTTATTTTCCTTTATTCTTCTATGTTGTACATTATCTAATTTTATTTCTTCCAAAACTACAAATTGTAGGTGATTCTGTAGTCCGACAGGTTTATATGTATTTTTTTATATATGAACACATGCTTGTTAAAAACTGCACACAGTGAATGGAAGTGCACAGCAGGTAAGATTAATGCCATTATTTCATTAGAGACAACCACTGGCATTGTTGTGTTTAATAAGAGGGCCATTAAACATGGTTTTCAGTTTGATCAGTTTGCAGCATGCAGAGTAGTGGTGGAGGGTGAGATGTAAATGTGTTTGGCATAGTGATGTCTCCCAGATAATGCCATTAAAGCATCGACCGGTGGCTGTTATCAGACTGTCGAGTAGTATCAAAATAAAAACGATTCAGTGTCCACATTGTCTCTTTATTAACCACATGAAAGGTCCTTTTATATTGAAACCATCACATTTTTATGAAAAGACATGTGACACATCTGACTGTGTATTCAGTTTTTATAACCAGTAACAGTGTGGACACTTCAAATTCTACATTGTAACATTGCAGTAGTTTGTGCTTCTAGGTATTGAAAATATGTCATTACCTGTTCTACTAAAGATTTTACCTCCCCCTGTATAGATTAACTTCAGAGAGGCATCAGAAACCAGGGTAGAGTTCTGGTGTGAGAAATAAATAAATACAAAATATGTATTACATGTTGAAGTTAGGTGAATTTAAACATTCGTGGCCAGGCAACCATCTGTTTATGGGGAAAGAAACAATGATTTATCAATGGCTTTTCTCCAAAATTTGATTTGTCCTTTTTTGTGATTAGCACTTATTTTTGGATTACAGTGGTGTTACTGCACATTAGGTAAGGCAGCCCACAATTAGTGCTAATTGGGGTCTGTGAAACCAGCACTTACTGTAACAAGCAACCGAGAAGGTTAATTGCAAGATTAAAAAGTGTGTCTAAGCTGTTTGTAGTTAAGTTTAATTTCTCTTTCACAAAGAAAAAATAGCAAATTGAGACAATAACCCTGACTTGATTCCTAGCGTAGGTTGGGTGACACAGTTATAATATGCATTAAACGGGTTGGAGATCTCATGCATCATGCAGATTCAGCCCTATTATAATGTTGCCCTTGAGGACCTTAGGATAAATAGGTGCCAAAAAAAAAGTCTGCAGCACACAGACAGAGTTCAAAATTGAAGTCACAGATAGACATGCAAATGGAATGTTGAGAGGCAATGAAGTGACTCAACTTTACTGCTCAGTTTTAATACTTTCACAGACCGGGTGGTTTTGACTACCCCAGAAGAGGCTGTAATGATCCTTCTATAATATATATATATATATATATATATATATATATATATATATATATATATATATATATATATACAGTATATGCACCTTTAAGGTTGTGATTTACACACTGCAGTATTTGACTTTTCAACCACTACCCTACAACACGTCTTTACAGGACACAGATTGCAACCCCCTAATATTTTACTTTATAAGACATTAATCATGCAAGGCCATGGGTGTAATTTCATTGTAGCAGCAGCAGCAGCAAATAAGCTGTTACACCAAGTTTATAATGGTCTATTTCCTTCATTTAGCTTTAATGAAAAAGGGACCCCATATCATAGAAATTCTTGCAACTGTTATAATTGCATCCTGCTTTTCATCTGAAAGCTTTGTAGTAAGTTTTGAAGCAAATTGATATCATTTTACTGCTGTCGTTATTTCAAGAAGATGTAACATTGTACTGTATGTCTTATTGTCTTTTCAATTTGTACTTGATCAGGGCAAAGCTCACTAATTGGAGTATACGTTTTTTTCATGCACAAATTAAGTTTTGTAGTTGTTTACATCAGTGAAATACAGTGAATCCAATGGTCTGTTATTATAGGTTAGCTTTCAGTGGCTATTCCTGTCTCATTGGTGCATTAAAAAAGGAATTTGTGCTCATCCTAAATCAATACTATTTAGTGAACAGTATGCAATAACAAAGTTAATTGCACACTAATATGATATTTATTATTAGTGAAAATTATAATTATAAATGACATTAATACATCAAGAATTCATGATTATAGCGTTACTATAACTTTTTAAAAACAAATGTAGATTTCAATAGAGCATACTGTTTTCATAGTTTGGTTGTGCAATATTTAAACTACTATTTAGTTTGAAAAAAAAATGTACATGTTGTTTAAAACTTAGTGTGACAAGTTCCACATTGACATGTTTGTGCTATTTAAATAAGGGAGGCTGTGAAGCTGAGATCTGAATCTGACGATTTTAGAATCAGAGAATGGAATAAGACTCCTTTAGTGTACATCCAAATACAATACATGTTTTATTATTTTTAATACACATGCTTTGGATTTTGAGTAATAAGCAGATTCAGAGAAAATAGGTACTTCTGTCATGGAAATCTCACCAATGATAGGCGCTGAAAAACGCTTGAAAGAAATATAAAAGCTTGTTCCCTGGCAGTAACCATAAACCTGATGAAACATTAGCCTGTTGTCAACTTATAAGAATGTGATATCCACTGTCAAACATAGCTTTTCAACACACAACAAAATTTAAAATACATATATAGTTGTTAAATAAATATCATGCCATTAGCAGTAACACATTCCCTTGCTCAGTTCACTTGGAGGAAATAATGGGCCGCAATACATACATTTCATTACTGTTTTTACTGCATCAATACAGTACTGTATGTGCAGGTTTTATAGGCAGATAATTTGAAGCCCAGTGCCAGTGTTTTTTACCCTATGGAACTGTTGCTGAAGGATCAGTCTCCTTTCACTTTTCTTTGCTTCCTAACATTGCTGATTGGTTTCACTGACAGTCTTATTCAGTGGAACGGCTGTTTCTTTTTAGCTAAAAAAGGACAGCATAAGGCTTCCAGTAGACAGCAATGAATGACTGGGAGTTACAGCTGGGACTATGTACATAAATGCTTGTTTGTTCTGTTTTTATGATGGAGCAATACACAAAATGGGTAGGAAATTAACTATTAGGTTAAACATACTTTTTTTCACTGTATAGAAATTCCTAAAGAGCAATGAAAAGAGATCTTTGCCCCATCATTCTGTAACTTCATTACGTCAAAATGGGCATTGCACAGGGTCTGCATTCGTACACATATGTAAATAGAGAATAACGATAAACGTTCAATGTGTTGAGCACAAGGTTCAATGTGTTGAGCACATATGCTTAATCTGGTACTGTTTACAGGCAAACGGTGCCGCAATACTTGCGTATTTGATTTGAAAGAGAAGTTGTTTTCGAAAGCACTGAGCATGTTCTGGATGCCTGTGGATGTAAGCTGTAGCAGTGGGACTGTCTATGCTGTGTTGTAGATTGTATGATAACCTACTGTACAAGTATGATAAAATGTACACTACCGTAGACAAAAAAATGACGCATACCATCGACACACCCACCAAACAAAGTTTTGGGAACACATTTTTTAAATAGTCACTTCCGGTGTGTTTATCCATGATCTGTATTGAGTGTAATGGCTCAGAGACAAATTAAGACATCAGATGAGTAAGGAGGACATGAACCGGAGGCAAAATGGGGCAACTCCACGTCATGTAGCCTGATTAGTGAAGTGTAGTCTACTGTATGTGGAGTCGATACCAAACAAGTGGCAGCGTCAGGAGAACGTGGTGAGGGGTGCAGAAGAGTCACAACCACATCAGTGACGCCAGTCCTCCAGATTCTGTTTTGACTAAAATGACAGGTGTGCCAGGGTCTGGAGACAGGGTGGTGAGCGTTTTTTGGTGCAGTAAAGTGCATAACATAATAATAGATATGGAGGAGGCTCTGTAATGATGTGGGCTGGAATCAGCAGTCAGAGAATTATGGACCTCTATGCCAGCAAGACCGGCAGCCTCACAGCTGTCAGTTAGCGAGATGAAACAGTGAGACCTTGTTCTGGTGCAGTCATGCCAAACCTCATGTTCATAAATGACAAAGCCTGCCCACATCCAGCAGGGATCATCACTACTTATCTTGAACCAGAAGCAATCGAGAGGATGGATTGGCCAGAGAAATCTCCTTGTACTTGTCTAAAAGACAAAAATAACTGGTCCTAAATATAGTTTTTATTTATGGATGTAAAGTAGCACATTTGTAAATGTTTTGTGTCCAGAAGAGGTATAATTTACACGTTTAGTGCATAATCTGCTCATGTATACCTGTAATGTAATCAAAATTAATTGAAAAGTTCAGAATTGTGCTTCATTTCATATGAACATTTAATTGATCTCATGACAGCTTCTTGTTCGAGTCTAACATGGTGGTTGCACATTCTGTATTTCCTGTAGTTATCCTAAAAAGTACGGTTGGCCGGCTAACTCCGGCTCCGGACTGGCTCTGGTAGCTCAGCTCCAGCTCCAGCTCCAGGCTGGCTCCAGAGCTGATGAAGACCCCCTGCTCCAGCTGCAGGGTGTCTCCAGAGCTGATGGAGACCCCCTGCTCCAGCTCAAGGCTGGCTCCAGAGCTGATGGAGACCCCCTGCTCCAGCTCCAGCTCCAGGCTGGCTCCAGAGCTGATGAAGACCCGCTGCTCCAGCTGCAGGGTGTCTCCAGAGCTGATGGAGACCCCCTGCTCCAGCTCAAGGCTGGCTCCAGAGCTGATGGAGACCCCCTACTCCAGCTCCAGGGTGGCTCCAGAGCTGATGGAGACCCCCTGCTCCAGCTACAGGCTGGCTCCAAAACTGATCGGGAGCCCCTGCTCCAGCTCCAGGCTGGCTCCAGCAGCCCCTGCTCCAGCTCCAGCTCCGGCTCCGACTCCAGAGCCACTAAAAATTCTATTCAGTAATGTATGTGCTGACTATCATAGTAACATCCTATTTAAGCTTTTTATTGTTTATTGTTTAATCGGGTCTGCAGCCCACAAAGTGGAGAGCGGATACTAAAATGATGCTTTAACTTTTCACACTCCATAACTCACAAACTAAGTAGGTTTTGGAGGTCATTGTCACACAGGTAGATTTAGGCATATACAAGGATTGTAGCAAAGCTTTGATGACTTTTGACCTCTAGGTCAATGTAATAGAATACCAAGCTGATTCTCTCTTTTTGACTTTTTCACAACAGCAGTAGAACCGGTAATCAGATTTGGATACATTTCTTTTTAAAAATTAATCAGCTAGGTACAAACTTGGTTCTTATTTTGCTTGAAGTAAATCTGTTAATGGCAAATAGGTCAAAATAGCCTCTGTTTTAGCCTCTCTCAAAGTACCATTGACCAAGAACCAAAACCACTGATTCAACAATGACCTGCTAAGGATTCAGATATATTGGACAGGAGTTCGTTGTGCAGACACTTAGTGTTTTTATTTGGTAGATGTAGGGCGGATATACATGTATATATACTGTATGTATATATGTCTGTGTCAGTCAGAAATGACACAGTTGACAGAAATGAGAAATACATATCACATATGTTTTGCCTGCACCGATTTACCATCTTGCCAGAAGTTGGCAACATTTTCTAAAATAAGCAATAGGAAAAATAGCACTGTGTGGGATTTATATATATATATATATATATATATATATATATATATATATATATATATATATATATATATATATATATATATATATATATATATATATATATATATATATATATATATATATATATATATATATATATAGATATATATAAAAAACAGATGATCAACACAGCCACTCTTGGTCCCCTATTTACTTCTAGCTCTCAAAAAACCAAGGCCAGATTAAACTGTGCACACAACACTAGCTGCCAAAGTGATCTCTACACACATGTGAAGCTGCAATGGCAGGGATTAGTAAAACACATGTCTACTTTATGATTTTACTTGAAATGCACACAAGATTCTTTTTTTTAACCGTACTACAGTATGATATCCTTTGTTTTGTAATTAATCCAAAAAGGTAAAGACAGGACTTTCTTACTTCTGAGATATTTTTCAACTTTAATAGTGTTACGTATAATGACTTTGATAACATTTGCAAATTGACAAATATGCAAATACATGTCCGAATGCTGAACAGATATCCGAACATGAAAATACCATGTTGGTTCCAGCAGTATAATTAATACAGTATATGTTACATGGATAGAATCAGTGTTCTATAAGGCACAGTATCTAGTATGCATTATGATATGTATTACTAAATATATATTTTTTATATTAATATCATTTAATGGTCTGTCTTGTCACACACTACATAAAAGGTAATGGCTACAGATACCGGAATACATGATTATTTAGGCCCCTTCCACACTATGCCTTTTAACCATATTAGTTACCTTTAAACTGGCTTAAAAGTGCTAAATATGTCTAAATATATGCTAAATAGTCTTGACTCTGGTTCTAATTAGATCGCATCAGGTAAAGCGGTTTATCAGAAGTGTGGACGCTGTAATACCACAACTACATTGTGTATCTTCCAATATCTCAAAATGCTTTGTGGTATGTTTGGCGAAATACTCAGAACAGGCACCCAAAAGACTTGCTATCAGTGTACACTCCACACTAGGTATTCATTTTTATGCTTAAAAAAAAAATCTATCAGGACATCTCTGTTAAACTAGTGTAGAAATTCACGTAATTTGTCAGCTCTGTTTGAAATAAAATTAAGGGAACCAGAATTAGGCTCAGGCTAGATATGAAGGTAAAAACAAAGCTTGTTTTATAATTAATAGCTTTTTCTGAGTTTAATTTTGAAACAGAATCAGCTATTTAAAGCGACTTCACCTGATTAAAAATAAAACCCGAAAACTTCAAGCCCTACTTGTGTGTGTGTGTGTGTGTGTGTGTGTGTGTGTGTGTGTGTGTGTATGTTCATATTTACTTTTTCCAAAATACTTGTTTTATTTCTTTTTAGCAATATGGACCTCTATTAATATATAACACATTATTTTCAAATAAATTGCAGTGTATGGTGGGATGCCTGACCTTTGTTCGTATTTTTGTGTTCATGATTTTGTTTTGTTTACCTGTTTTATTTTCGCTCTGTGAGCAAGTTTCTTTTGTTAAAACCTTTTATTTATTTTTGTTATTTGAAAATAAAAGCGGCACAAGCGCCTTTTAACTGCAGTACTTGCCCTGGTGTCAGTGTTTGTCCGTCCCTGCTTCTGCCGTGGCGTCACCGCTCAGTCACCCTTTCACACGTGGTGTCCAGCGTGGGATTACCAGCGCCTCCTGGACTCAGGCAGAAGAGGGTACTGCAGCTTGTTTGTTTTTTCGTTTTTTTTTTTCTTCCGTTTATACTTGTGGAGAAAGGAGTGTGAGGAAGGAAGATGGGAGGAAGAAGAGGAAGGAGGAAGGGCTGCCAGAAGCAGCAGTGGGAGAGAGGTGAGAGGAGATGGTGGTCACGGGACCCCACCCAACTGGGACCCCCTTACTGGGACATGGAACAGGAGCAGTGGAGAGCTGAAGGGGCCCCCTGTGTGTCACCTGGGAGGACTGGGTGTCGCTCCCACCTCCGCCAGCAGAGGGTGAGTTCCTGCTGGTGTCACCTCCACCTCCATGGGAGGACGACGTGTCGCTCCCACCACCACCAGCAGAGGGAGCATGCCTGCTGGTTCCGCCGCCATCGCCGCCACCAGCAGAGGGAGCATACCTGCTGGTTTCCCGCCGCCTGCCGCCGCCAGAAGGGGAGGACCCGGCCGCCGCCGCCGCCGCCAGAAGGGAGGAGCCCGCCGCCGCCGCCGCCGCCAGAAGGGGAGGAGCCCCTGCCGCCGCCTTGGCCAGCCAGAGGGGAGGAGCCCCTGCCGCCTTGGCCGCCAGAAGGGAGGAGTCCCTGCCGCCTTGGCCGCCAGAAGGGGAGGAGCTGCCTCTGCCACCACCACCACCACCCGAGGGAGAGGAGCAGGAGCTGCCTCTGCCTCCACCACCACCACCCGAGGGATGCCAGCCTCGCACCGCCCAAGGATGCCAGCCTCCACCGCCCGAGGATGCCAGCCTCGCACCGCCCAAGGATGCCAGCCTCGCACCGCCCAAGGATGCCAGCCTCGCACCGCCCAAGGATGCCAGCCTCACACCGCCCAGGGATGCTACGCCCGCTCCACTCAGGGATGCCACGCCTGGATCGCCTGGGGCTGCCTGTGGCTCCGCATCGCCTGGGGCTGCCTGTGGCTCCGCATCGCCTGGGGCTGCCTGTTGCTCCATACAGGGTACAGGGTACGAGGGAGAAGTGGAGCTCCCGCTGCCGCCTCTATGGCCAGGGGCTCCCCTCCCGAGTTCGCCTCCCGAGGGTCCGCTGCTGCCGCCGTCGCCTCCCGAGGGTCCGCTGCTGCCGCCGTCGCCTCCCGAGGGTCCGCTGCTGCCGCCGTCGCCTCCCGAGGGTCGCTGCTGCCGCCGTCGCCTCCCGAGGGTCCGCTGCTGCCGCCGTCGCCTCCCGAGGGTCCGCTGCTGCCGCCGTCGCCTCCCGAGGGTCCGCTGCCACCGTTGCCTGGGGTCACTGCAGGCTTCGCTTTGCTTGGGGTCGCTACACTGTGGCGGAGCTCCATGAAGGGAGCTGCCGGACATGAAGAAAGGGGGAGGTGAGGAGACCACCTCCACCACAGCCCGACCACCACCCCTGTGCCATAGCCCGGCGCCTGGAGGTTGGTTCCCTCAACCTGGGCTCCCAGACACCCAGGCTGCATGTCTGGACCTCTGGTCGCTGGGCCTGACTCCCAGGTCGCAGCACCACCAGGCACAGGAGGTCGCCTGGTCTCCTGCTCCGCTCCCCTGGTTGCCCAGGCGTCGCTCCACAGTTGCCTGGGCTCGCACCTCTGCCTGGGGCTGCAGCCGACTGCTCGCCTGCCTGCGCTCCTGATGCCCCATCCACTACGCCTGGGTCCCCTGTCGCGGGTCTCGGTCCCGCCGGGAAGGCGCCGGACTATGGACTAACCCTCCCTCAAGGATGGGAGAGGAAGGACAATAGGGGACTTGAGGGAGGGTGGATGGCTTTCAAGGGGGAGGTCAGGAGACCAGCTCCCCAGCCGCACTTTCGCGGCAGGATAGGGTGTGGCAGGAGCCCGGAAGAGGGAGCTGCCGGCCACAAAGAGTTGGGGGTGCCAGAGATTCCACCATGGCCACCCCAGAAACAACTTGCTTCCCCTCTTCCGGGACTTTGAGACTGAGGGGAGGTGGCCGTTAGGGCCATGTGTGCGTTGCACAAGGGGGATATGTAACAGGGCGAGGTGCCCTGTACATTGTTTTGTTTATTTATTTTAGATCGGGGTCTCCTCCTCCGCCCCTGTGTTTATTTTGTATTGTTTATTTATTTTTATTGTATTATTTTAGATGACGGCGGCCGTATAATTTGTTTAGTGACGGCGTTGCCGTTTGTTTGTTTATGTTTTGTTTAGTTACGTGGATGGGAAGCCCCATCCACGTAGTAATAATAAACTTCGTGCAGATTGTGGCCGAGGGTAATAGAATAATTAATTGCAAGTTAGTTAAACCCCTCGGCCACAATATAAAAGGCTGCAGCTCTCTAGCTCGCGGTGGTGGTGGGTGTTGTGAGAGCGAGGAGCGAGCGACGTGAAAGAACATAGGAACAGTGAAGGCAATCTGCCCAGCCTGACCTTTGTTCGTATTTTTGTGTTCATGATTTTGTTTTGTTTACCTGTTTTATTTTCGCTCTGTGAGCAAGTTTCTTTTGTTAAAACCTTTTATTTATTTTTGTTATTTGAAAATAAAAGCGGCACAAGCGCCTTTTAACTGCAGTACTTGCCCTGGTGTCAGTGTTTGTCCGTCCCTGCTTCTGCCGTGGCGTCACCGCTCAACTAGCATATTCATTTCCACTGTTCATTGCGCTGCTAGGAACTGTAACCAAACTATTTTAATAGAATATGTACGCATTAAGCCCGACTAAACATGAAACGGTACTTCAGTGTGGACACTTTGAGCTGGATTAATTAGAACGGTTTCAAGTGCGGGTCTCGAGATCGGGTATGTATTGTGGACAGGGCCTTAGTTATTTTAAATACTTATTTATTTTGTTCATTCAAATGTTTGAATTGAATAATTCAGCTCCAGCTCCATGCACTCCCACTCCAGCTCCGCTCCAGTGCTCAGCTCATAAAATCTTCCGCGCTCCACTCCGGCTTCAGGCCGCGGAGCTGGCTCCAGGGCTCCAGAGCCGGAGTATGGCCAACCCTATTAGAAAGTAACCCTACAATCTATCTCACAAGTTCCAAAGCTTTTTGTGGAATTGGATTCATTGTTAACATGCTTCTGTAAATCTAATCTAATGTTCACCCTAATCTATTGTATGCTTGCGAGTGTGTGTTACTTTCCCTTTACCCATTCCCATAAAATTGAATTATCTAGCAGGCAGGAAATGCAACCAGTCATCAGCGCAACAAATCAATAGTCTGCCACATGTAGGATTTAGGCTGCCTTGTGGAGGTGTAATGCAATACAAGCAGCCTTTCCTTTACTGTAATGTAAAAGGTAATCATTTGAATTATGTTTATTATTTGCCCCCTTTTGTCGGCAGTTATTAAGAACCCTCTACAAATGATGGTACTGTATTCTGGTTAGCTAATAAATAAATAAATAAATAAATAAATAAATAAAATAAAATAGAAGATTAATTCAAACAAACCAAAAAAATTACATACAAAATGAAAACTCTTTACAGAAATGTATGAGTATAAGACAATTACTTTACTGTAATAGTAGTAAGATCATGTTATTCACAAAAGTGAACCAAATCCAATGCATTGACTATCTGCAGTATACAGGTTCAGATTTACAGGTTTTTTTCACACGGGAGAAAGCGGTGAAAGGACACACTTTTTTGTGAAAATAAGCTTTGCAATCATCTTCACATTGGAGTGACTAAGAAATCACTTTGACCTGCAAAGGATACTTGGGCACCAACTGAAATTAGTTCGAATGCCCAGTGGAAAGATGTTTGCATCAGTAAACCTCAATGAAAATCAAAACTGATGGGCCAACAATTCAGAAGCCCCGGCTCCAAGTGAACCGGATACCAAAGTGGTTGTGGAGATGAATTGGCAGGGTATTAAGGAAGACTTCTCACAGCTCTGCTCCACACAGTGTAGTTGATAATAGGAATACTCTGTGTAGTTTCTCAGCACAGATTTCCAGTATGAATAAGCATCAAATCAAAACCAAATCAAAGGAATGAATGAATGAAAAAGATTGAGGTCTAACCTGGTTAAGAATCTCAGTGAACAAAGGTAAAATACATTACTTTTTATAAAAGTTATTTGTGGTAAAAACAGCAAGGGGGGCCAGTACATTTAAACACCACATTTATCCTTATTTGTAGATAAGTATTTACAACTGAAATACATTTTCTCTCCAGGATGCAGTAAACAGGTTAAGACTGTACAGATGCTGCATTAATACATAACAAATAAAGGATGTGTCACTTTTAGCTACAATTTATATTTATGGATATAACTGGGCATTTATGATTATTATTGCTTTGTTTTTTACTTCAGTAAGCACTGAGTATAAACACTGAATCGGTGAATAGTCATTTAAGTTGCCGTATTACTTTTCTAAAACATAGCTGGGGTATGTCTGGCTGATTTGATTAAAATGCTAACTCTATTAGTTCATCCATAATATCTTGATATTCTGTGAATTAGGCTTCCGAGGTGAGATCGAGCTGCCTCAAGGCCACTATACTGTCATATTTGTAAGGGAGGCATTCATTGCAATCCCCACAGCAGAACTCCAGCTAGGCTCCGATTCTCATGAACTGTTAAACTGCTATTTGATATTACAGGTCGGATGAACTAAATAAAAGGGCATTTAGTGTTTTCATCTCGGAATACATAAAGCCGGGGGTAAGTTGTTTCACTTTCATTTCCTAAAGTACCTCCGTTCTGTATCATTTTTCATTGTTGTCTCTTCGAAACAGGTTGGCAAAATGATTACTGTGGGCAAGCAATTAAGTAACTGTACTGGGTATACTGGGGATGTGCTGTTTACGCCTGCTTCCTGCTGGCATTCTCACAGTGCAGTGCACCCAGTCATATCCTGATTTCCATTACATGAGAGTAGATGTTAAAACTTCATGCTGATTTGAACTTGGATCTCGCCAAGATAAGCACCAACTAAGATGTAGCTTCACAGTAAACTAATGTGATCCATATGTGTCTCCATCCATTTGCGCTTCCTTCCATATGATGATGTAGATATCCTTCTGTCTGGTGTTGATGGCTGAAGTGTAATGCTGGCTCCAGGGATCAGCTTATTTTGCCTCCCTAGCGCATCAGCACACACAACGGCTGCGATGCTGGCTCCGGGGATCAACCATAGTGCGGTCTCCCCAGCGCATCAGCATGACAACCGCCTGGATTGAGCTAAGTAGGGTACATCTCTGGGGTCTTCAAGTGGGCACCTTCCATCCTCGGTGTTTCGGCCGACCAGCCCACAACACCTCAAGAGGGCTCGACGGTGATTCTGGCGCCCCAGCATCACCCTCCGTCCCCCACTCAACTCAGCCCAGCTTACTTACCTGTACATCAGCCTTTCTTTCTTTCTATTGTGCTTGAGATCCCCAGCCAGAATCTTTCCGTCTCAACCACAGCCAGTTGCTGCTCCTCTCTGCTACTTCAGATAAGTTCTTCACTGTGCGACGCAACTCTTGGCCATTGAATCCGACATCTCTGAGAAACCGGGTTGTAGAGTGTGCCACAAATCCTCGACATCCCACTTCCACTGGGTAAACCCAGACTCTCCATCCTCGCTGTTCCGCTTCAGTGGCTAGTTGAGCATACCGCAGTTTCTTCCTCTCATACGCCTCATCTACAGCATCCTCCCATGGCACTGTTAACTCTACCAGGTGAACAAGGCGTGCTGATCCAATATATATCCAATCCAATATATACATATATTAGTTCTATATGAGGCACACGTGATTCTAGTATTGTGCAGCTCATATATTTATGAGGAAAGTATTAAAGGAACTTTAACACACTTTTTCAAAGGAACAGAGCAAACCCAGAAATTGTTTAGGTTCTGTTTTCCTTTTAACGAATTTGCATTTCGCAGCATTATGTATTTATTTTTGTTTTTGTTATTGTTTGCTCTGCTTCTCTAAAACACAGTTTTTTCCCCCCAAGTTTAAGGGCATGTGCTTGCTGTTTTGTTTCTGTTTGTTTGGGTTTGTTTATTATCTAGCATGTAAGCAAGCTTGGTCAATGCCACTCCTTCAGAAAATGCTCCTACTAGAAAATGTGTGTATGCTCAAACTCTTGTAGCAGAGTAGGCACAACTTGTCAGAAGGCTTTTGTAGATCAAAGGCATATGTTATACTGTAATGAAATTAGAGATAAATACATTATGTAGAATTTTGACAGAAAAAAATACTTATCTAAAGAGACTAAGATGCACAGATAAAAATGTGTACGCAACTATATATATAATATGAACTCTGTCTTGTTTTACCCACAACCACAGCTGCCACTAACACAACAGCGAATAGTTATCTGGAAATAAAAGTCAGATGTGCTATTGTAGTTGTATTGTTTTTTTTTAAAATAAATTGATAGCCCCGAAGCCACATCCATGTCACACCCCACCCTGAAGTCACACCCCTGCACGAAAGCTGTACCCTGTGATAAGACATGCACATGCTCTACAGACCCTTGAAGTGCAGCCTGATGCATTTCAGATTGTAAATATTCAAATGAAAAATGATAAAGGTAATTTATAGAGAGAGAACAATACACCAGTCCAAATCTGCAGATAACAGAATTCCTCTGAAAAAGTGCAATTTGCAGCTCCTGTGGAATTCAGTCTTCCACTGATTCGCCATATTCTGCAGCTAGTCATCACAATTATATTTTACTGACAGAAAAGGCCAACAGGAAACAAACTACAGTGCCTGTTGAAAATTACATCAAGCAGACAGAAGTAGAATTTAGAGTCTTTAGCCTTCTAAACGACTGTGCTCAGAGTCAGGTCTGAATAAGAGCAGTGGACTTTTCCATTCCGTAAAAAGCAAAAGTTATGCTGAGTTTACCACTAGCCTGCAAGTCCATTTTTCTTGATATAACTACTATCCAGGACACTTCTAGGTCATACATCTGTGTATTTAGATGCATTCATATCTCCTGAGATAACGTGTTGCCATGGTGACTCTCATCAAGTTTGAAAGTGCCATGCAGTGTAGTTTTACTCATCCATTGGAACTGGTACCTACAACTATAGCCAAATGTTTTGCAATACCTAGAATTTTAGGATTGAGACATCATTTAAAAAATAAAATAACTATATAAACATAATTTAGATATGTTATTTAACATCATGCAATCAAAGAAACTGTAAAATAATATTGCAAAAGTCTACCGGACGCCATACTAATTGTACAGTATTTTATGTTAGATTTTGAAATGTTTTATTTTTCAATTTGTGTCATTTTTTTGTTAAGTATATGGGAAACTACATAACGGTATGTAATTCAATATGTTATGTCAAAGTACTGTAGTAAAGTTGGAAGGGGAGTCCATCTCACTTTCAATACATAATATGTATGCCACTGTGATAAACTTTTAAATACTATTTAATAGGTATCATTATCACACTGAGGGTTGACTGAGGGGTTAGTCCATTACACAGTCTCATAGAGCAGTGGTTCTCAACCCTGGGCCTGAGGACCCGCTGTCCTGCTGGTTTTTGTTCCAACCGAGCTCTCAATTACTTAATTGAACCCTTAATTGAACTATAATTTGCCTAATCAGAGCATTTTAATGATTTTAAACAGTTGGAGTTTCCTAGTTAAATATAAAATTATATAAGAAATTTGAATTCTCCAACTTTTTGTAAGCTAAACAATTATTAGTTCACTTAAGGTTTCAATTAAGTAATTATGTGTTATGGTGTTATGCATCAACCCCAAATTCCTTTTATTGGAAAATTACATGAAATGACTGCAGTCTAAATGTAATCTTGAATAAGAACTGCTAATCTATCAAATTACTTAATTGTATTTCTCATTTAGACACAAGTCACAAAACAATTCAGGGAAGAACTGTCATGTGGCAGGGGCAGGGTTAATGTCATTGCCAGCAACCACAGGTGTGGCCACTCTCCAGTTAGTGCAGATTGGTGCTAATTGGGGAGTGGCCATCTGCATAAAAGCAGGCAGAGAGGCTGTGGTTTGGAGAGAGGAGTTTGGGGGGAGTGAATGTGTGTTAAAATACTAGGTGTTTGGTCAGTGGAGGCGAATGCCCAGCCTGACATTTGTTGATGTTTTTTAAACCTTTATTTTGGCCTGTGTGCCTTTCTGTTTGTATTTTTGTGTTATTTAGTGTATTGAAAGTGTGCTTCAGCACTTAAACTGTAGCCTTCCTTGCCTCTGAGTCTCTGAGTATTTTTTATATACATACTGTTTTATAAAATTAGGATATTTTTTTTTTTTTTAAAGGTTTATATGAAGCTTGAGCAAAACAATTTCAAATCCATCATGAGGAAAATAAACTATTTCAACGTCACTTTGTATTTCAGTAAAACTATTAATGATGTCTTGAATAAAATAAGCACACGAAAGCAAGTTTAAACATTTTAGAGGGTAATACAATGTTCAAGTATGATAAAACATAAATAAAAATGAACAATAACAGTCTTGACTTTGATGTGAAAGTATCAGCTTTTATTTGGACTCAATCACAGATGTCCAAAAGGAAAATGACTCATTGTCATTTCTTGAGGCTTTTGAAAAATACTTCAAAGCTTTTTACAATGAGTTGTCACTTTGGTTTCAGACGTGCATGGAAGTATTGTGGTCTATCAAAAGATTCAAACACTGTTTGATGGAGAGGGAGAGGTATTGTGTACGCATATCACCTGTGCTGTGTGATATTTGCTCCAATATACTGTACATAAAAAATGTGTGTGTTGGATGGGCCGATACTAGATCCTCAAATCTCACTTTAGTTGGGTGAGAGACTAGGTCTCCCTGATTAATGAAAATCTGATATAGGAATAACAGTAGGTCAGGTGCTCATGGTACAGCAGGTTGATAGATAAACATGTGTGCATGTGGTTCTTTAACAAAGTCCAATGACAATTATTGAGTCTGTGTTACAAAATAACCAATTAATCAGTGCAATTAAACAAAAATTCACATGGAGGAGGTTCCTTTGGATTTGGGTTTCTGCTTGAGTTGCCTAAGCATGGTGTTAGCGCCTGGGTTCACTCTTCTTTAGTTTATATATTGAACTTCAATGAATTTACTAACTTACATGGTTCATGACTATAGCACATAAAAGCTATATATATATATATATATATATATATATATATATATATATATATATATATATATATATATATATATATATATATATTCTTTTTTTTAGGTAATAGGTACCTTCAAAGCTATAATAAAATCATCACACTATGTACAACAGAACATTTACATGGGCTCAACCAGCTGTGTAATATTGTGCCGTGTTAATTAAAATGTAGAGAAAAAAAAGAAAATCATTAAATGATTTTTCATTTTCTGAGGCTATTTATAGACAGTATTAATAAAAGTAATACTGTCAGTCAAAACCATGCATGAACACAAGGTTATACTAGTTAGCTATTGTTTTGTGATTGGTAGGAAAGAGTGAACATTAAATTGAACTAAGTGGATTTAGTACAACAAGCATTATGTACTTTCTTTAGTTGTAATGCACTAAAATCATGTTTGTATACTGCATTATTTCACCACTGACCCATTAATTACATTACTTAAAGCAGATGTAATATTTCATTTGTTACATTCACAGTAGGTATTTTTAGTTGTAGGGACATATTTCCTCCTCCCTTGAAACCCACTATTCCTCAGTGAGAAAAGTAGACGTGCTCCTGGGAGAACTTGCAGCATTCTAAGTTTATAAATTCCATTTTTGCGGTCGGTCAAATACACAATTACAATAGTGAATTTCAAACATTCAGCAAATGAGGCACCAGCTCAGATACAAATTAGAAATAATAGCATTAGATGTAGTCTTACATTACAACATTGTGACCCAGGATCTCACCTTATAGCCAGCGGGAGCCACTTTCGAGGTGAACCTCTGACAGGGGTCAGAAGGCATCCAAGGCTGGGTGATGGGACCCATCGACCCCCCTTAAAGTGAGACACAGCTGGTGGGGTGGAGGAGGAGAAAGAAACTAAAAAGTAACCATGCCTGCTAGCTTGTTAAGCATGTCTCTCATCACTGTCACATTGAAATTCTGTCTTAGCTAACAGCAGATGCATCATGAAAACCATCTAATTCCTGATATGGATGCAGGATCACCGGCAATTTTCCACTCTTTTGATTCCTGCTCATTTTGCATTTCTCGAGTCTGCCTGTAAAATTGTTATCTACTTTGCAGCGGGATTATATAGTAGACACAGGCTTTTTTATATTTCTTTTGTAAACCACCCTGAAATGCTTACATAAAGAGCATTATATAAGTAAAATTTGTATTTTATTATTATTATTATTATTATTATTATTTCATTTATTTATTAAAGAAAGTTATGCAACACCCAATGCCCCCAAAGATTCACTACCTTCCCAAACTTTCTCCATTTGGACAATATGGCTCTGACTGTAGTTTGATGGAGCCCTAGAGCCTTAGAAATGGCTTTGTAACCCTTTCCAGACTGATAGGCACCTGAAGATTGCATGTTTGATTACCTTGCACACCAAACAAATGAAAGAAGCACCAAACTTTGGTGTCATTTTTTCTCCCAGATTCCCTCTATATACTACTACAACCCACAAAAAAATCTGACCAAATACAATGTGAAAAATGTGCAAAAATGCAGAAAATCAGACGGGGCAAATATTTTTTCACGGCACTGTATATATATATTTGGCGCCCCATAATCGAAAAGAAAGAAAATTATTGTTTTGTTTTTTAAATTCGGATGATTCATGTGTTGTTTAGTATGTTTAAAATTGTCAAGCTTTAGTAAAAGACGACTAATAGGTATTGATTTTCAAAATAAGTGCATGCATGGAGCTGCATGGACATTCTAAAATCAACTATACCAATATAATTATGCATGCTTCTATAGTGGGAAATGTGTATTTAGTATGTATTAAATATTATGTATAATTTTTAAATTAATGTTGTTCTTATATAGCTAATTGTTTAGAAATAATGTTTTAATAAAGCTATTTAAGGTATACATCTTTAAGGCTAATAGGCTCACCTGTAAAAAGGCAGTGCTTAGAGAATAAAAGGTAGTCAATCAGGTGTAGGGACTCTCTCTAAAAGCAGACGAAGAGGCAGCAAACGTGGTAGACCTGAGAGTGCTGAGCCTAGTATAAGCACTAGTATACTTATGGGAAAACGGGGAGCTGCTAGGATTAGCCCATTCTTCTGGAAGTTTAGGAAATCTGGCGTTTAAGGTTTATTATTGTGGGTGCTGATCACTGTGTATAACTGCACTGCTTGAATTCCTGTGGACCTGTGTGGCAGGGCGGAAGCCCTACACATGGGGAAATATGTAGTTTTATTGTATATTTTTGCATTATGTGTTGTAAATTGATTTAATTAATTGTTTAACTGATGTTGCGCTCTGCCGTGGGCGATTACCTGTCTGCGTGGAGCAGCAGCTGAAAGCAATGAGCTGTTCCAGCAGGCAGGTGGGCGTGTCTCGGCAGAGCGTTAGTATAAAAACATAGAGATCACTGTGATCGGGGCTGCTGCAAGGCCTGCCGTTTTCACGGCACCTTTGATTTATAGTTTGTTGTATTGTGTTTTATTTTGAGTGTCTGTACAGTCATGTATCGTCCTCTGTGCGCTACCATCGCTGGTAGCGTCACATGACATTATTGTTTATTTTTTTTGTCCATGTTCATTGATTAAATCCCGTGCGCCTGTGTCGGCGTATCATCGTCAATCTCTCTATCTCAGTGTCATCTGTGTTCTTCTCGGCCGCCTGAGGCAAGTAGACCAGGACTTTACCACAACTTGGTGTCAGAAAGGGATTGCTATATCCTGCGCAATGGAAAATCGACCCGCGACAGAGAGACATTGAGGAGCAAACCCCTGAATTTTTTTTGGGGGGAGCAGGAGCAAGCCAACGACCACCAGCTTCAACCCGAAAGGCCAGAGAGGTGGAGCTTCGTGTCCGAAGGACTGGGAGGGAGGAGTGTCCAGCCCGAATGCCCGAGCGGCAGGAGCCCGGTCCAATGAGGGAGGTGCGTCCTACCGAAGGCCGGAAGAGAGAGGAGGAGCTCCGGCCCCAGAGCCTGAGGAGGCGGGCCAACCACTGGAGGAGTTTCTGCCTTCAGTCCAGCCATTGCTGCTGAAGCCGTCACTCACGTTCTCTGACGTCATGGGACTAACACGCAGGAGTGTTGCTGCTTTTGGTCCAGCCGTAGCTGCCGGAGCCATCACTCCCGTGCTGTGTTTTTATGAACAAAGGTTTGAAAGACTTGACCGCCGTAGGGGCTGCCCTCTGCAGAGGAGCCCCGAGAAGGGACACGGGGTTTAGGGGGGTCACCATGGGGTTAGACGGGCACCCCGGGATTAAAAGCCCAGAGAGGAAATAATGGTGACGGTGGGGGTAAACGTAATAATGATTTTAATAATAATAATAGTTGTGATTTAATGACAATGTTTAGAAATATATAATTATAGTGACGTTGATGGATTTGAAGCTAACGTTGGAGCCTGGCGTGTGTTGATTGGTGTTGCTGGCTCCAATGTTCCCTCCCACCCACTCTTATTTAGTTATTTGTTTGTGTGTCTAAAAAAGAAAAGAAAAAAAAGTCGAATGGACCCCTACGGGTTCCATTCTGAGTGGGAGGATATGTGGCAGGGCGGAAGCCCTACACATGGGGAAATATGTAGTTTTATTGTATATTTTTGCATTATGTGTTGTAAATTGATTTAATTAATTGTTTAACTGATGTTGCGCTCTGCCGTGGGCAATTACCTGTCTGCGTGGAGCAGCAGCTGAAAGCAATGAGCTGTTCCAGCAGGCAGGTGGGCGTGTCTCGGCAGAGCGTTAGTATAAAAACATAGAGATCACTGTGATCGGGGCTGCTGCAAGGCCTGCCGTTTTCACGGCACCTTTGATTTATAGTTTGTTGTATTGTGTTTTATTTTGAGTGTTTGTACAGTCATGTGTCGTCCTCTGTGCGCTACCATCGCTGGTAGCGTCACATGACATTATTGTTTATTTTTTTGTCCATGTTCATTGATTAAATCCCGTGCGCCTGTGTCGACGTATCAACGTCAATCTCTCTATCTCAGTGTCATCTGTGTTCTCCTCGGCCGCCTGAGGCAAGTAGACCAGGACTTTACCACAACCTGTTATATGAATACAGACTGCACACTGCTTGTAAATTCACCTGCTGTCTGTAACTCAGTTTTTCTTAAAGGCAACATTGTGTCAGGGGCCCATTACCGCTCAGAAGGAGGGCCGGATTCACAGTAACCTTTTGTTTCAGCTTTTGCCTTGCAATAGGCTTTCATCATTTTAGTTTTATTGACCAGCCAGTTTGTTATTCAAGTTTCAAAAAATACACAAACACATTATAAAGTAACACCAGTTCAATAGATTGTTTAAGTTTATACCCATTTCAAGCATCTTTGACCCATTTAGGAATGATGAAGATGTTGGCCAAAAATATAACTTGAATCACTCAATCACAAGTAGGGCACATCATAGCACAGAGCTAAGACTACTAGCATTCAAATCGTGTTCTCCCCAGACTGCATATTGTTTTAAAAAGAGACTCCACAGGGACTCGTTCATGGACTGCAGTACAGATCCCTTAGGAGTATTAGTAAATAAAAGACTACACTTTTTATTCAGGCTGACCTTTATAAAATTGCTAAGGTGTTGAACCATGCTTATCAGTGCATTTACTTTGCTTTACTACACTAGGATATGCTGTTCAACAGTAAACTTTTAAAATGCAGGTGGTGGGGTTCATTTATCATTTATAATACATATAATTCACCTTCTTAGTGCTTCCATTACAGGACATAGCCTTCATCTTTATAACATTCTCATTTTTATAAAAAACAAAAAACAAAACAAAACCAAAAAAAAAACGAGAGAACATAAGTTTTAAATGTAAGCTTCTGCTGGTATTTCATGTTAAATATTTGCGTCCTCGTGTGCACTAGATTTGAAGGATATAGTTAACATTTGAATCAGCTCTACTCAACAGACTCAAATTCCCTTAAGTGTGTACTGCTTATTACGCACGGCACAGTCAGGAGCTAAAAAGCGAGAACGATAAGAAGCTTGCGTTTTGTTTGATTTGTCCTAATGAAAAGTACTGCATTGTGTGCAAGTTATTAAGAAGTGTCTGAAGGTAAGTAACCTACGTTCTTCTTACATACTCATACTCAAGTTGTGTAAAGCTGTGTCAATAAGAATAATTTTTCCCCTGTGGATTATAATGGCGTCAATGTTATTCCTCTTAACGACAGTAAAAAAAAAAAAAATCTAGATACTGATGTCAGCATGCATTTCATAGACAAAATAACAAAACGGTGGTGTTGTGCAGTTATAACAAAAAAGTGTATGACGGCAGCTGAATTGAGCTACAGAGCAGGTACAGCTTTCCCACAAAATAAAAAAAGTAATATTTTCAAAGCAATGGAAACCTGCAATAGGTTTTGTCTTGCTTTTGTTTTTCCAGTTTAAACAATATTCTTGTTCCCCAGCAAAGGCCTTGCTGTTAACACTTTAGCAAATCTGTAAGCCTTTTCAATGCCTTCAACTGAAGCCTATTTTAGTATTACTATATATTTTTATAGTTATGGTTGCATAAACATTTTTTTTGTTTGTTTGTTGTTTTTATACAACATGTATTATTTACACTTTTCTTTATGTAACGGGTGGGGTTGCTGTTATAAAGCATGCTGAAACCTGTATATTCCCAGTTGTATTAATGAACATTTATGATTTGTAATATTGACTCCTGACAGGGTTATTCCTTATGAATGCAATTTAGCCCCCTGCGCTTATTTTAAAAACAGTATTAATCTTAATTACAGCTTCTGTTTTTCGTTTTTTATTAATTTCACTGTTCGGTACTTATTTTGAGCTATTTTCGAGTTTTACGGGGCTTTTGCTTTTTATATAGTTTATGAAATTGTTGCTTTCAGTTAGTTTCCAAAATGCTTTTCCATTTTTTCCCCCCTGTCACAATATGTATAGTAGTAACTCGACAGCACTTGCACACAAGTTGTACCTTCTTTCCTTTGCTGTATTGGTCACATTCTTCAGTAGTTTTTGTGTGTAGCCATTTTTTTTTACATTTTGCCAAAATTTGCAATTCTGTTTGAAATTCTCAGTGCCTTGACTGTAATATAGCTTTAAATCTTTCGAAGCCTCCATTCCTAATTGTAATTTCGTTTTAAATCTCGCAAGTGGTCTCCAATAGAAATGTAGGAATGTGCTGCCACTCAGTAGTTGTGGTGGGTTTAAAGTATTTGGAACGAATCAATAATAGATACAAGTCAGGAAGGAGGGACATTGCCCAGCTGCACTGGGAAATGTTTTTTTAATGGGAAAGGTGTGGTTAACCTGAATTGAGTAACCATTCCACTGTTTTTCCAGTGCTTTCTAGAGTATTGGCTTGTGGCAAAGTGGTGAGTGAATACAGGTGTGTGCAGTGCAGAGCGGATACAAAACAGACAGACAATGATTTCCAGGTGCAAGGGCGTTTATTGATTTATTAACAATGTCCAGAGCCTTATGTTGAACACCTGTAAATAATAATGATGGAGTGATACAGCGGTGTGTATCACTCGGTAATTGTAATCCCCGGGTTTGACCTGTAACCAAAAAGTCCAGTTTTACACACCAACACTAAACACAAAACACAAACACAGTTTTTAGTGACAGTGAATAAGTGTTAGTGGTGTAATACAGTTCTCCGTGAATGCAGGGATGAAAGATGTCCGGGTTGATGCTGGCTTGCGCTACAGCTCCGGATAGTGTTACTGGTAGTCTATTAAAACAGACAACAGTTAACAAACACTAACAAACACAAGACAAACACTCACGGTTTACAGCAACAACAGCGTCTCCTTTTAGGATGTATCCAACCATTTACAAAGGAACAGATTACTTTGCTACGCCCTTATTTTATACCCTCCCTCATGACCCCTTGGTTAACGAGCGCATCCGCTTCTCCAATCCGCGGATGCCACGCCGTTTCCCGTTGGGGTCATTGAGTTCGGATACCGTAGCTCCGTTCCTTTTCTAGCCGGCCGACTTCCACGGGAATAAATTCTCATGCCTTTTAGTCCAGGGTACTCTGTTCCCTTTACCTAGTGCCCTCACAGGTCGGGAGGGAGATCTAACACCAAGCGTCATTCGATCTCTGTCACATGGCTATACACCGATTTATATATTTTTTTATATCAGGGGTGTTTTACTGTTTTTTAACGGTTAAAAATTAAAATCATCAGCTCTAATCTTAATTATGATCTGTTTGTTTATTAGGAGTTACAAGGAAAATGACTTCAGTCACATCATTTTTTTCATTCTCCAATATTTAATTTCATATCATAATAAATAAATTGCATAATTTTCACACAGGAAATACTGCTTCAGTTGTATAAGGAAAACAATCTGGGAGCCTTGTCCTCTTATACAATGAAGCGTAAATATTGTGTGTGTTTTTTTTTTTTTAACAATCAGCAGTGAAGGGGTTAAAATCTCTGCTAAATAGAATCACTCCAGTCCTCAATGGTCCCAAACTGGGACAGTCTGCACATGGAACGTTAGGTGCGGTAAAAGTGTACAAAAATATCTGTACAATAAATATGACTGTACTGGGTCAGTATTAGTGGGTCGATACGTACAAGTGACAGTCTTACAATAATCAATTAAACATGTATTGAACACAGCCAGTACCCTCCATGCAAGAAGCTGGCTTCTCATTTGGGAAGCACTGAAGGCTATATATCCTTTGCATTCCGGCTTGCAAGAGGTCGTTAAAGTTGATGACTGCCAGTAGGGCTGTCACATTAGAACAAGAGATCTGAATCAGCCCTGTACTATTAGTGACTCAGCTAGTGAATCCGCTTAATCGACTCTACAGGCCTGCATGGGCTGCTGGCTGAATGCTGGGAGCTCTTCCGCTGCATGGAGTCTTCCTGCTGAGTCAAACCTGTCGGAAACTAGCACTAATATAGAGCAGGGGATATTTCTGAAGCCACCAAGAAAGGTTATTTTTTTCTGTTTTATATGACACTTGGGTATTGTTTTATTGACACCTTCTGCCATAGCCTGTCAATATTCTTAAATATATTGAAACTAGCAGTTGTCATTTTCTTATCATCCTGGGGGCTTTAGCAGCATTTGGTTATTTACAAATGCAACCTGAATGTCTAGTTTAATACTGTTACTGAATGTCTGTTTGTAAGAATGCCTTAGATTAATTATACCTGTATATAGTATGTTTAACATAATCAGAGCTTCTATAATTCTAAAGCTGCCCATTTATTAATAACTTGTTGTGGATTCACTCAATATGAAAAAAAGTTATTTGATGCTAGATCCCTTAATGCTTGTTTATAAACATAGATATGTAATGCAATAATATTTGTTTTGAAGTAAATTGTAGTATGGCAGTGTACTACTGTAATAGGTTTAGTCTTTCATACAACCGCATCAGAAGAAAGAAGAAAGAGAGAGCAACTGTAATTCCCAGGACCGAATAGGGGTTTGCTTCCAGTGGAGTAATACATCCTGAATAACATGATTGTGTTTCTAACCATACTGAATCGCACGCCATCAGACATGCATAGTCTGCTCCAGTCAGTACTCGTTTGGCAGTAATACTTTATCTGAGTCAACCCTAGCCATACATTTAAAGCAATGTCATTTCAAGTCATGAGGTAACTTGCTTTAATCTAAGCCTTTTGATTAGTATTGGCTGGTATTGTTGATAAAGTACAGCTAGCCTGTAATACCATAGGCCAAACACACCAAGTATAAATGAACAAGAAACAATTTAAAAATACCTACAAGCCCATAAATGAAACGTCTGAGTTGTTTATTTCTGATTTTTTTTAACTTTATTGGGTGGTTGTTTCCTTTCTGAAAAAAAGTGTGCTAATGATGATTAATCCATATGTGTTATGTTTGCTTTGCTATTCCAGTTGAAAATAAAATGGCAGTATTAGCACTGGACAATAAAGTATAATGCAGTATGTTAGGTATAATAAATATGTAATGCTTACCACTGAAGAAATATGGGTTTCTGTTATTGGCACAGGGCATCGTTGTCCAGAATACTGTAGGTGTAATGCAGTTATTAATTCACATTAATGAACATATGCTACATTCAACTTTGTGGTTGTGATCCATTCTGTGTATCTTAACATTTATAATTCAAAATATTTATCTATAACATGAAGAGCCACAAAAGATTACCTTTACTATGGATAAAGCACTTCCTGTTCACAGCAAAAAGAGACCTAAGCAGCTTTTTAAACCTTGTGAACTATTCATCCAGTCTATGATAGCCAGTTTAATACTGCTGAACCAACAAATAGTTGGAAGCGTTAAGCCATGTGTTCTTTTTTTGTAGCTGACCATGTTAAAAAAATGTGACAATTATTTAAATTAAAACATTTAATAATCAATTGTTAACTGTAAAACATTTGGTTTCACTGACTTACCAAAGTCATTAGGTAGGTAATCCACGATTAGTGCTAATGGGGGTATGTGAAACCAAATGTAGGCCAAACAGGTGATTCAATGTTTTACAAAACACAGTGTTGCCGAATCTTTACAGACTTTTTTTTTTTTAAATCAATGAATGTTAATGAATGAGGGATTTAGAATAATTTGCAAGGTCTTACTTATACAGTAGTTAGGCTATAACAGCAGGGCGTTGTTTTTAACTGTGATATTTTTAGTTAGGTTTAGGATTATTTAACAATCAACAGTGAAAGCACATTTGCAAAAAATAAATAAATAAACACCCATTACAGGCAGAAAAAGGATAAGGAAAAGGTTCCTCTTTAGGCAAATATACAGTCATTATATTATTTTAAAGCCTCTCAAAATTCAACAAACTGTTTCTAAACTCAGCACTGAGTTATCAGAAACACCAGGGAGAAAAGGTGGTGCGTTTCACTGATGGAAATCTGGCTGCATCCATGTAAGGTACAAGGGGATTATTGTAGTAGGAGATGGTGGATTCTGATGTTATTCAGCTGTTGAGATAAGTGCATGTCAGGTTAATCCTGAAAGTGTGATAAAGTGCATTAAGCAGGTCTTTCAATCAGAAATCATGCTTAGTAAAATATCCCTAGTTTGATTTAACATGGTCTGGTAACTTAACATTAAATTACTGTTATTAGTGATTGTGCTGTATTTATACATTCTTTACTAATTGCATAATTGTTGACTTTGAATGCTCATCAATATGTAATGTTGTGCTGGGCCAACATGGTATCTATAACCCCTTTCACACTGGCACTCCTAGCCACGTCCTGACCCGGGTTCTGGCTACCCGGGTCATAATCCCGTGTAGTGTGAAACCACGTACCTGGGTCGTTCCCGAGTTGACCTTGTCCCAGCGACCCGCCTCAGGATGTGGGTCGACACGCTTTGACCCAGGTTAAGCAAGACAAAATGCATGACGGCTGTTCGTAAGCCGACAAAATAACAAACATCCATGCCTGCATGAAGGGTTCACTTCTGTTTAGCCATATTTTTGCTTGAGACACACCATGAGCCAGATTGCAGCAGGGACGAAGAAACGTTTGCTCTAATCAACATTTGGGCTGACGGTTCAATCTAGAGACGCTTGGATGGAAGCGTCAGTAACAAGCTGCTTGATACGCGCATTGTGTACTTGCATCTGTCACACGGGTCAATGCAGCTTTATCAAAAGCAGTGTGAAATTGCGTAGCTGACCCATATAACACTGGGTCCTGACCCAGGTAGCTTCTGACCCGGGTAGAACATGCCAGTGTGAAAGAGGCTTACGAGGATACCCTTGCCTTACCAGTTTCGCTACTTCAGGGTCTTGGTTAATGACCAAACCAGCATATAGTTATATTGTGTTAAGCTGTTCCCAAATGTTCTTATTGGAAAGTTGTGTCGATAAAGTTAATCTGAAACTGAAGTAAATGAAAACAGTATTGTCTGTAGCTTTGGGCATGAATTATATATTTAATAGAATAATTACATGAAAAGAACCACGTCTGACTTACATTTAATAGCTGGAAATATGTTTCAACGCATTTGCTTTTCTATACACATTAACAAGGAGGATTGCACAATGAATATTTTTAGAGAGAGTTACACAGCACTCTATCAATTGGCAGGAAAATGGGAAGGGTAAGGAAGCTCTTAACCACTTTATATCAGCTCAAATATAACAGATTCAAATACTTACCTTCCTTGGACCAATGAGAGCACACCACTTCAAATTGCCCAGGCTTGTGCTGCACTTCCTCCTTCCTGACACATTAATAATGTTTGAGACTTCAGAAATCCAGTTGTCTCCTGGGCAACAAATGTTAAAAAGTGCTTCTTCACTGAAGATCTTTAGAGAACTGGCTTCCTGTTGGAACCTACTGATTTTTGATAGCTTTCTGTTGCTGATGTGCACAAGCTTAATTTAGACTACTTAAATACAATCTTTTGATTGACCCACCAAATAAGTCACATATTATTTACATGTTGTAAGTAATAATAATAATAATAATAATAATAATAATAATAATAATAATAATATTAAAAAAATGCTAGAGACATTATTTTAGACACCCTGATTATCTATAGTCTAGTTTAGAAATTATCACATGACGGTGATAATGTAAAAGTAGCCTATATACAGTACACACATGCAAGGAATAAAATAAAACCTACTACAAGACCTTTTTCATTTGTCTGCATTAACAGACGATCAGTTGTCATTCATTTCGGCCTAAATATCTTAAGCAGCACAGATGTAATTGATTCAATCTGAGTCTTATTTAATTAATAAAACTGCAGTGCCAGAAAGCAAAGTTGCAAACATTTTTTACTCCACTATGGAAAACCAAAATAAACAAACAATTGATTGAGTTGGTGACAACTTTTCCTGGGGTATTGCTCAATGAAAAAAATAGTGCATCTCAAACTTATTGAATGCAGACGAGCAGGAGATGCTGGAGACGAGCTGTGCGGTTTATAGAGCTACAGCCTCAGGTTGGAATCTCAGATGGAAGCGGCATACAAGCCATTTTTTAACAAACATTGCCAAAATCTCAAAAACTTTGTACAAGCTCCAAAGGGCTTGTTTGAGGCCATTCAAATTCCAGACAACTGCTTCAGCTCAACTGCGGAGTAATCTTTCTAAAGTTATTCACAGAAGATGAATATCACAGTATTTTTCTTTCCACAATTATTTGACTGTCTATAGGGTCCCTGTCATTCAATATGGTGAGTGATGCCCTCAACGATTTTAGAAATGAATTTGCCACTGAAACACCCTAAAATGTGTCCTGTTACATATCATTTTGTTCAGGAGAATGTCCTTAATTAATCCAGTGTTTTATTGAACCCATTATTACATATATATGTGCATTTTTTGTGGGTCTTTATCGACTGTATTCAACTGCCATTTTGGGGTTAAAATATATTCTTTGAAGCTAATTTCTGCCACCATGCGTGGTCGTAAAGTCACTGAAATTAAAAAATGCTAATAAAACCCTGCTAAATCAAGATTACTAACATTCAGCAACATCCCAAATGGTCCAATTTCACCTTCAGGATCCGACTTTTGGGGTCAGCTGCCTTCTGTTTCAGACCAGTAGTCCTAATTGCTGATATATAGGGCTGGATTTTATTCGTGGTAAAAATCGGCTTATTTAACTGTAAAAAAAAAGTAGGTATTTAAAAATATTTCACAATTAAACATAATGTATCAAAGCTGAAAAAAATAGTGTTGTCACATTCAAAATTGATAATTGTCTCTAAATTTGTTATACAACTAATGTTCCTAAATATTTAAATGCTTGCCTGAAAAACAGTAAATGCAAAATTTTTGAACCAAATAAAAACATAATTAAATGTTAAAATAACAACAGACATGTGAAATGTCCCCTTCTTGTACCGAACAAAGTTTGGCAGAAATATTTCCAATCTTTGATGCAGTTGGTGTCGTTTTTGCTGAAGACATTTTAAAGACATTGTGCAGCTCCGTGCTGTGTGTTTGATCATTTACCGGTATTATGCCAAATAGTGTCTTTGGATGAAAAGTGTGTCATTAGTAGTCAGTGTGCATGCAAATTCATTTCTGTATGCCCAGTTTATTTTTTTCTGCCATCTTTGAATCGCATTTCAATGGTTTTGCTCCAAACGTATACAGTACATCTTTAATTCTTGTAGCACCTGTTGCTAGTATCTCAACCTTTATATATCTTAACTTTAGATCTATTATAGAACATCTTTTTAAAAAAAAAATATATATCAGTGAGAACTACTTTTGCATCCAGATTACACACATTTAAAGGTGAATGGGCAAGGTTTTCTTCTCCGCTACAGTAGTAAATGCACTAATTAGCTGTACAATATTCTCTGATCTTCAAAAACAAAGAATGTAAAACAATTAAAATATCCAATCAATACGGTTATACAATATATTGCACATTATTACTTTATTATTAGAATTGTGCTGGAGACACTATTTGGCATCAAGTGCCAAATACTGCTAGGAGACACTGTTTGGCATAACACCTGAGGCAAACTAAACCGGTTGCCAGTAACAGGTAGTGCATTAATAAGGCAAACGTTTGCTGTATTTATTTTAATTGATAAAAATAAGTGTAATTACACTATTCTTTCAGAAATTGACATTTGCATGGGAACTGCATATTATTATTATTTATTTCTTAGCAGACTCCCTTATCCAGGGCGACTTACAATTGTTACAAGATACCACATTATTTTTACATACAATTACATTTTTTTCACAACAAGTACCCACTTATATAGTTGGATTTTTACTGGAGCAATCTAGTTAAAGTACCTTGCTCAAGGGTACAGCAGCATTTTCCACCACCTGGGATTGAACCCACAACCCTCCGGTTAAGAGTCCGGAGCCCTAACCACTACTCCACACTGCACAAGGTATTACGCAGCAAAACGTAAATTTCACAGAAATCGTGAAATCCATGATAAACGAGAAACAAATACAGCCTTACTGATAGATCGTAGGTGTTAGTTGATGAAAAATATTTGTAAAAAACACAGTTTCGGAGTGGACAGGAACAACTGCAACTAAATGATACTAAAACTAATGAAATGTAGGTGTGTGTAATATATCATTTAAAAAGCAAGTACAATACTTGAGCACATACTTATTTTTTAATTCCATGGCTACAGAAAACAAACAGCCTTGCTACATAAATTCATGCGTACTTTTGTTGAAAGTGAGCAGCCTGTGGTGTCTTCTCTAAGTAGAACAGAAATACAATTTAATTTGCTCCTCAGGGAATTGTTCTGTCTGGTTTGTTTAAAGGTGGTTGCATTTGCAGCTTTATACAGCATGTTATGTAGCTGTCTCTTGCGAAATAATGTATTTCCTCTTGTCATGGTCTTCTTATTTACTGACCTCTCATTGTTTTTAAACTCTCTCCACAAACAAGTTTAGTAAGGTTAACAGGGTAAACACAAGCAATAATACTATAGTTACAGAGGCAATACAGAGAAAAAGATTCCACTGCCTGTTTGTATATTCTGGGAGAACCAACCCTTCTGATAATAATTCAGCAGATCTATCTACAGGCCTTTTAAGCAAGGACTGTATTGGTGGGTTTTTTTTTCTTTGGTTTTGTTTTAATTAAAATTATATTAATCCCTTCTGAGACTTGATTTTGTCAAAATAACAATGTTTCATCTCTTCAGAGTTTTTTTTTTTTAACCAATGAATAGTAATGAAGTCCTTGTGGGTAAATGATCTCTGGGAAAACTGCCACAGCTATGCAGTCTTTCTGGGGAAAAAAGAAGTGATGAAAGAAGAAGCAGTTTGGAGGGAAGGGAAAATAAGCCCATTTTGAAAGCCATCTTTATCCTTTTAACATGTTTGATTATTTGTAGGAACCTTATCTTTCAAATTAATGCATACACAGACTTAAAAACTAAAGCATTAGTACAGTCATGTATATCCATGTATTGTGTATTCATACACAGATATGTATGCACTCATGGTATGTGTGCTTCATGGTATAAGAAACAGGGATTACCATTTACTACAAATGCACTATTTATAATCTCTGCAGAACAAGAATGGATGTTTAGTTTTAAACACTTCTAATGTGTGATTGTTTTGCATACACTTGTGTGTCTTATTGATCTCTGCATTGGACCAGGATCATATTGATATGTGCACTATAACAGAATATCAAGAGGAACGGTAGTTCCTCGCGCCAAGTTACAGCGAAGTGCGAGAACTGCCAGTCTATATCATTTATATTAAATGATTTATTTCTGTTTTAAAATGGAACATTTGCCTGCAAAATAAATCCTTCTTTATATAAATAAAATAAAAAAAACAGTTTGGTATACATGGGTTTTGAACCTACAACCATCAGTTTGCAAGCATGTTGTGTTAACTGCCAGTGCTACACGATCAGTTGAGACAAGCACTATTTTGAAAGATGAGGTCAGCGAGCTGAGAATTCTCTGGACTCATATTTTTGAGATTTTTCGAGCCACCATTCATTCATTCATCAATCTCATTCTCTGATTTTGAGCTGGGGCTTTGAAAATTTTTAGTTTCCTGTGAGTGTAATGCTATTTGTGGTCCTTATTGGTACAAGGAAATACGGTTTCCTCTCAGTACTGGTCGATGAGAGTAACGCTATTTGTGGTCCCCGCTGGACAAAAATGGAACATAATTTCGGAGAATTAGCTATGCTGAAGGATAACCTATATATATTTGGTAAAAATAAAACATAAATAAATAAATACATTAATATAAATATTTAAATAAATGAATACATTTATGTAGTCCTGCACCACCAGAGTCCCAGAGGAGAAAGCCCCGCATCACCACCCAAGAGAGAGTGCCCCCCCCCGCCGTGGCTGCAGCACCCAGTCCTCGCCAAACAGCAGCCGGGTTCCGAGGTTGCTGTTGGGGCTGTGCTAGCTAGCTTCTGCCCCGCTGAGTGGAGGGGGGCAGCGGTCCCAGGAAGCCTGGACCCAGGAGGGACTGTCGTCCAGGACTGGCACGGGGGTCTGGGATTGGTGGCTGCCCTGGAGCCCCGTGATGCGGCCCAGACCCTGAAGTGGTCGTCTCATTGGGAGGGGGAGGGGGAGGGAGTGTTAATGTTAGTGTATTGCTGAGAGCGTGTTTTGTGTCCAAGGGTGTCACATGCACAGTGCAGCTATGGCAACATTTAAGAAGTGTTTCCTATTTAACGTTTCCTGGGACGAAGCACCTTGTGTCTAATTAAATAGACGGAAACATCTTTGTAGTGCCGGCATCTATATTTTTTTACTATACTCAGGTCGAATGGATTTAATCAAATATTTTAAACAGAGATGTCAAACAAAAATCACAGAAAATGAACAAAAATACACAAAGAATGATAAGTTTTCAGTATAAAACATGACACACTGTCAAAATGAAAACATTACAAAGTTAGTATCGAGTATGACCTCCCTGAGCATTTACACAGTCCTGGCAGCGTTGACACATAGGCCTGATCAGCCTCTGGATAGACTGCTATAGGATGTTCCACTGCTCTTCCTGTGCAGCTGCAGCCAGCTGGCGAAGGTTGGCTGGTCGTGGTTGCCCCACCGGTTGGCTTGAACAACGCAACAGTCAGCATAACTGTCCTGGGCCGGTGTGGTGACCCTCTGCCTTCCAGGACGTGGCCTGTCCCTCACAGAGCCGGTTTCCTGGTTTCTCTGGACTAGTCTGCTGATTATTGAAGCAGAACATCTCATTCTCCAGGCAAGTTCTCTCACAGACAGGCCACCTTCAATCATGCCGATAGCAACCAGCCGATCTTCATTACTGAAGCGGGGCACGGTCGTATCTTTCACTGTTCTTGCGTTAATTAAAATCATATCATTTCGAATGGCTATTTATATAGATTCTTAATCAACTCATTTTGGCAATTTTAACTCAACTCAAATAACAAACACTGAGCACCTGGCATTTTTATGAAATCACATGACTTGAGCTCAGTATTTTGTTATCCCAAGTAACAATACTACTCAAACAATGAACAAGAAATGCTAATAAATAAATAATAATAATAATAATAATAATAATAATAATAATAATAATAATAATAATAATAATACTACTACTATCTGCTCATTTAAAATGCAAATGACATTATGTATGTATCCAATGAGCTATTGATGTATTGAGCTATTGATATACAAGGCAGGATGCTACACAGATTCACATCTTAACCCTTTCAACAGACTAGGCTACTATTTACATTTACCCTAACCAAAACAGCAATACATTACCTCAATATAGGTTGAACAATTTTGCTATTCCCGTAATGTGTGTGTGTGTGTGTGTTATAAAGTAAAAAAAGAAAAGATATCTGAAACAAAAACACATTGGAAATGTGAAAAAAGGCAAAGTTACCAAATGTGCCCAACCATTTAAAGTAGAGATATCAAAAACACAAGCCAAGTTTCCACAAAACATTGGGGCAACCTTGCCCAGCACGAAGCAAATAGGTACAACTGCAAAACCGATGGGGACCAAGGTTACCCCAATTGTTTCTACTAACTTGGCTTGTGTTTTTCAGGCACAATAAAAGCAGATAAAATGCATGAAAAAAACAAGCCAAGTTAGTAGAAACAATTGGGGCAACCTTGGCCCCCACCGCTTTAACAGTTGTGCCTATTTCCTTGGTGCTGGCCAAGGTTGCCCCAATTGTTTCTTTTATCTTAGCTTGTGTTTTTGATAACTCTTCTTTAAATGGCTGGGCACTTTTGATAACTTGGCATTTTTTTCACATTTCCAATGTGTTTTTGTTTCAGATATGCTATACATCATGGCTTACATTACCACATTTATTATTTAACATGACACAGCCCTTTGACACTAACCTGCTTTGCATATGCCAGAAACAGACAGGCAACATTTCCATAATCCTTTCTGAACTGCATGCTTGTACATAAATTAAAGAAAACAGAAGAAAACAGATGTGCTCAACTGAACTGGCTACCTCAGCCTGGTGAAGGAGCATACCATGGTGCATCTTGGTGATTGTTAAAGATTTACTCCATGGTCAAAGAGGATGTATATGTCTCACCCCTAATGTATATGTAACACCACTTCAAGTGTGTAATATCAGAATATAAAAAATACATTTCTCTTACTCTCTATTCTTTTCTGTATCACTTATTTTTTAAATATGATTTTATTCTACTATTTTTATTATTGTTTTTTATTTATTTGTTATCTTATATTTGTAAAGTCTTTTGAGAGGCATGAAATGCACTATATACATATAAATGATGAGGATCATTTTAAATTGCCTTGTTACTATACTAAATTGAAAATGTTACTATAGCCATAATCTTGTTACTGCTGGTCCCATGTTTGTTTTCTTTGTGGAGACCTGGGACATTTGGAGCTTGGCTGGAAAATAACTACTTGTGAAAAATGCAACCTGGCTAGCACTGTGCTAAAATAGTTGTGGAATATTACCTAGAAAGTCAACTTATACAACAATATTTATTGTATCTTATAAATAAGGCCCTGTGAAAATCGTGGACATTGTCTTTATAATTCACAGCAGTGAAACAGGTAAAGTATCGTATTTCACGGAATATGCACGGAAATACAGTATGTTATAAATTACATGTACAGATTATTATTTTTTTTTTTTTAAACAGCAAATATACAGATAAATGCACTGACATCAAAATTAACATCAAAGTTTTTCAAGCATTTTACAATAGCTTGTGAAACGGTGTTGCAATTAACAGTCTGTAGGTAAAGTGTATCTGCAAGGACAGCTTTCAGTTCTAGTACGTCAGGTGCATGTTCACCATTTAGGTCTTGCAAAACAAATACAATGTGAAACCAATACTGATCTTGTGCATCAGTCGACTCATCGATGTGAGCACTGACAAGCAACCGGACTGTTTTACCCAGTGGCGACTCGTGGCTTGAAAAACTGGTGGGGCACAGACCCCGCTTTTTTTTCAGGAGTGGATGAAAATGGTAACTTTAAGGTGGGTAATCACAGTGGTGCAATTGGCAACCTGATTTCTTATTCGTGGATTGACATATTATTTTCGAAAAATAAAGAACAATCTTTTTTTTTTTGTTTAACAGAAGATCCAATAACCAAATACACTGTTGTGGAAAATAGTTTAAAAAAACAAACAAAAAAAAACATCGGTTTAGAACACTTCCAATTAAACACAAAAAAGGAAATACGAAGCAAAGGACTTGAACTTTTAACATGCGCATCAGATTTCAATTTCACATTATGATAATAAATAAAAATTTCATTCGTACTTATGGTTGTTCATTTTTGTTAACTAACATTTTGTGTTCAAAGCAAAGCAAACCGTTTTATTTTATCTCACAAATCCTGACTCATTTAATTACCGTTTGACTGGCGCAGGACTGCCGGTGGTAGCTGATAGTTTGTTGTCTTCAGACGGTTCATCAACAGTTTTCTGCCGTTTAGACAAATTAGGGCGACCAAAACAAACAGCTAATTTTTGGATTATTTTTCTTTCCCCTGCCGCTGTCAGGCCATACTTCACGTCTCTCACTCAGTGTTACGTCACGTTGCGCGTCCGTTTGGACTGTAAAAGCTGTGTGCATTGTCCAATCAGAAGAGTTCAAGGTTGAACCTCTCGCGAATGACAGTAAATATCCCAATCACAAACAGAAATTTGAAATGTGCGCTGTGGCAGACAGTAAGCATGTCATTGGTCAGTTGTGAGTGGTGGTTCATGTGTACTGATTGAAGCGGTACTGATTGAAGCATATTGAGCCACCAAAAAAATCTTTTCAGCAATTTTTTTCCCCTGTAACGCAGAAATCTGGGGGGGGGGGGACGTGACCAGGCGTGCCCCCCCTACGCGTCGCCATTGGTTTTACCAATTCCATAATCTCTCCTACTTGTGATAATCGGCAACTTTAGGTAAGTCTCAGCTGGGCTGATGAAGTAATCGCTCCACCATTTGTTACACTGAAGAATTTCTGTAACTTTTGGTTGTCCAATTTTCAAAAGGGATATTTGCTTTAACAAACGCATCTGTCAGGTTAAAATTTAATAAGCAGACTTTTGGAATATGGAAGTCACTGTTTTTTGTTTCTTTTCAAGTAAAGCAGTTGCAGTACTGCTCTGGATTTCCACCTTTCTCTTTCAGTAAATATTTGCTGTCAACAGACGAGTTTCGGTAATGATCTACAGTAACGTTGCAGGACGTACAGAAGAGCTTACCTCCATCACTGTGTACAACTCCTGCTGGATACTGCTTTACGTGATCTGCTGCAGACACATTTTTAGCCTTTTTAGAGACATCCATTTTTTTGTTTACAGTGTGCAGTATTTTAATTTCCCGCTTAGATTGCATATAGTCACATGACATAATCACAGCACAGCACTGTGTGCATGGCGAATATTACACACAGGCACATATCAGAGCTGTACAGTTTCGTTAATGTGATTATTTTTTTTTGTATGAAATACAAATAATTATGACATTATTTTTATTTCTTAAGAATATTGTAAACATCGTGGTATTGGGCTAATTTCACGATTTCCGCGCAGCCTGTGAAATCACAATTTTCACAGGGCCCTACTTATAAAACTGTCCACCAGACTGGTCATTTAAAAGCTTACTTTTGCTTTATCTATAGCCGAATTGTATTTGTGTCCCATGGAATTTGATTGCAACTCATGGCTCACAATAAATTAAATGGTTCATCTCTGAGTAAAGGTTGAAGTAAAATTAATAAAGTATAGGAATGGTATTGTATGCACAGTATGGCTTTTAAAATCAATTTTCAACTTGTAATTCATAATCCTTCTCTCCATGTTGAACTGCATCACAAGCTTTCTTTGCAGGAAAGGCCTCCAGTTAGAATTGTTCTTACAGTAACAAATACAGTAGTGTATCAGGCCAATACTGCTTCACTGAGACACTGCAGGTGAAAGTCACAGTTATATATTTCCTCCCCCTTTGTCCAGCACATAGAGAGGCACACAAAAAAAAAGGTTAGACAGCTGTTCTGATGATAACAAAATAAAGAGATGGACTAAAATACTTCTAGATGAAAAAGTTTTCCTTGAAGATTATTGCTATTTTTACTGAAGATTGACTGTTTATGGATTACCTGCTCAGTTGTACCTGTACCTTCAGAGGTTTTTCAAAGTTTAAAAAATAAAAGGCTGAACTGCTAGAATTAATAGGTGTTGTGAAGAAATATACTTCTTATTTATTTATTTTTATTTAGTGTGTTTTACCTCCCTAACCCACGGGAGCACCTGGGTCAATGTGACGCTCCTTTCGGAGTCCCCAGCGAAGAACAGCCTACTTCACACAGCCAGGACGCGAACCTGCGCTGTATGACTCACCCTGCGCACCACTAGAAGATGAGCCACTCGAGGTCCCCAAAGAAATATACTTCATTAATTAGTAGTAGGGGAGTTTGTTTTAAATCTATATGCTTAGGGCCTTATTTACAAAAGGGCACTAAGTAGCTGTAACATGCACAGCGAGCCTAACGTGCACCATAAATCTACATTTACTGCCCCATTTACTAACAGAGAATGCATTAATTTACGTGTACACTATTTGGCTAATTTACATATCCATAGCGTGCCCAATTACCCGTGACCATCTTGATATCAAAAGCCCCAGCAGTTCAGGTGTATCTTTTGGTCAGTGGCTTATTGTGAAAGGAGGAGGTGGCTTGCATTGACCAAAAATGAGTGGTCAACAGATTCAGCCCTCCAGGGACAGGCAGATGCAGATTAAAACTGCACACAGAGGAGTTAGAAATTCTAGTGGAGGAGGGCATTTTAAATTATAATACCTTGTTTGGTTCAGTGTTTTATTTAACCACTCTATTATTTGTACCAATGTAATGAACTATAAAATAAAATCTAAAAATGATAACATTCATTCACGTTTATTCACGCTTAATATAACCTGTTATTTACAGAACATTTTCACTGCTCTATATAAAAAATGACTTTAATGCAAGTAATGCCTCCATGATGCCAGATAGATTTCAACCCAGAAAAATAGGTTTAAATAGTGCGCCTATCAGTGGTTAAAGCCTGGTTTCCAAACAAACTAATTATTGTTCACTTTAGGGTGCACACTAAGATTATCACCCTTAAGTAAATACGGTGTGAATAAAGCTCATTATTCAGAGCGGAGTGCCTCATTTAACTATATCATCATGCATTACCATAAAAATCACATATTCATTCTGATTACCATAGTGTGGCACAATAAAATCAGCGTGCGCCATAATATGCCAACTATTTTGCATGATAATTAATAAAATTGCACTAGTAAGTACGGAAATCATGAAAGTGCACATGGTGCACCATAATGTTTAGTGCTCTTTCATAAATGAGGCCCTTAAAGCAGCAGGAATTTATTTAAAAAAACAAAAAACAAAAAAACAAAAAACAATGCAGACATTTCTGTGTAATTTATTAGAGCCGACATTATCAGATGCACTCTAGTCTGCTACAGTAGCCCAGAGCAGACTGCAATAGATCTGCAACTAATCATTTTTTTGTGGGAAATAAGGGAAAATTAAAAAATGTAAAGTTTTATTTTTATAATCTTTTTTAATATCCTGCTGTAGGGAGCTAAAGCCATTATGTGAATTAATTCAGCTGATTCACAAAGGTTTAGACAGCTTACCTATTTCTCGTTGAGGGCCATCTGCAACCCTTTGAAAATAAAGGTGAAATAAGGCTTCAGAATGAAACGTGACACCACTGTGGGGTATTCTAAAACATGGGTGAAGCATGGCTAATTGTTACCATAGGAACAAACAAAACTGGTGGTATGAATGATTCCATATAGAAGATGAATATTTAATGAACTCACTATTTACATACTGTAATCAGCTGCAATGTTGCGCTGCCTGTCTTAGATAGCATGGTTGAATTAAGTTTACAGTAGCTAAATAGACTGATGTTGTTCTTTCAGTTAGAAAGCTGCACAGTCAGTTAATCAGCTTCCAGCTCAAGATGGCTTCTGTCAGACAGTAGAAGCCTGCTGTGATGTCAGCGCATCAGCTGTGAGTCAAATCAATTTGCGTAATGTTTTTCATTTCCAGCTTCGTAAGCCTGTCAGTGTCCACTGTCAAGTAGACTTTCTTGTACTGCAGATCAGAATAGGTTAGCACCTGATTTTCTGCCGCTGGTTTCAACAACAAAAAGCAGCTCAGATTCCACAAACTGCTCGTTGTACAAGCCACTTGACTCCACTGACAATGCCCAGATACCATTAAAATCAACCATGACAACAATAACGTTTTATTTGTATGGACATTTCCCAGCGGGGAGGGACTGCCTGACAAACCAAAGAACAACACAGTAATTCCAGGTTTTAAATGCCATTGTTTATTTGTTTTTTTTTATAAAACGAGAAGAAATATATTCTTATAGTGATAGTACACTTGCGATTGTGGTTCAACTATCTGTTGGTTGACCTTGACTTTCATTAGCACCACAAGGGTCGACTTGGGCCACAGAACTTCAAGGTGAGAGCCTTCATCGACAGCAGTCTTCCTGGCTCAATCCATAGGGAAATAATTCTGTAAATCGAGAAGTTTGTATGTAGTTCTGAGAGCAGTATCGATTACAGTCAATTGCCTTTTCTTTCCTGCTTTGTAACTGTCTAATATCTGTGGGTGTAGATATGCTTGCAGAATCAAATCCACACAGTGTGTGTGTTATCTCAGGCCCGACTGAGGCTGATTCAGCTGCAAATCACTTAGCACTCACTCACTTGGCTCCTTGCTGACTGAAACACAGAGGCAGGAGCCCTAATGGTAGGAGACTCAACAGGCGGTAGATGGGTGAGGAGGAGCTAGAAAACAAAGGAAAAAGCCCTTTCTTCGCAATTTCAATAATTTAGTTTTAACCCTTTCTATCCTGAATCCCCTGATGTATTATATATGGAGGGACAGTATTCTTCTTTTAGAAAGCAGTGAATAAATCATGCTCAAAAAATCAGGTCAGAAGTAGGAAATATAAATCCTGTTTTTTCCTTGAAAGACCTGTGGGTGTGTCCAGGATTAAAAAATAAGGGTTAAAGAGTAACAGCTGAAGAAGTGATGGTGTTGCTCCCTAAAGCACTATTTGCTGTTGCTCTCTTTTTATTGCTAGTAGTGTTATTTGTTAAAGACAAATGGATATGGTAGTTTCTGTTTAAATTTCAGTTGCTTCCTTTGTTGTATATGTAGAATAGCACACCCTTGGGACTTGCTAATCATAGTCTGCTTAACTATATTGTTTTAACTTCAAATACTGTTTTGTGAAAAAGGTACAAAGAAGCTAATATATATATATTAATATTATATACTAATATATATATATATATATATATATATATATATATATATATATATATATATATATATATATATATAATTACTAGTGTTTGGTGAAACTGGCACCTGGTCATTCGTGTACGCTCTCCAGCCCTTCGGCGAACAAACTGCCTTCTGCTACAGCTAAATATTTCAAATTTTGACTCATCAGTCCAGAGCACCTGCTGCCATTTTTCTGCACCCCAGTTCCTGTGTTTTCGTGCATAGTTGAGTCGCTTGGCCTTGTTTCCACGTCGGAGGTATGGCTTTTTGGCCGCAAGTCTTCCATGAAGGCCACTTCTGACCAGACTTCTCCGGACAGTAGATGGGTGTACCAGGGTCCCACTGTTTTCTGCCAATTCTGAGCTAATGGCACTGCTGGACATCTTCCGATTGCGAAGGGAAGTAAGCATGATGTGTCTTTCATCTGCTGCAGTAAGTTTCCTTGGCCGACCACTCGTCTCACGGTCCTCAACGTTGCCCGTTTCTTTGTGCTTCTTCAAAGAGCTTGGACAGCACATCTGGAAACCCCTGTCTGCCTTGAAATTTCTGCCTGGGAGAGACCTTGCTGATGCAGTATAACTACCTTGTGTCTTGTTGCTGTGCTCAGTCTTGCCATGGTGTATGACTTTTGACAGTAAACTGTCTTCAGCAACCTCACCTTGTTAGTTGAGTTTGGATGTTCCTCACCCAGTTTTATTCCTCCTACACAGCTGTTTCTGTTTCAGTTAATGATTGTGTTTCAACCTACATATTGAATTGATGATCATTAGCACCTGTTTGGTATAACTGTTTAATCATACACCTGACTATATGCCTCCAAAATCCCTGACTTTGTGCAAGTGTACCTAGAAGAATTGATGCTGTTTTGAAGGCAAAGGGTAGTCACACCAAATATGGATTTGATTTAGATTTTTCTTCTGTTCACTCACTTTGCATTTAGTTAATTGATAAATATAATCTATTAACATGTCTATTTTTGAAAGCATTCTTACTTTATAGCATTTTTTCACACCTGCCTAAAACTTTTGCACAGTACTGTGTATATATATATATATATATATATATATATATATATATATATATATATATATATATATATATATATATATATATATATGTAACACAGCAGGGAGGGTTAATATCCTATATATAGGGTATTTAAGACGTGCAGCCTGTCTGTACAGGGCTGCCGAGTTGAAGGAGTATTAAAAATAGCGCGTCAGCGCTTAAACTCCATTTCTTGTGTCCTGGGTCTGCTTTTAAAGGGGCAAACGAACGACCGTGAGTGCCGGCTATGTTACATATGGTGGCAGCGGTAAAAACGCCCTACTGACCCAGTACAATAAATAAATAAATAAATAAATAATGGAAGAATTGCGAGAGATGATCCGGGCAATGAAAGTGGCCACCACTGTTCAGGAGGAACTGAACAGAAAATGGAGACAGGAGCGGGGACTTCCGTACCCAGAACCAACGGAGCTGCAGCTAATGTTCCAGAGATGGATGAGGTCAACAGAAGCCCCTCTGTCTCCAGCGCCCGAGGGAGAAGCCCGCTGTCTCCAGCGCCCGAGGGAGAAGCCCCGCTGTCTCCAGCGCCCGAGGGAGAAGCCCGCTGTCTCCAGCGCCCGAGGGAGAAGCCCGCTGTCTCCAGCGCCCGAGGGAGAAGCCCGCTGTCTCCAGCGCCGAGGAGAAGCCTCGCTGTCTCCAGCGACCGAGGGAGAAGCCCCGCTGTCTCCAGCGCCCGAGGGAGAAGCCCCGCTGTCTCCAGCGCCCGAGGGAGAAGCCCCGCTGTCTCCAGCACCTGAGGGAGAAGCTCCGCTGTCTCCAGCGCCCGAGGGAGAAGCCCCGCTGTCTCCAGCGCCTGGGGGAGAAGCAACAATCAAGGGGGAGGAGGTGAAAAAACTACTTCCTCCACAGCCCCAACCACCAGCCCCACAAACAACTCCGGCGCTGACTGGTGCGGTCCCTTGCCCCGACGTCGTGGTTCCCCTACCGGAATGCCCAGACCTCCCTCCGCTGGTCCTAACTCCCAGGTCGCAGCATTGCCAGGCACAGTTGTTTGCCTGGCCCCCTACTCCACTCCTCCTGGACTTACAGACGTCACGACGTGAAGGTCAGACGTCGCGTGCGCCCCCCCTTTCCCTCACTTTGTTCCCCCTGAAGCTCCAGGCGTCACTGCGTGGTTCCGCAGTCGCACACCTCTGCCTGTCACTGCTTGCTCCTGGTTGCCACCCTGCACTCCAGTCGCCCTGGTCAAGCCGTCCGGGTTCCCCTCGCTGGTTCGGGTCCCTTCCAGAAGACGCGGAGGGACTGACCCATCCTCAAGTCCGCCCGTGGAAGAGGCGAAAATTGACATTTGTGGACTGGAGGGTGGGTGGTTGTGTTTAGGGAGGGTGGCCTTGGAATGGCCGATCAGTGTTGCACACTTGAGGGGGAGGATGTGTAACACAGCAGGGAGGGGGTTAATATCCTCCCTGCAGAAAACATGTGCGTATGCACATTTTGTTTAATTGTTTTATTGTTTTGTTAATTGTTTATTGTTTAATTATCACCTGCACCTGGTAACTATTGTAAATTAATGCCAGGTGTAGGGTATTTAAGATGTGCAGCCTGTCTGTACGGGGCTGCTGAGTTGAAGGAGGCAGATAGTGTGCTCTGTCTCCGAGCAGTCGGACTGAAAGTGCGGTTTGAAACCTGTGTGGGTTTTTGTGTGACAGGTAAACGGCTTAGCCATCCTGCGAGTTAATCAGGGACTTACCCGTGTAGTTAGCGCTCCAAACGGAGTTAGGTGTTTATTTTGTTTGTGTTTTATTTTGTGTATTAAAAATAGTGCATCAGCGCTTAAACTCCATTTCTTGTGTCCTGGGTCTGCTTTTAAAGGGGCAAACGAACGACCGTGAGTGCCGGCTACATTACAATATATATATATATATATATATATATATATATATATATATACACACACACAGTCAACCCTCTTTATACCGCCTGATAAGGGCCATGGGCAAAAACAAGCAGTAAACGAGGGTGGCGTTATAGTGAGAGTCCAAAAAAACACACACACAACCTTCTATGTTTGCAATAAATTCAAAAGTTTTGTTTTTTTAGTTCTACAATTACAGTATCTCCAGGCCATTTTAATAAAACAATAATCTTTTTTTTTAAAAACTACAGTACTAGTTCTTAACACAACAGTAAGTCTACTAGTGATGTTTTATCATCTTTTCCCATCTGTATGAAACATACATGGATACGTTTGAGGAACGGTTAATACTTTAAAAAAAATAAAAATAAAAAATAACCACTCATTTAGTGTCAAATCACCCAAACAAAAATTCCATAAAAACAAAGCATACGTTTCTTTTTTTTCTTTTTTTTTACTGTACTGTCATTTGAACTTACAGTTGTGGCACGACTGTAAGCCTGCTGAATACTATCCCCCATTGAACGATGCCATCTATTTATTTCACAAAGCAATTTAAGCTCAACAGCATTCTTTTTTAAGCAGTTAAAAAAAAAACTTTGAATATGTACAGGCAAACACTTTTTTTAAACGAAAAAGTAAAACAAAACAAAAAAAAATCTATCCTGCTGTTTCCAAAACTGATGCTTTAGTTTAAGTCAGCCTTCATTTGTGCAACACTTGCACGTAAACAAACAAACCTCTTGCCGATGCATACATGTATATATTTTTTTGTTTTGTTAAATGTAGGGTCGACTTGCCATTTTGTACTTTCTGTTTTGCTTTGGGAGCGGGAGTGTTGATGACATTGGTATGAACGTTCAGTTAACAATGAATTAGGAAAGCGAGTCAAAGGTTAACTGCATAACTTTGTTGTTTTAATTGTCCATGATTATGAGGGAAACTACAATGCTTATATTTACATTTGCTTGGCGTGGGAAGTTGGCGGGTGGCGGACAGCAGGGTGGCGATATAACGGGTACAAATAGCACTGTTTTTATATTGGTGACATTTATTCAGAGAGAATAGCTGGCGGTATGCGAGGGTGTCGTCATGCTTGCATGATGTTACACTGGTATGTGCAGTGGAGAACACTTTCTGTTAGCTTTCTCTCATGACATTAACAGCTGCACCATGCCCATGCTGCCCTATATTGCTTTTATAGATATTATCCTATAGGTAGTGGTGCACTAGACTTGATAAAGACACTGGCTGATTGTCTCCTTAACTGCCTGTCAAAGCACCTTAACACAGACTAAATAAAAAAATAATATTTGAATAAAAAAAAAACACTAATAACCACCACTTAGAATGATTGCAAACATTATACAAAAGGAAAAATAATATAGAAAGAAGAACACACAATTTGAAGCTACTTCCTCTTTAAGGGCCTGATTAACAAAGATCGGTGGTTTCGTGGGATAATAGACTTAGCCGCGCACCTACATAATTATATATTAGCAAGAAAAACTAAAAAAAAAATGTTTTTGGCAGAAACACATATGGGTACACCCACTTGTTCAGTTGTGCGGCTTGACTAGGTTACTACAAAAGCAAACCTGAAGCAGAACCCCTTTCAACAACCCCTTTGTTAATGCTAACTGGCAGTGTCCGAGTGCGTTACCTGGGATTTAATATAAGACAGGATGTCAAATTAAACCTCAGTGGTATTTATTTAAAAGTGCAAGGATGCATTAGGCTTCATAAATGGAGCCCTTAGTCTTTTACACTGTTTGCAGTACAGGGAGTTAACTTTATCTAAACTCTATGAATATGTGTTGGGAATCAGATGCACTTTTTAAGATGGAAATGAAGAAACTACCAGTTGACATAATTGAGTTATTAAAGGTTTTCAAGACTGTGCTGGGTTTGTAGACTAATACTACAAAGGAGGTATATTGGTTGAAGGCTTACTGTATATCCAGGATTGCATATTGCTGAAAGAGAGGTTTCTGTGAGCATGTAGTTGGTTCAGTCACAGGGCAGACAAACATAAATGTAATTACAGTAAATAACTGCCAGGCACCTATTCAATAAAGCCACAAAACATTCTCATTTTTAATGTGGCATCTTCAAACTGGGTCAAAACCTGCAGCTATTATCATTTTTTAATAAATTTGCCAATAGAAGATCTAATCGTGATTTACAAGATTAAATATCAGAGCTATTGCCATGGAGTCTGCCAAAAGTTATATTCAGGAAGGGACTGTAGAATGCTGAAATAGGATTAAACAGAAATAAACTGATGTGCTGTTTAATGGTAATGGATATTGGATTGTATTTCCTTAAACTGATACATTGCCTGTCCAAAATATTTAAGCTGCTCACAAAATGAGTGCTTCAATAATAATAAAAAAGGAACACAACCATTTTTTCTTTTACTTTGAAACTAATTGAGTAAGTTATTCCCTCTTTGGTTTTCAACATTGCATTTCAGTTTGAGGTATGGAATTCATCCACTTTAGTCTAATCTCCTCTGCTGACATTGTGACTTCCTTTGCCTATAAAGATACTCCCATTCAAGTTCTGTTGGATGATTGCCCCATTATATATATATATATATATATATATATATATATATATATATATATATATATATATATTATACTGTTGTGTAGTGATTTTTATAGACTATATATATATAAATTATATATATATATTATATATAATTTTTTTGACTTTGTTATGTGGAATGTAATAAACAAGAACCAAAATGGTGAGTTTTTTTCCCCTTCACTTTCCAACACCATTTCCACGTTTGTTTTATTTGAAGTGTTTAAAGTTAAATTTAAGTTTTCTTTTGCTTGTTCAACTACAAAAAGACACAAGTAAACCTCATGTTATTACTTTATGAAAACGTGTCGATGGCCACTATTTACTGTGAAGAAACGACAATGGCAAGGAATGAAAAAAAAATGCGTTGTCAACTTTAATTACTATTTATTTCGGGAATATACAAAAAAACATTTAACTGCTATTTGGAATCCTGTGTTTTTGTAGTTAATTCACTTGGGTAAAGTAAGTCCTTCACAACTTATTCTTTACTCCTAGGATATTTTTCTATTTTAATGTGTTACATATTGTAAGGTCTTGCTGTAAAATAAAGGCACAACACAGGGACCCGGCCATGCCCCCTGCCCCTGCTGCTATGCTGTCTCTGCCTGTGTTCAGAACAGTAATGGCTTTCATTCAATGGTGTAAATTTGGTTTCAAAAGTGGGGGGGGGGCAGTTTCTGTAGCTGATGCATGCATAAAGATTATTCTATCTGAAATAATGGAAAGGTGAGGGGGGCATGTCCCCCATGTAAATTACACCTATGCTTTTATTACTTTTTGAAAAACAAACAAATATTTAAATTATGAGTGAATATCCGAACATTAAAATCCCATGGACGTCCCAGCACTAATTTATATACATACTGATTCAGGTATTTTTTTAAATTTAATCCACCGTGACAGAGCAGAGGCACTGCACATGTGCTCTGTCACGTGCATAAATAAGCCATCACAGTTGCCATATCTTGCAGATTTTAACCCCCTCCTGTTGGCTACATCTCACAGGATTTCAACCTCCCAGAAAGATACTATTTGGACCCCATGTGGCCAGATTGCACACTGTTGCAACCTTCATGTTTAACAGTCATTTTTGTGAAGAGACCTATTGCCGAAGGGGGCTCCAGAGAAAACAAAAAATTCTGGTCAATCAATACTGAACATTTCAACATTATAAAAAAACAAATAAGTAACAGCGCCAGCCCTGTCCTGCACAGGACTGATTGCTTCTCACCACCACCACGTTAAAAACAGCATAGTATAAGCAGTGGAGGCGCTGGCAAAATACTACTAATTTATTTGAAATTCAATATTTGAAATATATAGTGAGACTCGTTGGATGCGTGTTCATTGCTTCCAACTCTTACTCTATGAATAAATCTTTACAGTAGTTTATTTTGAAGTGGGGATATGTTGAATATGTTGTCAGTTTTTATGTTAATTCTCTGTTCTGTACTGTAGCAAAGCTTGCACCCCAGAAAGGAGGGTGAGCAGTGTCTATTATTTGGACATTATTTGGGTTGAATTGAACCTTGGCAAGGGGTGGTTGTTTGTGCATAATTAAAAGGAATAGACTTAAATGCACCTGATGCTAATAGGTCTTGTGCCTTTTTTGCTTTTAAAAATGTTACGTAAAATATAATGATCATTTAAGACAGGTCAGCAACGGAAATACAAACAAAACTAATGTTGACTGTGACTACTGCCATAATATACAAAGTACTGTGGTGTAATATTGTACTGATATTATTGGTAAGTGAAATGTGAAAGAAATGTTGCCCAATAACCTGAAAAGTGTAAAACTGTTGAACACCATGTAACCTGACTTTTAGTTTTTATGAAACCAATCACAGTAAAAGTAAATCAGATTGTGAATATTTTCCCATGCACATTTTATGTAGAAATCAATTCTCTGTGAATAAGTAATGGACATATGCATCGCATATAAATGTAAACAGAAAAAAAAAAAACATTAAATTTGAGAAATGACAGGAGATTGCACTCAGCTATGAACACCCAACATGTTCTGTTGAGAGAAGCCAAACGGTACACCCTTATTTTGTGGAAGCCATGCGAGTTTCCACTGTAGTGTAACTGACAGCCTGAAGGGATGCAGAGACATGGCTGCTCTGGACAGGTCACAAGTGCCTTTTCACCTGGACAGATATCCTTGAGCCACCAATGTGTTCAAATTTTAAACCACAAAACTTGTTTTTGTCTTTTTTTCGTAACAGTTGCCCATTTTCTAAGTGTAAAAAGACCCTCCAGGGTGGGCGGTATTGGGAAATATCGGACCTTCCAGGGGCTCATTATGCCCTTGGGCTATAAGTGTAAGTGAGTGGGAGTATAAGCCGTGAAGGACTGAGGCGAACAGTAAGTTAATTGAAATAACTGGTGTTTTATTTATTTATTTATTTATTCAGATGTCACAAAACAGATGAAACAACAGGCTGCAAACAGCAACAATGCATTGATTCAATGTCTCACGATTTAGACTGTGACCCGATACTTCCTATACTTGCAACTATGTTGTTTTCAGGACCTTGGTCAGCAACCAGCAGGCACTACAGTAGGATTGACTAACAGCAGGATTAAACTGGTTAATATAGACAGGGACTTTAATAAAGTGATTGCTGCTGCCTGTGTCTGCCTGGTTGCATAATAATTCTAGTCAGCCCTTCAGTATTATAGGCTGGCCAGACAGAAACAGACCTACCCTTTCACAATAATAATAATAATAGTGGGCAGCAGTGTGGAGTAGTGGTTAGGGCTCTGGATTCTTGACCAGAGGGTCGTGGGTTCAATCCCAGGTGGGAGACACTACTGCTGTACCCTTGAGCAAGGTACTTTACCTAGATTGCTCCAGTAAAAACCCAACTGTATAAATGGGTAATTGTATGTAAAAATAATGTGATAACTTGTAACAATTGTAAGTCACCCTGGATAAGGGTGTCTGCTAAGAAGTAAATAATAAGATAAGGGGAGGTGGATAGTGATAATGATACTAATGTGAATAAGAAAACTTTAAACGATTGGTTGGTTCACTTGTATAAGTTTACTTTGAATTACTGATTTAAACTTTTCAAATGATCTAAATCCCTTTTGTTCCAGTAGAGTTTTACTCTGTGATCATCCGTGTTACTTTATTACTGTCAAACATGACTCATGGGTTGAGCCTGTGGAGTACATAATACCCATTATGGTTGAAAAATAAAAACTTAGGAGCAGCCTTTGTTCAGTAATTTGGGATATTTTTTGTGTTCCAGCTTTAAAAGATTAGTCAACAGTAAGTAACTGTTTTTTGTGTGTCATCTCAAATGGAGCACTTACACTAATGATGCCATAAGAGCATTATATGTTTGAGGTTAGGTTGATGTCTGCAACATTAACTCTGAACCATGCGTAATCTTGGGATATGGACCCAGATTGCTTTAGTATCTGATGAAAAGACCAGTGACTCAGAAAATGGTACTGGGGCAGGGTGTTAATACATTTTTGTACACATATATTTCTTGTTGAACTTACTATGTTTTCACATTGGAGTTATGTTGTCATGAAAAATGCAATCAGAATTATATTTAAAGATCATTGGTTCAGAAAATGATTTGGGGGGCTTCAGGGTATATCATTGTTGTATTTCACGTGTTTGTTTATTCACACCTGCCAGCTCTGTTTGGGTGCCAACTGCTGACTAATGGTGTTTCTGCATCAATGGCAGAGTTCATGAATGATTTACTTTAATACAAAGCTGGAACTTCATTTTAATGATGTTCCAGCTCAAAGGCCAGACAGAGTTGTACTTGGTTAAGTGATTCTTATAATACAACCAGCTGGACATTGGTTTCTTGGATTATTGAAGCTTCTGGAGAGCAGTTTCCTGTAGCAGTCATTGCACCAAATGTGTGAAATAATAACCTAGACTGCCTAAGATAACTTCAAAATATGTGCATTTGTTTTTATAAAATATGTTGTCCTTACAGTTTATTAAGTCACAATATTTCAATGACAGTCTTGCCTTGCTTGTTCCACATTGTGATGATAAAACAACAGGGTTAAAAAACTAAAACTCTCTTTTGAGTAGAGTTTGTGGAGATTTTTTAAGATAACCCAACTCCTAATGACACATCTGCAAAGGTGGAAACAGGGGATACCATGTGAGAAAGGGGTGGTAAATTAAAATTCAAATGGCCAAATGTTTTCATCCCCCTATAATTGAGGATAAGACATAATTTAGATATTTTATTTAACACCATGTAATCAAATAAGATACAAAATTATATTGCAAAAGTCTACTAGAAGCCATAATAGTAGTACCTAGTATTTGCAGTGCATTCCATTGTGTTTTAAGACTTCCTTATTCTCTTAGACATGGACTCAATGAGGCACTGAAGGGCTGAGTTATCCTTCAGATTCTTCCATGCAGCCTTTACACTTGATTCTAGTTAGTTTTGGTTGCATGTTTGACTTCTGCTGATTTCCTGTCCTATCAGACCCCAAATTTCCAGGCCAAAATTGAGATGGTGTGATTCTGTTGTCTAACCATTCTTCACTTGTTTGGGCTCCATCATCGTGGAAGTAGAGTTGTTGTGCACAAATATTTCGTGAAAATGTTCATATATACACATTTTATATATACAGTACTGTGCAAAAGTTTTAGGCAGGTGTGAAAAAATGCTGTAAAGTAAGAATGCTTTCAAAAATAGACATGTTAATAGATTATATTTATCAATTAACTAAATGCAAAGTGAGTGAACAGAAGAAAAATCTAAATCAAATCCATATTTGGTGTGACCACCCTTTGCCTTCAAAACAGCATCAAGCATCAATTCTTCTAGGTACACTTGCACACAGTTTTTGAAGGAACTCGGCACGTAGGTTGGCCCAAACATCTTGGGAACTAACCACAGTTCTTCTGTGGATTTAGGCAGCCTCAGTTGCTTCTCTCTCTTCATGTAATCCCAGACAGACTCGATGATGTTGAGATCAGGGCTCTGTGGGGCCATACCATCACTTCCAGGACTCCTTGTTCTTCTTTACGCTGAAGATAGTTCTTAATGACTTTTGCTGTATGTTTGGGGTCGTTGTCATGCTGCAGAATAAATTTGGGGCCAATCAGATGCCTCCCTGATGGTATTGCATGATGGATAAGTATCTGCCTGTACTTCTCAGCATTGAGGAGACCATTAATTCTGACCAAATCCCCAACTCCATTTGCAGAAATGCAGCCCCAAACTTGCAAGGAACATCCACCATGCTTCACTGTTGCCTGCAGACACTCATTCGGTATCGCTCTCCAGCCCTTCGGCGAACAAACTGCCTTCTGCTACAGCCAAATATTTCAATTTTGACTCATCAGTCCAGAGCACCTGCTGCCATTTTTCTGCACCCCAGTTCCTGTGTTTTTGTGCATAGTTGAGTCGCTTGGCCTTGTTTCCACGTCGGAGGTATGGCTTTTGGCCGCAAGTCTTCCATGAAGGCCACTTCTGACCAGACTTCTCCGGACAGTAGATGGGTGTACCAGGGTCCCACTGTTTTCTGCCAATTCTGAGCTGATGGCACTGCTGGACATCTTCCGATTGCGAAGGAAGTAAGCATGATGTGTCTTTCATCTGCTGTAGTAAGTTTCCTTGGCCGACCACTGCGTCTACGGTCCTCAACGTTGCCCGTTTCTTTGTGCTTCTTCAAAAGAGCTTGGACAGCACATCTGGAAACCCCTGTCTGCCTTGAAATTTCTGCCTGGGAGAGACCTTGCTGATGCAGTATAACTACCTTGTGTCTTGTTGCTGTGCTCAGTCTTGCCATGGTGTATGACTTTTGACAGTAAACTGTCTTCAGCAACCTCACCTTGTTAGCTGAGTTTGGCTGTTCCTCACCCAGTTTTATTCCTCCTACACAGCTGTTTCTGTTTCAGTTAATGATTGTGTTTCAACCTACATATTGAATTGATGATCATTAGCACCTGTTTGGTATAATTGTTTAATCATACACCTGACTATATGCCTATAAAATCCCTGACTTTGTGCAAGTGTACCTAGAAGAATTGATGCTGTTTTGAAGGCAAAGGGTGGTCACACCAAATATGGATTTGATTTAGATTTTTCTTCTGTTCACTCACTTTGCATTTAGTTAATTGATAAATATAATCTATTAACATGTCTATTTTTGAAAGCATTCTTATTTTACAGCATTTTTCACACCTGCCTAAAACTTTTGCACAGTACTGTATATATATATATATATATATATATATATATATATATATATATATATATATATATATATATATATATATTAGTATTAAATTAGTTTTTTTTTTTTTCTGAGCTATACTGTGAAAGTCAGTTCTATTGTAAAATTGATTTTTGCATCACAGTCACCAAAGATAAAGATTCAGCCGTAATTACTAATCATAATATTTAATGGAGATGGAGGGGGTTTGGCAGAATTTGTTGGCTTGTTTCCACTCCCATATGCAGTTTCAATATGTTTCTGTTCTGTTGTCTTAGGCTAATTTAGGTGACTTTTCTAATTGAGATATTGTTGTAGGAATCCTGCTGACTGTTGATATAAGCACACTGGATATGTCAGTGCTTTTAACAACTGACGCAAATTGGTAATTAGGTTCAGATGACATTAAAATGATGGGGACATGCCATCATTAGTAGAACAATAATATAGCTAGCTGGGATTCCCAGTGCCAAGAATGTAATATCTATTTTTTCAATGTTATGGAAAGCCCTTGATCAAAGTCTAACCTTACTTTTCACTTTGACCTGTGACCTAATAAGGCTATCATATTGTGGTCATGTGACCAGAGTGAGTTCTGCTGCTAGGAGCCCTATTAATGCAATCCACCATGACAGCAATAATAAGTCAGTGTGAATCAAGTGACATCTGTTGCAAATAAAACAATCCAAAATCAGTTAAAACCAAGGTTATGAAACATCAAACAGGACATGTGAATCTCTTTAGTGCATTTGTGTAAGTAAAATATTCCAGAGAGGGTCCGATTTATTGAATTAAAAGTTAAAGAATAAGATCATCTGAATAAACCCCAGAATGTTTTAACTTTAGATTTCCCTACTGCCTCATATATATATACAGTACTGTGCAAAAGTTTTAGGCAGGTGTGAAAAAATGCTGTAAAGTAAGAATGCTTTCAAAAATAGACATGTTAATAGATTATATTTATCAATTAACTAAATGCAAAGTGAGTGAACAGAAGAAAAATCTAAATCAAATCCATATTTGGTGTGACAACCCTTTGCCTTCAAAACAGCATCAATTCTTCTAGGTACACTTGCACAAAGTCAGGGATTTTGTAGGCATATAGTCAGGTGTATGATTAAACAATTATACCAAACAGGTGCTAATGATCATCAATTCAATATGTAGGTTGAAACACAATCATTAACTGAAACAGAAACAGCTGTGTAGGAGGAATAAAACTGGGTGAGGAACAGCCAAACTCAGCTAACAAGGTGAGGTTGCTGAAGACAGTTTACTGTCAAAAGTCATACACCATGGCAAGACTGAGCACAGCAACAAGACACAAGGTAGTTATACTGCATCAGCAAGGTCTCTCCCAGGCAGAAATTTCAAGGCAGACAGGGGTTTCCAGATGTGCTGTCCAAGCTCTTTTGAAGAAGCACAAAGAAACGGGCAACGTTGAGGACCGTAGACGCAGTGGTCGGCCAAGGAAACTTACTGCAGCAGATGAAAGACACATCATGCTTACTTCCCTTCGCAATCGGAAGATGTCCAGCAGTGCCATCAGCTCAGAATTGGCAGAAAATAGTGGGACCCTGGTACACCCATCTACTGTCCAGAGAAGTCTGGTCAGAAGTGGCCTTCATGGAAGACTTGCGGCCAAAAAGCCAAACCTCCGACGTGGAAACAAGGCCAAGCGACTCAACTATGCACGAAAACACAGGAACTGGGGTGCAGAAAAATGGCAGCAGGTGCTCTGGACTGATGAGTCAAAATTTGAAATATTTGGCTGCAGCAGAAGGCAGTTTGTTCGCCGAAGAGCTGGAGAGCGGTTACACGAATGAGTGTCTGCAGGCAACAGTGAAGCATGGTGGAGGTTCCTTGCAAGTTTGGGGCTGCATTTCTGCAAATGGAGTTGGGGATTTGGTCAGAATTAATGGTCTCCTCAATGCTGAGAAGTACAGGCAGATACTTATCCATCATGCAATACCATCAGGGAGGCATCTGATTGGCCCCAAATTTATTCTGCAGCATGACAACGACCCCAAACATACAGCGAAAGTCATTAAGAACTATCTTCAGCGTAAAGAAGAACAAGGAGTCTTGGAAGTGATGGTATGGCCCCCACAGAGCCCTGATCTCAACATCATCGAGTCTGTCTGGGATTACATGAAGAGAGAGAAGCAACTGAGGCTGCCTAAATCCACAGAAGAACTGTGGTTAGTTCTCCAAGATGTTTGGGGCCAACCTACCTGCCGAGTTCCTTCAAAAACTGTGTGCAAGTGTACCTAGAAGAATTGATGCTTGATGCTGTTTTGAAGGCAAAGGGTGGTCACACCAAATATGGATTTGATTTAGATTTTTCTTCTGTTCACTCACTTTGCATTTAGTTAATTGATAAATATAATCTATTAACATGTCTATTTTTGAAAGCATTCTTACTTTACAGCATTTTTTCACACCTGCCTAAAACTTTTGCACAGTACTGTATATATATATATATACTTTCTCTGAATTTAAAAAGTTTGTGATTTTTTACTGAGAAAAAATAACCTTTTTTTAAAAACATTATTAAAGTAGTTAATTGTTTCAACAGAAAGTGCTGTAGTTTTAAGACATGTACATAGTACATCCTGGAAAACAACGTACTAGTTTTAAGCAGCAGTTAACCAAAAAGCACTTAAGATAAAGATAACATTAATAAAAGAGGCCCTTTGCTGGTTTGGAAGTTACATTGTCCTTGACTGTTGCTTAGGAACAGATGGCAGGGTCTGTCAGATAGGCTATTAGTGACCTGCAACCATGGATTAGATGTTGATAAATTATTGTTAGTTTTCCATTGTGAAAAGGAAAAGGTCCATACATGGGACACTAAACTGGATTGATCATTTCTGGTAAATTACACAAATTATTTTGTGGTGAAGGAATATATTCTCACACCTTGATACCAGCGTTTTCTAATGTGCAACATAAATAAATGGGTTTTTTTTGTTGTTTTTTTTTACAAACGGGCTGGTAATGTAATCTGTTTATTACAGTTGTCAGTCATGCTTTTTCTATTCAGTAGTTTATTTCAGGACTGGATCTCTCTTCCTTTGTTATAAACCAAGGGATAACACTTATTTCTATCTATTTTTATCGTTCATGTTTTGTTTTTCAGCTACTTGAGTAATTGATATTTAGTGTTTTTTTGTTTTTTTTTATTAGTGTCGTTTAGTTTAAGGGTTGTTGCTTTCTGTTATACTAAAGTTTGTTTTCAAAATGTTTTTTATTTTTCATTTTATTTATTATTTTTTTTTTATTATTTATTTCTTAGCAGACACCCTTGAAGTGTAGAGCATGAAACAACCAGCTTTTAGCCTATATAATACAAGACACCCTTGAAAATTAGATGCAATGCTTGTCTGCCAAAGTCAATACCCTTTTTAATAAATAAAGTAAATAACCCCCTGATCTTCTTGTTTGTGATGATAGTGTACGGCTAGCTAGCTCACCGTGCAAAATTGAAAATGGCAATCTCGTACTGCTCCTGTGCCTCTGAAATGTCACTCTTGCTCCAGAGCTGACTTTGATAGTTCTGTGACCTTAAGTGCCTACAGGAACTTCATATTTGTGTTCTCTAGTTTATAACTTAACCCTTTCAACTTTTGAAACCCCTGTAACAAATATATTCTCTTCAGAATACAATGATATTTACAGAAAAGTTGCCAGGGACTGGTGGAGGTGGAACAATTTTTATAGTGGAGGTGCTGAAAGCCATTGAACAAAACTGTAACCTCTGTATATGATGGAAGCCATGCATTCAGTTGCTATTAAAAGGTATGGACTGTGTCCCAGGAACACAAAACTTTATTGTCATTAGACGTGTGAAGTAGTTGCCAGCAGGTATTAAATAAATCAAAACACACCTATGTCAATGTGTTGATTTCAAAACAAGAAGAGCTGCCCTTCCCTCACCTTTACAATTGAGTGTTTGAAAATCCGATTGGAAGCGAATTTTCCTGTCATCCGGGGCGCTGATATTTTTACTGCCCCACTCCCATTCTGAGGCTGTAAACTGACAATAAAACTATGATGCAAAACTAGCAAGTGCAACTGATTTGTCACGTAAATGTAACTCAAGCTACTACTGTGGAAACTGGGATATGTATCAGAGATAACACCTTGCCCAGGACTGTATCCCACAATTCACTGTAGAGATGAGAGTATAGAGATGACACATTTCTAAGGAAACACGAAACTGAAAAAAAAAATCAACCAAAGGATAAGAGGAAGGTAAGACATAAAACATAAATGAGTTTTAGTTAGTTTGATCACGACAGTTTCTATATTAACATGTATTATTCTATTTAATTAATACCTTAACAACTTAAAATGTTTTAATGGTAATTACTCAGAAAATACGAGTTTTGACACCCCCCTAATTGCCATCTGTATATAAACCATTGTTGGTCAAGAGTGTAGACTACTGTATAAGCCTTATAAAATACATACCTCTCTCTTTAGTATTGTCTCTGCAAATTGCTTAGGGCTTTGTGAAGGATGCTTATGAATGAAAATATATGTTGTTGTATTCTAGCGGTGCATCTACTAGAATATTTTTAGTTGTAGCTTCTGCTTGATTATACAGTAATGCACAATTGTATTTTAGGGAAAAGTGAATCCCATATGGTACCTGTATTATTTCTTTGTTGTGATAAACTAAACATGGCTAAATACGCCGGTTGATAGTTTGACAAGAGAAAACTTCTGAGACTTTTTATTAATTGCTCTTTTTTCATTAGAATAACATTTAATTTGTACTGTATATATTATTGAACAAATGGTGAGTTAATGCCTATTGAAGGAAAATAACCTAATCTGCTAATACAGACTTATATTAACATACTAAATTACAATTGCACAATGCATTTGTATTTGTAGGCACACTTAAAACATGGCTTTCATTAGACGACTTCTAATGTTTAAGCAGTGTTAATCCACTGGGAAATGTATTTCATTCATTCCCAGAAAGGATAACTTTTTACATTTTATAATAATATTTGGTTTGGAAATCATTTCTGCTGTTATTTGAAATCTAGATAAGTAAATTAAATTACAGCAGGAAAATGGTTTAAAATAAAATTATGCAACAGCTGTTGATAGTGTTGGATGATGGCACGCCGTTGTTGATAGTGGTGGATGGCACAATTATATATAATGTTAGCCAAGGTTTTTTGTTATTTTTTGTGTTTTGTGAGGTTGTTGACTGTGTGGCTGTGCTCTTTGGATTAGTGCTGCCCACTATGTATAAGTAGCACTTGTCAGGATAAAAGGAAGGGGCCCAAAAGCAGGATTCACAGTCTAGCCCTGAGCATATTTCTCCAGACACTGGGACTGTGACCACAGGTAACTGACCAGAGCAAAATCAGTCCCATGACATATGCCTTGGTCTGGTTGTAATGTATTAATGTAGCACAAATAGTAGGAATTGAAACCTGTAAAAACACATTAACTAGCTACACGCCACGAATCAAAGATTTCTCAAAAAAACCACAGCTGCACTAAGTTTATGAAGTCATAAGCTTTCATTGCAAAAGGAGAACAGTCTATTTGCTGTATTTATTTTTAATTTTAGTTTGTATAGCACACAAAAGGAATTTGATATTGGCCTAGCGATACAGTTCATTTTATTATTATTTAAATAGAGGTTGACATTTTTATTCATACAAATAAAAATAATACTAGTAGTTGGAAATACATTTCAATGCAACCATTTGAACATAAAACACTGCAGTTTCTTAGTAGTCTGTTGGTGGCAGTGTGGTGGATAAACTGTCTTCACAATCACATTGTTCAGGGTGCTTGACTGCGTTTCAAGAGAGGCTGTGTGTGTTAGTTATGCCAAGGGCTTTAACCGATAAAACCCTCTAAAACACCCGATACAAAAAAAATGAAATTGGTGTACGCCAATAAACACAGGAAAACACCAGAAAAAACTGCAGAAATGGTTGAGCACCCCTTTCCCATTAAAAAAAAGAAAAAAGTACTACTACGACTACTACAAAAAAAACTACCTTTCCCAGTGCAGCTGGGCAAAGTCCCTCCTTCCTGACTTGTAGCTATCATTGATTCGTTCTGAATACATAAACCCACCACAACTATTGAGTGGCAGCAAATTCCTACATTTCTATTGGAGACTCCACTTGCGAGATTTAAAATGAGATTACAATTAGAAGGCATGTTTGCAGGATTTAAAGCTATATTATGTTAGAGAGGTCGAATTTAAAACAGAATTGCAAATTGCGGTGAAATGTAAAAAAATGCCTACATACAAAAATGCCAGAAGAATGTGCCTGTGACCAAAAGGATTTCGTTGTGGAAGACAACAAAGAAGGTACAACTTAAGTGTGCAAGTACTGTCGAGTACTATTATACATATTTGGACCGAGCATTTTGGAAAGTAAGCGAAAACAGTAATTTCATACAGTATATAAAAAGCAAAAGGCCCCCAAAAAAACACATTTACATAAAACCCGAAAATAGCTCAAAAATAAGCACCAAAAAAGGAAAGGAATAAAAACCGAAAAACAGAAGCCCTAGTTATGCCCAATAAAATAAACACTCATTTTGCAATTCATTGTCATTTTTCTGCATTGTAAAATTATGATGAGGGATATTACTGGATCAAAATGGGTCGAAGGATGTTGAAGTTTAATTAGGTGCAAGCACCTAAAAAGAAAGCGGGACAGTTTGGCTGCAAGCTTTTGGACCAGGTTGTTATACTAGAGGTTATTGTTAACGGAGCCTTTTCTAAAATTGCTGTTCATAGGCATTTGCATCATGCTGTCTACATGTTTCAAGGTTGAAGCTTGTCATGCTTTCTTTCTTAGTTACTTTCCTGTTTAAGTATTCCATTCGACACTCTCTAAGCACATTGAAATTCTAGCCTTGTCACCAGCCTGATTGTGCATTCTGCAGGAGAGAGGACCTTCCCTCCACTTCACCAACAGCAACATGTTTTATTATCCCCTAGCAGAGTATGCTGAAGAAGACAGGAGAGCCGCACACGCAGCCTATAAAACATTAGGTAGCATATAAGTACTGGGCAACCCCCAAAGACTGAGACGCAAAATCAGTTTTAGATGTCAGAATGAAATCTTGAGTATTTCACATGTTTATAATAAGCAGAGGCCATTGCAAGGCTTTGTCAGCTGTGAAACTACCTACGTTCCTTGTGCATATCTGTATTCTCACTACAGGAACAGAACAAATATCATATACTAATTAAGAAGGCTTTTGTATGACTTACATGACATTTGTAAGTACAGTACTGTTTGTTCATTGTTATTTTAGTTCACCATTATGTAGGATGTGTGGTACTGTACCAATTCATCGAGAACAAAAAAGAATACCAATGGCTCTGCCTTTTTTCCACAAAATTGTGTTTTAGTCATTATAAATTTTTGATAACATTTTACAGGAAATACTGAGGTGATATTTGAACCATTTGTTTCCTTGTTATAACAGTGTTCCTGATTTTTAGTTGTAGCCAATAAAAGCTGAAAAACACTGTTGAATTAAGAAAAAAATGCTTGAATTGTAATTACCGTAATGTATGTGTGGAAGTCAAACCAAGATGTTTAAAATAAACACTGAAATGACAAACATAAATCAATAAAGATTTACCAGATTCAGACTTTTACAGTAGCATATATGTCATAAACTTTATAGTTATAAGTAATTTGACAGATACTCTAGAACAAACTGAAAGCATATGGGGAGGGTCTGAATAAAAACTGGTGGATCACATTGACTACCTGGTAGGTACTAAGCATACAGTATACTGTATTGCAACCAACAGTGAAGAATTAGTGTAAAGGTGGCATACAGTATATGACTTCAGTCTTGTAGGTTATGTTAATTCATTTCATTTTGATTGAGCATGGGATCAACAATACAGCTCTGGTATCATAAAGGGATAATTGACAGTGAATAAATGAATTGTAATCAGACATTTACAGTATGAGTGTTTTTTAGCCAAGTGATGCAGGTGTTGGCAGAATTACTATACTGTATATTTTTTCTAGTGTGAATTCCCATATCAGTCAATATTGTCCCCGAAGCAGTTCTGCCTCCAAGACAGTTTTGTCTTTTTCGAACTGATCAACACCAATGTGTTGTTTGCCAGTTCAAAATGAATCTCAGTAATTGTGTAAACAAGAGAAACCGAGGGGACACATTGTTTTGTGTTGAGTAACTAACACATTTTATTCCATTTAATTAATACCTAACAACTTCAAATTTCCTAAATGTTATTACTCAGATAATACAAGTTTCGGCACACCCCGATTAAACAAGTCTCACCTCTGTGTGTTGTCATTAGTCTGTTTTCACTTTTCTCAGATTTGCCTCAGATGCTAATGAAGCATGGATATTTCAAAATTAAAGACAATGGAAAAGTTTGTCTCAGTAGTAAGATACATTATCTGTCGATTTGATTCTGCAGAGTGTGTGTGCACATTACATTTACATTTCTGTATTGTTGAGGTTAATTAAAAAAAAAATATATATATATACAGTACTGTGCAAAAGTTTTAGACAGGTGTGAAAAAATGCTGTAAAGTAAGAATGCTTTCAAAAATAGACATGTTAATAGATTATATTTATCAATTAACTAAATGCAAATCCATATTTGGTGTGACCACCCTTTGCCTTCAAAACAGCATCAATTCTTCTAGGTACACTTGCACAAAGTCAGGGATTTTGTAGGCATATAGTCAGGTGTATGATTAAACAATTATACCAAACAGGTGCTAATGATCATCAATTCAATATGTAGGTTGAAACACAATCATTAACTGAAACAGAAACAGCTGTGTAGGAGGAATAAAACTGGGTGAGGAACAGCCAAACTCAGCTAACAAGGTGAGGTTGCTGAAGACAGTTTACTGTCAAAAGTCATACACCATGGCAAGACTGAGCACAGCAACAAGACACAAGGTAGTTATACTGCATCAGCAAGGTCTCTCCCAGGCAGAAATTTCAAGGCAGACAGGGGTTTCCAGATGTGCTGTCCAAGCTCTTTTGAAGAAGCACAAAGAAACGGGCAACGTTGAGGACCGTAGACGCAGTGGTCGGCCAAGGAAACTTACTGCAGCAGATGAAAGACACATCATGCTTACTTCCCTTCGCAATCGGAAGATGTCCAGCAGTGCCATCAGCTCAGAACTGGCAGAAAACAGTGGGACCCTGGTACACCCATCTACTGTCCGGAGAAGTCTGGTCAGAAGTGGCCTTCATGGAAGACTTGCGGCCAAAAAGCCATACCTCCGACGTGGAAACAAGGCCAAGCGACTCAACTATGCACGAAAACACAGGAACTGGGGTGCAGAAAAATGGCAGCAGGTGCTCTGGACTGATGAGTCAAAATTTGAAATATTTAACTGTAGCAGAAGGCAGTTTGTTCGCCGAAGGGCTGGAGAGTGTACACGAATGAGTGTCTGCAGGCAACAGTGAAGCATGGTGGAGGTTCCTTGCAAGTTTGGGGCTGCATTTCTGCAAATGGAGTTGGGGATTTGGTCAGAATTAATGGTCTCCTCAATGCTGAGAAGTACAGGCAGATACTTATCCATCATGCAATACCATCAGGGAGGCATCTGATTGGCCACAAATTTATTCTGCAGCATGACAACGACCCCAAACATACAGTGAAAGTCATTAAGAACTATCTTCAGCGTAAAGAAGAACAAGGAGTCCTGGAAGTGATGGTATGGCCCCCACAGAGCCCTGATCTCAACATCAGTGAGTCTGTCTGGGATTACATGAAGAGAGAAGCAACTGAGGCTGCCTAAATCCACAGAAGAACTGTGGTTAGTTGTTTGGGCCAACCTACCTGCCGAGTTCCTTCAAAACTGTGTGCAAGTGTACCTAGAAGAATTGATGCTTGATGCTGTTTTGAAGGCAAAGGGTGGTCACACCAAATATGGATTTGATTTAGATTTTTTTTCTGTTCACTCACTTTGCATTTAGTTAATTGATAAATATAATCTATTATCATGTCTATTTTTGAAAGCATTCTTACTTTACAGCATTTTTTCACACCTGCCTAAAACTTTTGCACAGTACTGTATATATATATATTTGCTGTGAAATAAATCAATTCTGGCATTCGTTGTACAATTACCCTAGACCTTAAACATACTGCATGGACCTCAAAATATATTGGTACATTAACTATATGTAGTTACATTGTATTTACAATGTCCTACTATATCATACAATTACTACTAGATAATTCTCTCAGACTGTCTGGTTCAGTATGAACTAATACTTGTTGGAGGGTATTAGCATAAATGTATATTTGTACAGTATTATTTTATCAAAATCTGTATTTATTTGTTTGTTTAATGAAAGAAAACATGCATATTTATTTACCTGGATGCATGTCCAAATCATAAAATCCCAGTTGGCTGGTAATTATGCAAATGAAGACATTATTTTAAAAAATTGACAGCATTAAGAAACAGAAGGACAGCGCACAAGTGGAGCTGTGTGTTTGTTAAATACAGATCCACTCTTGGCCCAGGTATAGGAAACACACAGGCTGTTAATAAGAAATTCCAGGAGTAAAGAAAAAAAAGATTTATCCTGGAAAACAAAAATAGTGGTAATTAAGCATCCCCATGAGGGGCAGCTTATATCTGCTGCTGTTATTTAAACTGCTAAAAAATCATAAACCATTTCAGATTCTGACTTCATATTTTCAGTGTTCCGGAAACTAGGGGTGTGCTGCTACTCATTACTCATCCTATTTTTCGGTAAGTATTCAGTGACTCGATTCATTAACATGTTGATTTTAAAGCAAGAAATGCTGCCCTTCCCTCAATTTACAATTGACTGCCATTCAATGGCAATTACAGTAACTCCTGCGTTGTGGTCCAAATTTATAAAGGCGAAAAACTGACCGCAAAAAAGCCACGTAATGTGCGTGTTCAGTACGGCCGCACTCATCGTCAAAATAACGACCTATTTTATAAGACTAATTAGGTGAAGCAGGCGATTCCACAATCAAACAATTTAAATACTCCTCACCGCAATTAGCGGTGGAGAATTACACACCTCTCACAATAAATAGCAGGTTTGGGTTAACTCTGCGTGTGTAGGCTACACATTCCAAAAGAAAACGAATGGCACAAAGACCTCAGCCTGGTACTAGTCATGGTGATGAGGATGCTCAGAAGTGAAAACTGAAATTTACCAATATGGAAGTGGAGATTTTGGTACAAGTAGTACTTATAACACGTGAAGATGTGTTACAAGCTCAAAATACTGTACATCACCAGACAAATGAATAAAATATGGAATGTGCGGTGGCTTCTTAATAAACAAATGTACCACTTCAGAGTTTGTAGTCAAGGTTGCTTCTACATTATGAAGCATCATCCAGTTACTGTGCTTCACATATTAGTTCAACTTCTTATTTCGTATAGAATAATTCCAGGTGTATAGACTTTTCAAACTTCAGAAACAATAAGTTTTATTTACTTACATCCATGGCAGTCAAACGGGTGGAAAATCATTCCATTTACAATAATGTGTTCAACAATAACTCCATACAGCTTCATACGAACAGTCTTCAGTTTCACTATGACTTATATCTTCTTAATTTCGTATGCAGTTACAACTCTCCTATTTCTTATGTATGTCTATATTTCTGACTCCATGTATGATTTTAAAGCATATCTGTATAGTCTATAATATAGCTACATTATACAGATGTGCCTGCAACCAGCTGTGCTGTATTTGCTCTAGCTACAAAATAACATCTGTCCCTCTGTCTTTTTTTTTTTTTACCGCTTTCTTTCAAACTCGAATTTAACAATATTGCCTGAACCAGTATTGTTAAATACCAGAATGTAGAGCTGTGTCCGAAGGTTTGTTCGCTAGCCAGGGATTCAAAGATTGTTTTACTTTCGAAGGTTCGTCAGACGGGTTTACGCACTGTATTTTTTTCTGTTAACAGAAACTGTTTGACAATGTGTGAATACTATAATTCACACATCAAATGTCACTCAGATCTTTTGATTGCGAATCGTATCATCATGGAGGCACAACCAAATCTCAGGGTCACTTGACAAGCGTAAGTTCATATTATTATTAGTATTGTAGCATGCACGGGGGAAGGCAGCAATAGGGCTGGTAGGTGACGTAATCACACACATACGCTGCTTGCAAAGGAGACGGGTCTTTTGTACAGCGGTATCGGTGCTATGCTTTAATGAGAGAGGTCCCGGGTTCGCACCCGCCCTCCGCCTGTGTTTGGATTACCTCGCCCTGTGTGATGCGCCTGCCTGTGGGAACCAAGATTGCTACAGTATTATTAATATTTTTAGTAGTAGAAATTTGTGACTGATAACCTGCTTGGAATGGTGACTGTTAAATAAAGCTTTGTCCGCTGCAGTTGGTGCTGGTGCAATGCTTACTATATATATATATATATATATATATATATATATATATATATATATATATATATATATATATATATATATCGCAAGCAAGCTCAATTACATGTAAATAAACAATGTGTATTTTTATTTTTATTTAAATTATAAAAACATTATTGTTCTATATAATGTATTTTTAAACTACATGTGAATATTTTATTCCATTAATATGGATTACCTGTAAAACAGGATTTTCAATCAAATATAAACAAGTGGGAGGCTGTGTTGTCCAGTGGTTAAAGAAAAGGGCTTGTAACCAGGAGGTCCCCGGTTCAAATCCCACCTCACCCACTGACTCATTGTGTGACCCTGAGCAAGTCACTTAACCTCCTTGTGCTCCGTCTTTCGGGTGAGACGTAATTGTAAGTGACTCTGCAGCTGATGCATAGTTCACACACCCTAGTCTCTAAGTCGCCTTGGATAAAGGCTTCTGTTAAATAAATTAGTATGGTGACATCACCAATACATTATGCAAATGAGTACCATCGAAGGCTCGAACCTTACTTCAGTAATGTGTTCGGAACCTTCGAAGGTCAAAATGTACCTTTTGTTGCAGCCCTACCAGAATGCCATATTACAAAACATAAATTCTGAAGGCATTACTAAAATAACATTGTATTACAGATATATGAGACTTTTTCTTACGTGCACCTCAGAATATCGTTCCATCTTTTCTTAATCTCCTCCACCGTTCTTATAATAATGCCTACACTCTAGAAGTAAAGGCTCTCATTAGAACCTTGCTTTTATTATTATTTATTTCTTAGCAGACGCCCTTATCCAGGGTGACTTACAGTTGTTACAAGATCACATTATTTTTACATACAATTACCCAAGTGGGTTTTTACTGGAACAATCTAGGTAAAGTACCTTGCTCAAGGGTACAGCAGCAGTGTCTCCCACCTGGGATTGAACCCACGACCCTCCGGTCAGGAGTCCAGAACCCAGAGCCCTAACCACTACGCCACACTGCTTTACCACTGTGGGGAGACCTTTTTAGGTGCTTCTATTTGCAGACTTTCTTTTTTGTCATTTAAGCTATGAAACGTATTGAGTTTGCAAAACAATACAGTATTATAAACCGCAATTTACAAACCGACTTGATCAGAAGGGTTAAAAAATTAGCTCTTTGCAAAATGTTATTAAATGTTTCTTTGTCCTTGAATACGATGTCTCCTTCTTGCTGCAGACAAGTCTCCCACATCACCTTGCCTTGTATATAGCCTGCTGCCTGACTGCGGCAAATTAATACCTGCTTTTCAGAGTTCTTAAAATAAATCAAACAAATACGAGGCCCGCAATTACCGGCAGCTTTAATAAATTAGACAGAATATTTAATAGACCTCATTTGCAAAATCCCCTCCCAATTTTAGCGGTTTAGTTCAGAAATGCCCTGGAATTACATATGCATATACAGAATTACATATACATCATGAGCTAAAGCGCACATTGATGACATTGCCCCCGCAAATCACGTATTAATTCCGTTTTTATGCCATTGCATGTGTTTTATAAATCCCATCCAAGAATTCAGAACCCTCAGCGCCCGTTTTACAGTCGTAAAACATGCGCAATCGTTTTATAAATCGTTTTATTTCCTCGTATCCGGGCCACCGATATGTTTACTTCCGTGATGGCGTACCAAGGCCGTAAACTGACTGAGCCGATAAAAAAAAAATAATACAAATGAAAAAAAAGAGATATTTATGATGAGATATTTTATTAGCACATTAGTGTTTTACATTTAAGAGAAGACAGCCTGTTGAGCTTCCCTAATATTAAGTTTGAATGCACTAGCCCCAAATTATGTACTTGTTTCATAAGTTAAAACCCCATGAACAAAGTCGGCTGTAATAATGTATTCAGGCTGCACTCACACGGGGCTGCTTGGGACACCTCGGGGAAAATCAGCTAATGTCAGTTCTGTATCTCTACTGATTTCTGCCTTTATCTTCTTCTTTAAGTCACTTCTGATGTAACTTATACCTTTAGATATAAAAGATCCAAGGATTAAAAGATATGGGAGCCAGGAGGTTAGGAAGTAGATCTAAGATGTATGGTTTAACTCTGACAATTTTGAAGTTTGCATTTGGTAAGAAGGGGACTGAATCTTTCTGTGACCAGTTAACTAGCACTGCTAAACACTTGGTAAGTTTAAATATATGTGTAATCACAGTATTAATTATTTATGTGGACAACAAAGGGGATCTTCCAGGAATCAAGACTTTATTGTATTATATATCATCTTTTTGCCTGCAGTTCAGACAGACCTAAACTCAAGTAAAACTAATGGTCAATTTTTTTTTTATTAATCTGTGTGTGTTTTGTTATTTTGAAAACTTAGAAATGCATTAATACAAAACTAGAAAGCATTATCGCTATGCCATTGTTTTAAATGGATACCAACAGGGCACATTTCTTTCTCAAGGCTGTACAAAGTAATTAAAGAGCAGCTTGGTATGGTTAGATAATCAGAGTTAATGTGTGCTGCTTCTTGTTGTTTAAATTCAAATTCATGTCATATTCTGGTTACTTTTTAAAACTCCTGTGCCTCAATCTAGTTCTCAGAATCATGTCTACCCTCTAAGGCCCTGTCCACACTACATAGCCAGAGAACCATACTCAAAAATGTTTTAATTAATCCAGCTCAAAGAGTCCACAATGAAGTACCATTTCATGTTTAGTCAGGCTAAATGTGTCCACACACTATTAGAATGGTTTAGTTACAGTTCCTAGCAGTGCAATGAACATTGGAAATGAAAATGATAATATTCCACCATGCACTGCATTTTATTTTAAAGTAATGTGTTATGCTTCATATTAATAGAGGTGTATATTGCTAAAAAGAAGTAATAAGTATTTTGGAAAAAGTAAATGCGAACACACACAACTAGGGCTTGAATTTTTGGGGTTTTATTTTTAATCAGGTGACATCCCTTTAAACAAATTGAGCTGATTCTGTTTTCATAATTAAACTCAGAAAAAAAGCTGTTAATTACAAAACAAGCTTTGTTTTTACCTTCATATCTTGCCTGTGCCTAATTCTGGTCCTCTTAAATTTTATCTCAAACAGAGCTGACAAATTAAGTGAATTGTTCATCCCGATCCTACTTTTAACTCGCATTTCATTTTTGCAGTCGCCTAATTTAACGTTGTGCTTTTGTTAATTTTCCCCACTAGTTTATCAGAGATATCCTCAGTTTGTTTTTTTAAGCATACAAATCAATACCCATTGCGGAGTGTGCACTGATAGCAAGTCCTTCAGGCACCAGTATTTTGCCAAACATATCAGAAAGCATTTGGGGATATTGGAGGATACACAAAAAATATAGTTCTGTATTACAGCGTCCACACTTCTGACAAACCGCACTACCTGATGCGATCTAATTTAGAACCGGACTCGAGAATACCCCCTGAGGTGGTCTTGAGTCCGGTTCTCAAGTCTGATATAGTGTGGACGCTAACCGTATTTAGCACTTTTAAGCCAGTTTAAAAGGCAACTAATACAATTTAAAGGCAATAGTGTGGACAGGGCCTAACTATATCTTGTACACCAGAGTATAACAATTACCAGCATTAGCCTGTCAATCTCCCCCTACTGGATGTTAGAAATAGGCTACCCCATTTGCCATTTGTTACTGGTGTATTTCTTACATTCACTAGATGCAGAGTGTTCTAGGGGGTCATGTTCGTGGTTATTCTCTGGTAGGGGTATGCAGATACTCAGAGTTGTCAAGTAATTCCCTTTAGCTTGTTTTAAATCTTAAGATATTAGTTGAAGCCAAATTCAATATGTTAAAAGTGTGTTAATTAAACATCACAAGACAAAACCTTCTCTCATTTACTCTTCTCTGCACAATTATTGGTTTTATTGCATTTAATTTAACTCTGTGTATGATTCTCTTTATGAATGACATTTCAACATATATTTAAATCCATATCTGTAAATCACACACCCCAAGTACATCTGTGATATTCATACATTTAAACATTCAATCAACGACAATCAAACGTATTTGGAATTTTAACAACCTTTGAAATATATGCCATGGGAAGAAAAAGTGCCTGTGATTTAAAACAGCTGTGGAAAAAAAAAACCTTTCCTAAACTCCTAAGGAGGAGTTGTGAATAATTATGCAAGTCCATCTATAAGTGTGAAATTCACATATACAATGTGTATGTGCAGTATGTGTTTGTGTATTGTACTGTATGTAAACAACCTTATAAAAGTTTATAATTAGCACAGTCTTTGAATATTTGGCCCTTCATATTTAGATTCTATTAGCGGTAGAACACATGCTTGGATGGAGAGCTGTGATTGCTTAGCCCCTTCTGACACAAAACATTTTCACGAAAAAATAGGATTCAATCCTATTTTTTTCATGTTTCATTGTGTTGCCTGGGGTCTGAAAGGTTCTTATCAACAGTATAAGTGCTCTTAGTTTTGTCGCATCGCTGCACAGATTCGCTTGTCACATTGCATCTGGTGGTTGGTGGCCTTTACAGAGCTGAAATTCAAATTGGGCATTTCAAATTGGGGAGAAACAGGGGATAAATACCCAACTGGCCACAGAAATATATATAAAAAAGATCATATATAAGACAGTTCTGCCCAGTGATACAGACTGATCATCTTTGTCACAAATGTCATAAAACAGCAGTAACACTGGGTGATCAAAGTTATTTCTGAAGCTTGACATCACCTCAGTTGCAGGCTTAGAGCAAAAGGGACATGTGTTACTCCAGTTTAACAAATCCAATAACATTTGGGTGTTGAACACTTGAAGTGAACAGTTTTGTTTGTCTTGACACAAACTCATTCATGTATACAGTTGTCTCACTCTAATACAGACACCATTATTATGCCTTACATTCGGATATGCTGAACACAACAGAACTGGAAGTTACAAATTACAGTATGGCAGGAAACTAGGCATTCACAGGGGAGAGAGAAGTCATATAGTTGAGCATTTAATTCCTGTTGTCAGTTTCAAAGGACTGCTGTGTTACTAAGGAGATCAGATCAATAGAATTGGTTTCTCATTAACAATATCAGCAACAACAGTTCCTCAATGACAATTAAATTATCTTCTGATTTTATGTACCACTCGAGAATCTAGTTTTATTTTATTTTATTTACTTCAGTTTTATTTTATTTCTGTATATAGACTTAACCTATGTATAAACCTTAAATGAAAAGGTAATCCTGTTTAGAATTCACAGGAATTCATTTTGCTAGTCTAAAAGCTGAGCTAAATTACTTACTGGGTATTCAAATATAAATACATGCCTTTATTCCTGACAAAATCCTGAACAATGTTCAAAGATTTTGTTTAAAAAATATGTTTTTTAGTCTTTTTAGTGTTTTTTTTTTTTGGTGAAGCTGTGAATTAAGAAGACTGTCAGAGGTGATTTACAGTTAGTGTGCAGGCTCACAATACTACACCAAGGTCAAATACATCTTACAGGTATTGTTATAACATAGTATATGGATGTGGTACTGGCTCTTTAAGACTGTTTTGATACTCTTATGCATTAGATCAATTAATAATCACTGTAGTGTGAGATTGAAACTAGGGTGAAAAGCCAGGGTATTATTGATCCCCTGCACAGCCCTCATTAGCCTTTCCTCCTTAAAACATTGGTAAAAAGTAAAGACTATATGTATGGTACTGTATATTCCCTACAGGTTGCTCAGTTGATCTGCATTGATTTGGACCCCAAGGCTGCCAGTCCCTTGATTAATAAGTAATAAAAAGAAGAAAGAAAGCACTAAGAACCTATTTTCATTGCAGTCGCATTATAAAATCGATTATATTATTTTGTACAGATAGAAAAAGAAATTGAGATGCACTATTTAACGATCATATAAAGAAATATAAGCAAGTGTCGAGAGATCTAGCATCAAATAAGTTTTTTATATTCAATGCTGCTGAATGATTTTTTTCTTTTTTTTTTTTTTTTTTTTTTTAAACGGTTCTCATTTTAGAATCTTATCCTGCATTCAGTTAAGTCCAACAACTGAATTACTACACTGCTTTACTTGCAGAGCTTGATAAGGAAAGTAATTCTCTTAATTCAGCTTTTAATAAAAGGTTTAAACATATTTTCTTTTCCATAACTTACACTTTATCGAAACAGAATACTCTATTAAAGTTCATCAGGTGTTGTGGTTATTTCACTCAACCTCATTTGTGGAATAACTGCAGTGCAATACTCTATTAAGGTGCATCCTCTATAAATCACTACACATATAAATACAAACCTGTTAGAAATTCCAGCAATGCAAGTGGTTTTCTAGGCCAGAGCTGGCAGTATTGCTAGTTGGTTTAACCCTATATCATACAGCTGGATTCTGGTCATTACTTTCCCTAGATCAATCTCTGTATCTGCTTAGCAACGTGGCGTAATTTTCAGGAGGTCACTTCACCTGGTCATTCTGTTGATGGATTGAAATGAGTGTAAGATAGATTCCACATTGAGGTCCAGTAAAAAGAAATTAGCTGAGGAGCATTGAATACAAAAAGGTATTTGTATAAGCATGCTCATTTTATTAACAAATTATGCTTACCAAAGTATTTACACAGTCCTTTGTTTCAATGTGTACATATACTTAAAAATCTCCTTTGCATCTCCAAGTTTGACAGTGTTAATTGTATGAATACCTTTTGTCCGTATTCCCCAGTAGCTCGCATGAATGTCAGTGGAACTGTAAAGAATAGTAAGGGTTATTGCGGAGGTGACCCATGCTGACACCTCTCTCTGCCTTTCTTTTACTAATTGAAAAGCTTGTATTTCAGTTCTAACCTTTGGCAGTCTCTTGGGAGGAGCATACTATTACATAGACAGAAAGCCTGAATAAAGGATACAGCTCTTCCATACATTCCAAGGTTATCTAAGATTAGGCAAACTGTCTTTTCTATAAGGTTCTCCTTGAAAGTCTGTCTGTGAGGCAGATTGTGTGTGTGTAATTATATATATATATATATATATATATATATATATATATATATATATATATATATATATATATATATATATATATATATATATTATAGCTTTGTATGCTTTGATTTCTTTCTTTAGAGCTAGTTATTCTGTCTGAAAGTTCTATTGGTCCTGATTGGTGGATAAAAATTCAGAAGTTTATAATAATACCATTTGGTTTATCATATATCATTTTACAACTGAAAGGATTAATGTTCTTGATGTCTTTTTAATAAATGTATTTAGAGCTGTGTAAAAGTGGCCTCCAGGATTAACAAATGGAATTCAAGTAAATACATTTAAAATTGTGTCCTTGAATAACAACTGCTGGTGGAAAGGCCCAGTCATTCAAGACATGCTCCCTGGCTCAGAATGATTACAAACTCAGAAATTACAGAAGATGGATTTTCTTAGGTGGATTTTCACTCTGCAAGCTGATATTTTGGAGGTGTTGCAGGGAATAAAATACCAGGACATGGAATCAAATAAAATAACTAGACATGAAACAAAAAATACTGCATTCTTGAAAATACACATATTATAAAATAATAAAAATGTCTTAAAGGTCTCGTTCTTGTGCGGTTTGGCTGTAGACATGAGTTATAAACTTCCAACTGCAAAGATTCCTGTTCCAAGCAGGAATACAGTGGAGAGTAATTGTGAACTTCCATCAAAGCTTAAGGGCAAAGCATTTTGGACTAATGACATTTGGTGTGACGTTCAGATGTGACTTTGGCCTGTCAGTCTCCAGAAGCTCTTGAGGCACAGTTACATTAGTTCTGTTTACAGATCCAGACAGAAGATACAAATATTCTGTGGCAGAGCAAGTCCTGACTGTGTTTTGCAATATAACTATATCTAAAAAGTATTAGACCCCCGTAAAGATTTATTAAATATTGCAATTCCTGGCCAAAGGGAATGAAAATAGAAACAGTGTTACTTGAAAAGTTGTATATCAGACTAGGCAATTAGCCAGAGATGTGTCATTGGAAATTACTGGACATTTTCCCCTTGCATGGCTATTTATTTTAACAGCAGTCACTCCAGACAGCTCTGCTGCAAGTCCAAGTGCAGTACATCGGTCACTGTTCTCTAGTACAATAGTGGTTATTTCACACACACACATTCACTCAAAGACATCGACTGCAGAAGTATGCAGTGACAAGAAATCAAGTACATTTAGGAAGGAGTTATTCTTTCTGCTTTTTAATTTAAATGCTAATGATTAAGAATCAAAGCCCTTGGTGGAACCTCCATGACACAGCACAAAAGCCAACAATCACAACATACTATTTTCAAGAACATCACTTTAGTTATTAAAAGCACTGGTCTTCATAGACCTTTTCACAGCTTGCTGTCCACCTGCATGTGTGCACTGCAGCAGTGAATTAGAACCCAACTCCTATAGAAACACATTACTCAATGTACCTTCCATCAGCATGTCAAGTTCTCTCTCCCCTATAAACTGCATGGGGACATCTTTTATAGTTTAATACAGAATGTTATTTTACTCTTATATCAGTCCTGATACCCTCCTTGCTGACCTCTCCTTTTGGAAGTGTCTGCAGAAAGGACTGCATCCAGTGCCTGTGTCTTTTTACCTGATTACCAAAATCAGTGTGTGATGTGTTCACACAGGAGAGAATCAAACTAAATGACAGTCTAATGAGCAGGAAAAAAAACACATTAACCACAGAATTGATATGGTAGGAATGGTTAGCTAACATGATTTATCCACCAACAATGAAATACAAACTGATTGCAAATACAGTAGGCTTATCATTAAAACTAATGGAAGGCAAACATGGCATGCCTTTCTTTTGAGTTCTGTCCATATTTAATAATTCATTTAAATAGTTAAAACATTATGAGCTACACAGATCAAATCTGGGAAAATACCTACTTTGTTTTTGACATTATATAATATAATATGATTCATTGAAGCCTGCATACACGCTTTCTAGTTTATTTCCTTGAGGGTAACTACCCAACTGTGACCCTTTATTATCCCTGTCATGATGCACATAACTGTATAAATACCATGCATATAAATGGGAAATTTACTGTAGCATATTTTTACTGTTACTTTTATTTAAGTAAAACTGTTTCTTATTCAAGGACGCCGTAGTCTCTTTGAACAGTAAAAAAAAAAAAAATTGTAAGACAAGTATAAAATGTGATCTGATTATTATATTAAGGCTTATATTGTATTTTAATTGAAACTTGATGGAAACTGTTGGAGATCTGAAAAGACTATGGGGCAAGATTCAAAAATGTTTTACTGCAAATTGTTATTTGCACAATTTCATTAAAAAAAAAAAAACAGATTTCAGACCAGAAATGAACAACCCAGACATTTAATTTAAGTTTAATTTTTAAAAAGCTTCAGCAATCAGCAGCAACCCCCCAGGTAGTCTAGTATTGTCTTTGGTTGTATTACTACAATTTTCATTCACACATTGACCAGCTAAGTTTGATAGGACTGTACTGGTTTTGTAAAGTACATGTGTGCAGTGATTTTTGGTTTTCATTCTTGTATAAATACCTATGAATAAGGTAATGTTAATGTAATAGAACATATTGCTTCAGGATTCCTGGAGCAGAAACTGTTCTTTGCTGTAATTAGCATAGTGAACCTTCAGGGGTAATTAACAACTGTCTTAGCACACATTTTAATAGAGTCAAATAACTTTGGATGTGTCACATGGGTCATTACTGTCAAAATGGGCGCTCCTTTAACCTTGCTTGAGCAACGGCTGTTTTAATTACTAGCATGATTGTAAAATATAAGTAAAAGGCAGTGTTGCATCAACCATTTTACAATGATAGAAATATGTAACTTTTTTCATTTGGAAGCTTCACAGGGTGACTGCTAGTTGAAAGCATTAATATAAAAGGCAATTATGTGAAGAAACTCTTCTCAAAAGAATACGCTTACAAATAAGCAGAGAGAGAGAGAGAAAGTGAGAGAGGGTGTGAATATGGTAAGCAGAATAAATACTATTTCAGCCGACCCATGATGCAGTGGATGCGATTTTCAACTTGCGTCTAATATACAGTGTTAAAAACATATTTTGTATTGGTCTGCATGATGCATTGGTAACGTGAGCTAAGGTCAAAATAACATTTTGATTCAATCAATCTTCTTTGCAAAGACTAACAGGCTTTTGGAGTCAAATTTAAGCCAGATGAAGAACCATTAAGTTAACTTATTTCACCCTTTTACCCTTCTGTAGCAGGAGTAGCCGCAGCTATCCACTCGTCGGTACATTTTGGACTTGGGAGTTACAATAGATTGGTGAAAGAGACCTTGCATTTTTTATGTTGAAACTATGTGCTTGTCACTCAGTAGGCAAAGCAGATCTATATTTCACATTTCCATATCTCTATCCCTTTTTCCAAATCCAATCAATACGTATCAGTCACGGATCCAATTGGGATTGTATTGGTAGTGTTTCATATCTTGCCTAATTGGAATCCCTGCCTTGATATAATATTGTTATGATCCCAGGCTAAAAATATGACCCAATCTTCTTGTTGTTCATTGTGGATAATTAAAATATGACACGTTCTGTTTTGGTTTATATTTCTACATGGGATCGTAACACACACACTGTACGCATAAAGTATATTTTGCTCAGTATTTAGTGTTATAGCATAAACCCTAAATGATATGGCCAAATTAACACTTTGCCCTACTGTCTGTATCATTTAGATGCGCATCAAGAAAAAAGGTGGTAACAGATTGCATTTCAATTTCAGTAGTTGCATTTTCAATTTCAGGCAAATATTTTTTTAACAGAAAAAAATATTTGCCTAAATTTGTTTGGCTTTTTGAATGGGCCTGACCTGGCATAGTTCCATTCTGCCTCAACATGTAATATGGATCTCAGAGAGAGAAAAGGGCAGTGTTTGCTGTTCACCCTATACATTTCTTTCAGTTCTGTCTTTGGCCCTACACTTATCAGTGTTGACACACATGTAAATTGTCTTTTGTTTTCTTTTGCTTGTAGTTGCAAGCAGTTTCTAAGTGCTCAAAAGTAAACACGACATAACAATATTTGTAGCTGTCAACTTAAAATCAATTTGCTCCCCTATGCCCACGGTGAAACTGATTACAGCTTATTTAAATGCAAGTCTTATCATGAACGAACAAGAGAACCAAAGCAGCATACTAATATATTCATTAGGTGTAAATTAGTAAATGATAATCCGTGGTTTCTGCATGGTTTGCTCTTACCAGTGTTGCTTTATAACACACAATTCAGTGTGTTTGAGGGACAGACTTTTCTTGGCAGTGCCTGGGTGGTGTGATGCATCTTCCACTTCCTGATTATTGATCCAACTGTGCTCACTTGGATATTATTTTATACCCTTTCCCTAATCTATGCATTTGTATTATCTCTAACTTCTGTAGAATGCTCTTTGGTCTTCATTTTCCTTCAGATTCACAGCCTGGCCAATGGTCCTTCAACAGTGGGGTTTTTATCCAGAAAATGTGACAGCAACTTTAATGGTTCACAGGTGGAGGCCAATGGTAAGGTAATTGTGTCCTTGTTAGGGCAATTTCTTTCATCGGTGTAAACTGGGAGCTTCCACAGCACAGGGGTTGAATACTTATGCAAGCAAGATATTTCAGTTTTTTATTTTTCTTAAAAATATTTCCCAACATAAAACCAATGTCACCTTACAATAATTGATTTTGAGTTTCAGTGTTTTAAAATAAAATATCAAACAGAACAAAATTTCAATGTACCATTTGTAATTCAGTAATATGAGAGAATTGGTCAGGGGTCTGAATACTTTTGCAAGGCACTGTATATATATATATAATCATTAACTCAGGCAGACTCAGCTGCAGCATCACAAAATGGGGGTCGAGGTTCAGATTGATGACGAATGAAAGGATTTTAAAGGATTTTAAAGACCACACCTTGAAAATCAATGAAAATCAGATAAACCCTAAAGTAAAGCTCTGGCTACCCAAACCTTCCAAGGACTGTTTTAAGGAAGGTTTTGTTAAGGACTTGCCCAACTGTTCTGAGGGGTTAAAATTGTATTCTCATTTTTTAAAACAATGTTTACTCTAAGGGAAATTGAAGGAAGTTTTGCTTTATAAAAACAGCAGTAAAACAGTTGTTTGTAAAATGTAAATACACTTCTAACCGTGTAAAAGGTTTCATTAACTGTAAACGTTGTTATATTAAACAAAATGGGCTTTAAGGAAACGGTGCATAACAAAACATTCCTTTTAAGGTTGTTTTTTTTTTTACTAAAGTAAATGTTGCCCTTTTCTCTCAGAGATCCGTATTACACATTGAGTCAGAATGGAACTATGCCAGGTCAGCCCCATTCAAAGGCCAAACAAATTTGGACAGATATGAACTTCTGTATGAATTACTGCAAAATACAAAATGGTGGTAAAAATATTATTTTAGTTAATGAATGCACTTGCTTTATTGAAACAAAAAGCCATTAATATCTGGACGTGGTATTGTAATATGTGGTATTCCCACAACACATTAATTATAAACCTTCTCACAGGAACAAAGAAAAATGAATAAGTTATGACTGGCTTTAAGGAAGTATTTAATGATTTGTGTATGGTAGTAGGGAATCACTTAAATTTCTTTAAATTAACAATAACCAAGATTGTATTTTTATAATTTAAAGATTTAAATTTTCAATAACAATAACCTTGTTTACTGTACTGGTAACAAACTTGCATCCCCAAAGCAATCCAAAACCTATATTCTTTGTGTGTTCTGATCTATACATTATTACAGTTATACATAAAATATGAGGAATATACTGACCAAAGCTTCCAGCATCTTCTGTTAATAATGTGCACTGGCTGTAGACACAGTGCACATGCTGTTTTGATTGTTTTACTTGGATGCTTGTTTGCCTTGATGAATTTATCAAAAAATATCTGAACTAGACATAGCAAGATAATTTTGGGATACACTTAAACATACAGGCACATTTAAAGTGTTCCTGAACAGGCTATAGCATTTACAGCAGAGCACATTACTAAGCCATGCTGCCTGCTGGGGTGTATATTCCTGCATTGTATTTTAATCACAATTGATTTCATATTTGCATTCCTGTATAACTATCCGATTTTTGTTTGGCATGAGAACATGATATATATTCACATGAACACTTACTTTCACTATCATAGCCTCCAGGTTTTGATCCATGGTTACATTCATAGCTGCTCAAAATGAATACCTCCTGTTTGTCAACCAAATGTGCATAAGACTTCTCACAGGAACCCTAACATACACAGCTGTGGAGCTTCCATGGGTAAGTTTCAGAAAAAATGTCCATCACCCCTTTTTAAAGCCAGTGAAGGAGTTTGTGTTTTGTTAAACTTGTCCATTTGGATATATTTAAACAGCTGATCTAACTTGGCTGTTTTTGTGCATGTGAAATAGTCAGATCTGACTTACAGTAGCAGATTGGCAATGCCAGTATGGGTCTCTGGCAATGTGCGGTATTAGAAGAAACTTGCACAAGGCTTACTTTGCGACGTCCTCTTCATACTGTGGTTTGGGCAGATGGAGAGGAGGCACATGCAGAACAGTGGAAGGTCAAAAGGATGATACTGCAGTTTAGAGGATTAGGAATTTGGAGATCTGAGAGCTGCCTATGTCAATGGCAGTCAGGGCATTTTCTGTTTAAAGGAAGCAAATTAATAGCAGGAGCTTTGATCATGATAATTTCAAATAGCATCTAGACTTTGCTTAGAAAGAGATGTAAATGTAAATGTGTATATGACCTCCAAGTTGGGTTATGGTTTTAATTTCATTTTAAAGAGGTCTGAGTCTATTGTTTTTAAAATATTATTTTATAGTTATTCAATATAGTAATCAAATTGCTTCTAATCATTAGGGTAGCAGTGTGGAGGAGTGGTTAGGGCTCTGCACTCTTGACCGGAGGGTCGTGGGTTCAATCCCAGGTGGGGGACACTGCTGCTATACCCTTGAGCAAGGTACTTTACCTAGATTGCTCCAGTAAAAAAAAAAAAAAAAAAAAACTGTATAAATGGGTAATTGTATGTAAAAATAATGTGTAAAAAAAAATAATGTAATTGTGTGTGAAAATAATGTGATATCTTGTAACAATTGTACGTCGCCCTGGATAAGGGCGTCTGCTAAGAAATAAATAATAATTCAAGACTGCTGGTGGCATTATTTAAGCTTATATTTTATTTTAAAAGCTCCTTAATTAAACCTATTAATTTCCATTTCACATATTTTATGAAGTATGCTTAAAAACCTATTAGTGTTAAATAATACTTTTATTTGCTGCCAACTCCTAATGAAGATTAGTATGTAATGGAGCTATGTAAAAGGCACCTCTTTCTGACAATAGAAGGATCATTTTATCAAAACTAGAGGAATAGAAATAACTTTATAAATATGATACATTCTTGGCGATTAGCAGCCACCAGTCTAGGAGGATCCAAGTCTTGTCAAGAATGTAACCAGACAGAGACTGAGCATCCAAGAACATTTATAATATTGTAAAATTATGATTTTTAAAGATTTTCATGTGGTCTCAACTGTAATGGGGGGATTTTGGGGGTGTCCACATAACCTTCCTGCTTCCACTGTTGATAAGCTTATCATTCTGCCTTTGTTAAAGGGTTTTACAATTTAATCAAATGTAAGAGAAAATCTGCATTGTACCTGCAGTTTCATAAACAGCGCTTTCAGAGTACAAATACGTATTGTATATTACAAATGATATTGTAAGAAATATACTTTGTAAAGTGCTATATACACTCAGAAGGGTTTTTCCTACTGTCATCAATGTTTTCTAAATTAGACTGCTAATTTAAAGGGGTGAATATAGGCCTTCATATGTTTGTCTAGGTTCTAAAGGCATGTCGTATGCAGACAGGCTAAAAGAATTGAATCTATTCAGTCTTGAACAAAGAAGACTACGCGGCGATCTGATTCAAGCATTCAGAATTCTAAAAGGTATTGACAATGTTGACCCAAGGGACTTTTTCAACCTGAAAAAAGAAACAAGGACCAGGGGTCACAAATGGAGATTAGATAAAGGGGCATTCAGAACAGAAAATAGGAGGCACTTTTTCACACAGAGAATTGTGAGGGTCTGGAACCAACTCCCCAGTAATGTTGTTGAAGCTGACACCCTGGGATCCTTCAAGAAGCTGCTTGATGAGATTCTGGGATCAATAAGCTACTAACAACCAAACGAGCAAGATGGGCCGAATGGCCTCCTCTCGTTTGTAAACTTTCTTATGTTCTTATGTTCTGTTATTCAGATGTATCTGGTCCTTATTTTTTCTAGTATTTTGCCTTGAACTCTTCTCAAATACTTTCCCTCTGACCATGTCCTAAAAATGTCTTCTTGCAGTAAGCACAAATCTAACTAGAAGAGGTATAACAAGAAGTCATATTACTTTCATGGCAATTACCAATTTCGACAAATGATTTCACACTAATTAGGTAATTAATATAGAATAATTAACTAATGATTTCCTTTTGCAATGTCTGAATGTCAAATCTAATATATTATTAGGCAACAACAAAAATTGCCGTACTTCCACAATAAAAATGTTGTACTGTAAATACATTTTCAAGAAGACAGGAAGCATAGAATTTAGAAAGATTCTTAGGTGGGAATTTCCAGATCCGGTGGTGACACATTGGGGCCCAAACAGTACTCATAAATACTGTAGCCAGGAATTACACTGCCAAAAAAAAAAAAGTATTAGAAGAATAAAAAGAAAAATGAATGAATCTCCCTTGACAGGGTCAACCAAATAAATATGAGGGGAATGCATTTATAAACAACACAGGACAGTAATTATGTAACCTTCTCTATGCCATGCTTTATCTTATTTTATCTCACTTTTCCTTTGGTTTCTGAATAAATACACACTCTTACACGCACACATTCATAATGTACAGATGCTACCATGTATTCCCAGTTTAGCTGGGAACAACATTTCAGTCGTCTGCCTTGAATTTGAAGAACTTTTTACAGGCAAGTCGCTTTGAGTGACAGCATCAATATTAGAATTCTGGCAAGAGCTTGATGCCCTACAGCGATAAAATGGCCTTTTCATTCATATTTGTATTTTTCTGTAAGGAGTACCATCTGCCACAGCAGGAGAATATATGGCCTCTGGTCATAATTTTTTTTCCCTCTTGTTATTATTTGGTTTTGTTCATAGTTATATTTTCCCCTTGGGGCTAATTTGGATGCTATTGTCCTCACTACTGACTCTTTACATTGGCATTTGATACAAATTCTACCACCTACTGTGAGTCTAGGTCGCTGTGACCAACTTTTTCATGGTACTGGTGGTCCTCAGTTACAATGTCTGCGTCTAGAGACGTTTTCATGTAACATGTATAATCAATTCAGTTTTGCTAACCAGGCCTGTAGTCTGAAATGTCCATAGAAACCAAACTTCAATATCAATGTTTTGTGATAAGTATGTCAAACATTGACAGCTGCCTCTGTATTTATTAATCAAAGTGTGATTACTGATGTCTGATGAAGTGCAACTTATTGAATCTTTACTTTTAAATACAGTAGATGCCAGTTATTAGCAACCCTGATAAAGACAACTTTCGGTTATTAACATTTTCCCAGGAACCAAGCCCGTCCCATAGACTTTAATGTTAGTGGAATCCTGATATTAACTGCACACCGCTTATTGACAACTTTATAACTAGATGCCAGTGCCAGAGTCCACTTGCAATATTTATTTGCATACTTCATGCAGTTTTTATAACACTTTGCAACTGCGTATTTCTGGTGGACTGAGGCAGAATCGTGGCTTTGAAACTGGCTACGAAGCTGCACGCAAAATTGAGATGGATTTACAGCAGCATGTGGTACATTGTAAAAAGCAGACAACGTTGGACAATTTCTTATTTTAAAATTGTGTTCTTTAGAATTGATTGTAAGTACAACACATATTTTTTGTTTGCTTTACTCATTGTAAGGACAGTTGCAGTACACCTTTGTGTAGTACTATTTAAGCATACTTTCTTTTTTTTGTTTATTTTACACACGCGTGAAGTAAACGGTTCTATGTTTGGGTATTTCATGTTTCTCATATTAATTTTTTAACACTAACATTTAAAACACATGTATTTCAGTATCATATTTGTACAATCACAGTATATATCGTTGTTCTATATAAATACACTTGAAAACAGGGGCTTTTTGCTTATTGGCAACTTTCAGTTAATGACAACTTTTTGCTGGGAACCGAGAGGTTGTTAATAAGCAGCATCTATTGTATCTGCAGACACCAATATGATTTATTTCCATTAAATTCTGCTAGAGCAGAGGTATAGGCCATTCCTCAAGTAGTTGATAACCTGTAATATGCTGACCAAATATAAAACTGAAACCAAACAAATACCAAAATTTCCAGACAATGAAAATGCATTGCAAATAGAAGCACTGTGAATTTTCTGGGAGGTTACAGTTTTATGACAGTTACAGCACATAGTGGTTTGTAACGGAATGCTGAGATACTGACTGGGGTAGCAGTGTGGAGTAGTGGTTAGGGCTCGGGACTCTTGACCAGAAGGTTGTGGGTTTAATCCCAGGTGGGAGACACTGCTGCTGTACACTTCAGCAAGGTACTTTACTTAGATTATTCCAGTAAAAACCCAACTGTATAAATGGGTAATTGTATGTAAAAATAATCTGTAAAAAATAATGTAATTGTATGTAAAAATAATGTGATATCTAGTAACAATTGTAAGTTGCCCTCGATAAGGGCATCTACTAAGAAATAAATAATAATAATAACTGAAAGACAACAGTGATAAACATAAAGAAAAATTACACATTACTTCATGACTTCACTAAAGCATGGTAAGCATATACAAATATGGTAAAGCTAGTGCTAGGTCAAATATCTGAATATTAAAACGAATATTTTTTTTACATGTATTCGGATACAAAAATCAGATGTTCGTATTCGCTACAAATGACAAAAATACCTTGCACTTATTTACCATCTCACCAGTTTAAAAAAATGGCAAATGAAAAAGAGCTCTGTATGTGAGATTAATATATATAAAAAAGCACAGCAGCTCTTGAGCCTCTGTGTAAAAGTTTTAGGCAGCAAAAACTAAACAAACTAGATTGTGCGCGCCCACACATAGTTATCTCTATGGAAAGCCATCTGGGACAAAAATGCGTTGTGTTGCTTTAGAGCAGGGGTCGCCAACACGTCGATCGCAAGCTACTGGTAGCTTGCCAGTGGTTTAAAAGTAGCTCCTGACATGTATTGAACTACACACACACACACACACACACACACACACACACACACACACACACAGTAGTTTTGTAATCTTATGATTTTGAAAAAATATTTCCTGCAGGAAGCAATTTCAGAGTCAAAAAAGAAAGTGAACTAAAGGCAACTTTGCAGAAACAGCAGTCATTTTTTATCAAACCAATGAAAAAAGCAAATGCTATAACAGAAGCCTCTTTCCAAGTTGCTTACTTTCTAGCAAAAATTAAGATGGCATTTGCAGACGGAGCATTGGTAAAGGGCGCAATGACTGTCATGGTCGAATCATTATTCAAAGATTTAAAAAACAAGTCAGAAATAATAACGTCTGCTATAACCGACGTGCAACTGGGAGCTAACACTGTAGCAAGGAGTATCAGCATTATCCGAAGATGTCTGTGAACAGTTAGACCGGGATTTATGTTGTTTTCAGTGGTTTTCAATAAGTGTGATGAATCTGCTGACTCGAGCGACACTGCTCAGCTGGCTGTATTTGTTCAAATGGTGTTTGAGGACTTTAGCGTTAAAGAAGAGTTTTTGACATTATTGCCATTAAAAGCTAATAGATATCTATAATGAGGTTAAAACGTATTTTGCTAGAAAGAACATACCACTCAAAGCTTGGGTCAGTAACAATGTATTGAACCCCCGCAATGACTGGATGTCACAAGGGCTTCATAGCATGTTGGAAGTCAGACCCTGATTTCCCTTGTTTCCCTCAAATACCACTGTATCAACATGCCTTACATCAACAGGCACTTTGCAGCAAGTAATTGGATCTGTCTACGTTATGACTCCTGCTGTAAAAATAGTAATAACTCAATTTGAGCTAGAACCCTACAACATAGTCAGTTTAAAACACTGCTCGGTGAAGTTTCCGCTGAGTATGGCGATCTTTTGCTTCACTCTGAAATAACGTGGCTTAGCAGAGGGAGAGTACTGCACAATATTCTTTCTCATGTGTCAGAAATTACAACTTTCTTGGAGTCAAGAAAGTTGTGCACAGTTGACTGACAGTGTGTGGCTGCTTGACTTTTTTAATAGAGAAATTAAACAGCCTGAACTGTGAATTACAAAGAAAAAAATAACAAAAAAAAACAATTGCAGACATGATTAGTGCTGTGAAGGCTTTCAAATCAAAGTTGGATTATTGGGTGCAACAGCTGCAGAACAAAAATCCAGCATTTTCCGGTTGTGCAGAAACGTTGGAGGGAAATGAAGCCGCTGCAGAACCTTTGGACACCAGTAAATACTACAATCTCTGGACCAGACTGAGGCAAGAATTTAATGACAGATTTTCAAGATTTTCAGCAGCTGGAACCTTGTGTACTCTTTACTTCAAATCCCTTTATGCATGTGGATGTAAGTGACATTTCTGAACAAGTGGGGTCATTGTTTAATCTGGATTGTGTTGAACTGGAAGTGGAGATTCTTAATCATCAAACGATATTCAGCTGAAAGCATGATACCCAGTGTCTGACTTCTGGACTTTAATGAAAGTGGTGTCCTTATTTGGTTCCACTTATCTATGTGAATCTGCCTTTTCAGACATGAACTTTATCAAATCAAAATTTCGAACCCGTCTGATTGACGAGCATCTGAATGACTCCATCAGGGTTGCACTTTCTAATTACAAGCCAGATTTTGCTGGGCTGGTAGACAACATGCAGTGTCAAGTCTCACATTGAAATCTAGGTAAGAATAACATTTTTCTTTATTTTTAGCTTGGAGTTCTTTGAGGAGTGGCTCGCAAATGTTTCTAGAAATCAGAAGTAGCTCGTCATCATAGTAAAAAGGTTGGAGACCCCTGCTTTAAAAAAAGCAAGCACGTCATTCTGAAATGCCTCACTTAAACAATACCCAAATTCCTGAAAATGTTGTGTGGTGATTTTTATATAGACTGTATATATTATATATATTTTGTTGTGACGTTCTGTTATGTGGAATGTAATAACAAGAACCAAAACAGTGATTCCCCCCCTTCATTTTACAATGCCATTTTTGTTTTATTTGAAGTGTTAAAGTTGAATTTCAGTTTTTGTTTGCTTGTTCAGCTACAAAACGGCACAAATAAACCTCATGTTATTACTTTATGAAAATGTGTCAATGGCCACCGTGAAGAAATGTCAATGGCAAGGAATGAAACAAAAAAATGTGTTGTCATCTTTATGTACTATGTATTTCGGGTAAAGTAAGTCCTACACAACTTACTCCTGGGATATTTTTCTATTTTAACGTGTTACATATTGTAAGGTCCTGCTGTAAAATAAAGGCGCACACACACAGGGCCATGGCCATGCCCCATGCCGTTTGCTTCTGTGCTGTCTGCCTACGTTCAGAGCAATATAAAAACTAACGAATATTCAAATGAATATTTAAATTATGAGTGAATATCTGAACATGAAAATACTGTGTTCGTCCCAGCACTAGGTAAAAGTTTTAAAAAACTAAAATGATCTGCATAGCATAGGCAACTGCAAAATAACCATTGATACATACCATGGGGAATAATAATTGTCTTTTCGTGGGACCAATACCTTGTAATCTGCATTCTATTTCTGGTACTACAGTATATTATGATGTATTTACAGCTGTATATTTCTTTTTTTTGTCGTTACCAATTATTTTTATTATTTTCTTCCAATTTAGAATGTCCAATTATTTTTTAAGCTCAGCTCACCTCTACCACCCCTGCACTGACTCAGGAGGGGCAAAGACGAACACACGCTGTCCTCAGAAGTGTGTGCCGTTAGCCGGCCACTTCTTTACACACTGCAGTCTCACCATGCAGCCACCTCAGAGCTACAGCATTGGAGGACAACGCAGCTCCGGACAACTTACAGGCAAGCCCGCATGCGCCTGGCCAGATCACAGGGGTCGCTGGTGCGTGGTAAGCCGAGGACACCCTGAACGACCTAAGCCCCCCCTGGGCGGCGCTCAGCCAATTGTGCGCCACCCCTGGGAGCTCCTGGCCCACGGTCGGCAATGGAATAGCCTGGACTCAAACCGGCGATGTCCAGGCTATAGGGCGCATCCTGCACTCTGCAGCTGTATATTTCAAAGATATTTCAGGAATGATTACGAACTACCTCATGGAAGAAGTCAGCAACCCAGTCATTATTGAAGCAAAGCTGATGATCTTATAATCAAGTAAATTAGTTGTGATACTTCAACTGAAATGAAATTTGATTTAATTTCCGTTTTAATAATCTTCATTAAATTATAATTTTCCTAATGCAGTGAAACAAATCCAATTGCATGTCTTATGACAGGACCTGTTAGCAGAACCACATTATAGCCATGAGAGTCCTTTGTTTTTTTTTCTTATTTTCTTCTTGAGTAACATAACATATAAAGAGAATATATTTTTAAAGAGGCCACCCAGTAAGGGTTATTTTTTTGGCTTTTCATGGGGTCTAGAAAGCTATATTTACTGATGCTCTGAAAGTGAGAATTTTTGATAGTTATTCATTTTTATATGTAAATGCTTAATACCACAAGGTGTTTGTTTGATTCTTCACACCCACACACCAGAACAACAGACCTTGCAGCCATAACTGTATGTAAACGTTTTGAATTCATTCCCATATTTGTCTTCTTCTTAAAGATGTTTGTGATTGCACGTTTCTCTGTTTAAAGGCTGAATGACTACACTTGGCATTCAATGACTTCATTACATGACAGAGTGTTGGAACGGAGTGTCACGCAACCCATGTAAAGGCATTGAATGCAAAATTAGTGTGAAAGCAGTAGGCTAATAAAACGGTGATACTTAATTAGATTTCTAAATAGCCCTTCAATAGAAATTAAATACAAGATGTGGGTCGGACGCAGGAAAACTTAAATTACAGAGTTAGCCATTGGGTTATAACAAACAGATATAGCTATCAGTATGTGTTTGCAGAAAAGGCATTTGCATATTATGCAACAGTATGGTGCCCATAATTTTGACAACCCATGGTGTCAGTTACTCAATCAATCATTTAGCTGTCTGAATGTACTGTTACTAGTTCATTAAATACTTAATTGACTTTAAATGACAATGGAAATGTGTGTGTGTATGTGTGTATATATATATATATATATATACAGTACTGTGCAAAAGTTTTAGGCAGGTGTGAAAAAATGCTGTAAAGTAAGAATGCTTTCAAAAATAGACATGTTAATAGATTATATTTATCAATTAACTAAATGCAAAGTGAGTCAACAGAAGAAAAATCTATATAAAATCCATATTTGGTGTGACCACCCTTTGCCTTCAAAACAGCATCAATTCTTCTAGGTACACTTGCACAAAGTCAGGGATTTTGTAGGCATATAGACAGGTGTATGATTAAACAATTATACCAAACAGGTGCTAATGATCATCAATTCAATATGTAGGTTGAAACATAATCATTAACTGAAACAGAAACAGCTGTGTAGGAGGAATAAAACTGGGTGAGGAACAGCCAAACTCAGCTAACAAGGTGAGGTTGCTGAAGACAGTTTACTGTCAAAAGTCATACACCATGGCAAGACTGAGCACAGCAACAAGACACAAGGTAGTTATACTGCATCAGCAAGGTCTCTCCCAGGCAGAAATTTCAAGGCAGACAGGGTTTCCAGATGTGTTGTCCAAGCTCTTTGAAGAAGCACAAAGAAATGGGCAACGTTGAGGACCGTAGACACAGTGGTCGGCCAAGGAAACTTACTGCAGCAGATGAAAGACACATCATGCTTACTTCCCTTCACAATCGGAAGATGTCCAGCAGTGCCATCAGCTCAGAATTGGCAGAAAACAGTGGGACCCTGGTACACCCATCTACTGTCCAGAGAAGTCTGGTCAGAAGTGGCCTTCATGGAAGACTTGCGGCCAAAAAGCCATACCTCCGACGTGGAAACAAGGCCAAGCGACTCAACTATGCACGAAAACACAGGAACTGGGGTGCAGAAAAATGGCAGCAGGTGCTCTGGACTGATGAGTCAAAATTTGAAATATTTGGCTGTAGCAGAAGGCAGTTTGTTCACCAAGGGCTGGAGAGCTGTACACTAATGAGTGTCTGCAGGCAACAGTGAAGCATGGTGGAGGTTCCTGTAAGTTTGGGGCTGCATTTCTGCAAATGGAGTTGGGGATTTGGTCAGAATTAATGGTCTCCCTCAATGCTGAGAAGTACAGGCAGATACTTATCCATCATGCAATACCATCAGGGAGGCATCTGATTGGCCCCAAATTTATTCTGCAGCATGACAACGACCCCAAACATACAGCTTAAAGTCATTAAGAACTATCTTCAGCGTAAAGAAGAACAAGGAGTCCTGGAAGTGATGGTATGGCCCCCACAGAGCCCTGATCTCAACATCATCGAGTCTGTCTGGGATTACATGAAGAGAGAGAAGCAACTGAGGCTGCCTAAATCCACAGAAGAACTGTGGTTAGTTCTCCAAGATGTTTGGGCCAACCTACGTGCCGAGTTCCTTCAAAAACTGTGTGCAAGTGTACCTAGAAGAATTGATGCTGTTTTGAAGGCAAAGGGTGGTCACACCAAATATTGATTTGATGTAGATTTTTCTTCTGTTCACTCACTTATATATATAATAAAACAAATACACAATAATATGCTTAGTAAAGAAAAGTCTTCATATATGTCCCAATTGTCATTCTTGTTTATTAAAATGTGATATGACCTCATTTGGATTTATCACAGCTTCTATACATCTTTGCTTAATTAATACTACCATACATTTTTAACATTTGCCTATGGTTTTCCAGGAAATTAAAATATTAGTCTGCACACAGAGTTCACAGATTGATGAAGCACTAATATCATCAAAATAATAAAAAGGAAAGATCATGAAATGATGTCATTAGTAGAAAGCGTAACAAAATAAAACTAGCTGTCATAGCAGGCAACACTGCAATTACAGCACATAATGCAGTGCATGTGTCACTGAAATATATTAAAGGCTAAATATTTAATGTGTCTTGTCGTCCTGGAATGGGGCCAAAGCTGTAAAAAGCTAAACTCCAGGACATTCCATGATTTTACTGCTGCACTCTTTGCTGAGTCACCCAAATAGGAACCTATTGTCTAAGAAAAGTTTCAACCCACTAGAACAAAGAATAAGTGGTCACTGGTGGTGTATTTCAAACTTTGTTCTTTTTTGCTGTGAAGATATAGCCTTGATTTTTCATGCTCTGCAGAATCCTATAATTGAACAATGGGGATACAAAATCTACTGTATTAGATATAGTTTTATACTTGTAAAAATTACACCAAGTTATTTTGGTACAGATACTGTAAAACAGCCTGTAGATTTGTTTAGTAAAGGTGGTGAAAATTGGACAAAAATGCAGTTGAATATGGTAAATAATAAAGCCTATTCAAAGCAGAGGTAAGCACTGAGAGGTATCGTAAATTCAGTTTTGAACTATGGTGGAAAAAACAGCAGATTTGTGAATTCCATTTCCAAGAATGGACAAATTACTGTTTTGAAAAAAAGGTGATGACTTATGGGCTGTTCCAGATAACAGAATTTACTTCACATTTCCATCCACATCTTCCCTGAAGGTATTAGAGGAAGTCGTTGCTTAGGAATTGTCACGTATCCCTCTAGAACAATTTAGACACCTTACCTACACATCAGTCGAATCAGTAATGTCTAAGAACTTATCTGAAGCAGCAGAGAGGAGCAGCAACTGGCTGTGGTTGAGACGGAAAGATTCTGGTTGGGGATCTCAAGCACAATAAAAAGAAAGAAACGCTGATGTATGGGTGGGGTACGGAGGGGGGTGATGCTGGGACGCCAGAATCACCGTCGAGCCCTCTTGAGGTGTCGTGGGCTAGTAGACAAAACACAGAGGATGGAAAGTGCCCACTTGAAGACCCCAGAGATGTATCCTACTTAACTCAATCCAGACAGTTGTCATGCTGATGCGCTGGGGAGACCACACTGTGGTTGATCCCCGGAGCCAGCATCGCAAGCAGTTGTGTGTGCTGATGCACTAGGGAGGCAAATAAGCTGATCCCTGGAGCCAGCATTACACTTCAGCCATCAACACCAGGCAGGAGGATATCTACATCATCATATGGAAGGAAACGCAAATGGATGGAGACACAGATGGATCACATTGGTTTACTGTAAAGCTACGTATTGGCGAGCATGACGTTTTAACATCTACTCTTGTGTAATGGAAATCAGTGCCCATGGTGTCAATACACCATATTGACCGTTTTAAGTAGGTGTCTCACCGTTGTAGATACTGTAGATATAACAGCAGATACTGTATATTGTATAAAGACCAGAATTAATTTATTCTGACAAAAACTGGTGTGAGAAAGTGTAGTCCTGGGGAGAAAAGGACTACATCTCCCAGAAGGTCACAGGCTGAAAAGCCTTCATTTGTTTAATTGTTTAATTTAATTTGTAAATTGTTTGATTAGTAATGATCCCCTGCACCTGGCTATCATTGTAAATTAGAGCCAGGTGCAGGGTATTTAAAGAAAGCAGCCAGTCTGTGTGCACAAGTGTATGAGAAGAAAGGTAGCGTAAAGCCTTTGTGTGTTTGTTTAAAAACAGTGTGTTTTGTTTTGGGTTGATTTTTGTTTTAACAGGTAAACAGTTTAGCTGTCCTGTTTGTTAGTTTAGGTTCCTGTGCTGTGTTTTAGTTAAGTGCTCAAGAAAAGAGCTAGGTGTTTGTTTTGTTTATTTTGTTTTGTCATTATTAAAATAGTGCAAGAGCGCTTTAAAAAAACCTCCATTTCTGTGTCCTGGATCTATTTTTAAAGGGGCAAAGAACCTGAGTGGTAGCAGTTTTATTACACAGGCTACAAGCACGATATAAACACATATTATAGTTGTACTTTTTGCGAACATAGCAAAACCTTTTCGGTTCTGACACAAAAAACATTAGACATTTCATATGATTTCCTTTTTCTCATTACTGGATTTGAACAGGTATTTCCTTTTGTTCTGCAATATTTCTACTTTTTTTTTAGTTTTGTCCTTGTGGAAGGATGAGGAATTCACTGACACAGTAGACAGAAATTTGTAGTGCTAAACACATTCTGGTGCACTATTTATTATGCACCGGCAGGTGGCACAATAGGTCCGCTGTTCCCAGATACCAGCAATGGTAACAAAGAACGACCAACTAGACACTCGCAGGTGCCTAAACAAATAATAATCAAAAACAGAAGGTACAAAGAAAAAAAGAAAATAAAACACTTTTAATCAAAACTACAAAATAAAGTTGCTGCACTCTGCAGCGTTTCCCTGACCATCGCTAGCCGTACGACCCGGGTCACCGTCCTACAGTCTACTGTTACCTCTGTCTCTGCCTGTTGGGGTCTGCCCAAGGCTTCCCCACTCTCTATATTTTTATTTTCTTCTCTTTTTTTCTGTTTTCTTTTCTCCGTCCGCCACGATCTCTTAGAGCAGCGCTTCCACAAGCTCGTTGTTGGTCTAGAGGGGCCGATCTGGGGGAACAACAGAGCGTTATTTTATCCAGCAATCCCCCAAGGCCTGCCTCTCAGCCACTTAGAGAGAGGGAAAGCCAGCACACCCTCTTCCCCACCTCTCTGTGTCTTTGCCATGACTGACAGGCAGATCTTACGAGGCTGCTGCCCTCTTCCTGCAGCACCATGCATACGTCAGACAGTCAGCACAGATCTCCCCTGTTACAGTCCTGCAATGTTCTGCTATATATTCCTTGTCTTCCACAGTGCTATTATTGGACCTGAACTTAGCCCTGTCTGATTTTATACAATTTGTCTCTTTCAAAACTGGAGGCAGCTAACAATGTTGTCCTGGAATCTCAAACTACTTTTTCAGAGCTGCCTGAGCACCCAAATAGCAAGTTTACTTTCGAAGTGCTTCATGTGCATACATGAGGTAATCTAACGTACAGTTACTTATCATGGTTCATTAAAAGTTACTTTTCACAACCTATGCAACTCTAACTAATTATTCATTTACCTTTCATTGAAACTATATTTAATGTAATTCGGGCTTCGTGTGGACAATGCAACATCGTTTATACTTAACAGTCCTAGGGCCACATTGACTCAACAGTCGTTTGGCTGTAAAACTTAATGAGTTGAATTGTCCTTTGAAGTCCGGTTCACGATGATTCTTCAATCCCCAACAGCATCAACAACACAGTCCTTATGCACTGTCCCCTTTATTCATGCTTCAACCACAAATGTGTCTGAACACAGTCTTTTGGATCTTTTGTGGTCCAGTAGACTTAGACATGTCCATCTGAAGAGTCTCTTTTAATACACGGCAGGGTATCTCTCTCACCCTAGAATGCGGCCTGTCGATTTCTCTTCTCCAAGCTCCTTAGTCTCCCATGCTGTGAGCACTTCTTTTAATACACGGCAGAGTATCTCTCTCACCCTAGAATGCGGCCTCTCGATTTCTCTTCTCCAATGTCCTTAGTGTCCCATGCTGTGAGCACTTCTTCCTCATATAGCTTCTGCTGCACTGGTTGGCTTTGTGGTATTCTGTGTTGCACTTTCCATATTCAATAACAATTCCACTCATGAGAGCCTTAGGCTTTGCAATGATAACGGTTTTTACAAAACATTGTTTGTTCATGTTCAGGTCCTTAGCTGCATTTCTAGAAAGGAGCAGTAATAAGTTTTGTCATTGGCAAAGTTGCCAGATGCTTCCTGATCATTATATGGCATTTCCTGAGGGCCCCTTTTGCTTGAAGCACATAACCCTTTACTATCAACACATGTGTTTCAGTATAGTCAATTTTGCCCTTAATGTCTTATTTGTATTTCATTCAATGAATTATTAAGGTTGTCAATGATTAATCATCTCCTACAATACTCATATGTCATTGTTGTTGACATTCCAGCAGTGCACTCTATATGGAACAGCTGTCATTTTGAATGATTAAATATTTTGGATGGTTAAACAAGTAGCTGTGCATAATAATAATACTAAGTGTTTTATCTTGTTTGTGTATATATCTGCAGCTATTAATCTGTGTAAGTGTGTAACTTAGGGGCAAATGGGGATAATAGAGGATGTTATTTTATTGAAGTGCATTAATAATATAATTTTTATAATGATCCTGTATCGGGTCCAAAGCAACACAGAACACTCTTCTCTCTCCCTTGCCTAATTAAGTGTAACATTGTATAAATCTAACATAGTCCAACTGAAAATATTGTATGTCCTTATTTGTTTGGCAGTAACCCCTGTGACATCACTCATGGTCAAGGATAACTCAGCCGGGCCATGGCATATTCCCCGTTTATAAAAGTGAAATATTCTTTTTCATCTTCAGTGTTCTGTGAGAAATTACAGTCCTGACAATTGGATACGAAAAACAAACCCCAAAAAATAATAATTACAGAAAGAGTACTCTGTTGAAAGAACAAATACAGTGCAGATTGCAGCAGAGAGAAAGAAGTACTGCATTCAAAGTGATTACATAGAAAATAAAAATAAAAGCTGAATCAGCAACCAAGGGGAATATTAGATAACATATCAAAGAACAATGTGTAATGAAACACTTACGGCTTGTTAAGCTAATACTGTGAGAGAAGTATTGAGTCTTTTGGGAATATTAACAAAAGATTGTTTTCATCTGACAGGACAGTGCGATCTAATTGAAGAGTGTGACAGAGTGGTCAAGTGGTGACGTCAGGCCAGAAGCAAGAACCAAAACAACTGACAGCAGTACTGCAGATACGGTGCAAAGGCTTGTGCCGCTTTTTATTTTAAATAACAAAAATAAATAAAATATTTTAACACTTGCTCACAGAGCGAAAATAAAACAGTTAAACAAAAACAAATCTCGAACACAAAATTAAATGATACTGGTCAGGCTGGGCAGTAGCCTTCACTGATCCTGTATTTACTATTACTTTTCTCGCTCGCTCACTCGCTGTCGTTCCTCCTAACACCCACCCCGAGTGCAGAGAGCTGCAGGTTTATATATCGTGGCCGAGGGCTTTAACAGGCTAGTAATTATTCTATTACCCCTCGGCCACAATCTGCATGAGTTTTTTTTTTAAATTACTGTGGATGGGGCTACCCATCCACGCTACTAAACAATACAATAATAAAACAAACCCTTGGCTACGCCGTCAATACATTTTTAAATAAAGACAAATAAACAGCAACACGGCTTTTGCCGTCATATTTACACCTAAATTCATAACGATAATAATAATACAACAATAAAAGAAATACAAAATAATAAACTGCACAGGGGCGGAGGGGGAGACTGTTCTAAAAATAAACAAATAAATACATTTAAACAGCAGGGCTTTCTACCGCCCTGCTACAAAGAGTTATACTGAAAGGCAGTGAACTGATGAACTGACTCCATATCAGAAAAGTAAAATGCATACCTGCCAGCTTACAAAACCTACAGATCAGGCATTACCAACATTACTGTTTGGCTTTTCTTTTATTAAATGAAAATGCATTTATTTGGCATGCACATGTATAAACAATAATCAAGCAAGGAACACTTGTAGACATGTATTGATTTTGTCTGTTTACGAAGTACAGATATGGAAATATGAAAAACAACAAGCTACCAACATGTGGCAGCCATATTCCTCTCAAACATATCATCATGACATCAAGCCTGCATGGTGAACTGTAATGAAATGAAAGATGAAGAATTTCTTCAGTCTCCCCAAGAGGCAGGTAATCAATGACTAATGTCGGGAGTCTCCAGGTCATATCAGGAGATTTGACACATCTGATCACTGTAAATACCATCCTTCCTATCTATTGTCCAATTACAGGCTATTAATATATATTTAAAGATTTTTGACAGCTCAGATCTAAAATTTAAGTACAGTATAGTGATGCGTGTATTAAAATCGCCAACAAAAGCTGTGACTACCTGAGAACACAAACAGCAACTGACTGATTGCTGAAAAAAGACGAACCAAAACATTACTGCCCGATTTTGAATCATCCATGACATACAGGCAGCCATTTTCAAAAAAGCACCATTAGTTTCCTGAGGAATTCGTAGAGACGTTTTTACAATTTCAGCGTTTCTAACACACTGTACCAGCTTGGACAGTTCGGAAATGCTGATCAGACACCCGTATTTTTCAACATGCCAAGCAATCACGACTGGAAATGCGAAGCAGCACATAACTGTAATGCTCTGTGTGACAGCAGATGGCCGCAAACTGCCTCCATATGTGTAACTGAGGTTGTATCTTTGTAAATGCATATTTATTTGATGTTTTATTTTTTCGGTAAATTCAAGGGCGTCCTAAATTCAAAGGAATATGGTAATAATATAGTTGAAGGGCAACATTACAAACTTGTTTTTATCTGAAATTGATTGGGTCTGGAAAATAATGCCAGATTATACATTGTGCAGGTTTACAGAGGTAGTATAAAACTAATACTGTACCCCAAAAAAATAAAGAATCATGCTGGATTCCAGAATAGGCTGGTTCCGGGCTGTAGAGAGTATCACACCATTCATTTCAACAGGGATATAGCAGGACCCTAATTATACTGTATACCGGTTTGTAGAGGGGCTGGATTAGACAGGTGTTACAGTATCCAGGTCCATATGACCTTATTTACTAATCTGTTTTATTTTTTCTATAGTCCATTTTTCTTAGAATGTTTGAGCTGAGAATGTGTGGGGTAAGATGACTTTTTACAAAAGGAGGTATAACTTGTCTAAAATGTCAGTGAAATAAGAGTCTCTATTTGTATTTAGCAGAGCAGAGGAAATGCTGTTTTCAAATGTGACAAATAAAAGGTACATTTGCAGTCAAGGAGAATATGTGCAGGAAAGGTCAAGACGAGCCTCTTGAACCCTTAGTTGTGCCTCATGAGAGCTGATTCAATGTGAGCGAGTCATTAGTAGAAACAGGGCTGAAATCTGATGTGCTTGGCTTATCACACTCTCTATGCATCTGTGATCCATACAAAAAGCAATATATTTAGTCCTAATGCATTTTCTTTTCATATAAATGTCATTTAATGAAGGTTTCTAAGCCACAGTGATATGCGTTATTCAGTCAAGCTGCAAGTTATAACAAATACTTACATTGGCTTGTGTTTCTACAGTGTAAATTCTTTGATGGTGATGGAGCCAATGGAGTTGAAAGGTCACAATATCGTGTTATTTTTTTAGAATCAGGAGCAAAACACACGTGGAAAAACAAGAGGTGGCAAGCAAGATGGCAGCCAGTTAGACATTGAGAAAATGAATCAAAATCTCAATATTTTTCCTTTATATATATATATATATATATATATATATATATATATATACAGTACTGTGCAAAAGTTTTAGGCAGGTGTGAAAAAATGCTGTAAGAATGCTTTCAAAAATAGACATGTTAATAGATTATATTTATCAATTAACTAAATGCAAAGTGAGTGAACAGAAGAAAAATCTAAATCAAATCCATATTTGGTGTGACCACCCTTTGCCTTCAAAACAGCATCAATTCTTCTAGGTACACTTGCACAAAGTCAAGGATTTTGTAGGCATATAGTCAGGTGTATGATTAAACAATTATACCAAACAGGTGCTAATGATCATCAATTCAATATGTAGGTTGAAACACAATCATTAACTGAAACAGAAACAGCTGTGTAGGAGGAATAAAACTGGGTGAGGAACAGCCAAACTCAGCTAATAAGGTGAGGTTGCTGAAGACAGTTTACTGTCAAAAGTCATACACCATGGCAAGACTGAGCACAGCAACAAGACACAAGGTAGTTATACTGCATCAGCAAGGTCTCTCCCAGGCAGAAATTTCAAGGCAGACAGGGTTTCCAGATGTGCTGTCCAAGCTCTTTTGAAGAAGCACAAAGAAACGGGCAACGTTGAGGACCGTAGACGCAGTGGTCGGCCAAGGAAACTTACTGCAGCAGATGAAAGACACATCATGCTTACTTCCCATCGCAATCGGAAGATGTCCAGCAGTGCCATCAGCTCAGAATTAGCAGAAAACAGTGGGACCCTGGTACACCCATCTACTGTCCGGAGAAGTCTGGTCAGAAGTGGCCTTCATGGAAGACTTGCGGCCAAAAAGCCATACCTCCGACGTGGAAACATGGCCAAGCGACTCAACTATGCATGAAAACACAGGAACTGGGGTGCAGAAAAATGGCAGCAGGTGCTCTGGACTGATGAGTCAAAATTTGAAATATTTGGCTGTAGCAGAAGGCAGTTTGTTCACCGAAGGGCTGGAGAGCGGTACACGAATGAGTGTCTGCAGGCAACAGTGAAGCATGGTGGAGGTTCCTTGCAAGTTTGGGGCTGCATTTCTGCAAATGGAGTTGGGATTTGGTCAGAATTAATGGTCTCCTCAATGCTGAGAAGTACAGGCAGATACTTATCCATCATGCAATACCATCAGGAGGCATCTGATTGGCCCTAAATTTATTCTGCAGCATGACAACGACCCCAAACATACAGCGAAAATCATTAAGAACTATCTTCAGCGTAAAGAAGAACAAGGAGTCCTGGAAGTGATGGTATGGCCCCACAGAGCCCTGATCTCAACATCATCGAGTCTGTCTGGGATTACATGAAGAGAGAGAAGCAACTGAGGTTGCCTAAATCCACAGAAGAACTGTGGTTAGTTCTCCAAGATGTTTGGGCCAACCTACCTGCCGAGTTCCTTCAAAAACTGTGTGCAAGTGTACCTAGAAGAATTGATGCTGTTTTGAAGGCAAAGGGTGGTCACACCAAATATTGATTTGATGTAGATTTTTCTTCTGTTCACTCACTTTGCTTTTTGTTAATTGATAAATATAATCTATTAACATGTCTATTTTTGAAAGCATTCTTACTTTACAGCATTTTTTCACACCTGCCTAAAACTTTTGCACAGTAGTGTATATATCATTTTTATATGGAAAGGTTGGTGAAAAAGACTATTAAAATGTTATCTGTAGCTGTACAGTATCTTTCAAAATCACTGCATGGTGGAAATGGTGGGAAAAGCTTGATATGTATCAGGTTTAGATGTTTTAGGGCAGCTGTATTTAGATCTGGCACTTTTTGTATGTGGAATAACAATATAGAACTATGATAAGAGAAATATTGAAAGTATTTGATATATTGCATTAGTTATTCTTGAGGTATGTTATAGAGCAGTGTGTTTGTTCTTCTTGTTGTATGCAGCATATCATCTGAATATAAATATTTCAAGTAAACCATATTTAACTGAACAATACGTTGTCTTGGAGAAAGGGATTTTATTTTTTCATATTACCTGCTGATCTTAGTCTGCTCTCAGAGAACAGGCTGGTTGGAAGAGAACCACCTGTATTCCAGTTTGAGGTGCTGTGGTGTCTGTTGCCTTCTGTGCTGTAGCAATTAATCATCAATAGTGCAAATTGGCAAAACCCATTGGTTTACTTGCTGCTGCCACAATTTTATTTAGTCGTGATTTTAAGAACATAAGAAAGTTTACAAACGAGAGGAGGTGATTCGGCCCATCTACCTCGTTTTGTTGTTAGTAGCTTATTGATCCCAGAATCTCATCAAGCAGTTTCTTAAAGGATCCCAGGGTGTCAGCTTCAACAACATTACTGGGGAGTTGGTTCCAGACCCTCACAATTCTCTGTGTAAAAAAGTGCCTCCTATTTTCTGTTCTGAATGCCCCTTTATCTAATCTCCATTTGTGACCCCTGGTCCTTGTTTCTTTTTTCAGGTCGAAAAAGTCCCTTGGGTCGACATTGTCAATACCTTTTAGAATTTTGAATGCTTGAATCAGATCGCCGCGTAGTCTTCTTTGTTCAAGACTGAATAGATTCAATTCTTTAAGCCTGTCTGCATATGACATGCCTTTTAAACCCGGGATAATTCTGGTCACTCTTCTTTGCACTCTTTCTACAGCAGCAATATCCTTTTTATAGCGAGGTGACCAGAACTGAACACAATATTCTACATGAGGTCTTACTAATGCATTGTAAAGTTTTAACATTACTTCCCTTTATTTAAATTCAACACTTTTCACTATATGTCTGAGCATCTTGTTGACCTTTTTTATAGCTTCCCCACATTGTCTAGATGAAGACATTTCTGAGTCAACATAAACTCCTAGGTCTTTTTCATAGTTCTTCAATTTCAGTATCTCCCATATGATATTTATAATGCACATTTGTATTGCCTGCGTGCAGTACCTTATACTTTTCTCTATTAAATGTAATTTGCTATGTGTCTGCCCAGTTCTGAATGCTGTCTAGATCATTTTGAATGGCCTTTGCTGCTGATTCAACAGTGTTTGCCACTCCTCCTATTTTTGTATCGTCTGCAAATTTAACAAGTTTGCTTACTATACCAAAATCTAAATCATTAATGTAGATTAGGAATAGCAGAGGACCTAATACTGATCCCTGTGGTACACCACTGGTTACCTCGCTCCATTTTGAGGTTTCTTCTCTAATCAGTACTTTCTGTTTTCTACTTGTTAACCACTCCCTAATCCATGTGCATGCATTACCTTGAATCCCTACTGCGTTCAGTTTGAGAATTAATCTTTTATGCGGGACTTTGACAAAAGCTTTCTGGAAATCTAAATAAACCATGTCGTATGCTTTGCAATTATCCATTGTCAATGTTGCATCCTCAAAAAAGTCAAGCAGGTTAGTTAGACACGATCTCCCTTTCCTAAAACCATGCTAACTGTCTCCCAGGATATTGTTACCATATAGGTAATTTTCCATTTTGGATCTTATTATAGTTTCCATAAGTTTACATATAATAGAAGTCAGGCTTATTGGTCTGTAATTACCTGGTTTAGTTTTGTCATCCCTTTTTGTGGATAGGTATTACGTTTGCAATTCTCCAGTCTGTCGGTACAACCCCTGTGTCAAGAGACTGTTGCATGATCTTGTTTAGTTTTTTTTTAAATAACCTCTTTCATTTCTTTGAGTACTACTGGGAGAATCTCATCCGGCCCCAGGGGATTTGTTTATTTTAAGAGCTCCTAGTCCTTTTAACACTTCTGCCTCTGTTATGCTAAAGTTATTTAAAACTGGATAGGAACAGGTCAACATGTGGGGCATGTTGACCGTATCCTCCTTTGTAAAAACTTGTGAAAAGTAATCATTGAATATATTTGCTATTTTTTTTTTCTCTATGATTTTGCCATTTGTATCTCTTAGACATTTTACCTCCTCTTTGAATGTTCTCTTGCTGTTATAATATTGGAAAAAAACTTTTTGGAATTGCTTTTGGCCCCCTTAGCAATGCTCATTTCTATCTCTTGGCCTCTCTAACTTTCTTTTTGACTTGTGTTTGCAGTTCCAAGTACTCTTTCTGTGTACTTTGTTCTTAGTCCCTTTTAAACGCTCTGTAAAGTGCTATTTTTTAGTAAACTAAAACAATCTGCCTCTTTAGCAGCAATGCTATCATGGGGTAAACGGCGAGAATGCAGTCTCCAAATAATAATATTAATTATACACAATAATTAACAGTCCACGTCCGCGCACAGAAAAGTGCTCGGGTCCTTTTCCAGTGCTTGCCATGCTGTGCAGTGTTGTGCAGTCCCGTGAAGTTGGTGCTGGGGTTTTTGGTGCTGGCTCGCTGGCTGCAGCTCCCTAGCTCCGTACTCTGTTTGCAAAACACAAAACAAAACAAACAGACAGCGCTCCAGCTTATTAGTTATTCAGTGTAAGGGGCCATACTGACATAGCCAGTGACGGACTGGGACTAAAAATTGGCCATGGCATTTTAAAGTGCACCAGCTCACGTTGAGGCTGTGATGATACTTAGTAAGAATAAAATGCGGTATTTGCATTCTGACAGAGAATTTCAATTACTGAACTAAAAACAGGCTATCTTGTGATGGAACTCTTTTACTGTTTGCTGTAAATATACATAAACCACAGGAGACCTACAGACATATTTGGAATACAGTGTACCATGGGTTTGCTTATTTATGTCAGTAGCCTAATATGTTATTGTTGCAGACATTTAGGAGGTAATATCTAAGGTAATATTAACACGCTTTTATATGCAAGACAGAGATGCCATGGGCTGGCTGTCCCAAAGAGAGAGATTTTCAGCCTCAAAGAGTGAGATTCAGTGACAAAGAGAGACCCAGGTGGTGTGTCAGGTCATTGCTTAAGACGGACTCTCATCTTTGGTCCTTGGTGACATCCATTTTAAAACAAACTTAATAGTTTGATAGTTTGTTTTAAAATGTACACTGCTTAAAATTGCATATGAAACACTTCAATCTGCTAAATTTAATTAATATTTAACCCTCAAATACGGTACAGTTTGCAGGCACATGCTATGTAAAAACAGAATTTGATTTAGATTTTCTCAGGACAATTGGCAGCTTTAACTTAAATAATATACATAAGAAACTTTTGTACTTACTGTTCATAAGCTACTTCTCTCATGTGATTTTTAAGAACATTTTCTGTGGTAGAAAGGTGTAATCCTTATGCAGCTGTATTTTCTTTATGATGCAGTAGCAATATTACGATCTTGGCAAAACCGAACATGCACCGCAATTGTTTTGTTTAGCATTGGGACAAATACGCAGCTTCAATTAAAATGTATTTTCTATTCAGGTCACAGAATTTATAAATGACAATAAAGAAACTACCATGTAAATGAAACCACTGCATTAATGAGGTGTGGAATAAATAAAAACACACATTATTATACTTTCTTCAAATTAGTGTTCAAACTATTTTCTTGGAGGGATCTGCTGTTTGCACAAAATCTCATTTATAAATCTTGTTTATGCTGCGTAGTCTGACCTAGAGTTTATGCACATGTGTGATTGTTTTGAATGTGGCGTTCTATAAGTTAGAAATTTACTTTTAAAGTTTGCCATCTGACATCACAGTTAGCAAAAACATCAAGTACAGTAAACACTGTCTCTCGCAGCGCTTGGTGCTGATACGCCCACCCTTCCACAATATTGCTGAGTGTCAATTGGTTGAAACGCTAAATGCCAGCACCCGCACCACAATACAATTGGCTGAACAGTTGCTCCTCTCGCGGGCATGTAGTCTCCATGGTTATCACAGTACACAAGCTTGGTTAAGCCCCGTGTCTGAGGCCCCGGATCTGTATTGTTGTCTCTTGAGCGCGGAGTAAAAAATATTATATATATATATATATATACAGTACTGTGCAAAAGTTTTAGGCAGGTGTGAAAAAATGCTGTAAAGTAAGAATGCTTTCAAAAATAGACATGTTAATAGATTATATTTATCAATTAACTAAATGCAAAGTGAGTGAACAGAAGAAAAATCTAAATCAAATCCATATTTGGTGTGAGCACCCTTTGCCTTCAAAACAGCATCAAGCATCAATTCTTCTAGGTACACTTGCACACAGTTTTTGAAGGAACTCGGCAGGTAGGTTGGCCCAAACATCTTGGAGAACTAACCACAGTTCTTCTGTGGATTTAGGCAGCCTCAGTTGCTTCTCTCTCTTCATGTAATCCCAGACAGACTCGATGATGTTGAGATCAGGGCTCTGTGGGGCCATACCATCACTTCCAGGACTCCTTGTTCTTCTTTATGCTGAAGATAGTTCTTAATGACTTTCGCTGTATGTTTGGGGTCGTTGTCATGCTGCAGAATAAATTTGGGGCCAATCAGATGCCTCCCTGATGGTATTGCATGATGGATAAGTATCTGCCTGTACTTCTCAGCATTGAGGAGACCATTAATTCTGACCAAATCCCCAACTCCATTTGCAGAAATGCAGCCCCAAACTTGCAAGGAACCTCCACCATGCTTCACTGTTGCCTGCAGACACTCATTCGTGTACGTTCTCCAGCCCTTCGGCGAACAAACTGCCTTCTGCTACAGCCAAATATTTCAAATTTTGACTCATCAGTCCAGAGCACCTGCTGCCATTTTTCTGCACCCCAGTTCCTGTGTTTTCATGCAGAGTTGAGTCGCTTGGCCTTGTTTCCACGTCGGAGGTATGGCTTTTTGGCCGCAAGTCTTCCATGAAGGCCACTTCTGACCAGACTTCTCCGGACAGTAAATGGGTGTACTAGGGTCCCACTGTTTTCTGCCAGTTCTGAGCTGATGGCACTGCTGGACATCTTCCGATTACGAAGGGAAGTAAGCATGATGTGTCTTTCATCTGCTGCAGTAAGTTTCCTTGGCCGACCACTGCGTCTACGGTCCTCAACGTTGCCCGTTTCTTTGTGCTTCTTCAAAGAGCTTGGACAGCACATCTGGAAACCCCTGTCTGCCTTGAAATTTCTGCCTGGGAGAGACCTTGCTGATGCAGTATAACTACCTTGTGTCTTGTTGCTGTGCTCAGTCTTGCCATGGTGTATGACTTTTGACAGTAAACTGTCTTCAGCAACCTCACCTTGTTAGCTGAGTTTGGCTGTTCCTCACCCAGTTTTATTCCTCCTACACAGCTGTTTCTGTTTCAGTTAATGATTGTGTTTCAACCTACATATTGAATTGATGATCATTAGCACCTGTTTGGTATAATTGTTTAATCATACACCTGACTATATGCCTACAAAATCCGGACTTTGTGCAAGTGTACCTAGAAGAATTGATGCTGTTTTGAAGGCAAAGGGTGGTCACACCAAATATGGATTTGATTTAGATTTTTCTTCTGTTCACTCACTTTGCATTTAGTTAATTGATAAATATAATCTATTAATATGTCTATTTTTGAAAGAATTCTTACTTTACAGCATTTTTTCACACCTGCCTAAAACTTTTGCACAGTACTGTATATATATATATATATATATATATATATACACACATACACAGTATATATATATATATATACTGTCCTGCACTGCACTGACAATGCATGAGATAAGCTTAGGAATGCAAGCTTGAGATAGCATGCTAATGTGCAAGTCTCACATCCAATGCAGGAGACTTGACATGTCGATGAACAGAGATGAACTTACTTTCTACCTTCACTACTGTTCTATCTTTTTCTCTTCTTTCTACTAACTTTCTGTTTCATGAAATAAAAGGACTACCCTCAAACAATAAGCAGTTATAAATGTGCAGCTCCGTCTACTGGCCCAGGCAAAATAATAAAATTAAAGAGGTCTATGGATCAGCCTACTGCTGGCTCTCCTCGAGATCGGCACTCACATTAGATGCTAAATCACCTAATTCTGCAAATTGTTGCTCAATAACAGGAATATCTGCCACAGGATGAGGAATATCATTTACTAACATTTCATTCGCACGATCACGATTCCCAAGTTGATGATGATGGTTAAGAAGGGCTGGGACGACTAAAAAAAATCATTTATTTTAACACATTTTTGTGTTTCTTCTGCTTTTTTCTTCTAATTTTCTCTGCTCCGACTTTGATTATCTGATTTATCCATCTTTCTAACAGGGAGTGCAGACCTACTAATTTTGACGTTTTTATTTATTTATTAATATTATTTGTTTATTTAGCAGACGCCTTTATCCAAGGAGACTTACAGAGACTAGGGTGTGTGAACTATGCATCAGCTGCAGATTCATTTACAACTACGTCTCACCCGAAAGATGGAGCACAAGGAGATGAAGTGAACGAATGTGTGTGTATCGCAGTTTTTTTTAAATAAAGTTGCTGAGAGGGAAGTCCCCTCAATTTGTATTTAATTACATTATTTTAGGTGAGTTCTTAATGTAGTAAGTCATTTTAAGTCTTTTCTATTTGATTAACCTACACGTACTGTAAAAGAATCGCCCCTCACCGCGGTTCGTTGCCCCTTTAAAAACACTGACCCAGGCACAGAAATGGATTTTTAAATCGTGGTTGCGCTATTTTTAATGAAACACAAAAAACAAAATATAAACAAAACACCTAGCTCTTTTTGCGCACTAACTGAACCAAAACAGGAACCTAAACTAAAAGACAGGACAGCTAAGCTGTTTACCTGTAACAAATAAACAAAACAGCACACACAAAAAGGCTTCACACTACCTTTTCCTTTGTTTTATGGCTATACACACACCAGCACAGTCAGGCTTCCACACGCATCAGCAGCCATGAGCAGACTGACTGCCTCTCTTAAATACCCTGCACCTGGTTCTAATTGACCACCAGGTGCAGGGGATAATTAACAATCAAATAATTAAACAATTAAACAAAACAAACCCAAAATGTGCCTACGCACATGTTTTTCTGCAGGGAGGATTTAACCCCCTCCCTGCTGTCTTACAGTACACAATAGCAAAAAAAAAAAAAAAAAAAATGATGTTTACTTTTTTTTTTTTTATCATGATCACCGGCCTACTAACGCACCAGCCCCTCTGGCATTTGCCAGATGGCCAGTCCGGGCCTGGACGTAGCTGCTCCCCCTTTGTACCACAAAACTTCTCCCTGTAATCAACCCGGCACCATGGTTTCTCCAATTGCTGTTTGCCCCATAGCTGATTGCAATGGAGTCCTTCCATGTACGTGCAGCTACGTGCTCCCCCTAATATGGTCACCTTCCGGTTTCTGCCTAGCGTCGAGACTGCTTATCTAGGAGGAAGCATACCATCAACCTTACACAGCGCCCTTTCTGGTCAGGAGGGAGATTTACAGCTTGAATTCCTTCACTCTCTATCCCAATCCACAATAAGTTTTATATGGAATGGCCCATAATTCAAAATTAAATATTATTATATCTACACAATACCTATCTTGACCTGCACAAAAATCACTATGTTTTGATCTATGGTTAAGAATCTGTTTTGTGGCATCTTGTGAAATTGGCATCATCCACTTTAATGTAAAATAGCCTCCAGCATTTGAATTTTGGATCAGCTCCAAGTCTGAACTGTTTTTCTCTAGTTCGGAACTACAGCCCTCAGACTATGAAAGGGAATAGTTTTATGCTTGATTTTACAGAACATTCATAGATCACTACTGAAATGTACAGACACAAAAAAAACCAGAAACAAAACAGAGGGCAAACAGTTATGTTAAAAAAGTCTCTGCTTAGTCATGGACCTGATGAATTTGAAATGTTTCCCAGAGTAATAAGTGCTATTAGAGATGGCTGAAGTGACACAGGGTTAATGTTTTATGTCCTTGATCATGTTGCATGTACTGAAAAATTGAGGACTGGACACATATAATGGGATGAAAGGAGGGTGGTATACTTTAAAAAATGTATACATTTACATTCAACTGTTTGGTACTTGGATATAATGGGAGGCATATTTATTAATTATGTTTTATGTCTTGGGTTTAATTGGTCCACCACAGGTACACGTATTCAAAGTAAAAACACTGTTCTTATTCAAATGAGATCAAAGGTTCCTTAAGTAATTGTGAACATCTATTTTTACATAAAACACACACGATATGGCTCAATTTAATAATGTATTTTATGCCTAAGGTCCTCTAAATGCTTGATAATGTTTTATTGAACAGATAACGAAACAGAACATGTAAATTGTATTTATTCAGAAGTTACAAAAACGAATAATCAATATATAAGCAAAATATCATCACAAGCATTTAAACAATATTATCCTAGCTTATGCACCTTGGATTCAATTAATAGCATAGTTACCTTGGCCTTGGTTGTGTTGAAAAAGTTCACTCAAGGAACTGAGGAAAAAAATGTTATTACATTGTCCTTCCTCAGCGAGATGCCCCCAGAAGTACAGTCTTTTAGGTTTTCGATGGTCACAAAAACAGCTTTTTCAGAATGCAGAGTTGAAAGCAAGTAGAATTTAAAAGGTTAGTTACCTCCGTCAGCAAGATGAGTCCGTTCCTGTTAAAGTTTAGTGCGGAGATAAGTAAATGTTAATTGTTTTGTTAGTAAAGCTTCAGTAGTTTGCATTAATAGGTTAAAACAAGACCGATAAAATTACATATAGGTCTGCTACCACACACAGAGACCATTAACAACAAGACAAGAAGCAGATCGCCTTGCTGCTCTGCAAAAGTCTTTTTCTCCTGGTTTCGACTAAAAAGCCTTCAAAGAAGTTCAAAAGCACTTCTTCGGTTGCCGTGAGAAAAATGATGAACTTCCAGTGTCCCAAAGAGAGTTTCAAAAGCACCCCATTGTAGTTTTTCCAAATTATGCACACCGCAGTCTGTGGTAGATTATTATTATTATTATTATTATTATTATTATTATTATTATTATTTATTTCTTAGCAGACGCCCTTATCCAGGGCGACTTACAATTGTTGCAAGATTCACAACTCTATCCTTAACAGAATGTGGGAGAGCACATGACTCCAGCCAATCAGGCAAGCAAAACCACTTCCAATGAACAGCAGCACCCTCTGCACACATACTACTATGATTGGTTCATTTGAAATATAGGGCTATTTTGTTCGTCATTTAAAATAGTTTCCGTCTTATCTAGGGAATTTGCTGACGTTGATTGTGGCAGTGCCCCTGTGTGTGTGGGAATGTAAGGTTGGCAGGGATGGGGTTAAATCTGTCCCTGCCAGCAATCGCAGGTGACCATTCCCCAGTTGGGTGATTTTTGCTAATTGGGGAACATATGCTAATTGGCCAGATATATAAAAGCAGGGAGCAATCCTATGTTTGGAGATGGTGTTTGAGAGTTTGGTGAGAGGGTTTTGTACTGTGTTTTGTCTGTTCAGTGAAGGTGAATGCCCAGCCTGGCAGCAGTTTTTTGTGTACATTTCTGTACCTTTTTGTTTTGTGCCTGTTTATTTGTTCATGTTTTTGTTAATGAGATGTGTGCAACAGCGCTTCACTGCAGCTTCTGTCTCTGAGTCTCTAATTCCTACTGGTAACATCTTGGGCCGTGATGCTATCCTGTCACAGTGATAGGCTGCATTTGTTGGGGATATGAGAGTAAAACTTTTAGTCCTCTATGTCTGTTCCTATTAACATTAATTATAACATTTGTGGTAGCTCCACAAGGAGACATCCTTTGCCTATTTTGTCTGATTAGCAATTACAAGTCGGGGAAATCACGTTCCGTTTGATGTTGATTTGACTTTGTTTGCCCGGCAAGGAAATGCCGTCTGTTCCAGTGGAGGTGTTACAGTGAGATATGTATTACCAGTTAAGATGTTTATTGCCAAATTAATGTTTCTGGTCTGTCACAGCTGGACAGTGTAAAAGAACATCTGCTATAAGATAAGAATCTTGTCATGTCTCTCTTTTATAAGTGAGGCTGTCCTGTTTTATTTGAAAGTGTCTGTTTTGTTTCAAGCATTGATGTCGCGACTGGAACGTTATATTTTAGACTGTTTCAAAGAAACACAGACCTGCAAAAAAAAACAACTCTTCTGTTTGTCAAAGAATATTTCTTTATAAAAAAAGGCTGGTTTGTTAGGATTTGGATTTTTTTTTAACTCCAAATGCATTATAAATTGTTTCTCCATCACAAAAACTTATATCTCATAACTAGAAGAGAATTTTCTTTAAATCGCTCTCAGTTGTATTTCCTCCCCTGTGATGAAGCTTATGAAACATCACTGTCTAGAAACGACACCTGCTGCAAAGGCAGTCCGTAGCATATCCATCTACAGCCCATGCTGTTACCATCTTCTGGCTGTGCAATTCCTGCATGTGTGGGCACTTATTTTCAATTCCCTAAGGCATGTTTCCTAAATAACATTTCTATAAAATAACAAAACATCACTGCGACAGGACAGCGTCACTGCCAAGCTGTTTCCACCAGGAAGGAGACAGAGACAAGGAAGCTTAAGGTGACCAGATGTCCCAGTAACAGAATATTTTATTTTCATGCAGGCTGCTGTGTTGCCATATTCTAACTTATTACAGTATAATGACAGTTGGTGTGACTAAAGGGAAGGTTGAATGACCAGTACAGTAGCATTAAAAAGAGACTGTACAGTGCCGTGCAAATCTGGAGATTTACTGAACAGTCGATGTTCATATTTGCAACCAATCGTGGGCAGGTTGATCCATGTTGCTAAAATGAACTGGTGGCTATCCTCGTCTGAATCATCACTCTCGCTGCCCAAAGAGGTTTGACTACTGTAGTCTAACTATAACGGCTCATATAGGTACCATTTGTGTTGGAATTATTCTCTTCATCCATGATATTTGTATATCTGTGTGTAAAAGGCTTTGCTTCGTGTGTAGCTATAGGTGACAATTGCGGAAATCAACACCGTCGTGTCACATCACCATGTCATGTTTACAACGCAGTGCACTGGAGCGTGTCATGGTTTTAACACTTACACAACAATAGGAGGGGCTGTAAAATATGACAGATGTATTTGTAAACATATTTTCTGTTGAAATAAATGTATTTTGAGAAATAGATTTTATGAAGTAACCATTTATAAATAGAAATATTGAGATATGTAATGTTTTTATACTGGAAGGGACTAGATTTGCAGCAGTAATCAGCAATACAATAGAATCTCGGACTTTGATATTATTGAATTGCTGCTGTGTAATGTAATAACTATACTTGTTGTGTAGAAATGGAATTACAAAGATAATTAGATCATTTATTCACATAGTTTTTGAAAGTAAAAGATTCCACTCTGAATATCACCGTGGGTCCCTCATGCTCACCTTCAATATGATATTAAATCAAACATTGTCAAAGTGAAAATAAAAACCCTAGGGCTTCCCTGTAGCTTAGAAGTTATTCACAATATTTCGATACTGTCCCAGTTTAAGGACTTAAAAATCTGGTCACCTTAAGGAAACTGCAGGTTTGAACACGCTAATGCACACTTTAATTCTAAATAATAATATAAACAACCAAAGACAGGAAAAAAAAGATGACTCGTAGGCCAAAACAAAAGGTTCTACAAACACTTACGAAACGTAAATAAACACTGACATGAGGCTGTGTGGAGGCTGTGTGGTCCAGTGGTTAAAGAAACGGGCCTTGTAGCCAGGAGGTCCCCGGTTCAAATCCCACCTCAACCACTGACTCATTGTGTGACCCTGAGCAAGTCACTTAACCTCCTTGTGCTCCGTCTTTCAGGTGTGACGTAGTTGTAAGTGACTCTGCAGCTGATGCATAGTTCACACACTCTAGTCTCTGTAAGTCTCTTTGGATAAAGGCGTCTGCTAAATAAACAAATAATAATAACATGGACGTAAATACTGCACACAGACCTTCACCGTCATTAACATTTACCTTAACCATTCTATCTAAATAACACCCGTGATCACCCTATGTATACACCCGTGGCTGGAGCCTTAATTAATCATTTATCACTTGTCGGCTCTAGCTACATTCCCATGTGTTTTGACAGGGAGCAATTTAACCCTTTGTGGTCCTATGTCGGACCATGTCTGACATTACTATTTTTCCTTTCCAGTCAGATGCAAATATATAATGGTATTTTCATAAGCTTTGTTAGCATTTATTCAACAAAATTAAACAAAAATGTAACAAAACATAATTGTGCCTAAGTCCTGAATTCACAAGTTGTGAGTGATTTATTACAGTATTTTATGAACACTGAAAACAAAGAGCCCTACAGAACAGATAGCATGTGGCAAATTACTGTTCTACACTAATTGTTATTTGGGAGTACAATATAATCATCCCAGTAATCGATTGAGATAGTAATCAATTATGATCTGCTTTAAGAAATAAATATCCAAATAACATAAAGTTCACATTTTTGACAAGATGGATTCTACCAATTGCACTTGTTCTTTCTGGTTTGTTCTCTATTTTGTGCATTTTGTCGATGAAATCATGGGTATTAAGAATAAAGGTTTGTAACAGTTTAAGTATTGTATTAAATTGTATTAGGTCAATGTCACATAAGTTAAAAATTACATTGGGAACTTCTTACAAATCAAATTGATTACCATACATCTTAAGCCAAATATAAATGTGCTTTGAAAGATTGTTTGCCTAATGTTACATAAATATTTCAGTGAAAGTAGAATATGACATGATCTATGATTACAGACTTTGTAGTTTAGCTGAATAGTGGCTTGAGGCAGTCATCTGTGACTGACAAATTATTCAATACACTTATAATTATCTTACTCCTTTAGGACATAATTATATCAGGAAATGGTATTTCTTTGATTTCCTCAGTGTTTTCCTAGGTATGAATAATTAGGTTTGAACATAGCTGGTAAACTTGGTTTGCTTTTATTTTCTGATGTACTTGCAAAGTTCTGTTGTATATGGGGTATTATAATCCAGGGCTTGTAATGGAACGTGAAACAAGCAATGTGATTGGTCGAGCAAGGTTCCAGCTGTCCGTATATTGGATGGATACAGACAGATACGGAGCCTTGTCACATATTCTAAATCACTGCGCTGCCTCACAGAATTTAAACTAAGTATCGGTAGCCACCTTGCTTACACTCACTTACAGATGTACAGCTGTAACTATGAAACTGAGTGACCAATTACCTGCAAAAGTAGTAAGTAGACCTGTCAATTTTGATGAAGAACATTTAAATGAACTGGGAGATGGCAAAACAGAAAAAATAACAAACAAACAAAAAAATCGCTGTCTTTATGCTCACCTACCCCGACTTTGTTACTTCAAATAATGTATTTTTAGTGGTTTGTAAATGCTAAAGAAAAACACAAAAAGACACTTGTGCACATTATCCACCCCTGTCTGACACAGACCACGAATAAATTACTGAATTTATTTTTATTCCTCACGTCTGTTCTGCTCAGTGTGTCTGCACTGACAGGAAGAAAGAAATTAACTTTGTGCTGTCTCAACTCTGCCCCCTGGTGCATTTTTTCAATGGTAATGTGCATAATATCAAAAAAATGATTTACTTTCTTTTACGTGTTTTAATTAAATTAATTTACTCAGCTTAATTTAGTGTGTAGTTCAAAGTTATACATGGGACTACTTTATTTAGCGTAAGGATATTTGATAAAAAAAAAACTAATACTATTTTGCCCTAAACACAATTTTTTTTTTTTTTCTTCAACTCCACTGTTTTACCTGGATTATAAATGCTATAAGACCATATAATATATAGGGCCTTACAGCATTTATAATACGCTATAATGCGTTGAATATACTGACTTCTCAGGGGTTGAAGGCACAAGCGTCCATATATTTGACGTATACGGACGCCCAACCGGGCCTTATTGCATTCTTAAAAAACATTAACAGTGACAGTTTTTATCTGCATGTTGGGAAATAGGAGACATCATTTATTTTGTGCTTTTACAACATTTTCTAGTTATAGAATGTTATAACACTGGGAATACATTTTATAAATAGGAGACCAGTGATATTTTAGCAAGCTATCAACTAGCTGAATCTGTTCATGGTACGACTTCAAAATTTCAAAATTTACATGGTCCCAGAATTAATGGAATCTATCACTGTCAATTTGTCAGCACATGGAAGTTCCAGCCTGTAGGAAAACAATAGAGCACCGTTGAAACCGAGATGTAAATGGTATGTGTATGTCCTCCATAAAGTACAATGCAGCCATCGTACCGGAAGTAGTGTTATATTTTCTTAACACTACCGATGATTTTGGTTTTATAGTTTTACACTTAACACTTGAAATGTAACACTTGAAATGTATTTGCTTACAATTGTAAGTCGCCCTGGATAAGGGCGTCTGCTAAGAAATAAATAATAATAATAATAATAATAATAATAGTTTTGTGTGTACATGTACCCGTTTACACCTGTACACGGGTACATGTACATACCCGTTTCAAAAAAAAAAGTATGTTTTATTAAATTTTCCATTTAAATACGGTGTTTCTGCAATGCAAATGTTACATATGATGTTCATGAATAAAACTTTTCAGTTGTATCCAATAGTATGTCTTTCATTTTCATAACAAAGCAGTTTAAAAATGTATGGGTCAAAGTGACCCACGTGGTGATTCTAGGTAGTTTGAAAATCTGACGGTTCTAATGTTAAATATGGCATACAAGATACTTAGGAAAAGTAAGAATGTCTTTGAAGCAGAGTACATTATAACCCAAGTTCCCACAAAGTATTATGATTAGTTTAATTTCTATTCATTTTGCACAATACTTGTATACTTAAGTTTTGCATCTATTATGCAGTGTATTTCTTAACATTATGTTTAGTCTGCCACAAGTCTGCCCAATTCAAAAGCAATTCCATATCCCTTTGGATTATCAGGGTTGCATTTCTTTCACTACTGTTTTTTGTAGTCACTTTGCAGTTTACGCAGAAAGCAATTGCAAGTGGAATCCATAACATGGGTTACATTTGCTATACATTTTTTAATGAAGGCAGGAACATGCCTTTGAGCCTGACTGTGTTCATAGTTATAAACAACTGCTTCCCATTAAGAGACCGTTTTAAGTTATTATTCAATCTTCCAGACTATGGGATGTGCAGATTACTCTGACAATCCTAGTATTTGTAACAATTATGGCAATTATCAATACACAAGTACGAAGTATAGATCAACTTATTTTAGTTTATTTGTAGCTTGTTTTAAGGAATGCAGGCATATCAATAACATATTATTTGTGACCTAACACAGCAACAGCATTGTTTAGATTGAACGCCTCAGGCATATTCTTTATTATGCAGCCCTCCACTGCAAAGGCACATTTAAAACCTATAATTTTCTATCAAATAATGCTTTGTATTTCTTTGTAAAAAAAAAAAAAAAAAAATTATAAAAAACTTCTGGTTTGCAGGTGATATGCCTATTTAGTTACTGGAGTTTTGGATCTCTGATAAACCTTTTAATGAGCTGCAGTAACATTATGAATTATCGCAATTTGGAACATACAAGAAAGTGCTAAATGTAATTGTAGAACTTGTTCTGTTTTTTTATTATTATATTCTCATAAAATAAGTAACTTTGTGGGCATTTCTGATCAAACCCTGGCTTTGTGAAACCAGGCAGATGTATTGCTTTTCACTTGTTGAGGAGTGCACACAATGCCATAATACATCCCACACAACTTGTTAATTGTGCTGTTTGCCACTTAATGCTGAGTTATCCAGGTACAATAGGAAAGCAAATTAGATGGATGGAAAATATCTTCAGCTTTTCTTTCCTCCAATTTAAATGCATGTGTATTGTTATCTGATGTTTCTGTAATAGAATTATCAATCAATCCCTAATTTAGAGCAACTTTCACCAAAACAAGTAAGACTGACATAAATACTGAACCTTTTCCAGTGTTATTCAGTTGGCTCTTCTGGAAGAGCCAGTCTGCCCCCTTGTGGCTTCTACCTTGCCTCACACTGCTGACTTTATTTAGGCATTAGGTGCTTGCTCAGTCGAATGCTTGACCAGCACTGCTGGTCTGTGTGAAAATGTAAATGGTTTGGTGATCCAACTACTGGTTATTAACCCTTTGAGTAGTGAGTTCTAAAATGCACTGCTAGTCCTACGGGAGTGAGTTTTTTTTTTTTTTCTGTCTGCTGCATCTGCTTGATTATTACGATTACAGCGTACTAACAAGCTGAAAGCTATATGTTTGAATGTATGTAATGAACACTGATGAAATACAGACAAATCATTTTTACCGTAAATAAATAAAACAAATAAATATAATGTTTTATTTTGTCACAGGGAAGGGTTTTGACTAAAAAATAACAGGTAGACAATAAACAACAGGTTGGAACAACCACAACAAGAAGTCCTAACAAAAAAAGGGCTGATCTAGAGGGAGAGAGAGAGACACGAATAAATCATATCCGGGTAAACAGGTTGTGGGGGCGGAGGGAGTGAGAGTGTCTAATGCTTCAGCGTATGATATTCCTGAAGCATGGAGCAACGCACAGAGCTTGGTGCCGCCTTTTCGCTGGGCGCCTGTCACTTGATGTTGATGGTAAATAGTCTTCACTGACACACTCGCTGACATCCGATTCAGTGGAAGAATCATATGTATTTGAATTTAAATCAGAATCTGAATTCAGTATTATTTCTAATACTTCTTTCTCAATTAGCAATTTTCTGCAGTTTACAGACATCGCTGACATTTTGTCATGGTTTATTGTATGTAATTCAGTCAATATCTAGCAGAGGGCACAAGAGACCAATAAAAGGTGTTACAGAAACCTAGTGTTACAATATCTTGTTATCAGAAGTTTTGTAGGCTCAGTAATTCAAGTTTAAAGTTGCAGAACATACTGGTAAGTTCGTACTCCCTGGGGTCCAGACAGCAGTGAACGTACCGCTACGTTCTTTCTACTCAAAGGGTTAATAGTCATGAAAATATACTGTAGCGCTGTTGTTGGGTTATACCCAAGAGAGACCGCAGACACCACTATTGGCTCAAAAGCTCTTTGTTACAAGCGGGTGAATACCAGCCAGCAGAGTGGTTTCAGTACCACTCACACCCTCTCAACACAGTCACAGACAGCCCCTCCCTACCCTGCAGCGCTGCACTGGCTCCTAGGGTGACGCACACCTAAAACACAACAACAGCAGTGCTACATTATCAATCACTTGAACTAAACATTGGAGAGAACAGAACAATTAAATACAGCAATAATGAACAACTACCAACACAAATACAATAGAATCACACAATTTTCTCCAAAACCCCATAGTCCCAGCGTCCTTTGTGTTTATTTACATACCCCACTCCCCTGCCGCTCGGCTCTCCACAGGCAGGGCTCTGTCAGCTGCAGCGTCTGAAGCCTCTGGCAGTGGGCAGCAGGTCCAGGCCGTCGGTGCCCGTTACAATACTATTAACCCCTTAATTGCTATTGGACATACCTGGCATGTCCTCAAAAACGCTCGCTCAGTGCTGCCCAACGTACCAGGTATGTCCTTATAAATTATTATTTTTAAAGTGAATGCTGGATTGCCGTTACTTCACTCAGGATCACTCACCAAGAAGCTCTTAGAGATAATAAGGAGTCAGTGATTCCAATTTCATTATGTTACACGGATAAAATACCTTAGGTGTGACTCAGTTGTTAAACCTAATTTGTAACCTGCTGTGTGATACATCCAGAGTGAATAAAAAAAAAGAAAATCTGCGTGTAGCTTTCATTTCTGTTCAATGAGTATCGATTTAATAACAATGTTTTCCTTTGATTAGGAGCTGTGTTACCGTCTAGTGTTTCATGAAGTGACGCATCTGATTATTTTCTGCATCATGTTTTGTTGATGTGATGGTACAGGAAGATACTTGCTACTTCTGAGTCTGTCATGTCGCCACCATTAAAACTTATCACATGTGTGGGGAGGTAGTTGACACCTTGTGGTTTCATTTTTTCCTCCAGTGATGTGTGAGCTCAGCGATCAGATACTAAAATAAACATTAGGAACCATGTGATTTTTTTTTATTAGTCACTGCACTTGAAACCTTGTAACTCAGATTTTCTGCAAATTATCTTTTAATAAATTACTAATTTGAGTAATCAGCAACCTGATTCTCTTGCATCAGACAACCTGCCACAAGTATAAGATGATATTAGCCCACGATAAAAAAAAAAGGAATCCACTATAGGTTTGATTGCCCTTTGTAAACGGACCCAGATGCAGGAATGCAATGTTTTTAAGCACTTTTGTGCTATTTTATTATTTATAGAAATAAAAGAAAAATGAAAAACAAAACCAAACTCACACATGGAGTACTAACTAACCTTTTCTTTACAGTACTAACTACAATCGGATGGCTAAGCCGTTTACCAATAAACAAAAAACATTTTTCAAACACACAAAGATTTACACACTATCATTTCACGTCTATTGTACAGTAAATATGTACAGTACAATACATATTTCAGGAAAAACTCTTACTGGCTCAGTCCCATGGCATTCTGGGGGATGTAGACCTTTTTCCTCTTCTGGACTACATATTTTCCTCTTCATCCCCTTATACTGTATATGTTATGGACTGTTGCCAAAATCGGGCGGTTGCTGTAATGCCCGGTCAGTTGGCAAAGTGTCCAGCTGCAGCGGGCAGATGCCGAATTAGCTTGAATTTTATGTCATTTCGGAATCTGCCCAGGCAGTTCGTCAACTGCCCACAGCCACCCGGGCTGATGGCAAAGAAAGACTTTTAACTTGCCGTAATGCCCGGGCAGTTGGCGAAGTGCCCAGCTGCGACGGGCAGGTGCCAAATTAGCTTAGAATTTTATGTCATTTCTGCATCTGCCCTGGCTGGTCAACTGCCCATAGCCACCCGGGCAAAGAAAGATTTTTAACAGATACAGTATAATACAAATTAATTACCTTTGTTGCCTTTAAAAGCGCACTGGCACCAAGCCACCCGTTGCAATGTTTATTTAAATAACTTAAATACTTTCTGACAATGCTATAGCAACAGAACTAAACAAAATATCAATGCACAGTTTATTTTCATCATGGGTTGGATATAGAGGTTAGAGTAAGTGGGGGGGAAAAGAGTCCAGAATAAAAAGCAACAATGTGTTATTTTATTCTTATTGCAGTAATACAATACAAATTTCTGAGCAGAGTTGCGTTGTTTGAATGAGAGATCATTCAATATCAGCAAGAGACTAATAATCACAGTTAAGTTTAAACGTGTCAAAGCCACCCAGTTAAATATAGTTACCTGAAACTCAGGAAGAACGCAGTGCCAGAACTAATTTATCATAGCAATACTAATTAATCATTAATCAACAGCATAAAGTTTGTATTTCTTATTTAGAAATATGAATGACAATTTGGCTCAGAAGAAAACGTTTTCTTATAAAAAGTTTAGCTTTCGTTCTGTAGGAAATATTGTTTACACATTCAAACAATATTATTTCATGTCTAACATTAGTTGACATCAGATCTCAGACAATTACACATTTGCCTCAGCATTTCATTGAAATAAATAAATGAAAATAAATATAAACAATTCAGTCGGTCTAATGATTAAATAAAGTGATTTGACTGACGAACTATTATTGAGAACTGCAGTAGATACCCAGAGGATGAACACTGCTGTGCTATTTTCCATTAGCCTTTCATTTGTTACAACAGGGCGCACTAAAGTCTTTCTTCGCCATCGAACTTGACGAACTGCCCCGGCAGATGCCGAAATGACATAAAATTCAAAGCTAATTCGGCATCTGCCTGCTGCAGCTGGGCACTTCGCCAACTGTGTGGGCATTATGGCAACTGCCCGATTTTGGCAACGGTCCATAACATATATATAATAAATTCTCTTCCATGTACTATGCAATTTGGCAGCAGTGATCTTTCTACATCAGACTTCTTGTCAGCTGAAATGGATTTCTAACAGTAAAAGTGTCATGTGGTGCCATCCCCTACATCTTCTCCATCTGTGTGTACCAGGGGTTAGCTGTTTGTCTCAAGAAACTCTTTTTTCATCTTCTGTATTGCATGCTATATGGCACTTCATCTTCTGAATAAATGGGTTCAAAGTTATGAAGAAAAGTATTTTGTTCCCAGTGACATTGTACTTCTGTTAGTTAAGATACAATCTGGACAGAGCTCTAACTGTGTACCATTTCAGTGGATTGTTTTATCAACTCATCTTTTTTTCACCATTACCACTTGTAGAATTGCCTGCTACAGAGTTGAAGTACAGAACAGAGAAGATGGTTTTCAATACAGTGAAAGTTAGTTCTTCGGCTCTTAGTACTAGTAGAATACTGTCACGTTCAAGCAGGTCTTTAATTCTCTAATAGACTAAGGGGAGGCAAACAGGAGGACAAATCGATTGACTAAACTCCAATAATGTGTTGTTCGTATACTGGCATACAGATTTCCACATACCCAGACAACAGTTAATCAAGAATAATTACGCAGACTTGGTTATTTTAATGTTTAACGAATCAGAGTATATATTCACGCCATCGGTTTATTAACGCTTAAATGGATCGAGTGATCACAGATCCAGGAAGTCTGATGTCTTTGCAAACTAACAGCATTGACACTATAAAGCAAAATGGTTACATTACACACCTCAGGCAGTCCAAGGCACCCATTTACACTAATGCATACAAAATAACAACATCTCTAAAGCTAATAATAATAATCCTATCCTATAGCATCATACTTAAATATAAATTCAAGATTATGCTTACCCTCTGCAGGGAAGTATGTCTTATAATATAAAACAGAACAAAGAAAGGACAGTCGTCAAACCAGAGGCTCTGAATACAACACCAGCAGTCAGCTTCACAAAGAGGTCTTCAAAAGATGGACCAGACAGGCTTGTGTAAACAAGCTTGGCTGATAACTAATTGTAATTTTGCTCCAATATGTATAGGATTTTTTCTCTCCTTGCGTCAGAAGGCTTAATTTAACCTAAACATCTGGTTTGTGAGACAGCCTTTATCTCTAAAATTAATACTTTTTGGTACAGACGTTCTCCCACTTTTCTAAGATAAGGCTATATGAGGTTTTCTCTAAAACTAATAATATATGTTCTTGTACCATGGAGTTTCTCTCTTGTTAAGATAAAACTATATAAACGCAAGGGGCCCTTGAGTTAGAACACCTGGTCTGCAAGTGAGTTTCGCCTTGGTTGTTAAAACATTTTTCTGGTACCGTGAAAATCCTAGTACTTTTTCAGATAAGAATAAAAAGTGAGAGGCCCCTTGTCTTAAGTAACTGCTGATAAGAAACTTAGCTACATGTGCATTCCAAGAGGCCCCATCAAGGTTATTAAATTATGTCAGTGTTTTATAGTTCACTGAGCCTCTTAGTTAGGCTAACGCAGATTTCTGCAGTAATATTTCTGCTTGTAGTTATTTAATATTTTCTAAACCAGTACAGAGCTTTACAATAATATTATTGCCCTTAACAGTTACTTTTCTTCCAATGAACACAGTATCCAGTTTGCGTCCAAGATATCGGAGTGTTCCCAGCAGGATTGGAAAATCTGGTTCTGTTCTCAAAGGTTCCTTAAAAGCCACCACAGGGTCAGGAATCCAGCGCTAAGCATCACAAGTGTGTATTACTAAATCAGTTACCTGGTATCTACAGGATATCTCAGCCCTTGTTGCAATTTTCCCATCGTTACATTCTAACTTTTACAAATGACCCCATCTCACCTGGTGAGTCTCATCACATCCCCAACATTCAATTCTCCGTACATCGTCTAATTTAACATGTAAATGGGTAAAAGATAATACCTGTGGATCATCAGGGGCACACAAAAAACATTATTCTTCATTGCTTTACCATATGGGTACATACACAGTTTTGGTTCTGCTAGTGATAGCCCTGTTCTGCATCTTTGACATCCACATATTAGTCTGGACACATGCCTGTCTGTCCCTCTTTTCAAACAGAGTTTCCCACATGGAGTAATTGTTCTGGACTGATAACTATTTATTTTATACATTTCAGTTTGATCAGAGGGCTATTTTGTTAGATATTCCTTCCATCCAAAATATCTGAGTTGGCCAGAATTCACTATTTTTCATATCAGAGGGTTCCCAAGCCTCATTACTATGCCCATCATGAGTGGGGAACCTCCAGAGGAATAAAGTTGGTTCGATCAAAGGACCAGTTACTTTGGCTGCATAGGCCTTCCATTCAAAAGGTAAAAATATCTTATATAAAAGAGAAGGGGTTTGAGGGTCACTTGTGACAATACTTAATATATGTCAGTTCAAAATAGGTAAATGTACTCATTTGAATTCCTACCAGTGATTGTGCAATTGTATTGTTATGCATTGCTTGCTTAGAGAAGATATGACAAGGTCAGAACTGAAAGTCCTCAGTTCTAGAAACTGAATAAACCTGGGCCTTATTTGGTAAAAATTATCACAAGCACAAGAGCAAAAATAATGGTGCTTGCCCACTGTTGCCTTTAAATTGACTTGTAAATAAATCAATCAATAATACAAATCTTTAGCACCTGTAGCCATCATTCTGTAAATGCTGATCTGTTTTTATAGTAATTGTAATTATTTAGAGCACCTAGGCCCAGACCAAATCAACCTGCTAATCACACTTAACAAAACTGTATTTAATAGCGTTTTCTTTTTTTTTTGTATATTATTTCTTCTAGTCATAAAAAGAAAACACTATTACATACAGTTTTGTTAAATCTTGATAGCGTTTAGTTTTGATTTTGTCCCAGCCCTAGTCTGAACATGTCTAAAATATAAGAGGCTGTCCATCTTGCTAAATCGCTTTTTTTATATTAATGAGGCTACACCTCTATACTTCTGCCAACACTGTACTATAGTGCAGACACCCCAAGATAAGGGTGAAGCATGTTTTTCAAATCAATAGAGGAACTAGGTACAATTGTAGCCATTTGCGTCAAAGAAGATGTAAACGAACAGTGCATCTGCGTTTGTGAATTGCATTTGGTGCTAAAAAGTGCCCCAAAAGTCAGATTATTTCTGATGCATAAGGTTATCATGCATAGGTGTCACAAAACTTTGTCTTCTAGAGAAAATAAACTATAGTTTCTTATAGGCATGTTTTTCAGCATTAACCAAATAGTATAAATCAGTGGCAAATATTAATAATAATAATAATAATAATAATAATAATAATAATAATAATAATAATAATAATAATAATAATCCGTTTTGAGGCAGCTGTATGTCTGTAAATCATCATGGCTTCCTGTTGCCTGTTGTATCCTATTTCTTTTCAACAATTTTTGGTAAAAAATGTGCTGCCTTAGACTTATTTTTATGCACGATACAGAGATGGAGTTGAAAGATATATATATATATATATATATATATATATATATATATATATATATATATATATATATATATATATATATATATATAGTACTGTGCAAAAGTTTTAGGCAGGTGTGAAAAATGCTGTAAAGTAAGAATGCTTTCAAAATAGACATGTTAATAGATTATATTTATCAATTAACTAAATGCAAAGTGAGTGAACAGAAGAAAAATCTAAATCAAATCCATATTTGGTGTGACAACCCTTTGCCTTCAAAACAGCATCAATTCTTCTAGGTACACTTGCACAAAGTCAGGGATTTTGTAGGCATATAGTCAGGTGTATGATTAAACAATTATACCAAACAGGTGCTAATGATCAATTCAATTCAATATGTAGGTTGAAACACAATCATTAACTGAAACAGAAACAGCTGTGTAGGAGGAATAAAACTGGGTGAGGAACAGCCAAACTCAGCTAACAAGGTGAGGTTGCTGAAGACAGTTTACTGTCAAAAGTAATACACCATGGCAAGACTGAGCACAGCAACAAGACACAAGGTAGTTATACTGCATCAGCAAGGTCTCTCCCAGGCAGAAATTTCAAGGCAGACAGGGGTTTCCAGATGTGCTGTCCAAGCTCTTTTGAAGAAGCACAAACGGGCAACGTTGAGGACCGTAGACGCAGTGGTCGGCCAAGGAAACTTACTGCAGCAGATGAAAGACACATCATGCTTACTTCCCTTCGCATCAGCTCAGAATTGGCAGAAAACAGTGGGACCCTGGTACACCCATCTACTGTCCGGAGAAGTCTGGTCAGAAGTGGCCTTCATGGAAGACTTGCGGCCAAAAAGCCATACCTCCGACGTGGAAACAAGGCCAAGCGACTCAACTATGCACGAAAACACAGGAACTGGGGTGCAGAAAAATGGCAGCAGGTGCTCTGACTGATGAGTCAAAATATGAAATATTTGGCTGTAGCAGAAGGCAGTTTGTTCGCCGAAGGGCTGGAGAGCATACACGAATGAGTGTCTGCAGGCAACAGTGAAGCATGGTGGAGGTTCCTTGCCAGTTTGGGGCTGTATTTCTGCAAATGGAGTTGGGGATTTGGTCAGAATTAATGGTCTCCTCAATGCTGAGAAGTACAGGCAGATACTTATCCATCATGCAATACCATCAGGGAGGCATCTGATTGGCCACAAATTTATTCTGCAGCATGACAACGACCCCAAACATACAGCGAAAGTCATTAAGAACTATCTTCAGCGTAAAGAAGAACAAGGAGTCCTGGAAGTGATGGTATGGCCCCACAGAGCCCTGATCTCAACATCATCGAGTCTGTCTGGGATTACATGAAGAGAGAGAAGCAACTGAGGCTGCCTAAATCCACAGAAGAACTGTGGTTAGTTCTCCAAGATGTTTGGGCCAACCTACCTGCCGAGTTCCTTCAAAAACTGTGTGCAAGTGTACCTAGAAGAATTGATGCTTGATTCTGTTTTGAAGGCAAAGGGTGGTCACACCAAATATGGATTTGATTTAGATTTTCTTCTGTTCACTCACTTTTGCATTTAGTTAATTGATAAATATAATCTATTAACATGTCTATTTTTGAAAGCATTCTTACTTTACAGCATCTTTTCACACCTGCCTAAAACTTTTGCACAGTACTGTATATATATATATATATATATATATATATATATATATATATATATATATATATATATACAGTATATATGAAGGACTCAATACATTTGAAAAGTATTTTATGCATTTGTTCCCTTTTCTTCTTATTTACTGATTTGTACATCATATTGCACCCTTGCCCAGATGTGTTGTTCCTGATATAAGCCTACAAAAAACAATTGAAAACAATTTCATCAATGCAATCAAAAACAATTTCAGTGTCTACCACAAAGGAAACATACCTCTAACATAATTCTAAGGACTTTTCTGAAATAGAAGTGAATAACAGTACTGTGTTTGGAATTCCGACCCATTTGTAACATAATAATATTAGAAAACAGGGTCAGGTAAAACCTGGACTTGCACGACAGCAGTTCTTTGCAGAGATTATCAAAGATGCAGTGTGGTTTCCCTGTCTAAAATATTCCTAATGTTCTGTGCTAATGCGTGTGCAGATAGAGACTGCCACTTTAGTGAGAAATTTGCAGGACTCCCATTTAGGCGATGGTTTAGTGTAAAGATTAGGCAAAAGCAATCGGTCAAAAAGGCAGGAAATCAGGCATTTGTTGAAACAGCGATGTTATGAAGTACTTTTATTTAACAAAAATAAAGCAAAACACAGTAGCTTTAGCAAGCAATGACAACGTTTAACTTTTGGCTGCTATCAGCAGCAACCCACTGGCACTCCTTCCTAAGCCCCATCCTCCACAAGACTGAACATGCAGCCTGTGGTTCCTTCTGTACAGGTCTGACTGTGTAGTGGAAGTGTGGTAAGTAATATGTAGTGCCAAGTTGTAATTTACTATATAAATGGTACCATCTTCTTACAAATTAGTAATAATAGTTTACAGGTTATATTTTTTTTACAAAAAATATTTTTTATCTAATAAAAAAAAATTGAAAGACATTCAAGTTTAATTTGCACAAAGGAAATTAAGAACATAAGAAAGTTTACAAACGAGAGGAGGCCATTCAGCCCATCTTGCTCATTTGGTTGTTAGTAGCTTATTGATCCCAGAATCTCATCAAGCAGCTTCTTGAAGGATCCCAGGGTGTCAGCTTCAACAACATTACTGGGGAGTTGGTTCCAGACCCTCACAATTCTCTGTGTAAAAAAGTGCCTCCTATCTTCTGTTCTGAATGCCCCTTTATCTATTCTCCATTTGTGACCCTTGGTCCTTGTTTCTTTTTTCAGGTCAAAGAAGTCCCCTGGGATGACATTGTCTATACCTTTTAGGATTTTGAATGTTTGAATCAGATCACCGCGTAGTCTTCTTTGTTCAAGACTGAATAGATTAAATTCTTTTAGCCTGTCTGCATACGACATGCCTTAAAACCTGGGATAATACTGGGTGCTCTTCTTTGCACTCTTTCTAGAGCAGCAATATCCTTTTTGTAACGAGGTGACCAGAACTGAACACAGGTCTTACTAATGCATTGTAAAGTTTTAACATTACTTTCCTTGATTTAATTTCAACACTTCTCACAATATAAGTGAGCATCTTGTTGGCCTTTTTTATAGCTTCCCCACATTGTCTAGATGAAGACATTTCTGAGTCAACATAAACTCCTAGGTATTTTTCATAGTTCCCTTCTTCAATTTCAGTATCTCCCATATGATGTTTATAATGCACATTTTTATTGCCTGCATGCAATACTTTACACTTTTCTCTATTAAATGTCATTTGCCATGTGTCTGCCCAGTTCTGATTGCTGTTTAGATCATTTTGAATGACCTTTGCTGCTGCAACAGTGTTTGCCACTCCTCCTATTTTTGTGTCGTCTGCAAATTTAACAAGTTTGCTTACTATACCAGAATCTAAATCATTAATGTAGATTAGGAATAGCAGAGGACCTAATACTGATCCCTGTGGTACACCACTGGTTACCTCTCTCCATTTTGAGGTTTCTCCTCTAATCAGTACTTTCTGTTTCCTACTTGTTAACCACTCCCTAATCCATGTGCATGCATTACCTTGAATCCCTACTGCATTCAGTTTGAGAATTAATCTTTTATGCCAGGACTTTGTCAAAAGCTTTCTGGAAATCTAAATAAACCATGTCGTATGCTTTGCAATTATCCATTGGCAATGTTGCATCCTCAAAAAAGTCAAGCAGGTTAGTTAGACACAATCTCCCTTTCCTAAAACCATGCTAACTGTCTCCCAGGATATTGTTACCATATAGGTAATTTTCCATTTTAGATCTTATTATAGTTTCCACAAGTTTACATATAATAGAAGTCAGGCTTATTGGTCTGTAGTTACCTGGTTTGGTTTTGTCTCCCTTTTTGTGGATCGGTATTACGTTTGCAATTCTCCATACTGTCGGTACAACCCCTGTGTCAAGAGACTGTTGCATGATCTTGGTTAGCGGTTTGTAAATAACTTCTTTCATTTCTTTGAGTACTATTGGGAAGATCTCATCCGTCCCAGGGGATTTGTTTATTTTAAGAGCTCCTAGTCCCTTTAACACTTCTGCCTCTGTTATGCTAAAGTTATTTAAAATTGGATAGGTCGACATGTGGGGCATGTTGTCTGTGTCCTCCTTTGTAAAAACCTGTGAAAAGTAATCATTTAATATATTTGCTATTTTTTTTCTTCATCTATGATTTTGCCATTTGTGTCTCTTAGACATTTAAGTAGCCTTTTCTTCTGATCTGAATGCCAGCAACATCAATACCATATTGCGACCCTGAATACAGTATACTGTATCATACAAAATGCATTATGCAACCACATGGGGCTGCAAAAGTACGTGAACCTCAATATCAAACTACAAATCAATCACAATCATCACAATCAAAAATGATTTGTCAATAAAAGCTTTTCTCCGAATTTGTAAGAAGTTATCTACTTGTGTCTGTGTTCTGTACTTTATGATATAACATAGCTTGTTGGCTTTCCACTTACATGTTCACATTTCCTATACAGTAGCTTCAGCTGCAGACATGCAAGCTTCCTCCCTCCGCCAAGCCAGCTGACATTGAACTAAAGAGTCAGGCCTGTGCTGCCCCCTGCAGCTGCATGAGTTTTAGTATGTGATATACAAGCTCTGCTGTAGTTCAGTTAAGAAAAACTTGTTGACTTTTAAAATGTAAGCCATACTTTGTTCTCTCTGACAACAGAGGGTCATTTTCCAATGCACAATTACATTCATAAATAAATAAACAAAACATCTCATTAGCAGTGACGCTGATCCTTTTTAGCTTAAGATGACCTTCAGAACCATAAAAGACCAAACAAATCAACAATAATATCACAATAATTGATTATTGTTCCAACCCCACAACGTATTCATCTCAGAACTGTATAGTATATCCATAAAGCACTACATCTTTGGAATATACAATGTATAATGGATATGATTTATGTTTGGTTTGACTTTTTTTGTTTATATGTACAGATATCTTTCATTTTAAACAAACTATGGTTGCACTTTAGATTAGAGGCATGCATAACCTCATAGTACCACTGATCCTACATGGCACCTACTGGCGGAAAATGTGTGTAATTACAAAAAGTTATTTCCATAATGATATTGTAGTTACTATTGAAGAGCAGGAGTTGTTGATAATTACCTGGTTATTACAATGTAACTGCATGAGTATTAGTGCACTGTTACCTAAACAACTGTACATTTATATATATATATATATATATATATATATATATATATATATATATATATATATATATATATATATATATATATATATCATATTGTTTGAAGGCATTCATTGCCCTTGATTTGGGTCTACTGTTTTATGTCTGCTGTTATTGTATGGGCACCTCTTCCCCTTTTCTTCAGTGGTAGAGTAAGATTCTGCCTCTAACAGCAAATAAAGAGCCTCCTTATTCTACATTGATTGTACAAATTATTTAATTGAAGGATCTGTTCTAATTAGGGCTTGAATACTTTGGTATTTATTTCTGTCCAGTCTTTAATAAAAAAATATATAGTGTAATGAATTGTTATCCCCTTGTTATTACCTTTAAAAAGATGTTTACAGATGCATAATAATAATGAATTCTAAACAAATATATATTTTTAATAGTGTAGTGTTTGCATTGTATGAAAGTTATTATATGTTAAATACATATTTTTTTGGTTATGTTTTGTTTTTTTACAGTAAGTGGATTTTTCTGTGGCTGACTAACACGGGTGAGAATCAATATCCTGAACCCCATGATCCTGGGGCAGGGATAAACCTGTCCAGTACAATAATCTCCAATTAATTTGTATGAACCTAATTTACACCCACTCAATTCCTGTCTTTCCAGACTGTCTACAAACCATGGCTGTGTTCCCAGTATTTTGAAACCACGCAATTTCACTGCAGTAAGAAAATACCTTGCAAGCAATACTGTGAGGAAGTGCAGAGGAGGTGTCCATTTATATTGCCAGACAATGATGATCTAATCTATGGAGGAAGCCCAAGTTTTATTTGTACAGGTAACCCATCCAAGCACTGTATACAACGCTGCTTCAGGTATACTGGGCTGTATTCATCAAACATTATTTTAATGTACACTATCCTCCAACAAGTACCCTTCAGTACTTAAAGGGCAGTGTGCTGAATAGTGTATATCCTTTAACCACAGACTTTTGTTTGCAATTTTTGAAGAAAATCTAGACAAAAATCATTCCTCGAGAAAGGATAGCATGCTAACTGCTAACTTGTAAAAATGTACAGTATATTGTGCAATCAGCAGCAATTTAAGTGTTGGGATTAAACAAACAGCAAATTAGTTGAAATAGTAAATTAGAGGGGACTTACAGTATATATTTATATTAATTGTTGTTAAAAAATGACAGACAACTGGAAAAAAATAATTGTCAGATACTCCTGGCATCCCAGGAGGGCGTGGCTGTAGATAAATAGAGAATTTGAAGTCGATATACATTTCATAGCTACTACACACAGAAATGTCTCAAGCTGTCGGAAACAGTAGAATATATATATATATATATATATATATATATATATATATATATATATATATATATATATATATATATATACACACACACACATACAGTTATGGCCAAAAGTTTTGCATCACTCAATACAATTAACTCATTTTCATCAAATGAAACCTGCTGAACAATGTTATGCTAACATATTGAATTGCATATCGCTTTGTAGTTTTCCATATACTTAATGAAAAACTGACAGAAATTAATTACATGATGTTAAATAAAATATCTAAGTTATGTTCATATGTTTATTTTTATTATGTCTCAATCCTAAAATTCTAGGTGATGCAAAACATTATATATATATATATATATATATATATATATATATATATATATATATATAATACACACACACACCTTGTAGATTTATAAGTAGTGAATTTACCTGCAAATTGTAAATATTATGTTTATTTTGTGGGTTGGATATGGATGGGTTAAAAAACCTACCCTTGAAGATAAAATGCTTTTTACTTCCCCTCCAACTGGGCAGGTCTACCAGACATAAGATGGAAGCCTTGCCATTAGAGGGAAATGTAAATCCATGTGCAGAATGTGATGAGGTTAAATTGGTTAATTGATTGCTAATGTAACCGGTCCTCATTTATAAACTTACTATGAAAACCATGCTTGTTAGGTGCACTCCATGCTTTGCTATCAAGAGTGAAGGCTTTGTTGAGGAAAGTTTTGGTTTTGTTTTTACTTCCCAGAGTAGTTGGGGGACACCAAGTGTTAAAGGGTAGGTTGAGCAGGAAGCTGTGACTGGAATTGAAGTTCGGCACTAGCCAGCTTACCTTTTTTCTTTACAAACAGGAACAACCAGCTGTACTCTCCGATTGAGTATCATTTACACAGGAGACCAAAATTATTGACTCCCTCATATCTGAAAGTGGATATGTATGCACTATTTATTACCATTTTTGAAGTAGTACTGTGGATGACACCTTAAAAATGCAGAGTATTTGTATTCACATTGTTATGCTTATTTCAGTATTTCATATACATAATAACTACTTTCACAACTAGTCATTCCAATCTGACTAAGAGAGGGAGAGAAAGAGAGGCAGCGTGTTTGTTGTGAATTTCACTGACCTTCATAAACGTTTAAGAGGTACCAGTGATGGAAATGATGTCCAGTCTTAGATATATTTACAATCTGATGGATTGTAGGCTGCACTTCAGCTAGTTTTGTAAACTAATTGTATTGCAGTCATTTGTAAGGACTGTAGGGTTCAGCTGTGGGTATAAATACTTTGATAGCCCACAACATTTAAGAAAATTGCATTTCAACTGGAATGCTGCCACCTTCAAATAAATAACACATTGTATGTGACCCATGGTTCTCCCTCTGCAAGTCCAAATGTATTTTACTAACTCACTATAAATAAATAATTTAGCACAAGTTTGCTACAGTTAACCCTTATAAGAAACACTGACAAAATGCTGCAAAGATACTAACATTCACAGTTAGATGTTGGAATTTCAAACCTTGGTTCACGCATTCTAGTTAGTTAGCAGTATGTAGACTTTGTACTGAACTCCCAAAGTTTATTTGAATCATTCAGAGTTTACCAGATTATATATTGCTAGGGTAATTTCTATTTAGGTCCTTGAAATATTATAAACTAAAGGTACTATGGATTCATTTTTAGTGTGTTTTTTTTAATGTTATGAAATGTAAAGGTACTATGGATTCATTTTATTGCCATGGATTCATTTTATTTTTGTTTACCTCACAGGGCTTTTAGAAAACCATCCGACCGATGCAGAACCCGAGTGCTGTGACATCAGATGGGACTTTAGACCAGATAACCAATCCAAAGGGACAATAAAGACAAGCGACTCAATGGTGTGTCATCATAGGACATCGCTTGCAACTTCTGCAGCATCCAGACTGTGCAACAGCAGGCTTAAACTGTGCTTTCTAGTCCTAATTCTCTTACACACAGTAGTGACAGTGACTGCAGCACAGAACTCTACAGGGCTAGGTTTTGAAGGGATTTCTACTCTGGAGGATAACTCGACCAATGAAGAGTAACAGAGACATGCATACAATCCCTAGATTGGCACTTTGATAGCCCAAGCAACAATGGCTTAGCCTCTGAATCACATCTGCAAAGCCTTGCGGGTACATTTCAAAATGGAGTGGGCCCAAATCAACACAAAAAGGACTCTCACACATACACACAAACACCACTGGTTTTTGGTTGACTAAAAGGCAGTGTTTAAACTGAGTTTTCTTGCACCATTTTATACACTGTTTTAATGTTTATTTGTTTTTTTGGGGGGTTGGAGGGTTGCACTAGGTTAATACAGTGTCTGTATTTCTATTCATTGTGTGTGTGTTCATCCAGTATTTATTTTTTCTTTTGAAGTTTATTTTCGATTTACAGAACACAAAACAGCTGCTATGTCTCAATGGTATAGCAGAATCCTTAACACATATGCACTTGCATATACAAATACACATAAACAAGCATTCTTATTCCTATCTTCTATCCAACTAGTTACAAAAAGAAGGAGCGTGTGCAAAGCCAAGGAGGCACGGGACTCCTGCTTAAAATCAAATACAAATCAACAAATACATCAATCAATAAATGCATACAAGTGCTGTCCTTTGCCTCAGATGGTGGATTTGAACAGTTGATTTATCTGATAATGTTTACGAAAGTGTGGTACCCAGGTTCTCATTTTTAATAAATCCAGTCCTTTTATCTTTGGTCTGTTGGACAGCTGAGCAGCCTTGCCTAAGATTAAATCATCGATTGTATCCCTCTCGTTGTACAAGGTGGTAGCAAAATTTTACAATTTGCTTTCCCTGCTTATATATTTATGTTTAAAGTGTGCAGTATTCCAACATAAGCAATCTGAAAATCACAATAAATAAATTATATATATATATATATATATATATATATATATATATATATATATATATATATATATATATATATATATATATATATATATATATATCTATATATATCTATATATCTATATATCTATATATCTATATATATATATATCATATATATATATATATATATATATATATATATATATATATATATATCTCTATATATATATATATCTATATAAATTCTAAAGTTGAGAGATACTGAAATGCATTAAAGCTAGTCATTTAAAAGTTAGAATGAGCTTAAACTCAGTGCGGGTTGAATTTCTGACAAGGACACTGGCATTTCATTTCAAGGACCCAGCTTGGAATGTTGCCCAGTTCCGAGTATATGAAAATGAATACCCTTGTGATAGCTGTCATCTCAGCCCTGTATTTTAAAGGGCTGAAGACAACCTCATCAGACCCACCAACATAACTCATTACTTAGAAAAACATGGGTGTGCAAAAAAGTGTTTCATTTGTTCAGGGATAGGCCTTTCCTCCCTTCTTCCTGGTGTCCCAGCACACCTGGTAATGTATTACAACTGGATTAGTAAGGAGTAAACATACATTAATGATACATTCTGGATCAAATCCAAAATTCAGCCGGTTTAATGGCACTTCATTCTATGGTATTGAGCACTCTTACCCAAATAGCTGACATTGGTACTGCAAGTATTATGCAGAGGAGCCCGTTTTTTTTTTATTAAAGAAATATTCAAATAAATATCTGGCAGATAATGGATAATGAGGTATATAGTCTTGTTGCCTTCTGTTCACTTTTGTAGAAGAGTGACAAAATGTTTTGATGCAGTATGTAAAGGATGTGAGGAAAAGCTTACAATTAAAGGGAAGGAAAATTCATAAGGGCTGATTTAAACTACACATTCCTTCCTTTTCATCTGTCTGCATTAGGGTGTGTTTGAAAAGTAAATTCAAGCTAACAAAGTACATGAGAGGATTTATTATCCCAGAAATGAAAAATGCTAATAAACTATAAAACACGGTCTTTGATGGAACCAATGAAAATGTGCTTATTTAAGTATAAGGGAGCTCTGCTAAATTCTGAAAAGAACATTATGTAGAAAAGTTTATTTGAATCATTCAGATATTAACAGATTATATAGTGCTAGGGTCATTACTATTTAGATCCTTGAAATATTATAAACTCCTTTAAAACCATGGCCTCCTTTTTAGTGTGTTGTTTTATGTTAAGAGACTTAAAATGATTATAGTAGCGATGATGAACAAATATTAAATACATTTGAGCAATAACTATAGTGTGCATTGAGTTCATGCAGAGATATATAGTCTCCTATTACCATGGGACAGTATTCTATCCATGTACACCATGCATACTCTAGTTACAGCCAGTTGATTGGTCTTTCCTGTCCATTAATTTGGAATCCCAGTGGAAGTGAAACGATTCTACTTGTCATATAATATACAATATAGTGTACAATTAGCAGTCATTTAAAAATAGACTGAATACATGACACTCAAATAAAAGGTGGTTTACAATTTTCTTTAAAAAAAATCCTTACTGTATTTGTACTCACACATTTTGAGAATCATGGTACAAAAGAAAACTCATAATAATTGCTGAGAAAATGCAATAGAAATAATGTGTAAAAAATATATATATAACTTGCCATTCTCAGAATAATTACAACAACTTTGCATGCAAAAAATAAAGCAAACTAGTATGAGTTGCAGCCTGTTTTATTTATACATGGAACAATTGAGCCAACATTTGCCTCTAAATCATTTCTGGTTTATTCTGATCTAATCATTAAAACCAGCAACAGGGAGAATGTGGGCAAAGCTTTCTGAATATCAGAAGCCACTCTGAATATTAAGATCTGATACTGGAAGATTCAGTATATCTAAATAAATCATGACCACAAAAGTAAAATCTCTATCTATTAAAAAAAAAAAGTATGTCCATGCTGGACTTTCATTTACAGATGTTACTTAATTTTAAAACAAGCCTGCTTAATATATATTATATAACAAAATAGTTATCTATCTAAAGATTACTAAGGAATTTTATTTAAAAAGCATCAAGTCACATGAAAACATTACATTACATTACATGTGTGAAATTGATAGATACAAACTAATACAACCCATACCTGAAACGACTGATGGAAGTACTGTGCTTACAAAGATATAATCTAGTGTTGCTGTGTGCATTTAAAAAAATGTGCATTTGGCAAAAGGTTTAGCACTGGCTGCAAATATTAATAATAAAAAACAAATAACAATAATATCCTCCAAGTGTCCCTAAATAAATATACCCTCCTATATCATCTGTTAACCTAAACGTCGCCATTACTCCTGCCTCGTGAAACAGTAAATACAACAACGCGATTATAGAGCATGAAAGCACATTATATGTATTTAAATATTATACATGCAATAAGACAAAGAGAAATTGTGATTATTAAATTATCTGCAGTGGCTTTAGGAATATAGAAAAATGACAGTGGCTCTGGCCCTGCTTTCTTCCCGTCTGTGACATGTTAAATTCAAGTAGCACTTTACTTTAAATGTCTGTGGCAATGAGAAACTATATTGGTTTTAATCCAGGCCCTGTTAGTAATGATGAGCCAAGTACTTGTTCAACTGACCAACAAATACTCAACAACACCTCCAAACAGATTGTTACAGCTTTGTATCTACCTCTGCTGGGCAAAGGCCATTTTAATTATGAGTGTCTGTGTCTTTTCATTGCGATATGGATATGTGTAGCTCATTCCAGTAAAACCAATAAGCTAATGGAAGCAGCAGATATTGCTCAAAGGGTTATGAGGGCCTCAATGCTCTAAAAGGTCTAGTCACTATTGCAATTGAGTGTAGTTCAGTATAAACCCCTTTACATACAATTTGTGGGGCATCATGTACTGACCGTCACTGAACTAATACAAAGCCATGGTCTGCTTAATATTTAGTAAGCATCCACAGGCAAGGAAGTAAAAGTACAATAGAGTAAGATACTATTGTAGATACTGGTAACAGAAAAATAAATAATCCTAGTACAAGTTAAGAAACTATTTTTGAAAAATGCTGTATTTTAATAGTAATCCATATTTTTTTTTTTTGTTGTTGTTATTTAATTGAACTATATATCCCTTTATTTCACTGAACTACTGTACATACAATCTATTTGGCAAACCTCATACCATGGGTTCCATCTACACAGGTTTGCATTTATCAGCAGGGATGTTTGGTGTCTTTCATTGACAGACTACATTTGATCTCTAGATCAAACGTAACCATTATTTGAAACATATGAGAAGGTGAATGCCTATGTACAGTATGGATACATATGTACAGTGTTAAATAATATCAATATGACATTTTCACTACTTATTGTTGCCTCCTGTGACTCCATATTGCAAATACATATTTTTATTATAAACTTCCATCAAAAATAAGCTGTATTGCAGGGCAAAATACTTCCCTGATACAATTATTCCCTGATTACTGGACATTACCTTATAGTAATCTGTTTAGAAGGAGTTTTATTTTCACTGAATAATGCAACACAGTGGCGTTTTTAGATTATAAGTGGCAGGTAAGTGAAATTACTTTCGATAGCAAAGGATTATTTGCTTTGTGACCCCAGGGCATGTTAATAAAAAATATAAATAGAACCATTACTGTGTTTAAAAATAAATGTACTCAAATGCATGGTACACAGTAAGCAGCGACATTTAGTAGTGAGAATGTTTTATACAGTAGATCACAGCATGTGTAATATATAATTTCCACGCCCTCAATAGCTTATATTTGCAAGATGAGATATGTTTCAGTGTTTAAATGCAGAAAGGAGTTGTTTGAAGCCTACTCTTAAAGGTAGGATTTAAGATTTAGGATTTTTTGTTTTGTTTTGTTTTTGTTTTTTTATGTGGCTGTATGACAAAAGAGAAATGGTGAATGTAAATGTGCCTGGGGAGGCTCAAAGCTTGTAAAATTTTACATAAAAGCGGAGATGATGTACTGTCTGACTTGGGGTCTGATTTTCAATGCTTGGTAACTTACACTGAGTGTCTCCTCCTAAATAAAATCTTTATATTCTGTATATTTTGTGCTAAACTTAAGTTTTAACTTGGCTTTAACTAAAATATAAATAGTGACACAATAATAAATACAAAACGTAAAATAATAAAAAAGTTGAGTACATTTAAAGAAAACTGTCCTTACTCATGAATAAAGCCCTTTTACCAACTTTTGAAAATCAGGGCCAAAGGGTGCCACTGTGGCTGGAGTGGATCTGTGAGCCTTTTCCCATTTGGAATAGTTCTGTTTTCTGTACATGGTTCAGGTTGGTTTTCTCCTATTGTGAATTCAAAGCAAGTGCAGCAAAAACATGGGAACTGGCGTGATAGTGTGAAGTTAATGCTAAGGTAAAGTGCAATTCTGCCTAGAAGATTTTTAATTATGAAGAGAAAAAATCATGTAAGTTTTTCTTTATTATAGTTTAGTTTTGTTTAAAAAAAAAAAAAAAAAAAAACTTCACTCTGACCCAAGCTACATACAGTGTACTATGCCTACATATAAAAGTAGCACAAATATGTTATTGTTGTAGATTTTCTAAAAAGAAACCATACAAAAATATATACATATATACTAATTAGTCTTTGAAGTCTGTTGACATTAAAATAGCAAATTATAGTCATTTTAATATGCAGCTGAAACACAAGTATTTTAGTATGATGTGAAATTCTGTAATATTGAGGAACATCATGTAATTATTACAAACGTCATGAGGCCTGGTTTTTAAATTAAGTTGAGTGTGTCTTCCTGAGTACGTGGAAATGAAAAGGTAAGTTCTGTTGTGTGTGAATTTACTTTAATAATAATAAGACTTATCAAGCTAAATAATAATAATAATAATAATAATAATAATAATAATAATAATAATAATAAACCTTTATTTATATAGCACAATTCATGTACAATACAATTCAAAGCGCTTTACATACAGAAGAAAAAAATACAAAAATACAGTAATAAACAGTAAGAAAAGAGTACAGTTATTAAAAACAGAAGTAACAATAAAACTTATGGAAAAGCTATATTAAAAAGGTATGTTTTTAATCGAGATTTGAAGATTGCAATTGAAGGTGAATCTCTGATAAACGGGGGTAATGAGTTCCAGAGTGTGGGGGCATTAAAACAGAAAGCAGCCTCTCCCATCCTTTTACCATTCACCCTCGGAATACATAAAAGGCCAGCATTTGCAGATCTCAGAGTGTGTTCAGGCTGATAAGGAATTAGCATATCATTTAGATATTGTGGAGATAGTCCATTCAGTGCTTTATAAATGGATTTATATTGAGAATAAACTATACATTAAACATTTTAATCAAGTAGATTGCTAAAAACTGCTCTTACTGAGTTATACAGACAGCTTTTGAAGTCTCTGTCCAGCTGCTAAACAGATTACATTTACAATTAACTATCAGGTAAAACTGAAGAAAATGTTTTGCCAGTATTCTCCTTTAAAGTTGCCTAATTGTACAGGGTCTACCTGTAGTTGAAGCTTTGGTAGAAAGTGAACACGTAGAAAACCAAACGAACAGCAACAGAACCAATGTATTCCTCATGGGGAAGTGTTCAGAGTGGAAAAGAGAGATGGTAATCTATTATTAAAGGCACATTGGGGTGGAGAAGCTGAGGGCCCCAGTTTGTTGTCTGGCTAAGGTTCAGTTGACATTTTACCAACATGGTTTTTTTTACAGGTTACAAAATATTCACAAATCTTTTTTTTTTTTTTCAGCACAACCATCAATTATTATTAACTGTTTTTTTTTAAAGGGATTCACATCTTGCAACACATTTGCATTCTGGTACCATATGTAAAAGAGCATGAGTGAGAGAGAAAATGTGTATTTTCTGCTACATGAGAAAGCCCAGCTCTTAAAAAAAAAAAAAAGTTCTTTCTAATTACTTTGTACGATATAATGTATACAGGAAGGGGAAAACCCATTTAAACAAGTATGTTCAGTTTATTGGTTGCATTTTGACTTATGAATGTTTTATCTTAGTTTGTGCAATTCCAGTATTTTCGACTTCAGTTGGGTTTTCAATTTGATATCCTCATTTACCAACATCTCTGATTTTTATACTCCATTCTATTGAAAACGAATTAGAGGGTTATAGCAGTGTTTCGCTTTAAACACTGCATTAGGGTAAGGGAGCAAAATAGTTGATGCCAAGGGACCCATCAGCAGCATGAGAATGTGATATATGTGCAGCATGTTTTTTTTAAAATCTTCAAATATGTTTGCTACTCATCAACATAGCTCTAGTTTGAATAGCAACAAAAAATGTTATGTTAATGCATTCCTGTGACTCACCGCTCAAAAAACAAACAACAAAACAAAAAAACTAGGTTTCTTTATAAACAAATAGCAAAAAATTACAAATATACTACCAGGACCAACAAAAAGCATCTTTCAGTCATGGCTGAGACATTATTGCTGTTTTAACCCATATACTGTAGACGCCGCTGCCTGTACAGAATGACCACTGGTCTGTTAGAGATCGTAGATGGGGCATTATGTCTTGATGGTCAGTATTACATTTATTTTTGGCATTACACAGATTTTAAATGTTTTGAAACCAAACAAGAAACAAATAAATACTGCACTTATGTCTTGCCTTTGCCAAAATATATGTATTTTCTCACAGAAACTGTCCTAGTTTACATTTCTGTTCATAGAAAGTTGGATAAAAATGTGAAGTTATTAAGTATATACCGGGCTAATTCAGAATGGGCACAATTATCAACTCACTCAAAACAGTAAATACCACAACAGAATTTTTTGAAAAAGAGTAGTATTCATTTCTGTAGTAATACTAAAAGAGACTTCTATAGCTCCTACAAAATTATATAAATGACGTTTCGACTAGAAGTCTTTCCCAGTGTCAAGTCATATATAAAACAGTATATGTTTCTTTTAGCATTACTACGTATACCAGCATTGAGTGTTTTATAGTTATGGAGAAGTATGCCTTTCTAACCCAATGTTTCTTGAAGAGTGTTTAGAGGCTTTTGTTCTGTTTTAAATGTATAAATCATGTGAAACTATGCAGCTCTAACTCATGTGCTTTATGTCAAGCTACACATTTCTAACTTCAGCAGTTTACAGTCCTGCAAGGTATTGTTCCAGACTTGCACCTTCTTTCAAGTTAATGTGGTTAGTTCTGTTTATTGTCAATCTCATAGACTGGATTTATTTTGAAATGGATTAAAACAGTGTAATTTGAGCATAAGGAATGTCCTCAGATCATTAGCTTCTCAAAAATGGCTAAGCGATCATATGAAAAAACAAATATAGAGTTATATAATGTATTGTTATAATATATTGTAATATGATAGCAACTTTAGTTCAGTAACTAATACAATCTTTCTTTTTTTTTTTACAAAGAACTTTGATTAAATCATTTATTACAATCTTAAAAGTCATAATCTTTTGGAAAGGACTTAATAAAGCTACAAGTATTAAAATGATGTTCTAAGAAAAATAAATACAAACATGTTAAATAACATTGTCTGTTGTCTGATAAGTTAATCATAAACTTAAACATGGACTGAAGCCAGGGCTCACAGGTGTGAAAGCATGAATTCACATTGTACTAGGATACTAAATCAAAAGTACATAAGAAGTTGTCCACTTTTCATGAATCCCAATCACCTATGGTCACCCATCCTCCAACCTGAATCTGTCTTCGTCCTCTGTGCTGTGCTTGAACTAGCAGTGACTAGGATTATCTTTAGCAATTTTAAAAACTTCAGTCAAGTTAAAGAGCCAGTATCATGTCCATGTATGTTATAACAATAGCTGTAAGATGTACAGGACCTCGCTGTGCTGTTTCCTGTCTTCCTTGATCACTTCAAAACTGTTTCTGGCAACTCTGATCCAACCTGAAGCTTGCTGGAATTGTTTTCATTTTTTACTTACAGTCGCAGAATCTGCATCATCACTCATCTCATACATTTTTTTTAATGTTACGGTTACATAAATGTAATAATAGAAAAAATAAAAGATTTACAAACACACGTTTGAATTATTAAAATATCAACCAACACTGAAAAACATTGCAAAAAGTATCTTTCTGTATATTTTAGCAACAAGAAATAAAGCAGCATTTTGGGTTAGTGCTAGGGTTAGGGTTAGGGTTGGGGTTAGGGTTAGGGTTAGAGTTAGGGTTAGGGTTAGGGTTAGTGCTAGGGTTAGGGTTAGAGTTAGGGTTAGGGTTAGGGTTGGGGTTAGGGTTAGGGTTAGGGTTAGTGCTAGGGTTAGGGTTAGAGTTAGGGTTAGGGTTAGGGTTAGGGTTGGGGTTAGGGTTGGGGTTAGGGTTAGGGTTAGGGTTAGGGTTAGGGTTAGGGTTAGTGCTAGGGTTAGGGTTAGGGTTAGGGTTAGGGTTAGGGTTGGGGTTAGGGTTGGGGTTAGGGTTATGGTTAGGGTTAGTGCTAGGGTTAGGGTTAGGGTTAGTGCTAGGGTTAGGGTTAGGGTTATGGTTAGGGTTAGTGCTAGGGTTAGGGTTAGGGTTAGGGTTAGGGTTAGTGCTAGGGTTAGGGTTAGGGTTAGTGCTAGGGTTAGGGTTAGGGTTAGGGTTAGGGTTAGGATTAGGGTTAGGGTTAGTGCTAGGGTTAGGGTTAGGGTTAGGGTTAGTGCTAGGGTTAGGGTTAGGGTTAGGGTTAGGGTTAGTGCTAGGGTTAGGTTTAGGGTTAGGGTTAGTGCTAGGGTTAGGGTTAGGGTTAGGGTTAGGGTTAGGGTTAGTGCTAGGGTTAGGGTTAGGGTTAGGGTTAGTGCTAGTGTTAGGGTTAGGGTTAGTGCTAGGGTTAGGGTTAGGGTTAGGGTTAGTGCTAGGGTTAGGGTTAGTGCTAGGGTTAGGGTTAGGGTTAGGGTTAGTGCTAGGGTTAGGGTTAGTGCTAGGGTTAGGGTTAGGGTTAGGGTTAGGGTTAGTGCTAGGGTTAGGGTTAGGGTTAGGGTTAGGGTTAGGGATTAGGGTTAGGGTTAGGGTTGGGGTTGGGGTTGGGGTTAGGGTTGGGGTTAGGGTTAGTGTTTGTGTTAGGGTTAGGGTTAGGGTTAGGGTTAGGGTTGGGGTTAGTGCTAAGGTTAGGGTTAGGGATGGGGTTAGGGTTAGGGTTAGGGTTAAGGTTAGGGTTGGGGTTAGGGTTAGGGATTAGGGTTAGGGTTAGGGTTAGGGTTGGGGTTGGGGTTAGGGTTGGGGTTGGGGTTGGGGTTAGGGTTTGTGTAGACAAGACTTATTATTTCTTATATGTATCCTTTGATTCTTAACTGTGGTCAGGACCACAGGTCTTGAAAATGTAGCTCTTTTAATAAGTAATTTGCAAATGTTTACAATAAACATGATTGAAAGAACTTACATCGTTACTAGTCAGTTTAGAAAACAGCTATCCTAAGTGTTGTTCTCCTCCACTGACAAGGTAATATCATTTGAATGACAGGTTATTTGTTTGCTGTAGTCTTTTGAAAACAAGTCAATGTTATTTATAGTCAAATAAGAAATGAACTAAGGATTTGCTCAAGTAACCCAGGTGAGTCTTTCAAAGTGGAAAAACAAGAGAACAACAAAACACAGCAAGAACATTTTTTTTAAATATATTTTGGTACATTTTGCAAGAATGGTAAGGTACAAAATTGCATGTAAAGCACTATAGGCTGGTTTCACATACCTCGATTAGCAATAATCTTGGACTATTTTATGATATTTTAGGTAAGGTAGTCCTAGATTAGTGCTAAGCAGAGTTTGTGAAATCAGTCATATGAAGGTTAAACTATGATACTGGATCTGTAATCCTACATTGTTCAAGGCTAAATACAGTTCCCATTCCTTTAAGCCCTTGGACTGGTCTGGTTGCTCTTTGCTGGTCTGTCTTCAAAGCAGTATTCTAGATGCAGTCACATCAGTTCATTTTAACTTTATAACAGCACCTCACTACACTTTTCAACAATATAACCAAGCATTCTATAAATAATAAAGAGCAGGATTCCCTTCACCGATCCCAGTGGCACCCCACTGATAACCTGGTTCCAACTAGCAGTTACCAACCTTACAAGAACTGAACTACCAGTGTATCCTGTAAATTGTGGAGGCTTTTGTTAAGATCCAGCTTTGGTTACAAGAGCAAAAGAGAGGCCAATATTGAATGGATATTGCATTGGAGACCCCTCCCCCTAGAAGAATACATTTTGCTTTCACTTTGTGAGGTATTATGCATGTTAAACACTTCACTTTCTGGGTGCACCCCCAACATGAATGATTCAATTACGGATTATCTTCTCTTTCACAACTAAAATTTACAAATTTAGAAAGAAAAAAAGAAAAAAAAGCTGTATTCTGTTCAACCCATCAGGTGGGAAATGATATTTGCATATATGTGTTCATCATAAATCAAAAGGTAACATACATGTTGCTTGCATCCGATTACTACCAACGTCCCTCTGCTGGTTAAATCAGTATACTGCACATGCAATTCAACATGCTACTTTTATAAAGTGGCATAACTTAATTAAGTATTCATTACAACTTATAGTAACTGTAACATGAATGACAGTCTGTTTATTGACAGGAATATACAAAATACCCAAAGACTAATTTAGGAAATAGTTACCAGCAGACCAATCTGCATTGATGTTACAACATGGTCACACATGACTTAATTGATAACATTGAACTAAATGGTTATTGTGTAGCTTAAATCTGGTTTGAGTCAACAGTCTCTTCCACTAAAAGATTTGACTTTTAGGCATCCAGGAAAAATCCTAACACGTGCTCATGCACAACCTTTGATAGCTTAACTATTACGTTGTCAGGACCATGAAAACGTAGATCATTTTTTGTAACAAATTCTCATGCCAAGTTTTATAAAATTGACACGCTGTTTAATATACAAGATATTGCCTTCATTAGCCCACCAATCAATCAATCAATCAATCTTTATTTTATATAGCGCCTTTCACAGTGGACCACCATCACAAAGCACTTTACAAGATATAGTAACAACAAGAAAATCCATAATACTTTAAATACAGAGAAATGCATAATACATGACATGCACTAGTCAGGTAATACATAAGGTAGTGGACATTATTAAGAGCCTCATAATCAGTAACTACATAAGAGTTTGGTGCAACAGGTCAGTAATCTCATAAAATGATCAAATATTTCACACTTTTCTATTACAAAAAGTCACTGCATCTTGATTGAAATCACTCTTTCATGGTCACAAATGCTTCAGACTGGCAATGGTTAGTGCTCTGACAAACTATGATCAATTGCTGGCTAGACATAACAACAAGTGTCCAGAGTAGCTGTAGATAGCAGGGTCCTAAATATTCTGATGATGTCCACACAAAGTGTTCTTTAAAGAACTGCAACACTCTTGCATCATTTGTTATGGACATGTAGAAAACAATGTATACCTGTTAAACAAGCAAACTGTAAAAATTGATTTTCATGTTGTTTGGAAAAAGTGCTCCAGATTCCATTTTATGCCGCCTCACCTTTATTAAGGTTATCTTAGCTATATCTCTCCTATCATGAGAGTTTCATTTATATTGACAGGGGTTTAAAAGTTTCTGATTCTCAATTCATATGTACTGAAAATGGGTTTATTGATTGTTTAAGAAAAAGGTTAGATTTCCCATGGGATTCGACAATAATTTTTTTGAACTGGATGATGTGCTTCACACTTTATAGACCACATTTTAAAAAATTAATCAAATTCAAGCCCAAGTTTTCACAATATTTGGGTGCCCAAACTTATGGTACAAAAGTTATGGTACAATTTATATGCACGGTCATTTTCCAGTTATCTAATCTTTGCAGTGTTTCCAATGTTTTACCACTATAACAATGGTAGTAAATCCATAAATAATTCTGATAGAATGTGTGGCAGGTATTTGTGAATGTAAATTTGGCAGGGATTTGCCAACAATCACAGGTGGGATGTGGCCATTCCCTAATTAAATAATTGATTGCTAATTGGGGAATGGCCATATATACAGTATATATAAAGGAAGAGAAACAAATGTGTTTTTGGTTGGTGTTGGAAGGAGAGAGGCCATTGAAAGTGGTGCTCAGCCTAGCCTTAGTAAGTCTTTCTACATTCATTCCTGTTTTTTTTTTTTTTTTCACTTGCAGTTCTGCTCTGAGTCTCTAGGGGGGAACATCCCACTTCTAAAACCACCAAAACTTTTTTTTTTCCTCCCGTTTTATACATGTGGCCATTCCCAAATGAACTATCTAATTAGGTAATGGCCACATTCCACCTGTGATTGTGGGCAGTACTGGATTTGACCCCTGCCACACACGGCAATATTACCTGAATATATTTTGTGCTTTTATTCTACGAATTTACTTTTCAATACAATACAATGTATCCATACAGAACCTGTGATGTGACCAGCATAAAAAAGAACATAACTGCTCCATAGACTCAGCATCCATGCATTTCCCTTATATCGCCAGCTGGCTGTTGTCAGTAAATTTAACTGGTAAGTACATTGTACACGATAATTTAGTAAACATATGGGGGGGTGTCGTCCTGAAAAAAACACAGGCCTGATATTGACTGGTGGATATTAAGTACATTTGCATAAATACATACATACATACATACATACATACATACATACATACATACATACATACATACATACATTACCCTCCAATGTCCAGATACTGTCCCAATGTTTATTGTGTACATACATGCATAAATACAATAAAAAGCTCAGACTTTTCACAGAAAAAAAAAAACATTAAAAAACAAGCCCTATCTAAAGGACACTTTCCTTTCCTCTCCAAATATTTTGTAATAGCTTCTTATATCACTGCTGCTGCTGCAGACTCACATATAATAATACTCTTGTAGTCTTCGTGACGCTCCAGTAGATGGTGGTATTAAACCAATAAAGGGTGATTTTAAAGTGCAGTGTCCAGTGTGTCAATCTGACTTGTACTTTCTAAAACAGTACATTCTACTGATAACTTCAATAGCTAAACATGGTATTGGAAACATATTGTGTTGCAATATTATATAAAGGAAAAGAAGTGTGAGACAGAATATGTCCTATAAAATGGCAAATATCTCACAATATTATCACAATTTACCACAATAAACCAATGTTGTTATTTGGCTTTTCGAAACCTTGGTTTCCCATTTGGGTTCGTCTTACAAACAACCAGAATGTGTCCCTTCTTAGTGGATAATCAAGGATGGAACAGCATCCATTTCATTAATTAGATCCAAACAGCAAATGCATTGTAAAGTTGAATGTTAAATTAAATGCTGTCTTAATCCTGAAAAATGAAAAGATTATTTTATTAAATACAATCTACATATGAATTGGAAATTGTAGCTACAATATAGCATTTCCAATAACAGCAAAGACAAAATTGCATTGCTTCAAATATATATATATATATATATATATATATATATATATATATATATATATATAGACTGAACAAACATACCAATTTAATAGGCAGAACCAATATAGCAAGAAACTAGTTTTACACTTCAGAAAACATAGTACCATGAACAGATTGTGTTTAAACTTTTAAATACTTTTTTTCCAACAATTTAGCTTTTTATGCTTGTTCATGAACACAAAAACAGATGTTACACCTAATAATATTTTCATGTATAATTAGATTTCTGTAGAAAAAAACATAAGGTATGTATGTTTAAAGTATGCATGTTTAAAAAGAACACAGTGAAATCATTTGCTTACTAAATTATCAATTACAGTTTATTTTTATATACAAATAAAGCTATTTAAATTTCCCTGAAGGAAATGTTCTAATGTACTGTAATGCATTGCAAATGCAATTTTAGTTCTTTCCAATGCTCAGCAATGGAAGGTAACTATGTTTCTTCTGTAGAGTATGAAAAAACTAATCATCATGTTTTCATACGCAGCAAAAAACATCTTCCTTCTTTTAGCAGAGGAAGGAACACTGCTGGCTCTTCCTGTAGCATTCAAGTTAATTTATTTCTCAGTTATGTTGCTCTTTGATCGAGCACCAAATCTCCTTTTCACTAGAACCCAGTTCAATAAATGCTTAGTCTCTGAATCAGCTAAATGCTTTGCTCTTTTATATTTCACACACATTGATGGGGTGAAGAAGGTCCTTCTTAGTTCCCTTTTTCACTGAAGGCTTTTTAATCAGTGGTAGATTCGGAACAGGCCCTCACCTTTCAAGATAGTCTCACTTGTATAAATTCCTTGTATAAATAATGCTTGTTAGGGTCTGTAGCAGGGTGGTAGCGAGCCCTGTAAATTTATTTGTTTATTTATTTTTAGATCGGGGTCTCCCCCTCCGCCCCTGTGCAGTGTATTTTGTATTTGTTTTGTTTGATTTTATTTATGTATTTATATGACGCACGCACGTGTTATTGTTTTGTTTATTTTTAAAACGTGTTCTGGCAGAGACGAGTTTGGTGCTCGTCCTCTGCCAGGAATAATTAATAAACTCGTGCAGAAGGTGGCCATCTCCCGAATTAATTAAGTGGTTAATTTTGTTGCTAATCGGGAGATGGTCACCTGAATATAAAAGCCTGCAGGTCTCGGCACTCGTGGTGGGTGTATGAGGAACGAGAGTGGAGAGAGCGAGGAGTTAAAAACGATACAGGATCAGTGAAGGCAATCTGCCCAGCCTGACCTGTGTTGTATTATTTATTATTTGGTGTTCAAGATTTGTTTCTGTTTGAACCTTTTATTTTGCTCTGTGAGCACAGTTTGTTTATGTTTAAAACTTTGATTTATTTTTGTATTAAAATAAAAGAGCGGCCAGCCGCGTCTTCATTTACTTTAACTGCAGTACTTGCCTGGTGTGTGTTTACCTTCCTGCTTCTGCCTGACGTCACCGTCCAGTCACCCTGTCACAGGGTCAAATCAACATGTTAGTCAAGATGTGGATTTCTTAATTTGAATCAGTTATTCTTGTCACCCAGTTTATTTTTTTATTTTTTTTGTGTCATTAGTGCTGACCTTTATGTTTCCCAAAGAATGTCGTAAATGACAAATATTGACCTTCTACCAGCAGATGCGGTTTTGTGTTTGTTTGTTAGGTTGTTTGTTGTGGGATTGGGATCATATATTACTCAGGTGACCATATGGCTCCGTGTTCAGCGGGACAGTTTGGGACAGTTCAGGCTTTTCAACTCACAACCCAATGTATTCTGGTAAGCAGTCCTGCTTCTCTTAATGGAAAGAATGGTACCTGAGATCGGTAAAACTTACTAGAATGCATTGGGTTGTGAGTTGAAAAGCCTGAACAGACCCAAACTGTCCTCTGAACACAGAGCTATATGGTCAGTTTATATATTACCCTGATCTCTACTCCAGTCATTGTTATGCATGGTTGCATAGCTTCTGGAAAGACAGTAGGTGTTAATGGATATACAGAAACCAAAGTATAATACAGATATTTTCATTTTATTTTCCAGGAGAATGTGTAGGTTGTGTATAATAATAGCCTTATTCTTGCTGTTCTTTTCTGTCTATTAATCAATAACACATGAAACTGCAATACAATAATATAAAACGGTATTAATTTATTTATTTTAGGTGACTGAGTTTAGTAGTTGCTTTTCTACATACCCTATACTTAGGGCCACTATACTTAGAAATCGTGTATTTGACTGCCTACCGTGAAAAACTTTTTTTTTTTTTTTACATTACTCGTCACTAGCTTTTATCACGTAGAAACCATAGACAATAAAAAATCTTTCAGAGCTTGAAAGCTTGAGCAGTTTTTATTTATCTGAGGAAAAGAAGTGAAATGACATGCCTTTGAGTTGTTACAGCCAATGATATAGAGAAATTAAGAATTTCATTAAATATCTATCTATCTATATATCTATATATCTATATATATATATATATATATATATATATATATATATATATATATATATATATATATATATATATATATATATATATGTGTGTGTGTGTGTGTGTGTGATATTGTTTGCATTATGTGTTGGTCTATCTGCTAAGTTGCTAAACTGTCTCCGGGGCCCCTCAGTGTTACATTTTATAAGACTTCCCAGCTCGCAAAGTTGTATCAGCAAAACAGCAGGTGTCTTGTATCTCAAGTTACCTGGATGAATGTGTGGAACAGACTAGTCGTCTTCATATTCACAGAAGTAGTCCCAGTTCAAACAAATCAATAAGCAGCCCAGGTGGGATCGAAGTTATCTTATCTTCTTACCATAGAATGATATCACTTAGACTGGGTTTACACAAAGGGGAGTCCTCTATCCCTGTGGACTTTCTTTTGAAAAAGAAAATTGATTTTGTTTTTTTTTAAAACAGCTCAACATGGATACTGTGAGGTATATGGTGTGAATTCGTAGCTTCACTCTGTCGTAGAATGCATGCTTGATTTACTAAGCATCTTTCTAAACAATCTTTTTTGTGGACTACTACTGTACCTGTCACCGCAGGGGTATGAACAGCATTAATGCTTGCTCATTATAGAGGAGGGCTCTGTATTTGCAACTCAATATATATAGGTTTGCAATGCCGTACGTCAAGGTTTAGAACTCCTGGCAAAGTTAAATGACAATCCACAGGTAAATACTGGAATATTACATACAAAATATAATTTATATACATATATAATTTACATACAAAATATGCTAAATATACCTGGATTTTTAAATTAGGTCATGTTTACCAGATACATAAAATGCAAGATGGTGTGGCAAAATAAGCATTCAGCATTTCAGTTTTAAGTACATGAAAGCCATATATCCAGGTTCAGGATCCAATCCAAAACTCTCCTTTACCTCTTGATTTGAGCTTAAAGTTATGTCTTCTATATAAATGCATAGAGGGAATTGTTCTTCTGTGGCTTTTTTTGATTAACAACAACAAAACCTCCCATTACAATTTACAAAACAAAACTTCAGTGTCTCTTCAAAAAGTGTTACTCAGGGATATGTGGAAACTCAGAAACTGATTATAATCACATGCACTTATTTATAAAAGCTATAAACACCGGTATATTTCAGATGTGAGTGGGAACATGAAATTTGTGCCATGCTGGGGTTGGGGGAATGGGTAACCTGCAGAACATATGGTTGACTTCTCTGGGGGCCTTGCTAAAATCTGATGGGTTTGGCTATTCTTTTGGGGCTTAAAACCATGTGATAGTAATTGTGATGCCAGCATATAGTCTTCCATTTCTAATGCCACCTTTCCTGTTAACCCATATAGTTAAGAAAGAAACACAAATAGAGACAGTGGCATTATCAAGAGTCTCTGTTATCATACCATTACATCAACAAAGTCTGTCTGTCAGGTGAGCTATATTAATTGGGATAGCTGAGCTATTTCTGAAAATTTATTTCGCAGAGAGCTTAATGGTGATGCCATTGGTTAGTAAATCTGCCTTGCTGATAGGATGCTTCAGAAAAAAAGCCACTTTGTAGCACTAACCTTTGGAGCTTCCACTGTCTACCACATACAATTAGGCCTTTTCTCCTGTTTTCAAGATTATGACCTCTTTCTGAACACACCTTGAGGGGCTTTAGGATTCGAAGTGTGCTTGAGTGCTGATGCCACCAATGTCTAAGAAGGAATTTCCCCTTAACAATCCACGTTCGTTTGCAAGCCAACAATTAGCCCCAGAAACCATGCAGTGCAGTACAGTATTAGTCAAGCTGGGGTGAACAGTTCATCTTGGATTATGAAAACCCCAGACACAATTTACCCAGAGTTACCACTCTCAACCTCATAGGGGATATCTGAATGGTTGATCTGAAATTACTGGCAGTGGAGTTTAATCAAAATAGTGACTCTGCTCATTAAGTTGAACAACAGTTTTTATATTTCATATATCATTGAAATAAAAAGGCTCCTGCCTTTAAGTAGATTTGCTTAATGTGAAGTCAGCAGGGACATATGAAAACCAAATCACTGCTAATGAAAAATATGCATCATTAAGAGTCTGATTTACGAACCGTAACCTGTAGCTCAGCAGGACTAGATTCATCTTTAAACAAAAAAAAGAAAAAAAAAAGTCAGGATGAGCTAGTGAGCCTGAATGACTCTGGTGGCCTCCTGGTTCATGTCTGTTTAGAGAATATGATTGCTGGCTTTGTAGATTTAAAAGGTCAGCAATATTAAGTGCAAACACAATCCATAATTGACAGGAAATAAAGGAGATCTTCTGCACATCTGGTAAATGCTGACTAATCCAGTAATACCTCAAGACAGGGTAAATTAAAAAATGGCCAACACTCTGCATTGATTCAAATAATGCCCACTACAGAGATAGACTGTTATCTGGTAGATAATGTTATCTTTCTCCTGTTCATATAATCATTACTTGATGTGTCAAAACTTGATGTGTCTGAACCCAATGTGTACTAATCCAGTGCAATTCAGATTCACTAAATGCTAAGAATGACAGGTTAGAGATGATGTCGCTTTGATCTAAAGCTTACAAATGCAGACTTTATAATCTTACACATGTTTAAGAGCAAAGTTTTGCAGTAAAAAAAAAATATACAGTACTGTGCAAAAGTTTTAGGCAGGTGTGAAAAAATGCTGTAAAGTAAGAATGCTTTCAAAAATAGACATGTTAATAGATTATATTTATCAATTAACTAAATGCAAAGTGAGTGAACAGAAGAAAAATCTAAATCAAATCCATATTTGGTGTGACAAACCTTTGCCTTCAAAACAGCATCAATTCTTCTAGGTACACTTGCACAAAGTCAGGGATTTTGTAGGCATATAGTCAGGTGTATGATTAAACAATTATACCAAACAGGTGCTAATGATCATCAATTCAATATGTAGGTTGAAACACAATCATTAACTGAAACAGAAACAGCTGTGTAGGAGGAATAAAACTGGGTGAGGAACAGCCAAACTCAGCTAACAAGGTGAGGTTGCTGAAGACAGTTTACTGTCAAAAGTCATACACCATGGCAAGACTGAGCACAGCAACAAGACATAAGGTACTTATACTGCATCAGCAAGGTCTCTCCCAGGCAGAAATTTCAAGGCAGACAGGGGTTTCCAGATGTGCTGTCCAAGCTCTTTTGAAGAAGCACAAAGAAACGGGCAACGTTGAGGACCGTAGACGCAGTGGTCGGCCAAGGAAACTTAGTGCAGCAGATGAAAGACACATCATGCTTACTTCCCTTCGCAATCGGAAGATGTCCAGCAGTGCCAATAGCTCAGAGTTGGCAGAAAACAGTGGGACCCTGGTACACCCATCTACTGTCCGGAGAAGTCTGGTCAGAAGTGGCCTTCATGGAAGACCTGCGACCAAAAAGCCATACCTCCGACGTGGAAACAAGGCCAAGTGACTCAACTATGTACGAAAACACAGGAACTGGGGTGCAGAAAAATGGCAGCAGGTGCTCTGGACTGATGAGTCAAAATTTGAAATATTTGGCTGTAGCAGAAGGCAGTTTGTTCAGCGAAGGGCTGGAGGCGTTCACGAATGAGTGTCTGCAGGCAACAGTGAAGCATGGTGGAGGTTCCTTGCAAGTTTGGGGCTGCATTTCTGCAAATGGAGTTGGGGATTTGGTCAGAATTAATGGTCTCCTCAATGCTGAGAAGTACAGGCAGATACTTATCCATCATGCAATACCATCAGGGAGGCATCTGATTGGCCCCAAATTTATTCTGCAGCATGACAACGACCCCAAACATACAGCGAAAGTCATTAAGAACTATCTTCAGCGTAAAGAAGAACAAGGAGTCCTGGAAGTGATGGTATGGCCCCACAGAGCCCTGATCTCAACATCATCGAGTCTGTCTGGGATTACATGAAGAGAGAGAAGCAACTGAGGCTGCCTAAATCCACAGAAGAACTGTGGTTAGTTCTCCAAGATGTTTGGGCCAACCTACCTGCCGAGTTCCTTCAAAAACTGTGTGCAAGTGTACTAGAAGAATTGATGCTTGATGCTGTTTTGAAGGCAAAGGGTGGTCACACCAAATATGGATTTGATTTAGATTTTTCTTCTGTTCACTCACTTTGCATTTAGTTAATTGATAAATATAATCTATTAACATGTCTATTTTTGAAAGCATTCTTACTTTACAGCATTTTTTCACACCTGCCTAAAACTTTTGCACAGTACTGTATATTTGAGGTTCTCATAATTAAGGTTTATTCTTTTTTTTTAATAGAATGCAAAAATGTTTAATACACTGAGGTGGGCAGGAGACATTTTAAAAACTGCAACTGTCAGTTCTTTGAAAGCTGAACTACAATGAATCTAATGGGGGCAGTCACTATCCAGACTGTTACTGTGTGAATCAGGCTCAGCAGCCTTACTAATTTTCTGATTCTGTCAAAATAAAAACAGTTCTTACTCATTGGAATTGTTGAAATTTAATTAAGTAATTGTGAGATTGAAATCTTACTCTGAAAATGTATCTAAATTAAATGAAGCATAAAAGTTGTGCAGTGGCATTTCGATGGAAGGCAATTGTGGAGTGTGCTTGTCTGCTGTTTCAAAGCCTTCATATTTTGTTCATCCTGTTTTTGGTTTACTGGTTCCTGGTTTCAGCAAAGTATGTACATTTTTTAATCATTATTGAAAAAGGCAAAGGATAGAGAAGAAATTTGTAAGTTATTTGCAGTAAGGAAAAGTATGTTACTAAGTACATTAATACAAGCAAAATGTATTCCTCTCTAAAATATTACCTTTTGCACTTGCTTCAAAATATGATCTTATACGTTTTCAACTGCTAGTTACAGCATAACTGCACACCTAGAAGTTATACTGTATATTTTTTTTTACTTTTCTGTTTTAACAAAGATTATTTGGATGGTGCACGTTCAAGTAAAGAAAATGCAGGGTTCTCAACTGGTACAGCTGAGTTTAGAGTTTTTCATTGTAAGACAGTTGATGCATAACAAGAATGAAGAAAATCTCTGGTGCCCTTTCCACTCATGGAAGCATTTCCATCAGATTTTTTTTTTTTTGTAGTTTTGATTTATATATATATATATATATATATATATATATATATATATATATATATATATATATATATATATATATATATATTCAGGTTTTTAAAAAAAATATGAAACATAACTTTATTCATTGTGAATTAGATCAAATAACATATTTCTGGAGAAGCTTAAAAAAAACAAGAACACAGCCATTTTCTGACACTTTTTTAAAAAATTTTATTTAGTGTCTCCTGATGTATTAATAGTACAATTTAGCACTATGCAAATTTCCCCCACAAAGCTCTGCAAAGCTCAGATCTGCCCTCCAGGGACACATTCAAGGTCTTCATGCCAAATTGCAATTTGCACCGTCCTTCAAAGTCAAATCAAACTGGAAAGGCTGGTTTCACCCAATTAGCTGTATTTTAGGCTAAAACTAGCAGGTAATGTTTAAAATCTATAGTGACTAACAAACACCCAGAATGTTAATTTAAGAAACGGTTCACAGTTCTTCACACAAAATGGTGGAAATTTCATCTTGTTAAACATGACTGCACATTTATCAAAGCTGGCTGCTTCGCAGTGCAATTGGCACCACTTCTTGTAAAACAAAAATAGCACACCATCGTTATACAAAAACATGGGCTTTAGAGTTGCTTCTCGCTTGTTCTGTAACACTATGATTATGTCTGGAACGATAAATATTGATTAATTAACTTGAGTCTGTTGTGTTTGAGTCCATGTTCTTTCTTGGTGGCGTTGACTAGAATGGTACATGATGTCACTCATAACGGAAGTACTTTTCCTTTGCATCTGTGATGAATACGTTTCCATTATTGTTCCCATCCTTGCAGGAAGTGGGTACAATGTATGTGAAAAAGGGTAAACACAATAATGGCCTTGTTCTCTATCCGGGAGCCTTACTTCTTTGTTGCAATTTAGGAAATAATGCTGTTGCCTAAGTATCCCGTAAAGATACAGTTTATTGCTAGCTACTTTAAGACATTTAAGACATTGAAGGTGTCATATTTTTAATACTAAACCTGCCCTTCCCCGAAAATCTAACAAATGCACATAAAAAGTTTTTACTGGGTTTTGCTTGGTAGTACTTAGGTACTTTGAAAAAGGCATGAGAGCCTTGGTAATACACAAAATCCCAGACAGAAGAGCAGACATAATCCATCCAAATTGGAATTAGCTGATTTGGGATTTTAATAGTAAGAATTTCAGTTTCTTAAGCTTAAAAATATATGTACTGGATTATTCGTCAATGGTTGGGTTATCTGTCCCTGCACTAATTTGCCAGTGAATTTAGTTGACTGAAATCTTTAAAAATGGATTCACCATCAAGTGAACATACATACTGTTACTAGCCAAACAAACAACATTCCATCTGGGGATTCTTATTTATGCAGGCGTTCAACCATAAAAGCATTTTTTATTTTGGGGTAAGGAGAGTCAAATGGATGGGTTGGGGTGCATTATCCTGTGTTGAGTGAATTAAGCTGATAGATAAATATTTGCTTTATCTTGACAGCTGTCAATCTATCATCATTTGACAGCTAATCTCCAAACCCAATCTGAAGTTATGCAGCTCCAGACTTCGGAAGCACCACCACAAGACTGTAGTGGTGGTCATTTGCTTTTGTCAAAACGTTCAAGCTTTGACTGTGCAGTGAATAGTACCCGTATTTAATTTAAGCAACCCAGTTAAATGTCATCTGGTTATTTGTTTTGGTTAGAAAAATAGACCCTTTGGAATTAAGTGACAGAGAACCATATGGGCTGATCTAAATGGGGATATTGTCGGTCTTAATCAGTTTCTAAAACAGAAATTTGAATTTAGAGAGATTTATTTCTGGATGGCAGTCCACATTTTTCGCATTAGGGAATAATAAATAAAACAACCTTTGGCTGAAATGTATGCTCCCTATTTCCTCATGTCTCTTCATGACACGATTGTTTCTATGGTACTGTACATTACATGAAGGTTTCCAGCTCTTCTCAGTTATTTTATATCTTCATGGTTTGTAATTTAAACATCACGTACAAGCCTAAAGTCTCCTGATGTAAGTTTCGTAAACACAACGAGTAAAAATCAAGGAGTGAAACAGCAGTACAGATAAGGAGCTGTTTCCCAGGGGTTCTGTGGGAGTCCCTTCAGTGAGCACATGATTAGGAGACAGGCTGTGCAGGGTCCTAGGAAGGAAGTCTCTACAGGCCGGCTTCGCCAATATGCAGTCACATCACAAAGCAATCAGGAGCGGGCAGGTCGCGGGCCTCTCTGAGAATCAATTCAAGGAAGCCAAATGCCACTGAGGTGTTTCCTGTACAGTGTATGGGAAATATGATCAAGTGCAAAACTGCAGTCAACAATGAGACAATAAATTAGTATAAACAGGAAGTATTGTTTTAATTTACAAAATTAATGGGCCATGCTCATGAAACACTGGGGTTGGGGGGGCAGTTTTATTCATATAAATATTGCCCTAAAAAAATGTTAGCTAGTAGGCCTTGTAGAGCATGTAGATTTAAGCCATAAGAAATAATAGAACATGTAGTTTAATCCTGGATTCTGCTTAATTTACAAATAGTCATGCTCCATTAAAGGTTCTTATTATTAGCCATTGTGTTTATAATTGTGAGCAATTCTTGACCGTAGAAGAAGATATGTTTAAATCTTGTAAAGGACATATACATGTAGTTGTACTGTTCTGCAGCCTGAACCTCTGTACTATACTATAGAGTCTATAGGGTACTGCTTTTGTTGCTGTTACTTAACAATAAATCAGTTCTGCTCTCACTGAATTAAAATGTGACTTTGTTGATTATGTTGCTTTGGGGTTTGTGTGGTATATTTTTAGACTCCAATTCACATCGGAAAACAATTTTAATTATGAGCTCAGACAACCAGTGACCCAGCCAATGACCTCCTCTGTGTTAGGATAGAGTTGCTTAAAGATTTAGAAAATTGTAGACTAACTCCTGAGCACACAAATTGAATTATCTGGGTTTTACCTTTATTCTATACGTCTGGATTGAAGTAGGATTGAACTGAAACAGAGTTGTTTACACAAAGTAGGCTGTTACAATCCCCAAACTTTAATTCAATCAACATATCTTGGAAAAGCTTGAATTACTGTGGTTACAAAAATAAAATTGCTTTTCTGAGCCTACTGTTCTACATGACTTCACAAACAGAATTAAGGAGATTAGTGAAGCACATTTAAAAATAAAACCTATTTAAAAAGAAAAGCGAGAGCTACTGTATCTCCAGTAACTAATTAGTTAATCATGTTTTTAAATTTTATATATATATATATATATATATATATATATATATATATATATATACAGTACTGTGCAAAAGTTTTAGGCAGGTGTGAAAAATGCTGTAAAGTAAGAATGCTTTCAAAAATAGACATGTTAATAGATTATATTTATCAATTAACTAAATGCAAAGTGAGTGAACAGAAGAAAAATCTAAATCAAATCCATGTTTGGTGTGACCACCCTTTGCCTTCAAAACAGCATCAAGCATCAATTCTTCTAGGTACACTTGCACACAGTTTTTGAAGGAACTCGGCAGGTAGGTTGGCCCAAACATCTTGGAGAACTAACCACAGTTCTTCTGTGGATTTAGGCAGCCTCAGTTGCTTCTCTCTCTTCATGTAATCCCAGACAGACTCGATGATGTTGAGATCAGGGCTCTGTGGGGCCATACCATCACTTCAGGACTCCTTATTCTTCTTTACGCTGAAGATAGTTCTTAATGACTTTCGCTGTATGTTTGGGGTCGTTGTCATGCTGCAGAATAAATTTGTGGCCAATCAGATGCCTCCCTGATGGTATTGCATGATGGATAAGTATCTGCCTGTACTTCTCAGCATTGAGGAGACCATTAATTCTGACCAAATCCCCAACTCCATTTGCAGAAATGCAGCCCCAAACTTGCAAGGAACCTCCACCATGCTTCACTGTTGCCTGCAGACACTCATTCGTATGCGCTGTCCAGCCCTTCGGCGAACAAACTGCCTTCTGCTACAGCCAAATATTTCAAATTTTGACTCATCACTCCAGAGCACCTGCTGCCATTTTTCTGCACCCCAGTTAATGTGTTTTCGTGCATAGTTGAGTCGCTTGGCCTTGTTTCCACGTCGGAGGTATGGCTTTTTGGCCGCAAGTCTTCCATGAAGGCCACTTCTGACCAGACCTCTCCGGACAGTAGATGGGTGTACCAGGGTCCCACTGTTTACTGCCAGTTCTGAGCTGATGGCACTGCTGGACATCTTCCGATTGCTAAGGGAGGTAAGCATGATGTGTCTTTCATCTGCTGCAGTACGTTTCCTTGGCCGACCACTGCGTCTACGGTCCTCAACATTGCCTGTTTCTTTGTGCTTCTTCAAAAGAGCTTGGACAGCACATCTGGAAACCCCTGTCTGCCTTGAAATTTCTGCCTGGGAGAGACCTTGCTGATGCAGTATAACTACCTTGTGTCTTGTTGCTGTGCTCAGTCTTGCCATGGTGTATGACTTTTGACAGTAAACTGTCTTCAGCAACCTCACCTTGTTAGCTGAGTTTGGCTGTTCCTCACCCAGTTTTATTCCTCCTACACAGCTGTTTCTGTTTCAGTTAATGATTGTGTTTCAACCTACATATTGAATTGATGATCATTAGCACCTGTTTGGTATAATTGTTTAATCATACACCTGACTATATGCCTACAAAATCCTGACTTTGTGCAAGTGTACCTAGAAGAATTGATGCTGTTTTTAAGGCAAAGGGTGGTCACACCAAATATGGATTTGATTTAGATTTTTCTTCTGTTCACTCACTTTGCATTTAGTTAATTGATAAATATAATCTATTAACATGTCTATTTTTGAAAGCATTCTTACTTTACAGCATTTTTTCGCACCTGCCTAAAACTTTTGCACAGTACTGTATATATATATATATATAAAAACTGCAGTGTACAAAATTGAAGGCATATGAAATAAATACAGTGCAGTAAACTTGTTGTTATTCAAGAATTGTAATTATACAAAAAATGTGTGGATGATGTCATGATTATTAGAATAGAATGTTCATTCCCAGTGGTTCCAAAGTTCCCTACTGGTTACTGGAAATGCAGTGGTGTTAATGCAAATGCTTTTTAAGTGTTCTACAAACCGGTCTAAAGGCGTTTAGCAGACCGGTTTGTAGAACACTTAAGAAGCATTGCACTAACACCACTGCATTTCCAGTAGCCCATCACTTCAACAATGATGATCACACTGCTGAAGACATCACAGTCTGTGTGATCAATCGGTGCTATGGAACAAATATTGCTCGGAAACAAAAGGAACGAGAGTTTATCTTCAAACTGGGAACTTTGGAACCTCTGGGAATGAACATTCTATTCTAATAATCATGACGTCATCCACAGAATTCAATACATTTTCATTTGTTTCACACACACACACATATATATCACATATATATACACACATACATAATGTAAAAACAAATAATACAATGATGAACAAGTATTCTAACTGGAATGTTTTTTTTTCTGTTTTATTGCATGCATCATAATGACCTCATTACCGTATTAATTAATTAATGAATATAACCACATGAGGGCACCACAAAAGAGGAGTTTGGTTAGACATCAAACATGCATCAGGGTGTACACTTCTCATCAACCTTTCTCAGACTGCCTAGATAAACCAATAATAATCATTTCGTCAGAAGAGCAGCTTTTATATTCGTCCAAATCATATTTGATAAGATGTTGTCACAATTTCCAGACTTGGTTAAATATATTTAAATAATATATATTTTAGCCAACCACACAGAACATTTACAATATACAGCTCTGGAAAAAATTAAGAGACCACTGCAAAATTATCAGTTTCTCTGGTTTTACTATTTATAGGTATGTGTTTGGGTAAAATGAACATTTTTGTTTTATTCTATAAACTACTGACAACATTTCTCCCAAATTCCAAATAAAAATATTGTCATTTAGAGCATTTATTTGCAGAAAATGACAACTGGTCAAAATAACAAAAAAGATGCAGTGTTGTCAGACCTCGAATAATGCAAAGAAAATAAGTTCATATTCATTTTAAACAACACAATACTAATGTTTTAACTTAGGAAGAGTTCAGAAATCAATATTTGGTGGAATAACCCTGATTTTCAAGCACAGCTTTCATGCGTCTTGGCATGCTCTCCACCAGTCTTTCACATTGATGTTGGGTGACTTTATGCCACTCGTGGCGCAAAAATTCAAGCAGCTCGGCTTTGTTTGATGGCTTGTGACCATCCATCTTCCTCTTGATCACATTCCAGAGGTTTTCAATGGGGTTCAGGTCTTGAGATTGGGCTGGCCATGACAGGGTCTTGATCTGGTGGTCCTCCATCCACACCTTGACTGACCTGGCTGTGTGGCATGGAGCATTGTCCTGCTGGAAAAACCAATCCTCAGAGTTGGGGAACATTGTCAGAGCAGAAGGAAGCAAGTTTTCTTCCAGGACAACCTTGTACTTGGCTTGATTCATGCCAAAGCTGCCCGATTCCAGCCTTGCTGAAGCACCCCCAGATCATCACCGATCCTCCACAACATTTCACAGTGGGTGCGAGACACTGTGGCTTGTATGGCTCTCCAGGTCTCCGTCTAACCATTAGACGACCAGGTGTTGGGCAAAGCTGAAAATTGGACTCATCTTGGGGTGCTTCAGCAAGGCTGGAATCGGGCAGATTTGTCTTTGTGAAGGACGCATGAATCAAGCCAAGTACAAGGTTGTCCTGGAAGAAAACTTGCTTCCTTCTGCTCTGACAATGTTCCCCAACTCTGAGGATTGGTTTTTCCAGCAGGACAATGCTCCATGCCACACAGCCAGGTCAGTCAAGGTGTGGATGGAGGACCACCAGATCAAGACCCTGTCATGGCCAGCCCAATCTCAAGACCTGAACCCCATTGAAAACCTCTGGAATGTGATCAAGAGGAAGATGGATGGTCACAAGCCATCAAACAAAGCCGAGCTGCTTGAATTTTTGCTTCACGAGTGGCATAAAAGTCACCCAACATCAATGTGAAAGACTGGTGGAGAGCATGCCAAGACGCATGAAAGCTGTGCTTGAAAATCAGGGTTATTCCACCAAATATTGATTTCTGAACTCTTCCTAAGTTAAAACATTAGTATTGTGTTGTTTAAAATGAATATGAACTTATTTTCTTTGCATTATTCGAGGTCTGACAACACTGCATCTTTTTTGTTATTTTGACCAGTTGTCATTTTCTGCAAATAAATGCTCTAAATGACAATATTTTTATTTGGAATTTGGGAGAAATGTTGTCAGTAGTTTATAGAATAAAACAAAAATGTTCATTTTACCCAAACACATACCTATAAATAGTAAAACCAGAGAAACTGATAATTTTGCAGTGGTCTCTTAATTTTTTCCAGAGCTGTATGTTGCTGTTTGGTTCCAAGTACGGTAAGTACCAAGTACCATGATGATTCAGGCGGAACATTGCCAGAAACGTGTGGAATTGTGTGTATGAATAATAATAATAATAATAATAATAATACAGTAGTCTCCGGAAGCAAGTAAAGTGTTCTATAATACCTCTTTCACACAGACGAGTTATGACGGAATCGCCGTTGCCATGAAAACAATCCGTTGATTGACAGGTTTGAAAGTTGTACTCACAGGATCTCTTTGGCTGTTTGAAAGGGTTATGACGGTATTAAATCGGCATAGATTGCACAATTTCGTGCTGTGTGAATCGGTATTTTAAATTATTTTTTTATTGTCTCCGAGACGGCTCAGTAGCGGCATTTGTTTGTGACTTAAGACGAAGTTAGCCACCAGACACAATATAAATCAATATATAAATAAATACGTATGTATTACTTGTCATGACTCACGTGCATCGAAATTAACGAAATAAGTAAAAGCAAAAATATAGGCAAGTGTATGTTAATAAACTGTAATAATAAAGTAACAGACAAACTAGCGTTAATAAAAATAAAGCAAAACATGGCCAAAAAGCTTAAATCACTATGTACTATGAAATTACCTGCCAGGTGTGTTTCAGGCTATCACAATGGCAGAGGCAAAAATAATGAACGTTTTATGGTTAACTTAACGTTAAGAAACTAACTGTCAAACTAAATTAACACAGCACCCCTACATACTTTACAAAATGCAGCAATAATATACAAGACATGCACATTGTTTAACAAAATGGTGAAGAAACTTACTAGAACAGGAATCACCAATTTGCTCGGCGGCTTGTGTCTGATTTAGGTTTTTTTTCAAGCGCTCAAATAATTTTCAACTTTGTGTAGCAAGAGAAACAGCGGCACATTTTACCGTTTGTTTACATGACGTTTTGTAGCGATGAGGTGCACTTGTGCAAACCAGACTGCAAAACAATTCAATGATATGACGCCGGTTCTGGAAAGATTTAATAAACCAATCAGAGTTCCTCAAGACACTAAGTCTCTTCTTTCCAAAACAGTACTGTATCCATGGTGAACAAATCGCTATCGGTGCCAAGAAGGTGTTCTTTAGGCCAGGGGTGTCACACTCAGTTACTGGAGGGCCGCAGTGTCTTTTTGTTTTTGTTCCACCCGAGCTCTCAATTATTTAATTGGTCTAATGATTTGATTAATTGGAAAATTGTAACTCTTCTCTCCAGGTCTCAAAATGTTTCATAGGTCATGTGCCTTGAATCAAGTGCATTCACTACAAGGGTGCTCCCTTAGGCAAAGTGTTCTCTTAGGAGGTGTTCCTATACACGGAGACTACTTTATTATTATTATTAATAATAATAATAATAATAATAATAATAATAATAATAATAATAATAATACAAGTAGTTAACTTTTAAAAAAACTAAAACAAACAAAAACAGAACTTTGCTAGAACTGAATTTGTACACACTTTTTATATCTTTATAAGCTTTCTTTTGGACATTCGTTGATAGGTATTGATTTAAAGATGTACATGTGTAGTCAGCACCATTATTTATTTTATTGTGGGGGTATTGCAAATTCACACATTTGAAAACGATACCAAATTCTTTCAAATATGTAGTTGTCTATATTAACTTGCAGTTTGAGTTAAAACCTGCTGTCAACAGGAACCGTTTCCCTCATTGTGTTCAACACCCTTAACACCCTTACAATAAGTTTAAACCACAGGGGTTCAGGTCAAATGACCACAGCCAGTGGGCTTGAGGTGGCACAGTGGAGGCCTGGTTTCGAAGCAGGTCACAAATAAAATGAGTTTAGTGTTCTCAACTTAGCATCACAAAACCCCAACACAATTTGCCTCAACTGGAGGTCTCTGTCTTAAGTTCCCAAGACTGAATAATAGAGACTGTTGTTCTAGCGTTTGGTAAAGCTTGATAGAAGCTCACGTAGCCCTGACCACACCATGCCAGGCTTTAGCAGTCCTCAAATAATGACCACTAAAATTCAAGAAATAAAAAAATGAGTAACAATAAAAACATTTCAGACAAGAGACGTCGACAACAGAAATAGATTTAGACCTTATTTTTACAAAATAAAATGTAAACAAGGCCATTTGACGCAAAATCCTCCTCTGCAGCACCAGCTAGAGTGTTGCATATTTAAAACAGGGGGAAAATATTAAAAGAAAGTTAAACAAATGAATACGTTCCAGCCGGCAGGACAAGTGGCCACCTCGGGTGAGCTTGCTGTGGGGGATGAGCAAGGCAGGTGGTGGACTGATCAGGAAAGATGCCAGGCAAGACGATTTGTTAATATTTAAAGGGACATTGACATCATAAAATGGTCCAGAAAATCAATTTCAGCCTTTCACAAAATGGTGCCCAAATAAGGCACTTTGTATGGCAGTCAGTAGACGTGACAGCTCAATAATTATTATTTATTTCTTAGCAGATGCCCTTATCCAGGGCAACTTACAAGATATCACATTATTTTTACATACAATTACCCATTTATACAATTGGGTTTTTACTGGAGCAATCTAGGTAAAGTACCTTCCTCAAGGGTACAGCAGCAGTGTCCCACACCTGGGATTGAACCCACGACCCTCCGGTCAAGAGTCCAGATCCCTAACCACTACTCCACACTGCTGCCCCAATAATAAAAGTGAAGTTGTCCAGTGCTTCCCTATATTCATCATTCTCTAATTCACACACTACCACTAATTTTTATTTAAATGTAGCAGTATCCCCAGTTTGCTAAATTATAAATAAAAAACACAAAAAAATGAAAGCTAAGCAATATCGCAATTGTTATTTACTAATAGGTACTGCACAACTAGTGTAATATTTTTTCACAGGGTTTAATGGATGAGAAGAACCCTTATTGTTTTAAACTTTAAATACATAACTGCAAGCTTCCTGAAATGGAACTGGCGCACTAAAGCATATCTGACAATAAAAACACTGCATACTGCACATGTAATTACTGTCACAGGGCAAGTCAACGGTCATGACCTTTTCCGCTTGAACTTTAGCCCCTGAATCTGAAGTTTATTTAAATCTAAACAAATTACTTTTTTTCACATGTGCCACATTGCTGCTTCACTGGTACAGGTTGGTATGGGTATTGTTGAAAGAAGATGGAGATTTTGAGATAGGAACAGTAGTTCTCTTGTTCGTTCATTATGGTGAACATAAAAGATTAAATTCCTTTGGCGTCCTTTTTCTATACAATTCAATGTTTGTTTGTTTTTAAACTGTTTCTTAACATTCATCCCGTTCAAAGCACAATCACTGTGTATGTTATTATTCAAAAGAGCCTCATTTTGGTGACTTATTTAAAAGAATAACGAATAATGGAACTGTATTGATACCTGTCCACCTGTCTTATTCAATGTAAGTTTTTAGTGGATGTTAATTAAGTTCTCTGAGCTTTTAGAAGCAGACCCTGTATCCACGCTCATCCATTTGTCAAATAACAGTAGAATTCTAAAACCGTGAGGTGCCAATTTCAATCTAATTTACTAGAAGTAATCTACTGAGTCAATGTGCCTACTGTCTTAACAGCAGTGAGTGATTATATGCATGTAGACCTATTAGAAGGTAGTGTAAAAGAGGATTAGGGAAGATAGGGAGGAGGTAACGTTCCTTCAGGGCACCATGGAATCAGGTAAAAGCAAGCCACATATCCTATTATTCAGCACTAAGATGAATCAGATGTTTGCCTAGAATTCACAGTATTAGAATGGACAGGTACATGGGAAAGAAAACTGTACTTTAGCTTTTTTTTAAAAAATGTATGCCTCTTGAAATGGAAAAACATTATGGGGTAGATGTAAGGATACACACAAAGTGATTTGCGAGTGCAAAGCCCCCATAATGCGGTTGTAAAGTCTGCTTTTAGGGGCAGCTAAAAATGCGCTGTATTTAAAGAATGGTGTTCACATTGAGTTCTGGATTCTAAGCAGGGTCAAACATTATAATGTGAAGATTTTGCCTTGCACTGACCCTGCAAAAACTTGACACCTCTTACAAGGTGAAAACCATTGTAGAAGCCAGTAACTAAGAAGCCAGTAACACACCTGCAGAGACCTGTCATTGGCTTCAGGATGGATGCTGTGGTACACTTCCTGATGCGGCGAGACTTAGCTCTTGTTGAGGAGAGGCAGGAACACGTTAGGAGGAGAAGGGCAAGACGAAGAAGACCCTGCATATTCAATCCCAGGATCACTTTGTTTGGGATGCCGGAGGATGCGATGCTAAAGCGTTATTGTCTCACTCCGCAGGTCATCCTAGACCTAATAGCTGAATTGAGGGACAAACTAGACCCCAGCCCAATCCACCTTTTCCAGAGTGCTAGGCACATTTCTGGATGTCACGCTGAAAAGGACAGGCCAATACATATAATTTCCTAAGGATACTAGCATAACTGATGTTGGCAGAGGCTTTTCCAAACAACTCTGTTTCATGCTGAGTGACCTCAGCCATAAGGACTCAGCTCCTTCTCAGAAAACCTTTCTTTTCCTTGTGCCAGGAGGACTTTGTCGGCCTTTTATGTCCAAAGAGTTTTTAGATTCAAATTTAAAGTAAAAAGATAAAAGGAATCAATAGGTGCTCAGAATAATTTCCTGGTAGAAATCTCAATCAGGAGAGATTTGCATTGTGACTGTCTGTACAACAGAGACATTTGTCTAGATAAAGAACATTGCATTGTGGAAAGTTGTATGACATACTACTTTTCAGATTAATCTATGGATTAATTGAAGTGGCTCATTCTAGATGGATCTTGAACAATAGTTAAAGACTAAGTAGCGGGGTTCTGTAAAATATAGCTCTAGTGCACTGATAGTATAAGGATTATTGCCCACATTGTCAAACAGGTAACACAGCAATAACGATCCATGATGCGGACATAAATTGTGTTTAGCAGCCGTAAAGTCACCTGGTGTTCACCTGGCGTTCTGGATTCTAAGCGGGCTCAAACATTATAATGTGATATAAGGATTTTGCCTTGCACTTAGGCAATTGCTGACCCTGCAAACACTTTACACCTCTTCTTACAAGGTGCAAACCATTATAGAAGCGAGTAACTAAGAGCTGTATAAAAGCAGTGATGTGGTACGGAACAGAAAAGTCAGAGCACTTGTTGTTTTGTTTGTTTGTTTGTTTTTATCGCTGTGATCTAGAGCAGTGGTTCTCAAACTTTTTTGTTCATGGACCAGCTGAATTTTTTTTTAAATATAATTTTTTTATTTAAATTGCATCCGTTTTATAAGCAGGATAACACACTCCAGGGCTTGTGTGTTGTGTCGTATTAACATACGGCTTTGTTGGTTGAAGGCAGCCTCCAACCCAAATACAGCCGTATGCTAACGCAACACAACGCACGTCCTGTCGTGTGTTACTTTACAAGCTGCTGTGTTGAGTGCACATGAGCGCAATACATGAAAACTCCCTAGTAAAGAATACATTTTAGACAATCCAAAACCACTGGTATATATGACTGAGTTTAGACTTTTTTTTAAACTAATTTTCTTGCTACTTCGAGTTTTTAAGGTCTCATATTATGGGTTTGCAATGGAACCTACAAACTATGCTTCCTTTCCATAATTATGCAACTGTTCCACGGACCACCTGAAGGGAGCCAGCGGACCACCGTGGTCCGCAGACCACAGATTGAGAACCACTGATCCAGAGGACAGATTATCAAACAGACAAACCCTAAAACAGAAATATTTTTGTCCTCAGGAAGCACACAGGTTTATATTGAACCTGGAAGCTCACTGAACTACACCTGGCAATCATCTTGTTCGCTCATATACAGTTCAATATGTTCTGACAATATGCTTGTGGTTTTGCAGTTCACATGTAGGATGTTAAAAATCAATGAACTGTTGATTTCTTAACTGTCTTGGAAACAATAAGGGTATCAATCACCAAACACCATTTATGACTGGTGGTGTCAATAGAAGTACAGGAGGAGACTGAATGATGATGAATTTGTGTGAAGATCAGGTCCAGCTGTCCACAAAGCACTGAGGAAGCATGTAAAAAACTAAAAGATCAGGGTTACCAGGCAGGACATTAATGGGGCAGTAAGGATTAGTGTGGGATCAGGAGGTTATAATTCATGACCATCTACAGTTTCAGAAGGTTTAGTGAATGTTGTATCTCTAGACAACTGCTTGTGCCTACCATGGCAATAATATATGGCTTACTTGTAAGTGTGCCCTGCAGTTCCCATCTTTTTAGACATCTGTTTGCAAAGCTGAATGATAGACTCTCAGGACAAAGTTTCTCCATGAAGACCTGTCAGCAGCTTTTTGAAAAAGGACTCCTGAGCAACCACAAAACTACATGTGCAACAGGGGATGACATAAGCATGTGTTTTTGTGTAAACAAAAAATGAGTATGTTAATGAACTATTAATAGCAGTGCCATTTTCAGAGGAAAACTGAATTCAATAAAAACAATAATGCAATCTAAGAAAGGAGCTCTATTTTAAACCCATTGCCACTGGCTTAAGTCCATTCAATCAAATTTGCATGTGCTATGGACTATATTAAAATAGTCCATTGAATTATTTGGGTCAACATGTACAGTAACAACTAACTGGATTTCCTTAAACAATGTAACACTCAGAAAATAGCAGGAAAGAAAATATAACTATAGTAATTCACAGGATTTATTCTCACGTTTTATTTTTTCTTTTCAACAAAATGATGTAACAGAATAACACATTTGTTTTAAAGGATTGATTATATTGATATACTAGCAAGTGATATTTAAACCTGCACATTTCCAAAATCTGTATAATGTATGTCTGACATACATATTTAGCATATCCTATAGACAGTGGCATCACATAAGCTGTCCTCATTTTGTTTTTGTAAGTATTGATGTTTGAGCTGTTGAGAGGACCACTCTGAGAAGTGGCATCTCAGTTTGAAAATGTTGTTTAATGGTTTTTAAATCCAATGGCCTGATGGCAAAACAGTAAATAACAACAATGGTAATGAAGCAATACAGCAGCATGCATTGCTTATTTGTAATCCGCGGGTTGGCCCCGAAATAATAACAGTCCCGTTTTTAGTTCACCAACACGTAACACATACACAAACACAAACACCAGTCCACAGTGCGTGCTCTAGTGCTCGTGGTGAATACAGTTCTTTAGTGCAAACGAAAATGTAGTATTGTTTGTGCTGGCCCTTGGCGACAGCTCCGGATCGTTTTAGCTGTCCAAATAATTACAAACAGTATTATCAACGACAAACAAAAACAAACAAAACACTCACGTTTCACCTATGACCCCTTGGGCAACAAGCGCATCCGCTCCTCCAATCCGTGGATGTCATGCCATTTCCCCTCTGCATCATTGAGTTTGTGTACCGTAGCTCTGCTCCCTTTCTGGATGGCCGACTTCCACCTAACCCTGGGAATAAACTGTTGTGCCATTTAGTCCAGGGTACTCGGTTCCCTTTACACAGCACCCTCGCAGGTCGGAAGGGAGATCTAACACCAAGAATCATTCGATCTGTCACAGTTGTCATGGCATTTTTTTAGTATCTAGTGTATGTACAGCTGTATGGTGAAACTCCCCCAATCGCTTGCACTGTCGCCATTGAATTCAACAGGCTTAGCTTAGACAGTAAGAGAACAAAGAGCACAAAGAAAAAGACTGTCAGTGTGGAGCAACAGAGGCTTCTTTGTCATGTTGGGATGGACACAATTTTGGGGCAGTGTTTCTCTTAAGGCACTTCATTCTTATCTCCCCAGCACAGTCACCTAGCACCTCACTGAGAAATTAAAGCATATCAACAAATTAGCATGGTATGCGCTTCATTAACCAATTAGCCGTTAAACAATTTGTGATGCTAATTACAATGAAGATTGGAAGATAGTAGCTGTAATTCAGACAGAGACATTCAGGCATTTTTTTATGTCATTTCATTGCTGGGACAGTATTTTGAACTGAAAAAACTAGACTAATAGCTGTGTGTTCTGAATTTAATGATGCTTACCAAATCCTTTCATTACTTGTGGCGGCATTGTATCTTCAATGGACACATAAGTCATAAAAATAATTAGATTTTTAAAATGTGACTGATATAATCTAAAAGAAAACACTTTGTACAGTACAGTGAAGCAATGTTTTGGACAAGGTATTGTATCCTTCGAGCTTACAAATAAGTAACAAGAAAATACATTCTTCTAACTGTTATTTCTATAATGTGCGTTATACATTTATAAACAATAAGCATTCATATTTGCTGGTGCAGGCTGCTGAAAAACAGATCTGATAATATATGTAACCAGCTGTGTTTCCATTTTAAACCCACCTCCATATAGCTTGATTACTTATGACATCCAACAAATGAACCGTTACCCAACAAGATCAAAACAGTTTATCATTTAAAGACAACATTTCTTTTTTTGGAAAAACACAACTAAAATCTTAATCTGGTAATTCGAAAGCACGGCAAGACTGAGTTTGCAAAATAGGTATATATACACCTGTGGAAGGGTGGTGGGTAATTCACTGACACACACAGGAGACAGAAGTTTTATTTGCAAACACCGCACTGGTGCCCAGTTTTATTATTTTAGATGTTTGTCTTAATGCCAGGAGAGGGCGCTGTTGTCCGTGGCCTGAGTACCGACAACGGTACACAGGACCACAGGAATACCAATACTTGTAAAACAGTTAAAAGCTGGCGCACTCACAGGTGCTCAAAATAATAATGAAAACAAAAGGCGAAATGAAAAGGGAAAATAAAACACAGTAATAAAACTACAAAATAAAGGTGCTGCTTACGCAGTGCCCCCACTGCCGCTAAGCAGGTCAGCTCGGGATCTCTGTCCTACGCTGTTATGCACTATACACTGGGGTGGCCAAGATTTCACTATCATTACACACGTCCCCTTGGGTACGTAACAACAGATTTTAATAAAATAGTTTATTTATTGCTGGCTGTTTCTCAGCCGTGCTTGCCTGTTTTGGTCGCTCGCTCCAACCACTGGCCTTCTCAGCCAGAGTCTGTTTTCCAATTACGGCCCCCCATATGCACAACCAAGCACAGTTCTTATGGGCCAAGCAATCCCCCAAGGCCCGCCTCTCAGCCAGAGCGGGAAAGCCAACACACCCTCTTCCCCACCTCTCCGTGTCATCGCCATGACTGACAGGCAGATCTTGCAAGACTGTTGCCCTCTTCCTGTAGAACCACAGATACTCCAGAAAGTCAGCACAGATCTCCCCTGTTACAACACCTTATAGGTTAATTGGAACTTGCTGGTAATAGGCTTGTAGATTAACCAATGAATGTACCAGACACTTGTACTATAAATTTCCTGCCTGAAACCTTGCAAGCTTTATATAAATAACAAAGCATTCCAAAACCCCCAAAACCAATACCTGTTAATAGAACTACAAGAATTATTATTTGAGAGGGCATATTAGTTATTGTTTTATGCGTATGGAAAACACCCTTCTAGATATTATTGATGTTTGGACTTCATATTTTGTATAGAACAGCTAAGCCAGATACACTCAACAAGCACAAGGTACATGGATGTAACCTGTAACAGCAACCAAGTAACAGGTTTACAATCAGCATGCACACTGCCTAACGTCCCATGGAGGGTATGTGGCTAATATTCATACTCATTTAGTTACTTTTCTGACAGAAAGAAATCCTTGTAAACTTGGTTGCTTTTCTGCAAAGGAGAATCCACCCCTAACCAATACATCATCAGCAAGCGCATAAAAGCTCTGTGTGTTATTCTTTCATGTCGCTTCTTTTTATTTTGGCTGCTCAGTCAAGCGCTGGGAAGCCAAAATGGGAGTTCACTGCTTACAGCTTGGAGGAAGGGCTGTCCTCAGCCATGGATTCAGTGCTTTTAATGTAAAGTCCTCGACTTCTCTTGTTGCATTATATTTTCTTCAACAAAATCTCTCTCCAACCTTCCCTAGCTGAAACTGGTTTATATATGTAACGCTGCTTTGCTGTGTACCAGTAACAGAATTTTCTTTTGAAAAGTTCAGGCAAGTGAATTTTAACAGTGGTTATGTGAAATGTTATTATCAACAAGTAATGACAAAGTGACTGAACAATAATAGTACTGTTAGAACATTTTGATGAAATAATAATTATAAAAAAAATCTACATTTCTCATTCAGTAAATATCATCTTTTAAAAAATACGAAAGAACTGGGTGCAATTATTCAATATTAACACAGCAAAAAATACCTAAAACCATCAGTCATCTTTATCACAGTTTGTTTTGTTATGCTTTGGATAGGAACATCATAATTAAAATGTACTCCTAGGGAGAATTAGATGGTGAATTTTGTTCTTCATACCAAAAGCTTTAAAATAGCCACAGCCATGAATCCTGAAAGATTAACATGAATAACAGCAATTCCATTGGCATTCCTATGGATTTATGACCATTATTTCCCTGCAAATAATGAATTTGTGTTGAAACGCCCAAACAGTAGTTTAGTGTATCACATACTGTACATTCCTGTTATTCCACCCCCATTGTGAAAGGCATCATTTCTTTGTTTTAGTTCACTGTTAGTGGTTTTCTTCAAGATAAATGTCTCACCGCAGGCGTTACATATGCTAGAACAGTGTTGTTTTCTGAGTTGTTTTAAGTCTTCCATTAGACCGACAGCATTGCACATCTGTTTTACTGAGTATCCTTGCAGGTGATTTTCAACAGGGTTGTTCATTGATAAAAGCAGTGTGGCTCTGCATGTGTATCTGTTTATGTAAGCAGTCCCAAAGCCTAAACCTTTTAAAATCAAGATTAACTGTAAATATTGCCCTACATCATTAGTCTTGTAGCTAGACGACCAATTGTGTATTTATTTTGTTTATTAAACTTTGCTCACAGGGATAGCCTTATTATAAATGATTTCCTAAACTGTCTTTTGGGAAATTAAGTTCCCAACAGACAATAGGAGACACATTTTTACACAGAGCCTAATAAATACAGAGAATACTTTACCAGGCAAAGTTAAATTCTAGGATCGTTTCTGCCCTGGGGCAAATACTATTCATGCAAGAGACGAGCCTTGACGGGCCACACAGCTTCTTTTTGTTACTAATATTCTTATTAGGTGCTTCATTTCATTTTCATAAGCAAGCACACATTCAGCAATTACATCAATTTATAACACTGACCGATTGGCCTAGAATTTCATGACAGACAGAGCCTGACATTTTAATGAAGGAGTCAGAAAGCATGCATGGAAATACTGACTTCTGTTGCCAACTTTCACATACAGTAACGCTAGCTTCATTACATGAAAAGCCTCTGGTATTTAAGAGGCGTGAAGAAATCAAGGTCTTTCTAATTGCTACAGGAAGAGCTGGCACCCAGTGCTGTCAATTAAGTGTGCTGCTTGTATTGTTTTGACCTAATGTAAGTGTTGGATTAACAAAACAAGTGTTCAAGCTCTGAAACTACTTACAATGAATGCATGAATAGCTTACTTCAGGAAACTCGTTAGAGCACTTCTAATTCAGTGATTTAATCTAAAATGTATTTTTTTAAAACACTTCTATAGTTGTGGGCAATGAAACAAAACCTTTTTTAGTTTCATCATGTATATGAGTGCTTTAATAAATGTGCATGGTATAATATAATGATTTAGTACACGTCTGCAATATACAGTGGTTATATTATGCAGTTGTAGTCAAAGGTTTACACACCCCAATGGAAATGTATAATTTCTAGAAATTTCTCGAAAACAAATAATTATAGGAAAAAAAATTGCAGCAAAAGTTTTGCTTTTGTGGATGAGGAAAAAAAGTTACAAGAAATATGTCTACAATTATTTATTTCAGAATTTTTTTTGCAAAATTCCAAAAATGCAAATTCAAAAGTATTCACACCCTTGACAGAAAATGAAATCAATAGCCAGTTCAGGCACATTTAGCAATAATAACCTCTTTTAAACAATTAGGATATTTGTCAATGAGCTTTTGGCATGATTCTTTTGTGATTTTTGACCATTCTTCAATGCAAAATTGTTCCAGTTCATTCAAATTCCGAGGACTTCTCTTGTGCACAACCTTCTTCAGCTCATACCAAAGATTCTCAATCGGATTTAGATCAAGACTTTGACTAGGCCATTCCAGAACCTTGATTTTATTCTTCTTTAACCATTCTGAAGTAGATTTTGATGTGTGCTTTGGATCACTGTTGTGTTGGAATGTCCAGCTGCGCTTTAAACCAAGTTTAGTGGAGGGTTTCAGATGATTGGCCAGTATCTTTTGGTATGCTATGGAATCCATTTTACCATGTATTGGAACTAAATCTCCTCTGCCATTAGAGGAAAAACAGCCCCATAGAAGGATATTACCACCTCCATGCTTGACAGTAGGTATGGTGTTCTTTTCTTTGTACGCCTCACCAGACTTTCTCCAAACGCAACTATCAGCATGACCAAATAGCTTGATTTTTGTTTCATCACTCCACAAAACCTTTGACTAGAACTCATATCCGTTATTCAAATGCTGTTTTGCAAACTTTAAGCGATTATCTTTGTGACGTTTTCCTAAGAGTGGCTTTTTCCTTGGCCTGTGACCATTGAGACCTTCACCATGCAATACTCGACCTATGGTTGAAATGGAAACCCCAGTCCCACTTGCAGCCAATTTACTTTGAATATCTTTGGCAGTCAGTCCCGGATTGCTATTAACCTTCCTCTCAATTTTCTACTTGTTTTTGGTGAAAGAACCTTCTTTCTTCCAGACTGAGGTAGCATTGTGACAGTACCATAGAAACAATAGTTGAAATCGGGATACTCAAATGCTTGGAAATCTTCTTGTATTCTTCGTCATTTTCTGCCTAAGGTCTTCAGATAGCTCTTTACTTTTTCCCCATATTGACTTGGTAATTGGTAATGACAGCAATCATCCTATGCCTAACCCTTTTATACTCTCTAAGAATGTTCACCTACAATCCAGCATTTTCTAGAATTAGGTTCTGCATTATCATATTGAAATTTCTAGGATCTTGTAGACAATACTATCATAGCATCAAAGGGTATGAATGCTTTTGAATTTGCATTTTTGGAGTTTTGCAAAAAAAAAAAAAAAAAAATGCTGAAAAGTAATTGTAGACATCTATTTCTTATAACTTTTTTCCTCATCCACAAAAGCAAAACTTTTGCTACAAAAGATTTTTCCTAAAACTCTTTGCTTTCAAGAAATTTCTAGAAATTATACATTTCCATTGGGGTATGTAAAGTACAACTGTATGTTTGTTTACATCACTTTATTATACCTATTTTATATAACTATAAATGCCGTAGGTAGTAGATTGTTGTCAATGCTGTTGAAAAATAAAATACATTTTGACAATTCATACACCGGCTGTTATAAGTGGACAAAAATACCCTATACTTCACAAAGTATTAGGACAATACACTATCCTGTGCACCAATTTTGTCCCAGTAATTAATTCCATATTTATTCATGTGAACATACTTCTCCATATGAACTAAGGTACTATTTATTATAAATTCTGTTACTAAATTTCTTAATACTTCCTGCTTTTGTTGTGGTTGTTTTCAGCAGTTATTGTTTTAAACCACAGGCAGAATATCCACATGAATCCTTAAATCATTGGTGCTCGAAGGACCCATCTCTGCAGGTTCTATCTTGTCTTTACTCCTGCCAGCATGACCCCAGCCATACAGTGCCTGAGAGCCACTAGCAGTGGAGCTGACCAAACTGACCAAAGACCCTTTTCTACTTATGTCAGCATTCCCGTGGCCCAAAATGTTTGTTGACCCAGTGGCAGTAATATAGATTTTCCCACACGATCCCCCTGACAGTTACAAGTCCAGCCACTACCAACCTCTATTGTGATAAGCAAACAGCCATGCTTCACTGAAATTCCACTCATTGTTACCACTAAAGAAACAGGATTTTCTTTAGCTTACAGGGAGCAGAACCCATTGTTAGCAGCAAAGTCTCTCGAGATGGAATCTGAAAAGAATCATGTGACCCAGAAAGGGATTAGCCTCCAGGAAGTCTTTAAACCTGCCAAGTTTTTTTAGCCATCCCCAGAGAGAGTTCGGTATAATAAACTGTATTTTTGGAAGGGATCCCAGTCTAATACAGTGTATAGGTATTTTCAATTGTGTGAAAATCACTGCAAGTGAGACAGAACATACACCAGCCAATGGAGGTGAAGCGTTTTCTGAGTGAATAAGCCACAAGTTTGTTTACATATCAGTGCTTTAATCAAAAAAGAACAACAATGGTAATATGTTCTCAAAACAGACTGCATTTTGGAAAAACAAACTTCCCCCAAATCAGAGTGAGGTTTTGGGGGAAAATAGTGATTTTGAAAGTTAATCTTTAGAGGTTTACAGGATGTCAGTGGTTTAAAACAAAATAATGGGTGAACCTGATGCCCTCTTCTCGTTGCTTTCGCCAAAATGATCTGCCATAACTTCAAAGCACACAAAAATAGGTAATATAAAAAACTAAGTTGGCAAACAAACAGGCTAGTGTTTTCATAAGTGATGAATGTAATACCGAAAACTAATCCGTAATGAAACCACAAGCTGATACTTTTTTAACTTTATTTATAATATTACCCCTCCCCCACCCCTAGAAAAGTTGTAAAATGATTTGTAGGATAATATATTGTAAAGAAATATGCACATATTCTAACATTTAATATTGTCATCTTGGTGTGCATTTTAGCAATACAGTAGTCTCCAGCTAAGAGAACACCACTCAGGAAGCAAGCAAAGTGTTCTCTTAGCCAAAGTGTTGTCTAAGATGGAGAAGACCCATGGACACAATATGAATCAATAAATAAATAAATAAATAAATATGTATTACTTGTCATGACACACGTGCATCAACATATGAAATTAACAGAATTAGTAAGAGAAAAGCAATAGGCAAGTGCATGTTAATAAAATATAGTAATAAAATAACAGACAAACTAAAGTTTATAAACAAACTATTCAAGGTATGCACAACATTATTTAACAGAATGGTGAAGCAACTCAGCATAACGAGAAACACCAAATTGCTCGGCGACTTGTGTCTGTTTCAGGTTTTTTTTTTCAAGAGTTCAAACAAGAGAAACAGTGGCGTGTTTCGTCATTTGTTTACATGCCATTTTGTAGCGATGAGGCGTACTCGTGGAAATCAGAATACAAAACGAACCAATGATAAATGACGGTGGTTCGGGAAAGATTGAATAAACCAATCAGTGTGCCTCAAGGCCATCTTGCGATAACAAGTCCCTTTTGAAAGATTTAATAAACCATTTGAATTTAAGCTTGATGAAGGTGAGTTATTGGGTTACAAAACAGTACTGAATCAGTTGTGAACGATGCCAAAAAGGTGTTCTTTTAGGCGAAGTTCCTGTTCCTTTAGGTGGAGCATTTACAATGGAAAATCTGTTTCACACAAGGTTGTTTTCTTAGCCAAAGTGTTCTCTTAGGAGGTGTTCCTATATGCGGAGACTACTGTACTTAGCTTGCAAGGATAGCAGAGTTTTCATTATTTACCATCAACAGTAAAGTATTTACAACTCACTAAGGATTTGGAAAGCCAATGTTTTGCTCATCTGTGCCTACGGTTTCTGAGCAAAATAAAAGTTAAGCTTAAAACATGTACAAGTAGCACAAATTTGATTGAAGATGAGAACATACTGTAAGATATAGCCAACAACCAAATGCACACATGTAGAACCTCCCAAAGGACAGATGGGGAAGTAGCTTGAAAATATATGGACAATTATCTGTTAGCCCTTAGAGCTTGGAACTGGTGAGATTTAAATGGAAATGCAATGTCAACACAATATAACAGGGTCACAGAGGTTGATGAGCTGTGAATCATACTTCCTATCCTGAATTCTGCCTGGTGGGCAAACAACAGCCAAGGAGAGCAGCTATCAGGATGCCAAGGTGCTTTTAACTCACAATTGAGTTGTTTACACCTTTGTAATGCTAAAAGGTGTGAGTGTTAAAGGCCATGGAGATAGACTTTGAGACTATTTTTGTTAATCTTTGAGGCAGCCATACCCTAAGGCACTTACATTTTTTTCTTACCCTTTATTTTCTAACAACAGAACATGAAAGGAAAGTATTTACACAAACACCTTTTGCTAGAACATAAAAAGCTAAGCTATGACACAGTGTTCATGAACTGCTGAATCTATCGCTGGCACACTTCAATGAAATGACCAATGATCAACCTGCAAAATATGAATCATAATTCCTTATCTCATGTCATGTGTTCTGTGACAACAAAGCCGTACATGTTTATAACCCAAACATGAATGTGCACTGAATCACACTACCAAGCATAGTCATTCTTTTAACTTTACGGGCATGTGTTGAATGTTTGTTTGCTGGGTCCTAAAGCTGCAATGGTTTGCACTAAGAAGCATACATCTCAAACTGTGATTACACTGCCCATCAACAAATAGGTAAGACTCATTCATTACTAGTACTTCTCAACAGTTGGCATCTGAAAACTTCAATTTCTGTAGCCAACATGCTTGAGAAATTGTTATCAGGGTATTCAGAGGAAACAAGCCTCATAAAACTGGAAAACAGAATGAGTAAATTAAGCAATGCTTTGATGAACAAATAAGTCAATACTTAAAAGCCAACTTTTTAATAAATGATTTTCACTCAATAACTCTATTGAGCAAAACAAACTAGTAATGTGTAAGCCTTCAACCACACCCCTTTCATAAAACCATAACACAATATGAAGTCTTAAAATCTAACTGGTGTCAATTATTGAATAGCTGAACAGTATGTGAAGAGGAAGAATGGATCACATTTTAGTTTGCAATGTGCTTTGTTGGTTAATGAAAACAATTATATATTAATTGGGAACCAAACCACTATTGGAAGTATTAGTCATTTATGTAGACACAAACTAACATCCCAAATCAATCCATCCATCCCTCAGTCTATCCATCCAACTAGCTATTCATTGGACACAAAGAGAGGGGGACAAGAAGGCACCAGTACACTTTTTTTTATAAGGAAAGGGATCCTGATTTAGGATTTTATGAAAATCAATCCATCAACCCATATAGCCACAGACGCATCCATCTAACTATCTACCCATCCCCAGTATATATCAAAGACAGAGAGACAGGGCCATGAGAACTGTTTAGCCACAGTGGCCTCTCTCAGCAGGTATCACTGCAGGCAATCCCATCCCTTGTGTTTGTCTGTTTTCAGGTATTTTTTGTGCGGTGATGGAGCCTTATTGTTTATTAATAAAAAACAAAATACAAGTGGTCGCTTTGTTGATGGGGAGATTCCAGGAATTTTCTAGATCAAAAAATGAAACATAAAGGGACTCCAGTGGCACCACATTGCCACTCTTAGCCACTCAGCAATTAGTGTTTGCAACACTTCCAAGCATTCCTTTAGTTTGTTTAGCCTGCCGACTGTCAGCAGTAATTGAATTATGTTTGTTTTTGTTTTCTTTGGCCTTCAGGAAAACAGCTAAGCGTTTTATCTGGATATTATCTTATAGATCAAAGATGCAACATGCCAAGTATTAAGCTTTCGGTTCTTTAAACAAAAGTTTAGTCAGAGGGAGGTTTGATCCTTGGATTTGCATAGCAGAAGCAAAAATACCAAGAATGAAGTAAAGGAATTAGATAAGGATACCAGGGATCTCCACACCCTCCTGGTAATAAAACAAGCCAGCCTGGAAAGACTTAAATAATTTATTCTGACAGATTCCCTCTCAAAATGGCCCTCTGGGGATTTATCAGTGAATGTAACATGAACTGTCTGAAACATCAAAGACAAAAAGAGTGTATGTCTTCGACAAGAAAGAGATTTTTACTCAACAGGTGCCTGACTGTGAAACGCACATTTTTTTAAATACATTTTTATATTAAATCACCATTAAAAGATGTTAAAACAGCCACAGCCCAGATCTGATTGATGAAGTTTTATAACATTACTCATTTTGTAAAATTATTTTGTTATCAAACTTAAACAAAATTGGAACTCTACTGTCCAAAACCAAATCAACTTACTGCCTCGCAGTAAAAGCACTACATTTGATTTATAAATTAAATAAGCAATACAAGTAAAAACAAAAACACTAATCAGGTGGTATTTGTTTAGACAGATGCTGTCTAAATAGGAGCCAGTCTATTTCACATGCCCCCGTTTTTTGAACTGTATAATAATAAGACTTAACTGGGCTTTGCCCTACATGTACTTTAAATCCACATTGCTCATAAGGCTAATTGTTTTTGATATAAAGGTAATGTTTGCAGATAGGTTGCTTGCATTAAAAGTGGATACAGCTGTGGCCCAGAGGGGGCCCAAAAAATGAAGCCGCTCATCATAGATTAAATGTTGTGAACATAAAAGACAAGATAGCAAGGGACACAGGGATGAATGTAATGAGGAAAAACCATACAAAGTGTCTTGGAGGTTAATCCAGATCCAACACTGGGCACAGCAGAGATAATCTGGGCTAAAGAAAGCCTCAGGGCTAAACTTCTGTGCCAAATATACTATTCTGTGACCCACCAGGACCTAATGAAACTCTCTGTTTGCATACAAGATTTAGGCATTCAAAGCCAACAGGGCAGAATTTATTTACATGGCTTAAGTCTTACACGCAGAGCGTTTTTCACCACAATGGATTTTTCACATTGTTGTTTCTAAAAGCTGGTGAACAACATGGAAGCTGCCACTGACCAGGCAGTAAACAGTCACTGTCAAACACAATACAGGTAGATAGAATGGACCTGAGGTACAGTTAGGCAGAAATTAAGAGTCAAAATCCAACGACAAAGAAAAACAAATTAAAATCCATTCAAATTTGACAACATAAATTTTTAGCCATATTAAATGTTTGGTAATACATTTCTAAAAACTCTAGAGACATTGGGCTCTATTAACAAAATGTTGTTTTAACAGAGTTCATCATGCTAATACATTAATAGTGCTTTTAAAAAGGAGAATAAACTAAACAGTTGAGAAGGGTTTCAAGAACTGCAAACTTCCATGTGTAACTAATTAATTAACCAACAGGTACTTAACAAAACGTTCCTTTAAAATAGTTGTCAAAGTGTACTGAGTATAGGGCTCATTAATAATGCATTCCTGATATAAACAGCACACATGCCTTCAATTCCAAAATATCACAGAATGTAGAGTGACTACGCCAGTTCAATGCAATAAGGCACAGACACACACCTGCTGTTTCCATCTATTCAACATCCGCAAAATACACCCCTCCATTTCCCTTTCTGCTACTAAACACCTGGTCCACTCTCTCATCTTCACCCGTCTTGACTATTGTAATTCCCTCCTCCTTGGCCTTCCCGCTTATGCTTTTACACCATTACAACAAATTCAAAACGCCTCTGCCCGTATCATATTTAACCTCCCCCACTCCTTTCATACTTCCCCTCTCCTCCTCCAGCTTCACTGGCTCCCTGTCTATTATCGCTGCCTGTTCAAATTCCTTACCCTTGTGTATAAATCTCTCCATGGTCTTGCCCCACCTTATCTGGCTGCATTGATTACCTACTATACTCCCTCACGTCCCTTACATTCCCAATCTCTATTGTTCCTCTCTGTCCCACCCTCACCCTGTGCCCAATCCCGTTTCCATTCCCTTTCCCTTCTTGCTCCTCTTCATTGGAATAGACTCCCACTTATCATAAAACAGTCACCCACACTGCGTGGTTTCCGCTTCTCCCTCAAAACGCATCTCTTCTCCCTAGCCCATCCTACTGCTACTTCTGGCCCCTTATCTTCTGTTATGACCCTGCTTTCCTGACCCTGACCTAGCCTCTGGCCCTCTGCTTTCATTCAAGCAACTATTCTGTCTCCCCACCCTAGCCCAATAAACTTACATTCTTTTTCATCCATTTTCCTTGATTGTACCGCTTTGTTTAAACTTGTAAAGCGCCTTGGCTAAAGGTGCTATAAAAATGTAACTAAATAAATGAGAACATATTATAGGATACCTTCAGGTTATTTTTATTTTTAGGCAATAGATCTAAAATTTCAGGAACAAGGACACCAAGAAAAGCACACATAAATTCAGTAGAAGTTTATTATAAAAATCCAGTAATAACACAATGTTTAAAAGATACTGGTGTCATTCACCTGTAGGTAGTGAGACTTCGAACGGGTAACAAGGTTTGTATTGAGGTCATGTATTTAACAAAGTGCAAGTGCAACAACGCTGCTACCCAGCAAATAGAGGGGATATACATTTTCAAAACACAGCAAAACAGTAATAATAAAAACAAAATACTGTGGTCAAAAAGTCTAAAAACACACACACACAATGGCTGTATAGGGGAGGGAACACAGACAGAGAGAGAGAGAGAGAGAGAGAGAGAGAGAGAGAGAGAGAGAGAGAGAGAGAGAGAGAGAAACCAGCATCACAATATAACCTATTCTGTTTCACTTCTTAAATTCCTGTCAGCTACTGACATGCTAAAAACACTCAAGCTACTCACATTCATTATTCAACACCGGCATACCAGCCCAATACTTACAATCAGCCCAATACTTAGTCGGGATGCTCCATTTACTGGTCTGTTTCACTCTCTCTTACTCTTCGTTCCACGCTCCAAACGCTCCGTTCCCAATCCTGCACAGATAGACACAAACCCCAGGATGGCCATCCCGTTTGTAAAAACATGGGCTATTTATATTCAGGTGCGTAAATTAATCAATAATTCAATTAGTCGATGCCCAATAAGACAGATAAAGTGAAACAAGTGGAGAAGCCAACATAACGTGATACAAATCAACGAAAAAGTGTCAGACAACATAAAGCGTGCACTAATCAAATCAATAAATAAAATTATAATACATACAAGTGTAAAATAAATATGAACAGGGCATTCTTGTCCCTGTTACATATTGAAAATGGAGTTTAAAAAAAACAGTGATCATGAAAATTGTGGTATCTTAAATAATTCAGGCCATAATGATATCAAGAAAATAAATGCAGAAATGTATACAGATAAAGTACTTTGGAGCTACTTTGCTTAACAACATGATGCAGTATATGAATTTATCTTATCTGATCACAGCCGATTAACCAACTAACCTTTTAATGTACCTCTATTTCCTTGAAACAGATGGATGATCTTTAAAATGTTTGACAAGTGGAAGGGGGGAGGAGCAATACATTACTACAATCATTGAATAAAACAGATTTTAGTAGAAAATTGTTTACATTACCTTAGTCCCCTCACAACGTTGTTTTTCTTTTCATTTTTATTAGAAGTTCCTGGACTTTGCTAAAAGCTCTCTTGAGCTATATTTGCTGAACCATTTTCTAGTAAATTTCACTGTGACATGTTACTATAGTATACGGTACCCAAAGTTTCAATAGCTGAAGAAGATTAAAAGACCAGTTTAATTAACTGTTAGCTGGAGGCAAACATTTTAGAAGATTTTATAAATGTCCCGTCCATGGTGATGAACCCAATTGGAATACCCAGAAGGCTTTCCTACATTATAATAATCATTTTCATATAACATAGATTGACATTCACTCTACCCTTGTAATCTTAGATTATTGCTTGCTCTCTTTGCGATACTATTAAAAAAACATTATTAATATAAGAGAACTATTAAATAATTCAAGACTCAATTAACATTTACTAGTAGGGGCAGACCCATGAGGCTGTTAATATTGTTTTTCATTCTTAGATATTACATATTATCAATGCAATTTGTGTCTTTCCGACTACCTCAGAGTGCAGTATTCCTTATTGACCTGTATGACAATTGCAAGGATCAAAGCTGTCAGGCTCTCAGAATTATTTCATTTCCTTGTTAATGCATTTGGGATCATTTAGAATACCGGTACCTCAAGCTGAGGTGTAGATTTCGGGAAATGAATAAAAACAGCTCTCAAGGTATAAGGCATTAGAATGGAAAGAAAAATCGATATTTTCTTATTGTCAACCACAGGGGTTTGGCTGTTATTGTTACGTGCAACTCAGTTCACAAACTTTAATGGGAAAACGTTTCACAAGACTGCACTCAATCTATATCAGGCCTGCAACTGTCATCTATTTCCAAACTTAAAAGGATATTGGAAAACATGAGCAGAAGCGATCCTCAAAAGTCCCAATGGCGCCAACAAGGCTGGCACTAGTCTGTACAATGAGTGTTATCTAAATAAAAAGCATCAATATTGGTCTATTTCTGAATGCATTAGCAACAAGACAGGATGCACAACAATGTGCTACACAAAAGACAAAGCAATATAGGAAGTCTTAAAATGAAGTAGCTTTTTAAAAGTAGTTGTTTCTTGATGAAAGAAATGCACAGTCCTTTTCTTCAGATATTAGTTTGGTTTATTCAATACATAAATGCACAGTCCTTTTCTTCAGATATTAGTTTGGTTTATTCAATATATACAGGTTTAATTCTGGAAACAAAAAGAAAGCTCAAAGCAAAACAGTACAGATCACACTGTCAAATGCAAACTGCACGGTGCAAAGCTTAAGTTCAAAACAAAACATAACAGAACAAAATAATATAACGCAATACTGTAGGTTTGATCCTCCAGGACTTCTCGATCGACAAAAAAAAAGTGTAATCCTCAAAAGAATTGTCATGGTATCTGGCTTGTGAGTTTATCGACTATATATATATATATATATATATATATATATATATATATATATATATATATATATATATATATATATATATATATATATATATATATATATATATATATGAGAGAGAGAGAGAGAGAGAGAGAGAGAGAGAGAGAGAGAGAGAGATACTTATATAGATGATATCTGTAGATTTAAGGCCAGGTGGTGAAAATGTGTGTTTTTTTGGGGGGTCTTTTAATAGGTTCTTTCACTTTGGTTGTGTCAGTTTTGTTTTGTACTGTCATTCACTCTGTAAGTATTTGGGCCACATTGTTTTGTTACACGCACACAACCTTCCCAAATCTAGCAGTTAATAAAAGTAAAACACAAAAAAGGTTAAAGTTATTATGTTCAGCAAGAGCTGGCACACCCCACCATGGCCCACACATAATAGCATTATAGTCCTCCATTTGAAGAAGGTGGGTGGTGGATACATCAAAATACGTTGATGCACATTGATGAGTTTGGATGTAAAGACAATGTCCTGGTGATAGATAGGGAACATTATGAATGTTGGATGAGTTCAGACCTTCTATTAGGAGTCTGTCTACAGTTTTCCCTTTGTGATACATAAGGTTAAACAAAACGAGGGGATGGAAAGGCTGAACAGCAGTTGTCACCTGCTTCATTAGCCAAAGCTAACCCATGGGGGTGCTGATGGTTTAGAAGTTAATACAAGTGACAGATCACAGATAAAGGTTAGTCAATGGCTTCCTGTGGAGCCCAGTTTCTGAGAGAGGCTCCCTGCTGCTCATTCCTTCATATTTCCTTCTGCCCTCCTTCCCTCCGATCAGCCTTGACAGAGCCAACCTGAAGCTTCTGATTAATGCACAAAACATGGCCACTAATGAAAGTGAGTAAGAGTCTCATTAACACTGAGGGGAGAAAGAGGACTATCTCTAATTACAACTCAATTAGAGAGGATGATCAAGATGGGCAAAGAGATGGAGAACTTTAGGGGGAGAAATCAAATTTCCTCGTCACACCTCAGAAACTTTCCCTGGCACTTCCAGCTGTTCTTTAGTTAGAGGATATATGCTTGTTTAGCTGTAAAGCTGGTGTTCTGTAAAATAACCACCTCCCAAATGAATGCCCTTCTCTAATACCACTAGCACATAATGACAAACTACTGGTTATCTGAAATCTTCTGCCTCTAACGATGTGCTACTTCCATGAACTATAAATGACTGCTGTGAGACAAACAAGACACCAGACTATTGATCATTTTACTTATCTTTAAAGTTTAAAAAATATACTAAACTGATAGTAATAGAAACAGCAGGAGCACTGCAAGCTCCACCATCGGTTCTCTGTTCTGTGTTTTGTGTCACAGGTTTGGTGGGCTCAACAAACAGAAGCACACAACAGAGTTCAGCACTATAGACACTGGACAAAAAGGCTGATGATTGAATATACATTGAAACTGAACTACTCCCACCAGGGCAGACTGGAGGCTTGTGCTATTCCTGTTCTGTAGGACTTTGTTATATATTATTGCCAATCTGGTACATTCATGAGCACCGTAATTATGTTGGTCACAAATCAGAAGCAACTCAAGTTAATACAATTCTTTCTGTGAATTAAGTTTGCTTCCCTGTATACACAGCTCCCGGTATACAGCATGCATTTCTAATTGCTGAAGTACTTTGTTGCAGACACTGTGTCTTGTGCAATATTTACATTGTTCTGCCATAAATAAAGAGGTGTAAATGAAGGAGACATAATTTAAAAAACAAAATCATTAAAGTTATACTAACTTTGGAACCTGGGTGATGGAAAATAACTGATGATGGACTCACACTGTCTAGTTGAATGCTTTTGCTAAATAATTATTCTATGCATTTAAGAAGAAAAAAAACTTGATGACCCTTCAGTTAAAGTGGGCTCCTTGATTTGAAAGCAAGTGGCATTCTGCAACCAAGGCCTAAAGTGCCTGCCTTTCATCTGAACCATAGTTTGTCTAAGCCAAAGAAAAAATAAAAGAGATTCTCAGGCTGTTCAAACAGTGAAATGTAATCTTTGTCTCGGTTAGTGTATCAATAAGTAAGCAAGAAGCTGCTTCAAAAAAGTTTAGAGGCCTCCTGTCAGCTGTACTCAGGAGTCTCGGTGAGTTGTTTTTCAGGAGCTGTGCTCTTGACAGATTGTTTATATTGCAACACCTGAAACAACGGAACTCCTTTCGGAGAAAGAAAGCAGCTTTTTGTGGGTTGACTTTGAAATTCACTTTCCTCATTAGAAATGGTAATGACAAAGAAATAAAAGAAGGAAAAAATAACTAATTGTGCCAGCATACGTTTACAAATTGAGCAATCCACATGTACTTGGTGTGTGATAGTGTGTTCAAAATACTTGTGATTGTTCCTGCTCACAAACCAAATATAAACCCATTTATTATAATGCCCAGCTAACTCATAACAATGTTAAAAATGAGAAATCAGCCCATCTTACTTTTTTATTACATCATTTCCACCAGGTTGGCATATCATTCCTTTGGGAATGATGAGGATATGAAAAAAAAGCACCATTAAAAATGTAAGGTGTATACACCAATTCATTACCACAGATAGTTCTGTAATGAAACAATGATAATTAGTTAAATGTATTTTTTATTTCAAATGCATAATTAATGTCCCATTCAATATTCAAAAGATTCATCATTTTCTTGCCAACAGACGGTTGGAAGACATCAAAATAATAAGTTGGAGCACATTAAATTACATTTAAACATATCAGTTTCATAATACTGTTTTATGTATTTTTCTTTTATCAACTTTAACATTTACCCTGAATTTTTTTCTCCCAGTTTGCCCAGTTTGAATGTTGCCTCACCACTGCAACCCTTACCAGTCAGGAGGATGAATAGGTGCCCTCTACAGTGTACAATAGGAGCCAATTGAAAATACACTCTGATGTTATAAATTATAACTGTATATTTTCAAACTCTGGTTAATATCAATCAGATGTATCAGTCAAATAACTACACTTCTCTTGACACTTCAGAAAATAAAAGCATTTCTTTTGGAAAATTTCTACATGTCAGTGTGTTGCTGTTGGAAGTTGTGTCCAATTTTGTAATGATCTGGTAAATGGTATTTTCTGTATTATATAGTGGCTTTAAAGGGAGTAAAGCGATAAATCACTGGCAAGGCTGTAAAACTTTAGCTAATAAAACTTTAGCTAGGGAATTAAGTGTATTGTGTGCATATATATATATATATATATATATATATATATATATATATATATATATATATAGATAGATAGATAGATAGATAGATAGATAGATAGATAGATAGATAGATAGATAGATAGATAGATAGATAGATAGATAGATTACAGTGTATATCTGTCTAACTAGGGCTGAGCCCAAATCCAAATTCCAATTCATATTTGTATTTGTTATACATTTGTCTTGCCCTGGGTATTCACAAGAATTACACCAGCAGTTCATGGGACTCTAAATAAAAAGCCTCTACTTGGAGTAGAAAAATGACTCCTCTTAAGGAGAAGTAGTGATTGTATAAATGAACAAACAGAAGAAAGGGCATTGCATGGTTCAGTGAGATCATCTCTGTTGAAAGGCATTGTGCTTTTTACCTTGGAGCCCAGGAATCGAAGAACCCAGCCAGGGTGGGGTCAGCGTGTCAGTTGGAACATTTTCTATCACAGACATCAGGAGTTTAAGAAAAATGTACATTAAACTACTGTCTAAACAACACCACTAAACCGTCATCTTATTTAGCAGCCTTTCAGAATAAACAAATACACATTTTTAATAAGTAAACAGTACAAACCCACCACAAATATCCTAGTGTTTTAAATGTGAAAAGTGTATTTTTGAACATGTTCTGTATACTTTCATGCCAATATGTGTTCAAGCAGGTTTTCCCTCTGTGGTCACCATGTCATTAAGAACAGTCAGAGGTTCCTACAAATGTGTTTTAGATGTAAAAATGACCTGATGAATGTCTTCAGTCATGTTGGTCTTTGTGATATGACAGAAGTATATAAGATCATAAAATGCTGATATTAGCTTTGTAATTGCCACTGTATTACCCTGCATCATTTTATTTCGCACTCTGCTATGTAATTCCCTTTGATATTGATATTGCTTTCTTTAGTGTCATGGAATTAAAGCTTCTCAGAGATCAGGTGGGGAATCACCATTTCTTTTTTTTGTTTTGTTTTTTTATCAGATCATCCGGATGGAATCATACAGCATTGTAATACAGTCCCTGCCACCTATTATTCTCTGTATATTTTGTTGAAGTAGTACATTATATACTGTAAGTAGGACAATAGGGTAGCATTTTTTTACAGAGGCCTTTGTCACACTGCAGAACGTATCAGAACAATTACAAACAATTTACACAAGCAGAGCAAACTTATACAAGCCCGTGGATATTAGTCATAGTTTCAATTTCATACAGGCACATTTATCCCAAATTGTTCCAAGTCCTGCTTTTTTTGGTACATTCTGACATATCCTTGACAATGGCCAAAGCTCTAAAATATCAACTGTTTAAATCTCTGTCATCATTGCTATTGAAGAACTGTCACCCGATTGCTAGCAATAAAACTGCTCCACAGATGGACAGCTGTAATAAAATGGATCACCTCTCCGAGAGTTAGGTCATCTACCGCTTTTAAAAGGTAATAGCAGCATCTGCTTCTTCAAGCAGTTTGAAACCGATACAAAGCCCTGGCTTTTATCTCGGTAAGATAATGGTCGAAGCATTGAGTTAAAAGTGAAAGGGGTTGGAAATAGACCATAGGAGGCGACAGGTCAGAAGTGAAGACAGAAACAGCTGCTTTTTGAATGGACTCATCAGAGCTTCTCCTCAGTCACTGCACTTGTGCATGAGTCACTAGGCAGAGCATTGTGTTATTTGTTTTTTGTCTGTAGGAACCCCACTCTCTAGGAACTACCGAGCTGGCTTAGCTACTAAGTGTCAATCAATACTGTTTTAAAAAAGGCTGTTAATTGAAGTTTCTCTGTGATCACTCTGGTTCTACAGGCTTTCATTTACTCCACTCTGGCTCACTGGAATTTCAAAACAAGCTGTCACAAATAAGTGTTTTACACTTAATTCTTCTATCGTATATAAACCACTCTCAAGAAACAAGAGGACCAAATCCATTAATTAAATAAAGAATGTGTTAAGTTAATACCTAAATATGATTTATTTTTAAATCTAAGTGCCATTACAATCAAGTTTAAAGTGTAGAATAAACACAAGGTTTAGGAAATACCATACTATTCATTATTGATGTTTAAATTCATGCCAAACATTTGTATGGTCTGCTCTTCGTCCACTTCTCAATACATTAAATAGCTTCACAGTCTGTACTGAAATAAAACTGATGTAATATTAAAACAAAGTGCTTTTAACACTGTCGTATGTCTTTATAACGCCTAATCTAAAATTCAAATCCAGAATGTGTTATATTGTGTCGTCTTCAGCTCGGGACACCTTATTGTTTCTGTGAACAATTATCTATGAATGCTTAATTATAGCTACCAAAAGGATACACTGTTTTCTAGGTACTACTGAGGTAATTATATTGTATTATATATTTTTTTGAATTGCCAGGTTGCTTTGTTGTTCACAGGGGCTGTGTAGCCATGTGACTGAATGATAATCACATGAAAGTCACGGAAACAGCAATTAGTTTGTTTGGAAAAGCAGAGACAGATAGTTTTGAAGTCTACTGGGAGTTCTTGGAAAATGTAAAGAAATATATTTTTATTTCTTAATTAAGATTAACATATATATATATATATATATATATATATATATATATATATATATATATATATATATATATATATATATATTAAAGTGCAAAATGTTTTGTCATTTGTGTGTTGTAATGAAACTCTTTCCATTGTTGTAAGTACAAGCAGTCAGCTAGGCCATTTAACCTCAAGCACTTTTCATATTCAATTCTGTGTGTCAGACTTTTAGTTAACACAGTGTTGGAGTTGCAGCATGAAAAAGTAATGCTGGGGACTGTTTTCAACCATTTGTTTGTGCATTTTATAGATAGACTGGCCAGTAAGTTTCCTTTGTATCTCTCTTCCTTGCTTATTAACTCAGAGACAAGCTATCATTTCAATGTCCTTGGAAACCTATGCTCAGTAATTTGCTTTGAATACATTCTCACATGAGCAAACAGGATTTTAGGCTGAGCCAAAATCCTTATCTGAGTACTGAACTTACCGTTGCACAATTAAAAAAAGCTGGTCTGTAAAAAGTTTCAAGTAACTGGTGTTATAGGTATTTAGTTCTTATTTTATTCATTATTGTCTGTTTATACAAATTGTGTGAAAATATATTGTTATCCAGAAAAAAAACTGTATTCAGGATTCATTCACCATGACTTATCTTATATTAATAATCATGTGTGTAAATAAGTATTTATTTATGTATTTGTTTGTGGTCTTTACTTTTTATAATTAATAATGACATGTTCATTTATGATCTACAACACAACTTAAAAGGTGTGTTTACTTTGTTCATTACATTGAAACGTGTTAGGGAGCTGAGAATATTACATTTCAAATTTACCATTAGTACATTTTTGACCATGCTCATTTTACTAAATTATTTGGGCAAATGTATGTCTTGTGTCTATTAATGTCTTTACTGAATAAACAAAACAATTGAGTAGCATAATAAGTATAGCGAATTGTGATGCTTGTTCTTGAAACACCAAGTTGTAAGACACTGGGCCTTTACCGGGTTGTACTTGTTTACACAGTTGTTTACTGAACTGCCCTCTCCTTTGCATGCTTCTTAAGTATTTTTTTTAGATAAGCAGCTATCCAATCTCTTTGCATGTTAAAGTGGGATGAAAAGCTAAAATGAAGTGGTTGACATATACTCACGTACAGATCTCTTCAGGAACTAAGATTATAAAAGTAAATATTTACTTGTCAACTTCTACTTGGCATAGAAGGGAATGAAAGTTGTCTAGTTGTTCCTTTTCAATATGCCAGTTTAAAACTAAAAATAAATCATCACTTAAACAATAGAGCCCTGCCTGGGAAGTCCCTGCCTGAGGTGAACTATCCCCAAATGGTTTACATTACTTACACAACCGTGCGAGCTAAAGGCCAATACAGCACGCCCTGTGGGTCGGCAACTCAACATGAACAAGATTCAAACCCAGCTCATCCTACATTCAAAGAACCAGTGCTTTTACTAGGTGAGCCCTTCCGTATATGACAGGCATGTATGTTTCAAAAGAAAATAATACAAAAGTGCATTAATGGTCAGGAACCTTAAGCTAATGCAATTGACTAAACAGTATTTTGTGGTAAACCATACAACTGGGAGTAATGATTGTATTAAAGTGCTACAGTTCATTCCTTAGTCCATATCAAGCTCATAAAATGTTGCCTTTGTTTACTTGGATGAAGGACAAACTGTAGGACGACATATGTCTCTTAATCTAGCACAGATTATTAAATGTATCTGTTGCTTGTGACGCTAAAGTATCTAGATCTATACATAATAACCATACAGATTATCTTGTATTATTGTTATTATTATTATTAGGCTTCCAGGCCCATAGGGCTGGGAAGACAATTGTTATTATTATTATTATTATTATTATTATTATTATTATTATTATTATTATTATTATTATTATTATTATTATTATTATTATTTTTCTTTCCACCAAAAGTTGCTCGAAAACTCACCAGATTCGGCAGGTTGGTAGATGCTTATGGGAAGCTGGAAAATGCTAAAGAACTTATGTCGTAAGTCACATTGTTTGGCCGGCATATTGGACTGAATTTTTTTTTTTTGCCTAAATGTAAAAATTCATCTTTCGAAAATGACTTATTGCAGAGTGCTGAAAGTTGGTATGGTTGTTGAAGGATAGTCCAAGATTAACTGGTGTTCGTAAAAAGCTGATAGGTTGTGTGGTATGGCGGCCATGCTGCATGACGTCAAAATCGCATGGTACAGACGTCATAATCACAAACTACAAAGACCTTCTTCTGCCAAACCGCTTTAACCAAAAATTGGCACACATGATCCTAGTGTGGTTGTCTTTAAGATTTGGTCAAAGGAAGTTGCTACAATCAAAAACGTGGCGGATGCGTTCGATGACATCATCAACATACAAAACTAGCTACAAAAACCTTCGTCTCTGAAATCGCTAGTCTGATTGAACCAAAAATTGGCACACATGATCCTAGTGTGGTTTTCTTTAAAGGTTGTTCAAGGGAAGTTGCTATAATAAAAAAAACATGGCGGTCACGTTGGATGACGTTATCAACATACAAAACTGGCTAATAACTCCTTATAGAGTGCAGATAGGGTCATGGTTACTATAGAACACATATAGTAACCCATCTATGCTATATCAAAAAATGTCATTGCCCGTGACCTTTGACCTCTCCTACAGGTCAAATGTAAAACTGGCTTATAACTCCTAAGAGAGTGCACATAGGGTCATGGTTACTATGCAAAATTGCCATTCTGCACTATTTGCTAAAGTGTTTGGTACTGGTATTGGCATTCTGCACTATTTGCTTAAGTGTTTAGTACTGGTACTGGTACTGGCATTCTGCACTATTTGCTAAAGTGTTTGGTACTGATACTGTTATTGGTATTGGTACTGGAAGCCGTAAAGTTGCTGGCATCTGTAGTTATTATTATTATTATTATTATTATTATTATTATTATTATTAATTATTTAGCAGCTGATTTTATCCAAAGAGACTTACAGAGACTAGGGGAGTGAACTATGCATCAACAACTGCTGCTGCAGAGTCACTTACAATAGGACCTCGGTTTTACATCTCATCTGAACTATATAAAGTCAATTTTTTTCCACTTTATCGCTTCTGTTGGCTAGAGTCATAGCATTAGAGTGTTTTTTAACTTTGCTGAAGACCCACAGCCATGACCTTTCTTATAACCAATAATTAGGAAATGAATTACCCAGGCATAGCCCCATCTATGTTGCAATATCTTGTGACCTGTTTGTATCTGACTTGCAATTTAGACATAAAGGGCTCAATTAATCAAGCTCCTGGTACTTTCCTGCCACTGTAGGCATAACACAGATGTTATTTAAGATCAGGTTTTAATTTATGAACATGCTGAATCTTGCTAGCTGTGCTTCTTGCTTTGTTGAGCAGCATTAGCACCACAGTGTGATTGTGAAGGCGTGGCACTGCATTAAAGATAAGAGCTCAATATGGGTGTTAACAGTTAAACCACCCAGGAATTAACTTATTTTCTGTTAGGAAGTGTAGATTTAACAAACAAGCAGTGACTACTGGAAAGCTCTATATCTACACAGAAATGATAAAGGTAAATATGTGATTAGCAGCCAAACTATGAAGAATGCAAGAGTGTTAGGTTTGTTTAGATAAACTGGACAAGCTGTTCACAGTTATCACTTAGATATAACTCCTAAACAGAGCTGAAGGTCCTGTTACAAAACTAATTTAAAAGTTTGATTGACATCCAGTTTAAAAATATATGTGGTCAAAACAGTTTTGTTGTAATATGCTACGTATTTGTTTAACATGTTATCTATAAGGTAGTACAAAGATAGCAGGAAGCAACATATGGTGGACTTTTACTTTTTCTTCTAATGATTTGTGCCAGTAGTTTAAAAATCTCAACGTATGCTTATGTATTTGTTATGATCACAGTTGGGAATTTTTTTAATTTTTTTTATTTTTTCTATAACTTCATGTAAAAACCCTTTTTAAGCAGACTATTCCAATCAGAAATGATTCTCTAGAGGTCATGGAAGGCTTCACTGAGATGGTTAGAGGTGATAGAATTCTGGAACACAGCATTTCCCCTCCCAGTGATTTGTAGATTTAATTAATCTACATTTCTCATGATGAATTTATGTAGCTTTACTCTTTTTCACTGAAGTATGGAATTTGTCATTTTTTACTTATAAAATAACAGCTCTGTGGGTGTTTCCTGTAAAAAGGTATCAATAATACCCAACGCTTACACTTATATAGCACAAATGATCCCATAGGACTTATAAAACCATGATGGAACCCATAAAAAATCTTTACAATGAAATCAAAGAGAAACAAGAAAATAAAAGAAAACCCAAACCTCTCCCATCCAGTCATCACTGCATTGGTTCATATAAACTGCCACCCAGGGACACTTCTGTAAAAGATGATTGAGAGTAAGCAGCAAAATGTAATACGTAATCTGACCGTTAAGCAATGAAGCTGAAAGAGCACTGCAGTAATGTGTTCATACAACCTTAATAATGTGCAAAAATGGTTGTGGAAGAAAAGTCTGAAAACAGGGTACTGACAAACTTGCTGCTCTCTCTACTATCCAACTAGAATGCAACATCCAAAAATAATTACTCATAATAAGTCACAGATGAATAGATCTGTTTTGTGTATGATCTGAATTCAACATTAATAATAATAATAATAATAATAATAATAATAATAATAATAATAATAATAATAATAATAATAATTATTATTATTATTATTATTATTATTATTATTATTTTTACTGATATTTTGTGTGTGTTAATATGAACTTATTGTGTTTGACTATGGTCTATCTAAATGGAACTTGCTGCCTCTTGCTCAAGGGACTGATGAGCTTTCTGATAGCTTTCATTGTACCTTGAATACATTCATAACCCCATTGTTGTCTCACAGCACAAGTAACAATCACATATGATTATTGTTAACACCTTTTAATAACCACATTCAACAAGACATTAAAACAACAAATCATACAACAAATCCATCAGAAACTGACTTAACCCCTGCGTTGAAAATTTGCATTGAGTGGAAAGGGTATGTGGCAGCTTCCCACAGTTGTAAAAATAAAAGTAAAATAAATAAATAAAAACTCTGTTGAAGTGTCATGTTGAAACATCAGGGATATCACTTTCTTAGAAAAAAGAAGACACCAAGTATTCCTGATAAGTAGTAAAAAAAATTGGTCTGTCTTGCAAAACTTAAACACAACCAAGTTGTTAAATGAATTTCAGCACACATGAAGCAAAAACTTGAGAATGTTTTAGGTGTACCCAAGACACAAAATAGACACAATAGCCTTATAGTTTTGATACCAGATGTTAGTTATTCATTATATATTTCTCATTTTTAATAAATTGTAGAATATGTGAAAAAAGTGATTGGAACTACTCAGCAATATGAAGTGAAGAAAATGGTAAAATGGTAAAGTAATCTAAAATCTGTACTTAAAATACTAGGAATAAGCAATGCTATATTGTAGAATATTCCTTATAGAAAATATACATATTAACAAGTATATAAACATGTTTTCAAGCAAACAGCATTTAAAATAGTTAAATTAAGTTTTGGGGACAATATAATCATTAAAGTACATTTTTCTTTAAAAACTATTGTTTATTCTTAATACTATGTGAGTAGTGTTTTGACTTTAATGTTTAGTTTTAATGTTTACTACAGTTTCTTTATGCAATACACACTCTCCTGTCATCCCTCTTGAGATTTATTTCAGAGCCCTAGCTTGAACATGTCACTATAGTTACACAGTTAACAACTGCATCTTGCATTTCAATATAGTGTCACTATATCAACTACAGTGTTTTACATAATGTTTCTGTGTGAAAGTGTGCACGACTCAAGGGTGTAACACCACCTCTGCCTTTCAAGATGCCACACAAGGCTGTTTACAGTCTGTTACTGACAGTCGTTTGAAAAAGGACTCCCTTGGCTTCATGTAGTTTTTCCTCAACAACTGAAGTGATCCATAAAGAAAGAAAAAGTATGTATTGTCCTACAATTCAAAGCAATGTCTTTCTGGTGGCTCTGTAGCTTTGATGTGTTCTTACACTACTTTTCACTGTTAATATACAGCTATTTAATTCTTCCATATGGCTTTTTTAAATATGATTATTTAAATAAAAACACATTACTTATAGCAAACAATAATGTATTACTGCATATAGCACTGCAGTAATACATTATTTTCAAAGACAAATACTTTCTGAACCCTTGATGCATTATCACTTAATATGTACAAATTAGCAATGTATTATTCTTTCATAACTCAAAGTGGAAGGCTAGTGGAAATGCCCTTATTACTAATTTACATGTAAATACAGAATAAGTCAATTTACCACATTAATAGATGTTCACACTGTTGGTTCCACATTTAATATTCTACAAGTACACAAAGAAATAGGAGGATAAATTCAGATTGATTGGTCTTGCCCAGCCCCTACTTCCCAATAAAGAATGGTTATGCTGAAGCAGCAATTGTGAAGCTGAGTGTGAAGTGTACAGCCATAAAGAATTAGGCTGGGATTTGTTTCAGGGTTTTTTCAGTAGCTACTGGGGTCTCTGATGAATATACCTTGGAAGAAGCTTTTACAGGAATGTACCAGACAGAAGCAAGACTGCAGAACAATCTTGCCTTAAGTGTGCACAGAATCAAAACTGAAAGCTGTGGCAAACAGATATGCAACCTTTAGTTTACATACCCATGGAGCGTCTTAATAGCTTTAGGAAGGATTCAAAGATTCAATTAAGATAGCTGCATTAGTAAAAGTACTATGTCATGTAGCAGTATGCTTTGGTTAGTTTATTCTGCAATATGTATCAGGTGAAAATGATTGTAGCATTATAATAAGGAGTTTGCGTCTGTTTTTCACATTGTCCTCGTAGTAAGGTCAATGCCTTTAAATGTGGAGAAAATAGCATTCTCTGTTGGAGATTCCAGCACTGACCACACCTGATTTATCCTGGTCATAGCTGGCAGTTTGCTGGTTTTCATCTAGTCATGCTGGCTCAAGAGACTTTGGTGCCTGTTGAAGCGGATTCAACAAATAAAGTCCTCTTTACTTTAAAATTTAAAAGTAAGAGACCACTAGATATGGGATCCAGCAATATATTTTTTCAAGCAAGAATATATTTATATAAAACCTTTTTAGTCAGAAAATTGATAATGTGTTGCTCATAAAAAAGTGTTGCATTGGCTGTACTCAAGGACCATATATATTTAGTGTCAATGTTTGCTTTTCACAATGCCCTAAGAGAATGTCTCACATCTTCCTGAAGGGATACCCCACTAGGGTCTAGGGAGCAGTTCAGTCTCCTGACTATCCAATCTTTGGTCTCTCTTTTGGGGCGCTGAGTACGAATTTGGTCTAATTGAATGGTAATTTTGTAATATGGATGACTTTCCACCAAGAACTAAATTAACCTTAAAATGTGAGCTCAACCCTCCAGAGGTGAAAAGCATTAAAGCCACCTAAGCCTTTCATTTTGGCAACAACAATGTCAAATATACAACATATTGCTGTCAACAAGTAAAAAAAAACCTCTTCTGTCATATGAAAAGGCTACATATCTGTATGAGAAGAAATACAGTATTTTGTATTGCCAAAACCATGTATAAGAACTTATTTTATGTGTTTATTACCTAATGTATCCTAAATGTCAAAATATGAATGAAAATAGCCTTATCTTTAGGGCTTTATTATATTTTCTGTCTCAATAAAAAGTTTGTCTTATTTAGCTGGGTCATTGTGAATGTCTCATTACTTTCTATTACAGCTGCATTTTCAGCTGTGTCTTTAATCAGTGTTTATACAGTCATAAATCTGATTTTATACAGTAACATCAAAAGGGTATGTATGTGCAAGCAGAAAATTGCTGGTGCATTTTCCTTTGCCAGGGGGCCTCGTTCACTATTACAATACATATTAATTGACCCAATCTATCTTTCTGGTCTGTGCAGCAACATGCTGTAGGTCTGTGTGAGGAAAAAAGCACATTTTCAATAAATCCAATTCCTGAAAATCTCAGCAATCTCATTCCCCACAGCCCCTGTAATGCTCCTATCTTTATTTCCTGGTATTTGTCATCCTGTCATGTGTGTAATTGTTAATATCCCTTCCTAGTGACTACCTCCTTGTACCACCCCTCCAAGCAACAACTCAATCAAAGCCCAAGACTAAAATAAATACATCTCGTTCTGTAACATTTTCTATGTAGGAAACACAAAGAGTTGATAGGGGCCAATGTCACAGAGTGAACCACAGAAGGGCCACTAGTATGTTTATGTGGGAAATCAACAGTCCTCATTTAGAGCTATATAGTCATGCAGTTAAGGCAGGTCCAGAACAACGAGTATGCAAAATACCACAGGAGTTTGTTTTTTTAATTTTTTTATGCAGACTACTTCAGGCCCTGGTGAGGAAAATCCTTTCACTTATGTTAAGTTGGTTGTTAAAGGTTTTCTGCAGAAACTGAAAAGCAGTTATTGTAATTGCAGTCACGACAATCACAGCTTGCTTAATGTACAAAAGTAAATATTTTTCATGATGTAGTTTAATTGAATTGAAATCAAACACAATAGCTCATGAATTTGCCTTACTCAGAGCAAGATGTTGACAGTGTTATACATGTGCCATACTTCACTAATTCACAGTATTCAATATGTTATGATTTTTTGATATGTAACACGGATGGCGAAATAACAAAGGGCTGCTTCATACATGATTACAGATAATGGCAAGTTATTCAATCTTCCTCAATGAAATTCCTTAACTATTTCAATACACAGAAACATGATGTTATCTAAGAAACATGTACAGTGATTCATTTTTAAACACAGGTTTCAATGTACTGCTTAAAATGTCAGTCTAATTGCCAAGTACAATAATTAACATAAAAATTATTGCCAGTGTTCTCTGTAATCAGAGACCTGTGTATATAAAAACATTAATTGTGCCTAATCCCTTGTAAGAAAGGTACTAAGAATAAAATGACATCAACATTATACCTAAAAACTACACAAGAACCAGTAGCTTCCATAATTTCCCTAAATAGATTTCACTTTCAAAGCAGAAATTAAGTCTGGTGTGCTGGTAATGAAAAGCACAATTAAAGTTTTGTATAATCTAAATCATTTCTTTATTTTCAATAGACTGCATTGCTAAAGGCTGCACATGGCCAACCATGTTGTATTTTATCACACAGCTGCTTCTGCTCGCAAATAAACTTTGGAAAAGTGACAGCTAGTTCTGATAGGTGCTCTCAACAAAAAAGATGGAACATTAACACAACCCAAGCAGAATTAGCCTAATGAAACATGATGTTATAGTTACAGCAGCTTTCTTAGACTGACAGAAAAGGTCCTTCAGCAGCAATCTCTTAATTGAGAGTGAGTAATGAATATCCATATTAAACAGCTCCATTATTCCTTGGTGAATTTACATTTGTTCATGGGCTCAGCCTCACCAGTTTGTGGCCCATTGTCTCTTGGAAGGGGGAGACACACTCTGAAGGATTGCCTCCCAGATGTTTTGAGCCACCCAGAAGAGCCAATAAATAAGCCGTAAATTTGTGAAGAGTGCAGGGCAATTTACAAGAGAATCGGAAGCACCCCAGAAAGAGGAACTGAATGGGGAGGGCTCTGTTGGTGGCACAGTGTCATTGGATGGATGGACCCCAGGGTTTCTTAAAGTTTATAGTACAGACTGTTTCCAAGTAGCTGCACACTGGCTATAGACATTGACACATAGTTGCAATCTGTCTCATATAGGATTTTTGTTTTTTTTTAACAGATGGCTTAGAGAAAAAAAAATAATACAAAAAAGTAAATAATTACTGGAAAAATCTTTCATGGACTAAAGGCTCATTGTCAGAAATGTTTTGGAAGATAAAAAAAAATCCATGATTACTTTTAATGTACAGCATGTTAAGGTTAACCAAATTAAGAAGATATTTATAAATCTTTCTATCATTGTTCATATGTGTGTGCTGGAACAGGTTACCTGCGGGATTATTATTATTAAAGTACTTAAACTGCCATGACTGTTTCAGCATAACAAGTCTGCAAGGTGTTTAAATTGATCAGGTAGGAGGTATGAACATTCCTTATCCCTGATTCCTATAGGGAAACTAGGGGTGGAAAGCTGCTGTTAAGTCAGTTTCTAGAATGGCTCAACACATATGAAACTGTTCATTGGGAGACATCATCTTGGATACAGAAGCACCTGCCAAAAAAGATCATACTATGTGCCATGTCAGATCTGCTCTCTTACTCATCATGGTTGATAGGACTTGCAACAAGGCGATTCATCTTTATACATGACAAGTATTCATTCTGCATAGGAAATATATGAGTCACGCAAGAGCAGCTCATGTATGCATTATGTAATGTAGCCTTTTTTGATCACTTTGTAGCAGTACGTGTACTAAAGAATGCTCATTTATTCGTAGCGAGTGAATAATACTTCATAGTACTAAATTTATAGTTACAGTTCAAAATACTGGATAATACTGCAATTTATTGTAACAATATGCATACATTTTAGACAAATGAGAGATGTACTGCATAACCCCCAGTTTCATTTACTGAAATGTTGTATGTATTTACACTATACTCTAGGTCCAGTGGTTAAAGAAAAAAGGACTTGTAACCAGGAGGTCCCCAGTTCAAATCCCACCTTAGCCACTGACTCATTGTGTGACCCTGAGCAAGTCACTTAACCTCCTCGTGCTCCGTCTTTCGGGTGAGACGTAATTGTAAGTGACTCTGCAGCTGATGCATAGTTTACACACCCTAGTCTCTGTAAGTAGCCTTGGATAAAGGCGTCTGCTAAATAAACTAATAATAATAATAAAAAAGGCTTTTTCTTATATTCCACTGGAATTTAAAATAACAGACTGCCAGACTGAGACAGTCAGACAGGCTAACTAATGCAAACAAAAGCTTTAGCTTTCTGACAATAAAGCAAATAGCCATTAGCATTTCCGAGCATAATGACTAGCGTACAAAAACAAGTCTAAAAGTTCATAACCTACTCTCTACATGCAAGAAATTGCCTGGCATAGTAGTTTCAAACTAGGTAGGCACACTATTCCAACATCAGCACCCAGACTTGCATTACTGGGGTGGTGGGTATCAAAAATCAAATGCTGATTCAACACAGAGTGTTTTGTGTGGCATTACTGGTTCCTTTGATGAAATATCTTGAATGTTCTATATCTTACCTTGGTTTTATAACATGTTCTAACATTAGTTTTCGCAAAATATATATAGTTATGATTCCTGTGTTTGGATATAGGGGCTGAATGTCCTCTAATTTGGATCTTACAGGGCAATGGGAGTCTTGGACTTACTGTGTTTATTAATACTGATTTTATATAATAATATCTGCAGTATATGTGTTGGGAATTATTATTTATTGGGTTGTAAGTATAAAAAAAAAATCTTTCTTAATATATGTTACTGAACCTGTGTAGTAGATTTTCATATTTCAGTTTTATCATTTTTATTTTATCAACCAAAATAGAATAGTAAAAAATGGAATCTTGAATGATAATGATGCACATGTACCTGCCTGTCAAGCTCACTGAAAAAGTACACAAACATTTTACAAACATTGCAAGCGTGCAGTAAACTAAAGAAGCAAATCCGTGTTAAAAAAGACAGCCAAAGACATGTCCTAATAAAGATTTGTGACAGAGAGAGAAAGAATTCGAACTGTAAATCTCCCTCTGACCAAGAAAGGCGCTGGGTAAGGTTGATCGTATGCTTCCTCCTAGATGGACTGCCTTGACGGTAGGCGGAAACCCAGAAGGTGACCATATTAGGGGGAGCGCGTAGTTGCATGTACCTGGAAGGGTTTCATTGCAATCAGCTGCGGGTTGTTTGCAAGGAGGAGGTTCTGGGTACAAAAGGGGAGCAGCTACGTTAGTACGGCCCCCTTGCGCTGATGACAGTATCCAGCCGGAGCCTGTGTTTTGTTATTGTTTGTGTTTTGTCTCAACCAGAGGAGGAGTGAGAGTCGGGAGCTGCAGCGCGAGCCAGCACTAAAGACCCGGAGCACGTCCCTCACAGCACAACACAGCACAGCACAGCACCAACACTCACCACGTCCCCGGAGAAAGAGCACAGTTTCGTGCACGGAGGATTGTGGTCACAGGAGTGTTATTATTATTATTATTATTATTATTATTATTATTATTATTATTATTATTATTATTATTATTATTTGTGTTTACCTAAAATAAACACTGACTTTTTGGGAGAACTCTGGTCTGGACTTTCACTTGTGTTTTACACCACTCACATCCTGTTCACAAGTGGTGTCAGAAACGAGATTTCACGATGGACCCAGCAGCACTGAATACCATGATGGAGGCTCAGGCACGGAGGCATGAGGAGACCTTGGCAGCGGTGATGGAAAGGATGAATGCCATGTTCCTCGCGGCCAACCAGAGGAGGGAACCGGTGGTGGAACCAACAGTGGCTCCTCCAAAACCCAAAGTGGTGAAGATGTCGCTGGAGGATGATCCCGAGGCCTATTTAACATCTTTTGAAAGACAGGCGACAGCAGCCCTATGGCCTCGGGAGTGGTGGGCTACCCAGCTGGGACCCAATCTGATCGGGGAAGCCCAGGCAGCCTACCATGCTTTAACCCATGAACAAGCCATGGATTACGATGTGGTAAAGAAAGCCATCCTTCAGCGACTGGATATAACAGAGGAGACGCACCGCCACCGGTTCCGGGAGTACCAATGCGCCGCAGGAGTTCGACCCCGAGTCATGGACCAGCAGTTGGTGGACCAGGTGACCCGGTGGCTCTGCTCTGGCGAGCGAACAGCTGAAGAGGTGACCGAACTGGTCACCATTGAACAGTTTATACAGTTGCTGGGGCCAGAGGCCAGCAATTGGGTCAGCCGGCACCGGCCCACCACGCTGGACGCAGCGGTCAGGTTGGCCGAGGGATATGAGGACTCCATGCCCACACCGCTGCCCACCCCGATACATCCGACGCCGACCTTCATCAGACCCAGGATGGCGGGCCCAAGGCCGGGGCCCCTTCACCCACGCACACCCTTCTCTACCGGACCAGCACCTTCTCAGTCCCCAACAGGTGGCCTCGCTCCACAACACTGGAGGGCGAGGTCAAACCCCAGCTGGGGTAGAACAGGGGCCCCCTCCCCGCTGCCAGGTCGGCAGCGGGACAATCAGGCTCCGTGGGCGCCTTACCCTCTGGAATGTCACCGGTGCCATGGGGTCGGCCACCTTGCCCGGAATTGCCCCTCAGCAATGGAGTGTGGTGCGGCTTCGTATTATTTGGTACCGGCGACAGGTAAGTCCAGGGGTAATGCTTGGGAGGGACCTTGTACTGTTGATGTGCGGGTTGGTAATGTGAGCACCCACGCATTAGTGGACTCGGTGTGGGCAGACCTTGATTTCGGAAACTCTCTTAGAAGGGGTACCTTGGTGGTCACGTGGGTTAGAGGTCATCTCCTGTATCCATGGAGATAGCAAGGACTACCCCCTCACTAAATTAGATGTGACAGTTGGTAGTCACACCCGCTGTGTAATTGTGGCGGTGGCAAAAAGGTTGCCATACCCGGCCATGTTTTGGAATAATTATAAACCAAAAGGTACAGCCAGTCTCCGGTAAGACCATAGGAGCAGCAGGGGAAACTATTGGGGATATCTTTCCGCTGCATGCTGATCTGTTTCCCTCGGTTCCACCCAAAAAACTAAACGAGAGAAGGGTGGAAAAATGGGAGGGCGATCAATGAAACAAGGTTGGGGTTTGGTGGGAGACTCCTCCACGTCTGATAAACGCCAGGGAAAGGGATTGGGATCCAGTGTGACCGACCGGGCCGGGTTACTGAGACCCCAAGTGCTGAGGCTACCATATCCCCGCCGATATACCGAAGGTCTGGGACCGAGATGTTGATCTAGCGTATGAACAAAAAAATGATCCTACGCTGGCTAACCTCTGGGGGCAGGTTTGGTCTATCGAGGGGAAGGAAGTAGATGGCACTCGGCCGCTCACATACCCTCACCACATTGTGCTTGGGCATTTGCTGTATAGAGTATCCCGAGCCCCGAGCACATGGCAGACTGTAACACAATTACTCGTTCCTCAGTCTTTTCGACATGAGATCATGAGGTTGGCTCATGATGGCCCTTGTTCGGGCCACTTAGGTAGCGAAAAGACTCAGGAACGAATATTGGCTCGATTTTACTGGGCGGGAGTGTACAGTGAGGTGAAGCGGTATGTGGCGACCTGTAGGGAGTGCCAACAAGTAGCGCCGGGGCGGGTTCGCCCGGCCTCATTGGTTCCACTGCCCCTGATCAATATCCCCTTTGAACGCATTGCAATGGATATAGTGGGCCCATTAAACCAGTCTGACTGTGGATATACGCATATTTTAGTAGTGGTGGACTACGCGACCAGATATCCAGAGGCAGTACCATTGAGGTCCATTAGTGCATTGGCGATTGCAAAAGAGTTAGTGCAGATCATAGCGAGAGTAGGGATCCCCAAAGAAATTCTGACTGATCACGGAACTAATTTTATGTCACAGTGTTTAAAAGAACTGTATAAATTATTACAAATTCGATCCATTCGGACCTCCGTTTATCACCCGCAATCGGATGGTTTAGTGGAACGTTTTAATCAGACATTGAAGCAGATGCTGAGGCGGTTTGTCAACCAGGAGCAAAAACATTGGGCTAAACTCCTTCCCTACCTGATGTTTGCAGTGAAAGAGGTGCCTCAGAGCTCGACCGGGTTTTCTCCCTTTGAGCTGCTGTATGGGAGACAACCACAAGGTGTCCTTGATCTTGTAAAGGAAGGATGGGAAGAGCAAAATAAAGATGCTAAAAACTTAGTGAAATATGTAATTATGTTAAGAGATCGCCTGCAATTGGTTGGTCATCTGGCACACGAGAACTTAAAACAGGCTCAGCATCGGCAAGAGCAGCAGTACAATAAACAAGCACTGATTCGGACTTTTCGGCCAGGAGATAAGGTACTGCTGCTACTTCCCACTTCGAGTCTAAACTGTACGCTAAGTGGCAGGGACCATATGAGGTGATGCGGGCAATTGGTAATGTAAACTATGAAATCAGACAACCCGATCGCCGTAACAAAACAGAAATTTATCATATTAATTTATTAAAACCCTACAATGAAAGGGAGGCCCTGTTTATAGCCAATGACAGTATAGAAGAGGATTTTGGTCCCTCTGTCAGTACACCCGCTACAGTTAACATTCCGATGGGGGAACAATTACTTCCTGATCAGAAGTGTGAACTCTGGGGGTTAGTGAAACAATTTGGTGATGTTTTTTCTGACTTGCCTGGCAGAACTAATATGATTGAACATGCTATTATTACTCCAGCAGGTGTCAGGGTTCGAGAGAGACCGTATCGAATCCCGGAGAGTCGCAGGGGTGCCGTTGGCCGGGAGGTGGGGGATATGCTCGAGCTTGGAGTCAATGAGCCTTCCCGGAGCGAGTGGAGCAGCCCGATAGTGATGGTGCCTAAGAAGGACGGCTCCACTCGGTTCTGCGTGGATTTCAGAAAGGTTAATGCCATCTCCAAGTTTGATGCATATCCCATGCCTCGGGTGGACGAGCTCCTCAACCGACTGGGAGGAGCGCGGTTAATTTCGACTTTGGATCTGACGAAGGGATACTGGCAAATTCCACTGACCCAGAGTTCACAAGACAAAACTGCTTTCTCTACCCCAGATGGCTTGTTCCATTTCCAGACCATGCCCTTCGGGTTGCACGGAGCCCCGGCCACCTTTCAGAGACTGATGGACCAGGTCCTAGCGCCCCATCAGCAGTATGCCGCTGCATACATTGATGACGTGGTGATTTTCAGCTCTACCTGGAGAGAGCATATTATTAGCCTCGGCCGTCCTACAGTCTCTGAGGGAGGCGGGGCTGACGGCTAATCTGGGCAAGTGTGCATTCAGCAAACAAGAAACCCAGTATCTTGGCTTCCTTATGGGTAATGGGCGGGTAAAGCCGATCGCTTCTAAAGTCCAGGCTCTAGTGGAGACGGCGATCCCGAGAACCAAACCACAGGTGAGATCACTATTGGGGTTAGCAGGCTATTATCACCGCTTTATCCCCGAGTATACCACCATAGTTAACCCCTTGGTAGAGCTCACCAAAAAGACGGCTCCAAAAATAGTTAGGTGGACAGGGGAGTGTCATGGGGCCTTTGACACGATTAAGAGGAGACTATGCCAGGCCCCAGCACTTATTTCACCAGATTTCAGTAAGGAGTTCATCCTCCAGACCGATGCCTCCCAGATTGGTCTGGGGGCGGTCCTGTCCCAGCAAGTTGACGGAGTGGAACACCCGATTATTTACATGAGCAAAAAACTGGCTCCACGGGAGATTAACTACTCCGTCATTGAGAAGGAGTGTTTGGCCCTTCGCTATTACTTGCTGGGGCGTTCTTTCACTCTTGTCACTGATCATGCTCCTTTAAGGTGGTTGCATACGATGAAGTACAATAACGCTCGGATAACTCGGTGGTATCTGGCGCTGCAACCCTTCCACTATACCGTGAAACATTGTGCGGGTAAGGAGCATCAAAATGCAGATTTTTTTTCAAGGGAGGGGGGCCCATTGGGGAACTTAGCATTGGCCGAGTGTGCCTTCGGCATCACTCTGAGGGGTGAGATGTGTGACAGAGAGAGAAAGAATTCGAACTGTAAATCTCCCTCTGACCAAGAAAGCGCTGGGTAAGGTTGATCGTATGCTTCCTCCTAGATGGACTGCCTTGGCGGTGGCGGAAACCCAGAAGGTGATCATATTAGGGGAGCGTAGTTGCATGTACCTGGAAGGATTTCATTGCAATCAGCTGCGGGTTGTTTGCAAGGAGGAGGTTCTGGGTACAAAAGGGAGCAGCTACGTTAGTACGGCCCCTTAGCTGATGACAGTATCCAGCCGGAGCCTGTGTTTTGTTATTGTTTGTGTTTTGTCTCAACCAGAGGAGGAGTGAGAGTCGGGAGCTGCAGCCGCGGAGCCAGCACTAAAGACCCGGAGCACGTCCCTCACAGCACAACACAGCACAGCACAGCACCAGCACTCACCACGTCCCCGGAGAAAGAGCACAGTTTCGTGCACGGAGGATTGTGGTCACAGGAGTGTTATTATTATTATTATTATTATTATTATTATTATTATTATTATTATTATTATTATTATTATTTGTGTTTACCTAAAATAAACACAGACTTTTTGGGAGAACTCTGGTCTGGACTTTCACTTGTGTTTTACACCACTCACATCCTGTTCACAAGATTATATAACTATTATGTGTGTGTGTGTGTGTGTGTGTGTGCATGTGCGTGTGTGTGCATGTGCGTGTGTGTGTGTGCGTGTGTGTGTGTGTAGTATTGTCATTGTGTGGTATTATTGTGGGCTATACAGAATTCACCCATTACAGCCAAAGAATTGAGACATTACCAAAAAGTAGACTTCCCAGCCAGCTGTTAAGCAAAATTGCAAATGTAGGACTTGAATTTCATTTTGACTATGACTATTCATATTTTATGTAAATTGGAAAGGAGTAACAGTCAGGTAACAGTTGCAGTTTATCACAGATGGTGACATCACAACAGGGATTGTTAGAACAAAGTTTAGGAGTGCAGTGGGGCGGTTCCATTGAAATGCATGGACTAGCTAGTTCTATGATAGACTGAGTCCAGGACTTGTACTTCCCCCCAAACTACATTTACTTTGCATAACCAGTCTGTGACCATTCTGCTGCTGCCAAGTGGCATAGTGTCAAAAAAATACTTTGCATGCTAACATCTATTGAGCTTACTTATTCCTTTTAGAGTTATGTGCTCTCCAGCAGTATCTATAGGACTGTTTGACAAACTTTTGCCCCATATTCCACAGGTCTGGAAGCCTGGTTTTCCGATAGCCTGGGTAGCAAAGTAGGACTGTCTTGTCTATTACCCTGTTTTTTTTATTTCCTGTATCTGGCAGTTACGATGGTCTCATCTTAGCTTTACCGGAAATGTGTACACATCATAAAAAACTGTTGCAAAAGGTGCTCAAAAATATACTGTGGACTGAAAATCACACCTGTTTGTGATGGCTGCTAAATGTGAGAATAAATACATACCAGTACTGTATATATAGTTAATATTTTATAGCAAAATAGATTAAACCTAGCGATATGTGAAGTGATGGAATTAGGTATTGGCGTGTTCGCACGAAAAAAAAGTGAGATAAATTGCCACTCGGTATTATTAGGGCTTTACTCTGTCTACTGTATGCAGTTATTTACATTCTTGGAAGTTACAGTAATTCTGCTTTTCTGGTGATGAATGGTTTCTTTTTTTATTGGCACAAAGTATAAATGGATAGAATATCTAATTCCTCCCTGAGGAAGGTCATATTAGCATATAAATAAATTACATAGAATTTTTTATTGACTTGCTGCCTCATATCTATATTACTCTGAGGCATGTCAAGCTAAAAATAGTAACTGGCCAAAGCAGCCAGGAAAGGATTCTCAACTAGTTATCGACTATAATGTATTTTGATTGATGTATATACAGCATATTGTATATTGTAGCGACCTGGGGCCTGTGGGGGGAGCACCATTGCCATAGAGACTGTATGTCCTAGTTCGTCAGTTTATATGTGCATGTGTTGTAAGGGAAGGGGACCATGCCAGGGGAGGGGAGGGGAGTGGAGGGGGACAGGAATGGAAGTGGGTCAGTTCCTGCCAGGGGACAGCGGAATAGAGACCTTGTGTTATTATAACAGCAAAACAAAGCTCTGAGAGAGAGAGAGAGAGAGAGAGAGAGAGAGAGAGAGAGAGAGAGAGAGAGAGACTTTATATAAAGCACTACAACTTGCTTTGAAGCCAACCAGAGCATCAAGCAACTTCAAATTCAGCACGCCTTCATGCTGCCTGGGAATGTGTGAAGTTCCCAAAGAGGAGTGAGACTGTCTTTATGACTTCAGTTCGTTCTCAGCGCTGGGTTACAATATGATTTCCTTTGGCACCAGGCCACAACCTATTTTGGTGAACAATGTCCTTCCTTTTTTTACTGAGAGCGACGAGGGGTTACTTGGCAGCATGTCAGATCCTTTACCTTCAACAGAAGCAACCCTTCCCCGCTTCCTTTTCTGAAGAGACCTTTGACTTAGTCTGAGATTACCACAAAGTGAGAACAAGTGTTTATTAGTCATTTGGAATATATATATATATATATATATATATATATATATATATATATATATATATATATATATATATATATATATTGTTCCTTGTTTTGCTTGTGTTTTATCTTTTAAAATGTCTGTTTCTTTACTGCTTAATCGACATGAGTCCAAGTTGCATGTTCTTGCATTGTGCAACCCATTGAACAAATAATTTTTACTGGAATAATGGACTGCAGGCCTTTTTCTTCGCCAAAATGCAATGTTCACACTAGTTGCACAAAAAGTAGCAGAACCATGTTGTTATAAAAACCAAACTGTTGACACAACGGATACCCCATTGTTCACAGTAGACAGGCAGTGACCAGAATTTAACTTGGGTTGTTTATAAATAGTTTTTTTATGTGTGTGATGGACATTGTCCAGTATTTAGGTAGTCGTCAATTTGTAAAGAAATGCAGTAGTCATTTCTTAAATCTGTGTTTATTTTGGATGCATTGAGACAGAACCTATATGCTTGGGTATTCATTAATTCATTCATTCATTCATTCATTCATTTCCAACTATTTAATTGAGACGTTTTTCCATATTGATACTGGCCCTTTATGTTTCTCTTGTTTGACATTTATCCCAAAAACAAAAATAAATAAATAAATAAACTAGAAAGCACTTAATCACATGCAGGGCTTGTACAGGCTGCTGGAGCTGATAGCTCCAAAGTGGAACTCAGCTGCACTCTGGACATCCAGTTGTGCGTCTCCTTGCTAATAGTTGTCAACGCATCCACACCAACACAACAAGATGTATTTCCAGAAAGGGAAGGAATTGACACGGCGTCATTTACATACTTGTCAGTGCAATGCAAATAGGCATTGTCAGGCAACATTGTGACATTCAAGAGGTGGCTCACACAAAAAAAAAGTAAAATGTAGGAGAATGTAAACTGTCAATCAAACGACATACAGCACATGAAGAATTCCAAAATGAGAGAGATAACCAATCAGTGCTCTTCAGAGGTTCGTTGCACGGGTGGCTGATCTAAAGGTTCACATTGTTGTTGACAGGTCAAGCTGTTGGTCTAAAGAGGCTGTGGAGTTTCTTTTTTTTATAAGTTCTATTATCTCAGATCCCAGACTTGTCATTGTCTCAGTCCTTCAGGGCAAATAGGTAACAGTACCTTTTTGAATTACACAGCTGTAATTCACAGTGTTCTGAATGTGTTTTTGCACTCCATTTTAGCAGGGGAAAAAATCTAGTTAACTCTATAGCATATTATCACCAATTAAAGCTGAGAACATTTTTTTTTCTTTTCTTGCTTTTTATTTTGTTCTGGCTGAAATAAATTTGTGAGTTTTAAATATAATACAACACAAATAAACAGTTTATTTTGCCATTATAAGTAAAAAAAAAAAAATTAAAAAAAAACGGTTCTTAACTTGGAATATCTGATTAAGGCACTACTGCCATTGAAATCACTTTTCTTCTGGGCTGTGTACCACTGCTCCTGGCACTCACTCAATATCTCATCAAAAGAGAATTGCAAAGAGAATTGCAATGTGTCACACAAGCTTTTTGTATTGGTTTCTTGCAAGTGCCTTGTCTGAGCATATACATATGGTGAGTGTTGTTGTTTACTTGTTTTGTAAATAAAATACTGTATTTATAATCATTGTATTGCAGTATACAGTATGTATTTTCAATTGTTTGCAACTGAATCAAAAACACAAATAAACTTACTAACTAACTGTAAGCTAACATTAGGAATCAAAGTCTTTATTTGTATTATTTTTTATTTTATTTTATGTTGATGGAAAACAATTAGGACTGGTTTAAAGGTCTTTGTGGTAATCAAAAAAAAACAAACACTACAAATATTTGGTAGTACTCAAAATTACCCCAAATTCAACAGTACTACAGCATTAAGGCTGCTATATGTAAAATAATGCATTGCAGTAATACTGCGTTACTTTTTTAGTGGAAAGATAGTAGTGCTTTATTTACTTATCCCTACGAGGAATTCCGTCATACAGTCAAAGTGGTCAAGAAACAGTGGCTTTTGTCACGTTTGTGCTACTGAAGGGTTAACCTCGCACACGTCTCTGTGGGCTTACAGGAAACTCGTTTTAGGGTGTAACATCTTAAGCTGGGATGAACAGTGTGTTGTATTCTTTTTCCCAGCAGTTTCTAAATTTGTTGCTATTGTTTTCTTTCAGCGCTATATTTGGATTCCTTCCAGTAATGATAACAACATTTGACGGTAGACTCAGCGTGCCTGACACAGGATTTTCTCTGTAGACAGAAACCCATCAGAGGTTACTGCAGACATGTAAACAATGAGAACATGCCTACACAATAGTGGGGGCCGGTTTTCCTGCACATCTTTATTCTGTACAAAGAGAGGCTTTCTATTGTCTGCTTTTATGTTTTTGATGGAAAAATATATACCCCTCTTGCCTAATGTCTGTGCATTTGTGAGTCTTTTCTACCAGTGGGGAAAAGCACTGTTTTGGTTAAATATTTTGAATTTTCTTTTCTGAATGTGCTTCCTGATCAACTCTATGAAGACATAGCACTACCTTTAAAGAACTTTTCTCAGCTGCTCTTGCCATGGGCTATTTTTTTTCATTTGAATATATGACATTCTGTAATTATTCTAGAAATATTAGGCCTACAACACATACATTCATAACCATAAACCTCTTTTTGTATATTGAGGGGATGAGGTTATGTAATTAGAGTTTTCATTGGATAGCTGCTTCTCCTGGTGAAAATGTAAAACAAATGGCAGCAGCTGTAACATTTCTGTTAAAAAGGTGCTTAATGAGTATTTCAATGTATATTCAAATATAGTCAAATGACTGTGTGTTTGGATCACACAATAGATAACACATTGCCAGCCTTTTTATTTATCCATTATCTTTTGATATCTGCTTAAATTACCAGTCTTACACAATTGCTTGAGGCACCTCAGGTATTCTTTGCCAAATAACATGTGGTATCTTCAATGACACTTTCTGGGCTGTCATGTCTGGCTGGGCTACAGTTGAACTTTGGCTGGCAGTTACCCAAGAAGTCTGGCAATTTAAGGGTTGTTTGGCCATTGCTTTGGAATGAGTTGTATAGGCCTTACCATGATCACACTTACATTGTACTCTGGAACCTTAGTGATTTAATAAGCAATTATTTGATTATGTTGAACAACAGATTTACAGGTTTATTTCTTTAAACTATGTCTGAACATTATCACTACACTATGAGCTTTATTTGGAGCTATTTACATAACTTTGGTATTTATTACCGTATTTATACAGTATTTTTGCATTTTGACTACTATTTGAATATTGCACCTTGCCTTAAAAGCATTTCTAATGCCTGAAGAAAGAAAACACAGATCTTAAAAAATTGATTTGTAGTGCCATGCTTCTGGTGCATTGGGTTATTAGTGCATTGGGTTATTTGTGTATATTTTATACCATTGTGAAACCTTTGGTGTATTACATTTTACCACTGAGTAGCCCTTAGAACTATTGCATTGCTACTTGCTATTGAAGCTCATAAGGTGAAGAGAAATATTTGACTTGAAATTAATTCAGCAAATATGAACTGATTGATACTATTTTAATATATGTCTTGTTGATGTCCATTGTACCTTTTGTAAAAATCACCTGGTGCTGACCACATGTGAATTACTGTATGCATGTACTGTATGCCTAAGGTATGTATTCTTGCGCTCTTCCAGATCCACTGGGATCTGTGATTCAGGCATAGTCTTTTTAATCTCTTAAGCTTTTGAGAAAACACACTCTACCTGGTGTTAACTTTACCAGGTTTTAATTCTTCTGACAGTTTCAGGGGATTTATTCTCACACTGTGTTTTTGTATGTGAGGAATGTGCTGTTGGTACAATGAGTGTGGTGGGTCTCACTGGTATTTACAGAGAGACATGTGTTAAAACAGGATGTTGTCAGATCTGCAGAGTCAAGCTGTACTGATGTGGAGATTTAGCAGCAGGTGTTGACATTAAGGGGTAACCTAAGTAAAGCTACAGTTATGATGGGCTACTAAAATGAAAACCATTTGCCTAGTAGTTCTGAGCAGTCAATTTTTTCTTTCTTTTTTTTTTACCATTAAGTGCCAAAGTTTTACAAAGTTTACCTAAGTAGGCTTTCATAATGGAAGCGTATATGTTAAGATCTCATGTTAGTCCTATCAGTTAACTATCTGTCTATTTTTCACATGGGATACAGAAAAAATACATATACTGTGCTACCCCGTTATATATAACACAACCTGTTATAGTGTGGAATCGTTTATAATACGGTAAGGTTGTGGCTCCCATTTCCCCCATAATGCAATTTGATTTGCAAACATTGGGTTCCAGATATACAGTATGAAGCATGGCAGACAACAAAAAATGAAAATCTTTCACTGTTAAAATGAAACTTGATGTGGTGGACAGAGTTAGAAAAAAGTGAAACAACAGTTTCAAAAGATAGAAATGTTGCAGAATCTACATTGCATGGATGGCTAAAAGACAAAGAAAAGCTAAGAGTTTTCTTGATAAGATTGACTCCAAGGAGGGCTGCTCTATGGAAAAAATGTGCTGCGCTAAAGAGTGAGACGAGCTGCTTTGTGAATGTGCTGCTGTGAGAGTGCAAGACTGTTTGTTGTTTTTGATATGGTCCAGGCTAACAGGGGCTGGGACTAATCGTCCCAATAAACCATGGATTTGAGTACCTGCAAATTGTGTGTGTGTGCTGCCTTCATTTTCCACCATACACTACAATATTAATTTGACTTGTGGGCATTGTAAATCATTTCGGGAACAAAAAGGCCAATATTCGTTATAAGGTGAAAAACAAAATAACATGGTCTAATTATGGACCCGACAAGTGCATTATAACGGGGTAGCACTATATACAACATTAATATTAACGTTCATGGTGTACTGCAGTTATTCCACGAATGATGGTGAATTCAAGCTTTGCTACTGCTTAGCAAGAGTAATTTGGAACATGGCAATTTGCTCAGTCATTTTGTAAATTAATTTAAATAAAATGAAGGATATATTACACAATCAAAAATCTGGTTATGCTCTGCATTGAATTTGGTCATACAATTTTGGTTACATAATCCCACTTGGCTACTGTAAAAAAGTAGACACAATAAACAAAATCCAGGGGTTTGTGATTGGAGGTAGAGTGGGATCAGAGTGGGGTGTCAGTTCTGGCTCTTCCACACTGAAAATCTAGACAAAATAGGTAAGCAATCGACATTTCATCTGTACCATCTTCTTAGAGTAAAGAAAGATGACCATGCACACCTTTATTCTGTTAGACGATTTTCCTACAGACGTAAAAAGAACGGCCAAGGATACTTGTACTTGCTAGAACCAAAGTCATTGTATTTATCTTGCTCTTAACTGTATTATTACTTGTACTGTGATCCTTGAAATGTATTTTTGTTTCCGACTGTAAGTCGTCCTGGATAAGGGCGTCTGCTAAGAAATAAATAATAATAATAAATGTCATGGATACTGAAGTGAGTGGGAAGAGTGTTTCTCTCTACAGTAGGCCTATGGCATGCCCACAGGCAATGGTGCCATGGCTATCCCTGTTTTGTAAAAATATAGATGCTTCAGTCATTAGGGCTACCAAGCAGCACCTTTCATAAATAATGATGAAGATTATGTGTTAAAACCCAGGGTCAACTGTGCTAGTCCACTGTTGAATTTGCTAAATGTTGGATTAGCAACTTTGGCTGGTTTGGCTTTGGATGATGAAAGTTCTAAAACTCTGGATCACAGCTACTTAGCCAGTAGCCTGCCAATTCCTTACTTCATAGCTCTTCAACATAAAGAGATTAAAATGAGCTCCAAAGCTGTAAAATAAACAAGCTAAAAGGACCACAAGACCTCAACACTGAGATGCTAAAACAAATTGCCAAAGAAGTGTCATATAGTTTAATGCGGTCATTTAACAAATCAATCACCACATGTCAAATCTGCTATGGTTCTGACTTATGTTAAGCCTGGTGACTGATGTGTGAAGGGTAACTAGAATCCAATATCACTATAGCCAATAAAAGGTAAGATCCTGGAGATACTCATCTATAAGTAGCTGTGTGGAATTCTTAATAAATGCAAAGTCATTACCTGCAGTCAATCACGACCCAGATCATTTGAGTCTCATATAAAAAAAATACTAAAGTTTTCTTTTTTATCATTTGCGGAATATAGCCAAACTTAGACCCATTCTCTCTATACCTGACTCTGAAAAGCTAATGCATGCTTTTGTTTCATCCAGAATAGATTATTGTAACGCTCTGTTTACTGGTATTCCTAAATCTGCGGTGTCTTGTTTGCAGCTAGTTCAAAACACTGCTTCCAGAATTCTAACTAAAACCAAAAAAAATTGAGCACATTACCCGTCTTAGCTTATTTGCACTGGCTCCCTGTGCATTTTAGAACTGATTATAAGATTTTAACATAAAGCCCTAAATAGATTAGCCCCAAGTTGTTTACAGGAGTTGTTGACCCCTTACAATCCAAATCGTACTTTTAGATCACAGGATGTGGGGCTGTTGGTTGTTCCGAGAGTGAATAAAGATGGTGCGGGAGGGGGTACCTTCTCTTTTCAAGCCCCAATGTTGTGGAATGCTCTACCATCTTCAGTCAAAAAAGCAGGGAATCTTTCTACTTTTAAAACAGCATTGAAAACCCATAGTTATGGCTTTTTTTTTACCATAATTTTATAACTGTTTTATAGGAATTTAGGAATCTTTTAAATTTTGTATAATATTGTAAAGTGTTGTAATGTGCCTTGAGGTCCTTGTGATGAAATGTGCTATATAAATGTAAATAAATAAATAAATAAATAAATAAGATCAGCTCCTGCCTGTGTAAGAATAGCTAAAACTATTTAATGAAGTGATTTTCAGTTCTCCCTGATCTAACAGTGGGGGAGACACCAAAGCTTTACCAAAGGTCTGTTACATTTTATAATAACAAAGCTGGCTAATTATGACAATTTTACACAGTTTTCCATGAATAACTTCTAAACAGGAGCCACAGTATTATCTACTACATGAAACTGACCCTCCCACCTACAGCCTAGACGGAACTGTGTCTTTTTTGTAAAAGTTAATTGTTCTTGATATTTCTAACTAATAAAATCTAAATATTTCTAACTAATAAAATCAGGAATATCTAAATTAGATTTGACAGGCAGACAGCTTATAGACAGCAAGTGAGAAAGGCACAAACACAGGCATTATACAGGCATAGTGACAGACAGATAGATGTGTGGTCGAGGTGGCAATTAAATCAATCAATTGATCCAGTGGTTGTAAACCTTTGTAAAATCTTTCTTCTTGTTTCTTAACTTGTATTTAATCTCATGTGCATTGATCAGTTGTTGCAAATAGATAGAAGAGGCTGTCACTGCTAAACAATGCAGTTTCAAAATAGGTATTTACGACCTTGTTGAAACATAACCGAAACTCTTAATGGTACCCTAGGACAGTAGTTAAGAACCAAAACATTTCATACCATTTTTTCATGCCTTATTTCAAATGGTTGATAATCCTGAAGTTGGAATCTGATGCTTGCTGAACAGTTTTAGATGACCTTATTTTTTTATTAGTTAATAAATTGGTTGCTGTTTATTAACTAACCATTTACAAAAAAATAAGCAATATTTGTTAAGATGTTAGTAATCTAGTTATTAACAGTTAAGATAAACTCATAAATAAAATGTGACCAAAAACATTCAGTGAGAATTTGATGCTGCTCGTAAGAACACAACAAAGCAGTTAATGCAATTAAGGAAATATATTTAAAGGCAACGAGTGGGTCCCGGAGATGTCCCTTGATATATGAATGCATGATCTCATTACCCTGAATCTGAATTTAGCTTATCAGAGGGCAAAGGCCTAAGCTCATTTTTACTGTGACATCTCTCTGGGACACTAGAACAACAAGATCCCACTGGCTCGGTGGATTTCTTAATTATTCAATTAGCTAACCAGATCAAATAACCATATTCAAAACCGTGATGTGGTAATTTTGGTTTTGTGCAGAAATCTTTATAATATAAAACATACAGGTTAATATTTTGCGAGGAGAAAACACTCTTTATTAACACCTATTTGGTATGTTGCTGTAAAAAGTCAAATAGCATTTTGTTGAAAACAAAAATGACATCCACTTCTATTATTTCCCCAGAGAAACTTTACAATGCCCAACTTGGACCAACCCTGTACACATATTAAAATCATGTGAAAAATGACATTATACTTTTTTTGTGTCTACCATGCACCAGTAGTAAAAAGAGAGTGCCAGGATTATCAAGCTAAAACTTTCTTTTCTGACAAAAATAACACCCAGTTGTGGGTGGAATTCCATGGGACAGGTGGGAGGCTGTATCCACGTGAGGTCAACCAAAAGGCTGATTCTTTTAACATAATGTTTACAATTTCCATCTTCGCATGATTGGCTGATGTGCAGCTGCCCTGCTTTTGTGTCCATGTGCCAGGCTTTTCTTACCCTAACGTTGACAAACACAACGCGAAATAAGCAGAAAATGCTACATGTTCTAAATAGCAAGGCCACTAAATTAATTTAGATTTTTATTTATTGTGGCCCCGGTTCCTATTGTGGACCTGGGAAACCCACAGCTGAAAAACACAAAAGCACAACACACAAAGTCAGTTGTTGTTTTTTTAGCAGCTGTGGTAGTCCATTGACTTATTCTTGGTAGAGTTTAGACCCAGTGGTAACAATAAGTAACCAATGCTCTATAATACAGGTCATTACCATGAAAATGCCTACTTTTATCAAGAATCTGTTTAAAGACTGACACGCATGCAAGTCAAGAATCTTTGTGAAAGCTGATTACAAATTTTACCAGAGCTGGTCTTCCAGAGAAAATATTTACAGTAATTGGTAGGAGACGGAGGGGTTTTAAGAACTTTCCTGTGAACATAATAACATGATGGCGAGCCCCTTTCCCTGTTTTCACACATTTGTTCTGACAGGGGTACCAGGAAGCAGTCATTGTTTGAGCTAAGTGTAGTCAGGTATTAGCAGACAGGCGTTTTTGCACTGATAGACATGGTTCTTTTCCTGTTTGCAGTTTCTCATGAGAGTTTGCCTTCCTTAAGCAACTCTGGGTAAACTGCATGTTAACTATGGCCAGACAGGCTGACTAACTTCCATGTGTTCTCATCACTAAAGCATGGTACCTTGTTGTTTTTAATAATGTATCTGTTTACCATTCTGTTACACAATCACGTTGGGCACTGGAAAAAAAACAAAAAAAACATGACAATTTAAAAATATATTTTTGATTGAAGTTTTAGTTCACATCCAATAAGAAGAAATATGTTTATTAACCCTTTCTTTTCACAGTGTAAGTATTCTAAATGTTGATGGAAGTAAGTATACATTGATCAGGGCCCCCTATATTAATTAGACAGACAGTTATGAAAAAAAAAATGTTGTATTTAAAGTCCAAATGGATTTATTGACATCTGGCAATTGCTTTTTGCCCTTTGACATTGGGGAGAAACCAGGCTACAGTATTTTCCTACTAACAAGTGATATACCCAAAGAAGTCTACGCCGTGTCCCAAAGATATTGCCACACCAGTAATCCCCTTTGTTTTTTAAAACTATTTTTTGTTCTTCATAATTGAAAAGGTGGTTAGTAAAGTTTAAAATTAAGCTTCAGGTCTCATTTATATATTCCAAGCCCTCATACGTGACAAGTTATCTTATCATTTATTATAGGGCTCTAGCATTGGAAAGTGTATATGAAAGAATGAATGGATAGGTTGTAGGTCATTTGCAATGTATACTTTCAATGTGTTCATGTTGCTTTCGTTCCAAACTGAGGCTGTCTTTTTCCAGTCAAATTTTAACATCAGCGTGTTTCTGAGAAATGCTCTAAATAATGCAGCCTTCAAAGCCGTTGTTTCTTATGAAAGACTCCAGATGGATAATCCAAAGAGGTTATAACTGAAGAATTCAGGAACATTTGTCTTTCATTGTCTCCATGGATCATGCCTTACATGTCATGGTCTTACATAAAACAGCACCACCAGTATTTGCACTTTAAGAACTATTTTTAACATGACTATTTTCTTTAATGGGCCTAAAATTCATAAATGCATTTGACTGAAGAGAATGTATCACATATACTCAAATTGGTATAATCTATAAGTAGCAATAGTTCAATAATTAACAGCATCAAATATAAAAAACAAAAGACTGAGTTCTTCATGGGATAAGGGATTTGAACACATTATAAACAACTAATGCCATCTTATTTTCTTCAGTGAATAAATTGCTATTACACAGGTACCTTCTAAATTTCCTAAATACAACCATATTAAGTCCAATGTGGATTATACAGGTAGTGTGTATTGGATCACATAACACTTTTGCAAATTATGTTGGATACCATTGGCATTAGCATGCATTAAGCCTCCTAATAAGTGTGTGTGCAATGCAGAAAAACCAAATATAGCAGAATATACAGCTACCTGACCTGGCAACTGCATCTTCTACTTTTTTTTTTTTAAGAGTCACAGTAATAATTATACATGACTTAGGCAACATGAGCTCAAATATGTCTCAAATGGAAAACAGGGGAGTAACCATACTCTGATATAATTCATGCTTGGCTGAAATATGAACCTTTATAAATATTCTGTAAGTCTCAAATTAATACTTCATGGGATTCCTCTTTTAAAACTAACCTAAGAGGACAGGCATAAAGAAGTGTTCTATTTTAAAACTTGCTGTTTTTGCCCCCAAGTTTGAGTTGCATGTGTCATATTCCATTTTTGTCTACAATTGATACCATGAATATATGTTTTATTTGAGCAATGGAAGTAATTGATACAGGTTTGAGGGCATTGTCATTTTTCCAGTTTTGCATTAAAGGGTACATAAGTGCCTTTTTATGTTTTTGTGTTACATGTTCCCATGTGTTGCTACAACTGTTTACATAAGGTTTGTGTATTGTTTTACATTTTGGCCACTTTTTTAAACTTTTAAATTCCCTGCCACAAGATGGCTTCTCATGTACCCGCATGGACCTCTCAGAACTACATTTCCCATCATCCTCCTGCTCACTGGTAAATTAATCTCAGTACATGGGAAGCTAGTAGGATTATTATTTAAGTTTCTTAAATGTATTTCTGTTTTGGTTGCATGCACGGTATTTTGGCTAATAAGAGACACTGCAGAATCCTGATCCAGACAGGAAGTTGGGAGAGTGGGGGGAGCAGAAGCTAGTGTAGCTCTCGCTGTGGCACTGCTGTTTAGAGGATAGCCACGAGATCAATTCATCCTCACCGAAGCCCTGCCTGGACCTGGAGACCGTGAGTTGTCTTGCTATTTGAACAGAAAGAAACGCATTGTATAGGATGCTGTGTGGTCCAGTGGTTAAAGAAAAGGGCTTTTAACCAGGAGGTCCCCAGTTCAAATCCCACCTCAGCCACTGACTCATTTTGTGACCCTGAGCAAGTAGCTTAACATCCTTGTGCTCCGTCTTTCGGGTGAGACTTAATTGTAAGTGACTCTGCAGCTGATGCCTAGTTCACACACCCTAGTCTCTGTAAGTCGCCTTGGATAAAGGCGTCTGCTAAATAAACAAATAATAATAATAAAATGTTCAGCCCTGCAACTCTTAGAAACTGCTGTAAGAAAAGAATGGGAAAATAAATCGACCTTGGTGTTGAATTGACATTCTTTCTTGTTATTATTTCCCTCTCTACACTACACTGGTATGTGACCTCACCTAGTGAAACTGATCCAGAGATGACAAGGGTTGGCTTCCCTTAGAGTGAGATTTACAGCCCCAAACAGTGAGATTCAAGGTCAAAGAGTGAGACTTTCCAGGTGGTGTGTCAGGTCATTGCTTAAGACAGGGACTCTCATCTTTGGTTCTTGGCGACATCCAATAGTCCAGGTTTTTAATCCAACCAGCACTTAATAGTTTGTTTTAAAATGTACTCTACTTAATATTGCATATGAAACACTTAAATGTCCCAATTCATACTAAAGTCTAGGGCATGTGAGAATTCTATATGCAGTGCAAACCTGTGGATTTTAATAAAAACAATTATTTGCTGTTTGGAACAAAAACATGTATGATTGGAGATCCCTGAGGACCAGAGTTAATAACCCCTGGCTTAGGCACACAGTCAGTGGACAGAAAAGAGAAATATTAAAAAATAAACTGTTTTTATATAAACCTAACAAAAAATAAAACTGTTTTATCAATACAACAATATGTTTATTTTGCATATCACCTTGTCATAGTGATCACCGTTTTGAAAAACACTTTACAGAACAAATATTTTTTGGTTTGTATATTATTGCTCATATTACCCGATCAAGTGCTACGTTTTTTGGACAGATTCATACTTTTTTTTTGACCTGTCAAGTGTTCACACACACACACACACACACACACACACACACACACACACACACACAAAAACCTGCCTTGCCTCCTCTCCTCTTGCGCGCGTATAGAACGCCTGTAGTCTCCATGGTTACCACAGTACACACGCTTGGAAAGCGGCTTTCCATGCTCTAAATCCCATGCCCGAGGCCACAGATGTACTGTTGGCTCTTGCTGCCCCTGAGGAAAAAAAAAAATTAAATCTTTATATATTTACTCAAAATGGGCTACCTTATACAGGCAAACAGCATTTGACATTGTTAAATCACAGAATCTGATCTGCGAGCTCGACAGCCTTCAGTTTAAAGTTGTAGGACTTGTTTGCTATCGGGATCAAGTTGTATCCGCAGAAATAAACTTCAATATATGCCTCTCTCAAATACCGCACAAAAACGCAATCAAAAATTGCGCTTTTCGAAAACCATAGTACTTCTAATTACCGCCTCCCTTGAATAAACACTGCAGATGTGTTTAGAAATTTCAAATAAACGCTGAAGCATTAATTCAAAGTAATATGGTACAAACAAATAAACAAATGTTCCAATACATTTGAAATTCAGATTGTAAGACATTTTTGTTTTGTTTGGTAATCCGGATACTAAAGTTTGTGTGTGCATAAGAGCATTGTTGCAGCAAGTAAGCTCTTTAAAAACAGTTTATATGTAGGGCGTCTGATTTTCGGGTGAATTTTTTTTCCAAATTCAGGTGAATGTTTTTTTGTTTGTTTGTAAGTTTAATCTGGTAGCATTATTCAATGAAAAAATCATGTGAAATCGGGTGGATTCATTTATATATAACCAAGAAAGAATAAATACTCGGTAGAAATCGGGTTTTATTTAGAAAGAAATAAACAAATGCTTAAGCACAAAGTGTTGACAACAAAGCTGTTGTCAACAGTTTAAATCCCCAACGTATGTATATTTCCACACATTGGGGTTTGCAAACTTTTGAGGACATCTCTCTCTCTCTCTCTCTCTCTCTCTCTCTCTCTCTCTCTCTCTCTCTCTCTCTCTCTCAGAGCTTTTTATTGCTGTTATAATAACACAAGGTCTCTATCCCGCTGTCCCCCTGTCCCTGCCAGGAACTGACCCACTTCTATTCCTTCCCCCACCACCATCCCCCAAACTCCCCTGGCATGGTCCCCTTCCCTTACAACACATGCACCTATAAACTGACGAACTAGGACATACAGTCTCTATGACAATGGTGCTCCCCCCACCCCACAGGCCCCAGGTCGCTACAATATACAATATGCTGTATATAAAGCAATTATACAATACATACATGTATGTGTATATATATATATAAATATATATATATATAAAATGCATCATAAATACATATATATATATATATATATATATTGTAGCTGATTACGTCACCTACCAGCCCTGCTGCTGCCTTCCCGCATGCACGCTACAATATATATATATATATATATATATATATATATATATATATATATATGTATTTATGACTGATTAAGTGATAAAATTGATGGGAAAATAGTACTGTTAATGATAAAATAAATAAATAAACAAATAAATAATAATCAAAGAAAATCTCTCTCACACACACACACACACACACACACACACACACACACACATACTGTATATGGAATCATTTCTCCATTCCAATCAAGTTTTAGTTTGTAGTGGAGTTGCAAGTATAACTGAATACAGAACATAAGGGAAAACTAAGCAACTTTACTCCATGCTGTTTTACAAAGAGAAACGATCGACTGTTACATCTAAATGCTCTTGGCTTAAACGGGGGGTCGTGCTCTTGAAAAACCTGAGAATGCAAGAATGCAAGCTAACAATTGGGGGTGGGGGTTGCTGTGCTGTGTGTGATTTTTTTAAAAAAATAATAGATGCTCAGTAATCGGATCCCGCTAAGCAGTGAGTGACAAAATAAAACAGAACACATTTCAGTGTAGTTCTCAAACTTAACAGTCCAATAACAATAATAAAAAATACCTTAAAAATTCCATTAAAACCGTATATATATATAAGAAGCCACATTTTTCTAATAGGTAAATCAGTTTACCGTCATCGGCGCCAGTTCTGCTCTGTTGCATTTTAATCACAGACAACTGCGCATGCGTTTATTCATATACAGTATGTGCCTATCGGGGAGTTTTAGGGTTTAACCCAAATGCAGAAAAAAGCATTCGGGGGTAGAAATCGGGTAAAATCCCGAAAATCAGATGCCCTATTTATATGTAAACTTTAAGCATTACCTGAAATGTTCCAAGCAACTATCCAGTCGGTCACTAATCACTGCAAGCGCAACTGTGATAATTAAAATTAAATAAATAGTAATAAGGGCAGAAAAGAGAGATTTGTATATCGGATGTGCAAGCGGTTTACAGCTTCCTGTGTGTAAGGGAAGTAGTTCCATTAGTCATCTTTCTTGGGGGTTCTTAAACAATGCCTCAGGGAAATACTGGATTAAGGACAAGGAAGTTACCATGACTCCTCAACCCATAAACAGTGTGCCATTTATCACCGAGAACACAATGGGAGCTACAATGATACATTTACAAAAACAAAAACACACAGGCCACATAAATCAGTTTCATCTGACAGATTTGAGATTTCATTCTAAAACCTGCTAATCTAAAATTAGAAAAACATTTTTAAGATGGAGGCAGGTGTTCTATTGTGATTTATTTACACAATGTACATGTTAAATATTCACATTTGTTTTGGATAATCTAGCTACTTACCTAAACAGCATAAATAGACCGAATAAACAGATTAAAGAAAACCCTCATATATAACTGTGGTTTCATTTTTACAATCAAACCAACTAGCCTGATCTGTGGCCCATACCGCCAAAATTAATAATTTACAGTACAATTTAAAGGAGATTCTAAATCTTTTACTGGATCCCGAGAAATACTGCAGAGTAATAAACAATACTCCTTTGTAATTACTTACATCAAATAATAACACTGTGCTAAAAATAGGTTCCTATCTGGAATTGTGTGTTTCATTAGTTTTATGCCACACGTGAGGAATGGCCTTTTAAAGCAGCATGTCTCTGGAATTTATTTGGACACTTCTCATTGTTTGTGGTATAAAACCAGATTCTGAACAGTAACATAAGAACATAAGAACATAAGAACATAAGAAAGTTTACAAACGAGAGGAGGCCATTCGGCCCATCTTGTTCGTTTGGTTGTTAGTGTCTTATTGATCCCAGAATCTCATCAAGCAGCTTCCTGAAGGATCCCAGGGTGTCAGCTTCAACAACATTACTGGGGAGTTGGTTCCAGACCTTCATGTGTTTAGTTATTTTAACAGAAATAATATACTTTATTACTTTGCTCTGTTATTTTAACAGAAAGATGAACAAAGAACTATTGTATACTTTTGGCTAGTTAGGCTTTTTTGACATATGTTTATTTGTGACTGACTGATAAAGCATCAAAGCTCACAATGTGGGAGGGTTGTACAATATGTATGCCATGTTGTATTAAGAACTACAGAACAAGGAATGCTGGGCCAGACTGCTTGATGACTTTGCATCCTGGGGAAAACAGTAGTTACACTGATTCAAGATTTTCTTTAATAATCCAATTGAGAGAGTTCAGATCAGTCAAGGAAATAAAATGAAATTGTGGGCAGATACCTCAACAGGCAAATACTTTACATGTGTGTATTATTAAAAGTTTGTGGCGAAGCCAGGAAAAAAAAAAAGATCTATCCATCCATCCAACTATATACTGTATCTGTATAACTACGGTAATACAATTTGATCAGTAGTGTCACTAGACGTGCAGTAAGATAGAAATTAAGTCTGTCTGCATCTCTAACATGAAGTCGAATCTCAAGGGAGTTTGATAACTAAGTCTTAAAATGTGAGTCTAATAAGATCTCAATGTCCTTAGGAGTTTTTTTAGATTGTGATTCTGCAATGCACAGAAGTCATACCTCCGAGACTGATGCTGCCCCTACTAATGTTAGCAACAAAAGTTAACTTAGCTGAAAATTCCCTCCAAGAGCTCAGATGTAATCAACTGATTCTAGGTGGGGATAAAAGAACAATCACATCTCAAAGGCTTTGGGTTTAACAGTTTTAGACAATGGAGGTGCCAATGAATAAAAGTAAAAGCCTCAAGCTACTTAATTCCATCAAATCACTGTCAGTGGAGAGACATCAAATTGGAGTCTGGAGACCTTGGGAAAATTTACCAAACAGAGAAAAGGTGGATAAGACAGGGGACCTTTCATGTTATCCAGGTCAGATCCACGACACACTCTAAAGGGGTATGGAACAGAAGGATGGTGCAGATGGAGATTGAATAAAATGCACCAATTGTCAAAAGGTTATGTAATGACTCTGAGGAGGGGTCACCATAAAACAGGTGCACAATAAAGATTAACTTAAAAAGGTATCATAGCAGACAGGTTGGAATTTAAACTCTAAACACCCCCTAATACGGTGTTCTTTTGTATGATCAAATGATTCGTTACCTTTTTAAGACACTCTCAATGTGGAATTAATATAGTTCTTTAGTTATAATGGCTGATTAATAAATAAATAAAGAAAACTCATGTATATTGCAGAAAGCATACATAAATAATTCACAGTTTTGGAAAGGTGAGAATTCAGATTTGATGAAAATCATCAGTATTTGTTTGTTATATATTTCCAGCAAGTGTGATAGATAACACATTTACAGCTTTAGATGATTGCCTCTTAGTCTAATCTTATCCAGAAAACAACAAGGGCTAGCAAGCACTGAAATATTGCATACACTTCGCTAACAGTAATAAAATACATATTATGGCGTAGCGGTCCCAAGGTCAAGGCTGGTCAGCGGCAAGAATAGTAAACCCAGACTGCAGTTCAACGCTTGTGCGCATTTTTATTCTTTACAAAACAAAAGGTTTAAAAATCAAACAAACCAAATACAAATCAAAACACTTCAAAACCAGCAGCCAACCTTCAGCTATCTCTGTGCGTCAACAGGGAGCGCTGTCTCTGTACTCTGTCTCTGGTCTCTGTCCGCTGTCCGCTGTACTCTGTCTCTGGTCTCTGTCCGCTGTCCGCTGTCCGCTGTACTCTGTCTCTGTCTCTGTCCACTGTACACTGTACTCTGTACTCTGTCTCTGTCTCTGTCCTCTGTACACTGTACTCTGTCTCTGGTCTCTGTATTTTGTACTGTGCACATTGTTCAGGCTTGGCAATGCCTTCACTTAAGCATTTATTTGTTTTTATAGCATGTGGCCAAGGGTTAATTGGCAATCAATAAATCAATTACCACCTGTACACATTCCACACTTTTCCAATCAACCCAATTAAAACTATGTTGCTGTGCAAATGGTGGCCATCTTGGCTCCAAGCTGTTTGCCCCTTCTTGAACCAAGATGACTGCTAGCCACAAAAACACATATTTTTTCTAGTCTCATTAAAATGTATACTTCTTTGTTAATATGGTTATAAAAAGACCTTTCTAAACTGCCCTAGCTCCAGTTAGTTATGGGACAGATGAATAAAGGTAAAGGAGGAATGACTGGAGTGAGGACATCTGTTGGCCCTTAACCTAGGGTGACCATACATCCCTGATTTCCGAGGACAGTCCCCAGGTGAGGTACTGTGTCCCCGGTCAAACAATGTCCCCGAAAGAGTCCCCGGTTCACAAAACTCATCCACGAATACCCTTACTTTTAATTTCTTGTGTTGGTTAATATGTCAGATGCATAAATGCGTTAGAGGGAAATATCCAGACTGTTTCATGTTATTGTTATTATTATTAGCTATAACACTGGAGAGCCCTAATCCTGCAGGTTTTCAAGGTGTCTTTACATTATCAATGGCTAAAGATCTAGACAACCTGTTAATTTTGACTAATTAATTAAATAATTGGTGTAATTAAGTAACAAAGCTTGGTTGAAACGAAAACCAGAAGAACCTGCAGCCTTCCATGACCAGGGTTGGAGACCCCTGATCTAGATGGTACAGCACTTTTGCAGTTGCCATAGCTAATCCAGCGAGCTTCTCTAGTGCTGCCAGCATCAGGAATACTGCGTTGAGTACAATTCTTTAACCCTACTTTCTCAACAGGGAAACCAATGACAATCATCGTCCATCAAGGCTGTGCATTTAAAATTAGAGCCACCAATCAGAGTCGTAACCAGAGCTGACATTCTACTAAGGTCAAACTTAGGTTTCAAGTTATAGCTGCAGTGTTTTTACTGCTTGGTATTTACTATTCAACCTCCAAATCTATGTTACACGGCAAAACAACAGAGAAAATTAAGGAGTCTTTTGTACTTAACCAGAAATTTTACATGAGCATCAGCATTGATGATGCAAAAAAAACAAAAAAAACAACCGATGACATGACCTCGGTGTCCTCATAGCTAGTTACGCATTCTACCAATAACATGAAGTAGAATTTACTCACTGAATGTAAAAATGGAAATTTGAAATACCCAGGACAGATGCCTTCATGTCCCCTAGATTTGGATTTTGTGCTAATGTATGTCCAGACGAAGTTTCAAGACCATTTCAACACAAGATGGTTCTCTAGCTATCTGTAAAAATGTAAGTGTGACTGTGACAGAAATATAATGAATCTTGGTTGTAAATCTCCCTCCTGACCTGTGAGGGCGCTAAGCAGCGAGGACGAGTTCTTTGGACGGGCTGGCCTGACAGTTCTTTCCCCGGGTCGGGAAGTCGGTCAGTCTGGAAGAAGGCGAGACTCCGTTGCAGGAACATATTGACCCAGAAGGGTATGGCAAGCCAAATTATCATTTAGAGATATCTCAAATTGCATTTTAAGATATCTTGAAATATTTAGAGATATCTGTACAACATTTCCAGATATCTCAAATTGAATTCTAGATATCTTTAATTGTGCAGATTTTTTTTTTATCTGTAAATCAATTTGAGATATCTAAAAATGAAATAAAGATATCTCAAATTGATTTACAGATATCTTTAAATACTATGGAAACCATATGGATTGTGCTAGCATGGCACGCCAAATTGTCATTTAGAGATATCTTAAAATGAGGGTCTTAAAGATATCTCTAAATCATTTATAGATATCTCTAAATAACTTCCTGTTCATTTAAAGATATCTGTAAATCATTTAAAGATATCTTAAAATAACGTCCTGTTCATTTAAAGATATCAGTAAATCATTTGAAGATATCTTCAAATAACTTCCTGTTCATTTAGAGATATCTCTAAATAACTTCCTGTTCATTTGAAGATATCTTTAAATAGACAGGAAGTCCATTGAAAACATGGAGCATTTTCACAGGAAGTCATTTCCAGATATCTTGAAATAGCTTCCTGTTCATTTGAAGATATCTTCAAATGATTTAGAGATATCTCTAAATGAACAGGAAGTTATTTGAAGATATCTTAAAATGTTTTAGAGATATCTCTAAATAAACAGGAAGTTATTTGAAGATATCTTCAAATGATTTACAGATATCTTTAAAACCCTCATTTTAAGATATCTCTAAATGACAGTTTTGCGCACCATGCTAGCCAAATCCACATATTATTTAAAGATACCTGTAAATCATTTGAAGATATCTTAAAATAACATCCTGTTCATTTAAAGATATCTGCAAATCATTTGAAGATATCTTCAAATAGCTTCCTGTTCATTTAGAGATATCTCTAAAAAATTTAGAGATATCTCTAAATAACTTCCTGTTCATTTGAAGATATCTTTAAATAGACAGGAAGTCCATTGAAAACATAGAGCATTTTCACAGGAAGTCATTTCCAGATATCTCGAAATAGCTTCCTGTTCATTTGAAGATATCTTCAAATGATTTAGAGATATCTCTAAATGAACAGGAAGTTATTTGAAGATATCTTAAAATGTTTTAGAGATATCTCTAAATGAACAGGAAGTTATTTCGAGATATCTCAAAATGATCGAGATATCTCTAAATGAACAGGAAGTTATTTGAAGATATCTTCAAATGATTTAGAGATATCTTCAAATGAACAGGACATTATTTAGAGATATCTCTAAATGATTTAGAGAGATCTTCAAATATTTAGAGATATCTTCAAATATTTAGAGATATCTATAAATGAATTGGAGATATCTCTAAATGATAATTTGGCTTGCCATAGAAGGGAAACATGTAGCAGCCGCAGATTGTAAAGGCAGCTGCATTCGTTTACCAAGGGGTCATGCGTGACCGGGGGGACGGAGAATTGTAATCGGTTCCTTCGCCTTGGTTACGAAATATAACTCGGAAGGACCCGTGCAGCATTTGCAAAATATCGCGAGTGTTTGTCTTTTCTGTAATTGTTACTTGTGTTTTATAGACGGCTAACACGTTCCGGAGCTGTTGCTAAGGGCCAGCATAAAACCAGGAACAGCACTGCACTATTGTCACTCATTAAACTGTATCACCCACCACGAGCACTACAGCACGCACCCAGGACTGGTGACCGTGTATGTATATCGTGGGAGGGATACCTGTATTTATTGTTTGGGACTGCAACCCGCTATTATTTAACCCTGTACATTACACATTGCTGTGTATTGCCGGGGATCATTGTTTTGGTCACCAGACCTGGATTATAAAAATAAAATACCCCTGTTCCATACCGGATTACAATCTCTGTTTTACAATTCCTGCACTGCATCACCTCTGCACCTGTTCACAATAAACCACTTTAGTGACATACAAACAGCCTGACAGACAGACTATATGTATCCCCATATTCTGATACTATCAATAACATGTACCAAAGAATGTTCTTAGTAGGTTTTTATCACAATTGGATATGAAGCTCCCAGATGTTAGAAAATAAATTACATACTGACAGTACCGACTGCGAGATTTTTATACAATCACTGACTTGTGCTAACAGATGTTCCTGGCCAGTTTTATCACAATAGGAAGTGGTTCTCTAAACATATGCAATTTCATTTAAGAAGTTTGTCATTGTACGATTTTTTTTGTATGTGTCAAGAAAAGTGCTAAATTAATCTTGATCAGCCAACAATAAAATAACTCTTATCAAAATTGTTGTTAGAGCTTCCTGTTCAGTGTGACTGCGTTACCATGGTAACCCAAAAGGATCCGGGAGAAGACGAGTTTGTGGTGCATGTTGGGAGAAAGGAGAAAGACGCCATTTTGCTTGATGGAGTAAGAAATTGGTCTTAGCAATTAATCAGTTTGTAGGGAATCCGAACTATTACCGCAAGTTTAGGTTGAAACGATTCGTTATATACTTTTATGTTTCAATAAGGCATCTGAACGTTTCGAGAAGCAATTGTTTTAAGTTAGTTGTAAGGTTTTCTGCGGTGATAATGGGTCGCTCCCGCAGTCGCAGCTCGTCCCGCTCCAAACACACAAAGAGCAGCAAACACAGCAAAAAGCGCTCCAGGTCTCGGTCTAGGGACAAGGAGAGGGTCAAGAAACGATCGAAATCCAAAGAAGCCAAGAGGAGCCGGCGGAGAGAATCTCGCTCCCGGTCTCGCTCCACTACTGCCGCGACACGCAAGGAGAGGGAGAGGGAGAGGGAAAGGGAGAAGGAGAAACAGGAGAGGGAGAAGGAAAGGGAGAGGGAGAGAGAACGGGAACGAGCTGCTACTCCGCCGGAGAGACTCGACATATTCGGGCGGACGGTGAGCAAAAGGAGTAGTCTGGATGAGAAGCAGAAAAAGGAGGAAGAGGAGAAAAAAGCCGAGCTTGAGAGACAGAGGAAAATGTAAGTACTGTAGTCGTGTTGGTGCTATTAATCCCGGGCTGCAACCAGGCCTCAGTGTAACCTTCTTGGAAATATTTAAAACAAAAATCAGTCAAAGACATTAAACTACTGTAATACATCTACACGGACATATGTTGTGCACACTTCTAAAAGAGCCGCATGTATACCGATATTAGTACTATATTGATCGAGTTTGTTTTGAGGCCTACACATTTAATTTGGGTATTCAAGCGTAAATTGTCGCACATTGAAAAGCTTAAGTTGTCTATCTGCACGATTTCATGTTATTTGAATCGGTACTTAAGTCGTATTTCATTACCATTCTGTGTATCAGAGATGTAATAATAAATATGCGAAAATGTGATATAACATTGTTATACGTCTTCACCGTTTGCTTAAGAAATAAAGACGGTATAGTTGTGCAGGTCCTGGGTTAGGGGGCGTATAGCTGTTAGTAGGCGTTAGTTTTTTTATTATTATTATTAGTTTATTCATTTTTTTTAACTAGATTTCTTAACTTACCGTAATTTTAAATTTAGATGGGGCTGATATATTAGAATACCAAGGAGTCCATGAATGAGTGTAATTTACATGTAACGAAATGTGTCTTCATGCATTTGCCAATGTGTATAATGATACATTTGGTTAGGCCACTTTACATTGGCCTGGTGCATAGGTTATAATATGGAAAGTAAATTCGTATCTCACATGCTATGCACTGTGCGATGGTTTGCGATACCTTTGTATAAAAACACTATATAAATACAATAAAGTGTGACAATTCTATCCATATATATTTGTCATGATGTAAATCGGTAGTGTCCAGCAGTATTTTTACATTAAAATACAGGAATGGAAGTAAGATTTGTTGCATACCAGTTTCACACATTCCAGGTTTTAATACCAGAATGGTTAGTCGCAGTGTATAGGTAACAAGCGCAGGTGTGTCTTATTAAACGTCTAGTAGAGCCAGGAATGGATCAAACTGCTATGCAATGGGAGTCTTATTTACATCAGTGAAATTTAATTCATATGTATCTGTGAATTCTTCTCTTTTGAAAGTTGGCCCAGTTGACTGGTTTGTTATAGGTCTGTTTACATTCTCAAAGTTGTTATATCTATTGGACACAACCTTACTCCACTTGAAACTTAATAGGATCAGCTGGATATGTATTTAAAATACACCTTTTATAAGTGTATAAAATACATATCTTTTATATATAATATACTTATAATGTACCAGCAGTATTTATCACGTTGTACAGCTTACAGACATTTAAAAAAAAAAAATTTAATTTTATTTTTTACTGGCATTTAGCATGGGCATTTAGGGTAAAGGTTGAATTTCTAACCTGGTAATCCACATTAGACCAAGCTGTTTTTTAGCCTAACATTTTGAATGGGTAATCAAAGGTTATTTACTACTTTGACAAAGTAAAAGGTATAGATATTTTTGGTTTTAATTAAGTAATATATGATAGTATTCTGAGAATAGAAAGTTATTACACACAGTAGGTGGCCTTGACATAGTCAAGGTATCCAGCGTTATAAAAGAACAAACTGGTATACATTGGTTTACTGTGACTATTTTTTCTTTTATAGTTTTGTTATTAGAAACCAAGAAGACACTTGTTATGTGGTGTTAGGTTTGCTTAGGTACAGGAAGGGATTAAGTCAGTAGTTTATGGGTTTGGCCCAAAGGTTTTAATGCGTGAGACTTTAATTGCTTTTCAGTCTGTGTCAAAACAGGACTATTTAACAGTAAACAGAGTCTACATATCATTTTCTCCCCTTTAGGGGAGACCTGTGTAATCACTATACTATTAAATCTAAAGACTAGAAGGCGGGGGCGGCCTGTTTTGCCGTAGAACCATGCTTCATTGCTGCCATATTAACAGGTCAGTTTTCAAATTAACCAAACATTCTGCCATGTATTGTATTTGTGCTATCACACAGGATCATTACAGTAGTGAGTGAAAAAGAGAAGCACAGGAAATATGATGGTTCGTCCAAACTTGAATGCCCCAAGGTGGAACAACAAGCCACAATGAAAAGGCTTTGTACCATGTTGACAGACAAGTTAATTAATTTGATCTGCTTTGAAATACTTGTGCTAGAGGAAGAGTCTGTAGCCTGCTAAATACCCTATCAAAATACAAAAAAAGTTTAGCTATGTTAGATTTTTGCGTTACTGAAATTAACTATTACTTTTGATTTATGAATATTGTTACAGAATTGCAAAGGAAAGCATGCAAAAGTGCCAATGGGTGTCAGTTTTTTAACCAGTTTGTGTTTTCAGATTAAAGTAAAAACTTGAATCCTACACTTCTAACCTGTAGATTTCTTATATTTTTTTCTTTCCTCCCCTCAGTCGTCAACAGGAGATCGAGGAGAAGCTGATCGAAGAGGAGACGGCACGGAGGGTTGAAGAATTGGTGGCCAAGCGGGTGGAGGAGGAGCTGGAGAAGCGGAAAGATGAGATTGAGCATGAGGTGCTCCGAAGGGTGGAGGAGGCAAAGCGCATCATGGAGAAACAGTTGCTAGAGGAGCTGGAGCGACAGCGGCAAGCTGAGCTCTCAGCGCAGAAAGCTAGAGAGGTAACGCTTGATCGTTGGGAATGCAAGCAACAGTCCATGGCAAAACTTTCGGGCCCAGGCTCTTTACTCTTGCTCAGTCCAAATCATCGGATCGGGCAGCAGTACACAGTCTGATTTTAAAAATCGTCATGTGTAGAGTTCCGTTCCCTTTATTCACAAGCCTTGTGCCTGTCAATTAGCAGGTACTGTTAAAGAGTTGACTGCGACAAAGCATGTACACATGCTTGCTACTCGCTGGTTGTTTGTGAAATTCATGGGGAAACTTTTGCCATGGCTGTGGAAACAGTAACTAGTGTCATCCCTTTGTTTGTTTGTTTGTTTGTTTTTCAACCCTTGTTTATTAAACAAAACAGTGTTTGCTCTATTTTCTTTTTTAAATACCTGCCCTGCTTTCTTTTTAATCAATTTGTATTTTACCCAAGTGACTTCCCTCTGTCTGAAACCGGGCCAAGTGGCTGAACAGCACTCCCCACCTTTGGCAAGTGGTTTCTGTTTTCTTTATATCCTACTTAGATGCAAGACTATAAATTCCAGCAACTTGATCATTAGACCCTTTACGCTGCTCTTCACTTTACTCAAAGGAGCCATTAAGGAATCCATCTAATTCTTTAGAAACAGTTTTCAGTACCTTCTAATAACTGTCTTTTATTTTCCTGGAGAGGGTTATAAAAGACCTGGTTTGTCCCTGCCTAATGCGAAGCTAAACACATCATTTGTTTAGGACGCTGGCTGGAATGGAAGTTGAATAATTCCTTTCTGTGAAAGAGTAACCTGCTACTGTAATTAAGTTCTAGCTTACACTCTCGGGATCCTGAACTATAAACATGTTGTTGGTCAAACAGTTTTATTTATTTTATTTTTTTTTATAAAGTGACAATTGTTCTCCTTTTTATTTACTTGATGTACATCAGTTGCATATATTGCAGGTTAAGTTTGTTTTACTGGCTATTGTCTACTTTGTACATGAGAATACTGCCTTTTGTGCAGCGCCTTGATTATGGGTGAGCAGACTTGTATCCATAACATGTTCACAATCTCTGCCACAATTTGTTTTGAAATTAAAATTTTACTAGTTAATGTGGAGCAGGTGTTAAGAAAATAATTTCCGAGTGACCGATACAATGGAACTCTTGTTTGGTTAATTGCAACCTGCATTAAAATGATAGTCTTATGCATTTAGTGCTATCTGTGCATTTTCATTCATGCAGTTAATTATGCTTAGTTTTTTTTCCCTGCAAAATGGGAATGTCTGATTTGTTATTTTGCAATCCTGGCAGTGATGAATATTGACCAGCAGCTCGTTACTAATCACAGTAAGAATTTTCATCTTTCCTCTCTTTGTCCACTTGGCTTTATATTAAACAGCAGCCCTACAAACTGCAGGCAAATTTTCAGGACAATCATATTTTGCACCCATATTTATTTAGTCCTAACATTTTTTTTCCACGAGTCCCAGCGATTTAATTTGGTTTCGGTTTACAGTATATGAGGCCAAAAGTTTCCTTAGTTTGGATTAAACCTTTCATTTTTTTTTTTATATATATCTATCTATATAAATAACTAACAGTTCATGTATTCTTATTAATTGTTTGCCTTAGGAATGATGAATTATATACTTTTGTTCCTCCTTACCATAAACATCTGCACTCCTCAGCTCAGCTTTTGTATGTTTCTTGTAAATGGTTGAGCTGCTGATGCAGGTGTTGCTACGCTAACAGTACAAGTCAGTTTTAAAGAGGAAGCTGGCGCGTATGGCAGCCGAGGAGCACTCTCTCTCTCTCTGCAGGACACTGGACAAGACAGTAAATATCCAACTTTTAATGCTGATAAAAGGAGTATAGGTAAATGCGTAGGTATTCATAATGTGGTGAGCCAAACTATTACATATTCTTTCTTTTTTTTTTTAACAAAATTATTGCTGTAAAGTATTTTAATAGTTGTCGATGTTGATTGTGACTTTTTTCTTTCAAAATTTATTTTATTTTTCTTTAAGTACTATATAATTAGGATTTTTTGAAGCACATAGGGTTTAGTTTTGTTTGGTGGTTGAGGGAATGGGAGGGTTGTAAATGTAGAAAAGGCAAGAAATAACCGGGACCTTTATAGGTGCTTTTATTGTATTTGGTTTTATTTATTTTGTCTAATTGTGTGGGACGCAACAGGTGGCAATTAAGGCTACCTTTGTTATGAGAGTCAGGGCACAAACAATGATGAAAGAAAGCTTAGGTGAGCAAAGACTTTTCAGCGTGTTCTTTGTCTAACATTTCACCGTGTCTCCCATTTAGGAAGAAGAACGTGCAAAACGAGAGGAGCTGGAGAAAATATTGGAGGAAAATAACCGCAAAATTGCTGATGCTCAGGCTAAACTGGTATGAAGCAGTTTTTATATGGTTTTTGAAAGAAATGCTGAAGATTACTAATAGACCAATTTCAGGAGTCATCAAAAATAGTGTCTGAAAAGTCAAATGATGATAGTGCCCAGATACACATCTGTGTAAGTGATGTTCATTGATTACTAACTACTTTTGCTTTACTGTTTTAAAGTATTGTATGAAAACAGTAGATGCTTTTGTGGCACTTCACGTCAGGTCCAATTTATTTTCACACGCGCTATTTATTTTACACGCGCTGTTTAAAAGTAATTTTATTGAAAGTAAAACAGGTTTAAAAGGCACTGCATATCAACAGGCCACTCAGTACTGCATCTCCAGCCCCGCAGCACCCCTTGTTCGCAGTATTTATCACATACCTTTTCATAGTCGTGCATACTGATAAATCATTTCCTGATCACTCCTTTTATCACCAAACTCCTCTAATGCGATCCAAGTCATTATTTTATTACTATAACATCTCAAAAAGCTTGGCAAATGTCTGTCATATTTTTTGAGCGCTGGATGCGGAAGCAGCTATCTTTGTTTATGTCCGTGTTAGGTCTGTGGTGTAGGGACTGTGTGTTGCTCAGATCCACCCCCCTTTTTTTTCTATCGGTCTCACTCAGCCATTGAAAGGTTTTCTTGGCTTTTTCTGGAGAAAAAACGACTAGAGACCTGTGCTTGATGTCTTTTTGATGATGTCGCACGGTCCGACATTGGACCGGAAAGGGAAAATTGTAATGTCAGATCTGGTCTGACATAGGACCGCAAAGGGTTAATTCTACACAAACACACACATGCATTGTAGAATACAAAAGTAAATGTGCAACTATGTCTAACATGGTATAAAACTCAACTTCATATTAAATACAAAGTTGTGTTGCCCTGGTATTTTAAGTGTGTGCCCAACAAACCACCTGCTCATTTACAGCTTCATATTATGCTGTTTTTTCCCCTTTGTTTGCTGTTTGATTGAGGTGCTGTTTAAGGTAGCACTCTTAAACTGCAGAAAATTCTTCTTTAGAATTTAGTTGTTAGTGTTGCATTCAGAATGTGTGTTGCTTGCATTTGATTTACTATCTTTAATTTAGTTTTTTTTTTTTGGTCAATTTCCAACGGTGTTGTCCATGGTTTGTAAGTCATTGAATATACCATGTGTCATTTCTTTACCAGTATTTTTAACCTGTTTTCTATAATGGTTTAACCTTGTCTTGTGCTTTTACAGGCTGAAGAGCAATTGAAAATTGTTGAACAACAAAGAAAAATTCACGAGGAAAGGATGAAATTAGATCAAGAGAGGCAGCGTCAACAAAAAGAAGAGCAAAAAATGATCCTGGGCAAGGGGAAGTCCAGGCCAAAGCTATCCTTCTCTCTAAAACCAACTGAATAAACTGCAGCTTGTACTTTTTTTTTATTTTATTTTTTTTATCTCTGTATGGTAGCTTCATGTTGAAGTGTTTTCTGGAAAGTCTGACAAGTTGGCTTATTATACTGATGTGGGCTGTGCTCAACAATCTTTCTTAATGAGAAGAGGCATATGATTTTAACTGAATTTCCACCATCCTAATGTTTAAACATTACAGAGGAAACTTTCTCTTTTGTCCAGTGCTTACCGTTGCAGTCTCCCGAAGTGGGTTCTTCAAGAGATCATGGTAAAGTTTGTACTAAAGTACAGCTCTTGAAGGGGTGATTAGAGGAAGTTTCTTTTATAATCTTTAATAGACCCTATGTGATGTAATGTTGCGTAAGATAATGTAAGAATTAAATTGTAGATGCCGTTACCTTTTTTTTTTTTTTTTTTTGCGCGTCTGTATGGGTACAATGCCCCAAAGTATTACTGTATCTGTATTAAGTACATTGTAAAAATCCAATGACGCTTTCAGCATATTGGTTAAGGCAGTCCTGATACAGGTAAGGAAATGATTGTTGCATGTTAGTTGGGCAAGGGGGTGGGAATAATTTGGGGGGTTAGTTGGGCAAGGGGGTGGGAATAATTTGTGTTTGCTCAGACTGGTATTTTTCCCCATTCTGGAAATATGTACAATTGACAAATAAAAGTCTTGAATGCATATTTGCTTTTTGTGAGTTTTATTTTTGATAATGGGTAAGTAAGTAGGTTGCATGAGCAGTGACAGAAAAGGTCTCTTGCTGCCTTGCCAATGCACCAAAACATGCGCCTCTTAAATCACCAACTGCTTCCAGCATTAAGGTATTTTCACTTTCCATGTACAATGTACCCTTTGTGTTCCTTGGACCTGTACAGATAAGTAAGTGACAGTGTTGGTGTTTTGGATTAGAGCACATTTCTTAGTCTCAGGAGCCCTTGCAGTCAGTTTTGGATCTCACAGCATTATTTGAGGGTCCTCTCTTTGGAAATGCCAAGGTCACTGCTAATCCCCTTTTGTTTTATTTGGTAGCCTGAAATGAATAAAGCATCAATTAAGAATATTTTGAAGTCTGAACTAAAAATACCTTGCAGAGAAAATAAATGTGTACATTTCAAAACTTTGTGGACATCGAATGATGTATTTTTTGTTTTCTTGGTATAAAATCTGACCTTTTTAATATGCTAATATTCATTAACTTGTAAATGATTTTGTAACAATTTTCAGAGGTTAGACTTTGATCCAGCATAAAGTGATATGACTACATAGCCATCTTGAAAGTACAGTAAATAATTCCCAAATAAAACAGGTGAAGTTTAACTGTTATATACTACAGGAGTAGTTTGTAAAATGTGTACATTATATACATGGTGTAATTGTTGAAAGTGTTTAAATGTTGTATATCGAAAGGGAATTCGCTTACATTACATAAGTACAAGAAATAGGTGTATGCATAACATGCTGTGTAGCAAGGTTGTCAGTCCCAACTGCACTATAACTACATTGGAAAGAAAACCAATTATCTGATGCCTTACAAGGTGTGACACTATTGACACTATAGCACGGGGTTTTATTTCCCTGACTTGAAATTCGAGGCGGTTTTGATGTCAAATTGCCAATGCAAGAACATGCTGCAATATTAAATTTAAAACATACATTTCCACGCTGGTAAAACTTGCTTGCAGGATTGTGAAATATACTACATAATCTAAAAGAAAATGTAGCCTACAATAAATAATATAACTACACTAATATTAAAGCGATGCATTCTGACGGTGTAAATCAGGAAAAAGTAAATTGTAAACTCCAATTAGTAAATTCTAATGATTTTAACGCTCTTAATGTATTTTAATGTAATGTTTGAGAAAATAGCTTAATTTAGATACTCGCAAAACTAATGCTATAGCCAATGTTTAACAAGGCTACTCAAACCCCGCTTTCTTCATTCTGTACAGCATAGTTTTTGACTTCAGAAATTATGAAACACAAGTTTGTGTAACGTTTTAAAAAGTAAACATTGTTTAGTGTATTCAGTTTGTTTATTTTTAATATTAAACACTATTTTCAAATATTATAATTCCCCCGTGACTTCTAATCTGTATTGTATTACAGTATAAACAAACAAGGAATAGCAGGTTGAATATGTTTGGTCGTCTTGAATGTGTCGTAAAGTAAAATCTGTTGCAGTATATATATGTATATTAATGCTTTCTAAATTAAAACGAGGAATGGTTTTTCGATTTTACACCTATATTGTTTAAACTATTCTAGTTTTAGTTAAATTTAGGAAATAAAAATTAACGGAGTTTAACAGGAACTGATAGCAGAATTTATATTAAATGTGGCTCTTTTTTGTTTTGTTTTTTTTAACCACATAAAAGGGGATACATTTTGCCCTGTAATTTTTTTATTTTATTTTTATTTTCTTATCGCCGCACGGTTGCAAGATTTTCTAAAGACCCAATCTAAGTTCCCTGTGTCTTAACTCAATCGAGTGATGATTAGTTTGTTCTTGGTATGCTGTCACACAGGATGTAACTGAGGCCATCAAGTCAAGCAGGAATTGGAATAAAGACGAAGCCGTTTGCGGTACGATTCTCACTTTTTTATTGAAATGAAAAGATGATCAACAAAATTATATAAATCTACACCACTAACCTTTACACTAAGCCAAAGCACCTTTGGACGATTCCTTGTCGGGTCAATCTACAAATATCTTGCCTAAAAGAAATACACGACAGGGCGGACTATTTTATAAAAACTGGTGGACAAATCGACCGACAGACAGACAAACACTTTGATAATAAAGAATGTCTTTGATGTGGTTATTTTAGGTACCATACAACCCCTATCTTTCTTTACAACCCCGTATATATAATTTAGTATTCTTAACCCCAACGGTTTCCATATGCATATAGATTTCATTGTGTTATTTTTTTCCTGCGTTGTCTTAAGTGTGGTTACTTTTGATTCAAAGTTAAACGAAACGCCCCCACAATTACCGACGATGGTTTGCGCTACAAAAAAGGCATAATGCTATTATGTCATATTTAAAAATAAATAATAGCATTTTAAGTGATAGGTTAAAATTAAAATCACTGCTGCGAAAAAGATTAAACAGACAAATGAAAAAGAAAGGAAGATTACTTGGTGTTTTATGGCCCAAATTTCACTTACGCTTACCACACACAAATAAGAAAAGCACAAACTTTTCTGAAATCTGAGCTGGAAAAAAAAAAAAGATTTTTGGACAGCATAATTATTTTTAACTAGTTGGAGATATTTTCAGATCATAAAATTACTATTCATTTCCGCTTATGTTTCCCTTATTAGGATGTTCTCTGTTAAAAGGTCAGAATCAATTCACTTACTCAGCTTTACTCGTAATGGAAACGGAAAGGTTTTGATTATGCTATTGGGATCAAAGTAAAAAAAAAAAAAAAAAAAATCGCGCTCCTTTGCCATTATATGCTTTACTTTAAAGGTTCTAAATTTTAACACACTTCCTAATTTTGGCATAAACCGGAGATGTTATTTCTTTAAAATGTCAGTTTACTGAAAACGATTAAGCATGTAACGATACATAATTGTTTTTTCACCTGAGAGTGGCAAAGTGATTCACAGTGAAATACACCCGGGATGTGTACCCTACTCAGCAATGACAGACAATATGTTGATTTCCATCTAATTACATTATCTTTTCTCCTTTTAACTTTGCTTTGATGGAAAGAACAGACTGCAATACACAATGGCGTATTGCAGTCTGGAAAAAAAGACGTTTATTATTCTATCCGTTCTCGTTAAAATAAAAAGATATATTTAGAGCTATTTAGTTTTATAATAAACTTGATTTATTGGACAAGAGAGTCTTCATAGATAAACTGCCTATGAGGGAGAACAAATGGCAAATTATTTTCACGAATAAATCTTAATCCCATATAGCCAAAACCACAAACAGAAATACATACATAGATTAAAAATACCTACCCCCCTCCCCTGCCCCCTGCCCCCTGCCCCCAGCCCCCCATCCATACAAAAGTGAGATCACTTTTGGGTGGGAAAGGTTCCCTGTTCGAAAAATGTCTCTGCACGCTAGTGGGCGCCGTTGATCTATGCAAAAGCACGTTTTTACACAAACCTTCAAAAATACGAAAAGTTTTTATTTATTTATTTTTATTTTCACTATTCTCGTTAATTAATAAAGGATACACAGCTGCGTTGATTTAGTTTAGAACTTAGGTCCTAATGAAAGTTAACAATGTGCTTTATTTTAATCAAAACAGTGACAATTACAAATTAAACATAACGACATTCCCTTTTTTTACACTTTGCAAAAAAAACATCGAAATATCTCTATTGGTATTCCTGTTCATTTTCTGGTCAAATGTAGTTTACACTCACATCTGGAAAAAAAACAAACATATTTAAAACAAATAAAAATGAGATTCTAGCTTCAATAATTTTAAAAATATGCCCTGTAAATCCTGTCTATGTCTACCAACCCATGATTACAGAACCTCGTGATTCACTTTTCTTAATCAATAAAAGTGGTCAATTTAATTTAAGTGTAAAATCTTTCATGAATCAACCGTCTTTAAGTCCCTACTGCAATTCACATTTACTCAGTAACAATTGTCAGGTGCAAATTCATGGCGCCCGCTTTGACCTGAAGTCGTTTTTTAAAAATGTTGTTTTGAGTGGGAGGACATGCCACAGCTGCTTGATTGTTTTGCAAAAAAAAAAAAAAAAAAAGTGTATGCTTGCGGTGAAATATTTTACAAGCCAATACGTAAAATTACAATTTTCCATGTACAGTTTTAACAAATAGCACACCATTACACGATGCACTCATTACTACCAACATGTGTGATCGATGTTTAAATTAGTATTTAAAATATACAATGTATTCACACGGGTAATATTTCCCGGGATGATTCAATATAGAGGGTATGTAACTTATTTAACAATTCCAATAATAATAATAATAATAATAATAATAATAATAATAATAATAATAACACACACACACACCTATATATAGTATTGTGGGAATACCGGGGTTAACGAATAATTATTACATTTATGCGTAATTTTTATTTTACGGTCCCATTCTTTAGTACTTTTTTTCAGTGGTGCCAGTCGGTTAACCAACTTCACGGTGTCCTTTTGATTGACAGTAACGTTTCCCAGTTAGCTGAAGGGGTGAGCCAATGAACGCTGACGTGGGCGGAGTTTGTGGGTAGAAAATGCTACCATCTATTCAGTCCCAGTCACTCAGTTACTTCTAACTAAGCTTTGAGAGGGAGACAGTAGTGGAGGTTCTTTACTCAGTGCTGAAAACCGAGATTGCAAATCTACCATCATCTATTGTGACTATATATGAAAAAGTTGTTTTGCGGAAATATATACATCAAATCAACTGTCTTTTTATACTTTGACCAAAGCTATACATTTGGATCTGTATTGGTTATCCCTCCTGATTTGTGATACTGAAGGAATTGGATATACATTGAAGAATACGCAGAAAGGACATCTGCAGTAACCAGACTGGTAGTGTTGCCATCTCTACGCGGATCTTTAAGAGATTTAGCACGGTGCCCTGGAATAGACTTCGGTGCATCGCTTTGCATTTCAACGAGGTGGGTCGGTGGAATTCTCGTATGTTATTCACAGGTTTCTTTAGAAAGAAAATCTGGGACTGAAACAAAAGGGACATTTTTTTTCTGGTTTCAAGTATTAGGAGTACAATTTTTTTTTTTTAATAATATATTTACAGGATCGACCGGCACAAGTGCACAGCGCTTGGAGACGGGAGACTGGAGCGATCGACCATACCAGTAATTATGGGGGACACCGTTTGGAAATACTATTTTGGAGTTGTGGTCATTTTATGCAAGACGGCATTGTCCCGCTCGGTGGTTTTGGAGTCGATCTACTGGAATTCAACAAATACCAAGTAAGGCTAATCAATCAGGTGTAGCGCTCTTCAGGTTAAATGTGTCGGGTTTTGCTTTGAATGGTTCAGTTTAGGTATTATTATTATTATTATTATTTATTTCTTAGCAGACGCCCTTATCCAGGGCGACTTACAATTGTTACAAGATATCACATTATTTTTACATACAATTACCCATTTATACAGCTGGGTTTTTACTGGAGCAATCTAGGTAAAGTACCTTGCTCAAGGGTACAGCAGCAGTGTCTCCCAGCTGGGAATGAACCCACGACCCTCCGGTCAAGAGTCAAAAGCCCTAACCACTACTCCACACTGCTGCCCTTGTATGTGCATTAAACCCGAGCTCGTCGCAATTGCTCCTGTGCGTATTTTGAACACGATTAAAACATACATGGCTCAGAAAATCACAAGATGGAAATTATAACAAGTTAATTATTTAAAGGCTTAAAAAACTGTCTCGCAATGGGTATTGTATAGAGTAGCCTCATGGCAGATTTCACGAGAGGGTTCGGTGTTTGTGATGTTAAGCCACATTCGTGGTTTTGGAGATTAAATGTGCTCTTTACTTTATTATTAGCTTTTATTGGCGCTTTTTTAATGTATAGATCTACACAAGTAGCCTACAGTATTTTACACATTGTATATGTTATCAACAAAACATGACTAGCTATAGCCGTTCACCAATCGATCAGTTGAAACATCGCGCTCTGGAATGTGTCACGAACTGTCTACTTTTTTTCTTTGGAAATGCAGAGAACAACCCGGCATATTCAATAAGCAATGTTTTATATATCATATTGAAATAATTGAGTTTAAAAGTCAATCTCCATTAAACCTACATATGAGTAGGATATTCAGATAACCTATAGTGGAATACACTGTTATTTACACCTGTATTATTATTTGACAAAAAAATTGTATGTAATAAGTACGGTTTTAGAATTGTAATATGCAATTTTAGATACTAGTAAGTCTATTACTAGGCCTATTAAAATATTCAATAGTTACACAAAAATAAATCAACTTAATTGTTATGTTAAATAATATATACTATCTATCTATCTCTCCATCTATAAAAAAAAAAAAAAAACACGCTTGAACTTTATAATCAAGGACATTGTAAACTGAAAAGTTTTCTGCGGCTCAAACCTTTAACTGTACATGTTATGTTTTTAAACTCCGAAGTTTTACTTGCATTGAACAGTTCATTTAAATTAAGTTTTTATTTTATTTATTTATTTATTTTTCCAATTTGATTTCTGTAAAAAATATAGCACTACGTGTAGACTGGGTGATATTATGTCAAATTGATTATTCACAATACAGTACAATTCAAATGCAATAGGGTCCATTTCACTTGTGCTAATGTTGGTATGTTTAGTTAACTGTTTAAAAAAAAATCATGCTGTACTATTAGCATTACTATTGTAATAATTGAGATTATTAGCCTGGTAATATCCCTCATGCACTTTTGTATATATTTATACGGTTTAACATATTGGAAAGAAGCTCTGGAATAATAGCCTACTAATCATGATACTAGAAAAACGCACTATTGGCAAGTGTAAAAGTAGAAAAATGAAGATAATATATCCTGGTCATCAGCACAGACCTACAGGGGTCACTCTTCTGATACACAGCTCGGTGCGTTTAGTCTAGAATGGTCTGACTGTTCTTTCAAGGTTCTGTAGGCTCGATGTTTTGCAATGTGGCAATGGTTTACAATGTGTGTAAGCTGTGATAAGAAGCAGTGCTTTTAAAAAGATGTAGTTGTGGGAGTTATAGGCACAGTGGGAAACAGGATGCAGAGGCTCCATACTTTATAATTTTACTCCAAAACATACAAAATATTTTCATTTGACCCGTTAAGGACATAAGCTATAGTTGCGCATTTTTTATAGGCGCTACTGTACAATTGGCCATGTCGACCTAATATACAGCCTTTAAGATGTCAACAACCTTTTCAAATGCTATGTAGTCCAACATATTCTGAACACTGGCTGCAAATAATGGGATACTTTCAGCAATCTGGATTTTAAACTCGCTCAAGAGTTTGGGAGGAGGGACGGGTGGTGCGGGGGGGACGACGACCATCAAAACATCAGCCGACTTCTCAACTGGTCATTAGATTAGTTCGCAACTGCAGGCGTCATAGAAAGCAGGGCCACTGTGTACATAAACAGTACAACTCATAAATAAAGACGCATGACAGGGGCCCAATTTTTCATGAAACGTATTTCTATTTATCTGGAATTACATGTTTTATAGTAGGATATTTTAACACTGCACCTGTAAACCCAATCTATTTGTCTAGAATTAATCAAAACTACAAATAACGGTAAACTCAAAACTGCCTCGGTGCAAATTAGTCATAAACGTTAGATTATTGATATTAAAACGACCAGGGAAGAGAAACATAACCTATAGGCCTATGTTTAACTTTTCAGAATCAATGAAAATTACACCAGGCAAGCCCTTTGGCCTTTGAGACCCCATCACTCATTTTTCTTTTTAAATTAACCTTTACTTGATGTGAATGATCCTTCTGAGAAGAGTATCGCGTCTGAAGGGGGGTGAATATGCAGGCCTATCAGTGAAAACCTTTTACAGGGAAATTTGTTAGTCAACTGCTGGATTTTTTTTCTTCTCCCTTTTAAGTGACTGGAAAAATTAAAGCACGATCGATGACCCTTGTTAGGTGGCCTGGTTGGCCTAGTGCACTAGATGGTCTATTTCTTATTACGTTATGAGATGTGTTTTGTTCTGTACAACGAAATGCATACTCACTGGTGATTGAATAGACTGTGAACCCTGCAATGGAGGTTGTATTTGATTTAATTTGGTCAGCTTTTAATAAAGAGGATGAAAGGGACAAAACACCTGAGCAGCCCCTGCATTGGTAGTGCTTTCACATCCTCATTCCACAATTCTGTCATGATGATGAACTAAAGACAATGGACAGTGATTGAGAGGATACTGAGAACTGAGAGTTAGCTGTACTAATATGTTCTATCATACTGTGCAATCTGTATCATGGAGAAATTATCTCTGGACACGGCAGCTTGCTTCAGACCCTTAAGGCACCATGTTTAACTCGTATTTGTGATTTTTAGTTTTTTTTTTTTTTTTTAGGGCACAAAAAGCATGGTTTGGGTTTAGGGAAAAGAAAATTGTTAAGCAGGATTAAAAGGATTGTTCGGCAAATCTTCACAAAAACAAATTAGTATGTGTTTATTGTTCAATGCAAGTATATTTTAGGACTTTACAAAGTTTTATCTTTAAATCCTAATCCATAATAATGCTGTATTTTTGGCAAGTCCCTTTTGAATGGTATTTAATCCTTAAGAAAAAAAACAAACTATCCTTATGTGAATGATGTTGGCATTTATTAATAGCTGAAGCTTTCACGGTTTTTAAAGCTTCTCAGTGAAACCTTGTCATGGTATTGGCACTGTCTAACATGCAGGTATCTGTTTGAGTGGTCCCATTGAAAGAAAGTTTTTAAAGTGCATTGTTTTCTTATACAATTGAACATGAATGTGTTATTTAGTGGAATTCCTTGATCATTCTGAAACCTGCAGCACATAGACCGTACAAGGACTTGCTTGGGCTAGATTAATTTCAGATCCAGCCTAAGTGCCATGAAAACAGGATAGCTCTAAAATTAGAAGAATTCTAAGCGATTACCATGTGATTCATGTGTGCCTAATCTCTGACTGGCTTGGCTGCTGACACATAAACCGGTTTTCCTTGCGTCATTTGTAATGCATCTGCATATATTTGTTTGAGAAACCTTTTTGTGGGAAATAAGGGAGCTCAAGTGTTTTAAATATTTTGATGAAAATGACCAACTCTCAAAGCGCAGGGCCCTATGTGGGAACATTTGACTGTGTTGCATGATTGTATTTAAGGTACAGTATTTGAAGAGTAGACATTGTGGAGAGGGATAGGGGGAAACTGCATGGAAAAGCCCCTGTGGTTCCTTTGTTTAACCAAGTCCCAATTGGACAAAGACTAAGACGTTTAGTCTGTTGTGCATGAAATAAAATTTAAACCATAGGCATAGTTTCCTTGTCTGTCCATTTAATGCTCCTTGTAAATTCTCTTTACTTAACAGATGTGTGAACTCTAAAGATTTCCATGGTAATCCATTTTGTAGTTCAGAATCAAAAACAAAGCAGGCTGCCTTGACAAAATGTGCTTTTTCAAGTAAATCAACTCCAGCCCTTGTTAATAAGGAGATTACACTGCATACTAGTTCTTTGTAGATGTGATGCAAATTAAAGACAGGGGGTGTAAAGACACAGATCCGACATGAATGAAGCAAAGATAAAAAGCCCTGGAGGAGGAACTTGCTATCGTAATCTGATTGTTTCTGTAATGAAACCCTGATTTTTCTGTATTTTCAGAGAAAAATAATGTGTTAAATTCATCCAGTTTATACAATGTATGGAAAGGTTAAAGGGCGATTCCATGGCAACATATAGATTTAAGGCTATGTTCAAGATGGCATAATGCTGAAAGAGGCAGAACGGCCTTGCCCAGGGCGGTAATGTATTATGTGAGAACAGCGCAGAACTCAAAAGCCAGGATTAGAGTCTATGAAAGGCCTAGCTGTGGTTTGGGGTTGGGTGACAGTAGAGAAAAGCTTCTCAGTTCTTGCTCACTGGTACTGTGTAATATGGCAAAGGTGGATTTCATTTTCTGCTTTTATGAAGGTTCTATATTATTTAAATTTCAATATTGGGCAATTGTTAGTCAAACAGTTTTTTTTTTCTTTTAACTCCTGGCCTAGCTGTGACCATTCAGCAGGATTAGGCGCAATTTGAGATTGTTTCTTTCATCTATTTGTGCTGCAGACAGGGACATGCTGGGAAGGAGTAAAGAACACAGGGGACTGGCAAGAAGAAGGTTGTCTGAAAAGAAAACAAAGTTCTTTTGATTCAGCCATCTTTGAGGCAGCCCCCAACAGTCTTTCACTATACTTGGTAGCAGATAAACATCATTCTTCGTTCAGGATTTAGGATTTGCTCCGCAAATTCTCTACCTCCTGCCTTTTTTAAAACCTTTTTTTTCTCAAATACAAATGTACATTTTCACAAAATGATGATTACTTCAGTCTGAAATGTGGATTTTTATTTTATTTTTTATTTTTATTTTTTTAAATTAATTTTCAAATCGGTTAAACCTGTCTTTACTTCTGTAGTTCTTGGTATTTTAATGTACGTAGTTACCATGGTAAATCTTGTGATCAACAGTGTTTTTTAAATTGCTGCTGGTTGTGAGGTTTGTGCCCCTGTTTCTAGTCACCATGTTAAGACCGGGGCATTGAAGTGGAATTGAGTGTCCCAGGGAGCTGTGTCCTACAGGTGCATGTAACCAGCATGTTTTTATTAGCAGTTCATTTGTACATCCGTAGAATGAGAACATGGAAGGCTGTGTTAAAGGAAAAGCCCAGTAGCAAGAGAAAGCTGTGGGCAATTGGTGAGAGCAGTGTTCAAAGACAGGGTGGTCTAAATGGCACTTGCAATAAACGCCTGACAACCACCTCCTCTAACTGCAGATTCCTGCAAGTTGATTATTATACTTGAAACACAAGCCCAGAATGGGTACACATTCTATTACAACACTAATGCCTCTTTTCCAAAAAAAGAAGCTGTGTGAGCACGAGAGCTGTAGTTGTATGTATGGTACGGCTGTTTCTATGTTTTACTATATTTTTGTAAATAAGTTTATAATTTTATCTTCTGCTTTTTTTTTCTTCTTTATATTAATATAATAAAGGTCAAGGGTAGAACCAGCCGTACCGTACAGAGCCCTCACGGGTCGAATGTGCTAGTGGAGAAGAGGTATAACACTTTTGAAACATTTTGGTTTAAGACACAGATATACCCAGCAAAAAACAAAACAAAATGGGTTGTTCAGTTAATCTGGTATTTTCTAGCCCATTATGATTTTCTGGGCCTTTTCTGTCCTTTTTTTTATTTTTTTTATTTTTTCAGTTTAACCTTCAGAATTGCATATCAAAGATTCCACCCAATGCAAGTGTTCTGCAAAGCACAGGGGTACCCTTTTCAAATTATCAGGCTGATCACATACAAGCACCTTGCATTATGCATTTCACAATGATTGCTAATGGCCTATTCAGGCAAGTATTTGCTTGTTAACGGAGAACAGAGCGTGATAAACGTCCAGCAGGCCCCGTGCCTCTATCAGCCTTTCCAATGCAGACTGGTGCATATTTACGGCAGGGAAATGACAAAAGGGGAGTTGAGTTAGTGTGGCCCTCTGCGTTTTGTTTGAACAAAGGTTAAATCGATTACAGAAAATATGCAAGAGGCGGTCTGGCTTTGTTTGTTCCTGCTAGTATGCCGTTTTTGAATGTACCTGTCATGTTGTTGGCTGCTCACGTTCAGGTAATACATTGAATGATGATGTCTCCATCTAGAAGGCAAGCTAATGACCTTGCTACGCCACATTTGTTTTCAGCGGGTGATGCCAATACATTTATACTACGGAGACTGAATCAAGAAAGCAAGCTTTAAAACTCAGGCATGTCCTTTTTTTATGTATTTATTTTTTTCGACATTACAGACTTTTCCATTCATAAGCGCTACTCCTATTTCCAGAGATTAAATAAAACCATTTCCACTTTTATAAAAATAAACCGCTTTAAAAAAAAAAAAATGGAAGGGTTTGTAAGGACATTTCAAAAAACTTATTTTAAAGCAAACTCTGAAGTATTTTATTTATTTATTTATTTATTTATTTATTTATTTATTTTGTTCTGGTTCCTGCCACAGACAAAAGGGGATTGTTTTAACTAACATTATATACTTTGTACATCATAACCCATTAAGCATAGCTTTAATAAAAGTTTTTAAAAAAAGGGTTTTCTTGAAATGTATTTCTTTACAACTGTAAGTCGGCCTGGATAAGGGCGTCTGCTAAGAAATAAATAATAATAATAATAATAATCTTTTTTTTTTATTTTTATAATACACCACCCCCCAAAAAGTATCCAGTACTTGATATTAGCGTAGTTTATATCTTATTCAAGAATATGTATGTTGGAAGTCTGTTTTTATTTATGGAGGAAAAAAATAAAATTGGACTCGGCACAAATGCCAATTTCAAGCTTCCGAAACCGAGGACAGGAATCAAGTCCAGACCCATTTTCACCGCAAGACAGAAATCTGCTACAATGCCTTGGGAATTCTTTCAGAAGAAGTCCCATCTGTCTCCCTGTGTCCTGAAAGTTTGAGGGTTAAGGATCCAGTCCTTGTACACTGATTTTTAAGAGTTCAAGTAGCAGGTGCGGGTTTCAAATCCTTTTGGTCTTTTGTCTTTGACTAATGACTAGACCTCTGCGAATCAAAGTCTTTTGGTTAAGGTAAATTAAATGGGTCAGTAGCATTATGCAAAATGTAAAATTGCATAGTGAAAAAACTAGTGATTTTCTCCTTTTCTTCTCCTTGTTCAGCATAAATAGGAAGGGTGTTTAATAGCAACAAAGTTCAGAATAGACTGGGTGCAGTCATTAAAGAAAAAAAAAAAAAAACAGCCGCCATAATGTCTTTAACGCCTCGACTGTAAATAACAAGTGGTTTCTCACCTCTTTGATAGACTTGCTGGAAGCACACTCTGAGCAAGACTGTACAAGTGCATACAAATACTGTTGCTAAGAGAAAGATAGAACTCTTATCTGCTTTCTGCAGCCGTTTTGACATGATTTGTTTTTGAGATAGTTAGCATATCATAAACTCAACAACCTTCTTTCTTGTCCCTGATCGGCACTCTTTTGATTTACAATCTCTGTTTTACACATGATTGGTGTGGCAGATGGCAGCTGCAATTCATTAACCCATTAAAGCTGGGAGATGCTTGCATTCCATTACACTTCTGGACACATACTGTCCTCCCAGAAACCCCATTGCAGGTAATGATAATGTCTAATTTAGTATTTCTTGAATAATAGTTTAAGAGCATATAATGTAAACTCCACAACTCTTCCTTGCATTAGAGATATCCTTGCACTTAATGCTTTATGTAAATACTGATGTAGTGTTGGCTTAATAAAGGTGATAAAGGCCTCAAATTTCGGTCGATTTCGCATTCAGCTCTTTCCCTACGTTATGCAGGTTTGTAAGCAATAATATTAATATCAAAGGGAGCTTGTTTTCATGAAAGGGGAGACTCCGTGGCACATTGCTGTGGACTGTAAAACTCAATCTTATGTGCAAGTTGTAAAGGTAATTGTAGGAAGACAAAGTTTAAATGGATTACATTTAAATATGATGGTATAAAACTGCACATGGACTACTGTGTGTCAAATGGGAAGTGGGGTTTTTTGGGATTACATAATCACTGTGAATTAGTTCGAGTCTGCACTTCTAGATTTATTACTTGCTGTGGACACGACATTTCTATCTAATACTTTAAAATAATTTCTGCTGCAGAATCACCAAAGTCCTTGATTCTTGGTAATGGAGATAATGTGCGTCCTGATGCCATTGGTCAAGAGTTGGGCTCCCTGCCAAAACCTTTTTTTTTTTTTTTTTGGAGGAAACTACAAAGAAAATGCAACTAATTGCCATCAACCTACAGAGTTTTGCTGTGTTCAGCAAGTTGGCTAAACCTATGGATGACTGGTTTTTTAAACTGTTTAAAAAAAAAAAAAATGTTTATCAAAAAAAAAGGCACCACCTTTACAGAGCAAATTACACAAGGCTGTTTTAAATTAGCTATGGGCTTTTGGAGTGTTTTTAATTGTTTTAGGATTCATTTTGAGGCCCTGTGTTTTGAATTTAGTATGAGTGGTTCCTGTGCAGTAATAGAAAACTGATACCCTGTTGCCTGCGGCCTTTGGGTTGTTCCATCAGGAACTGCAGGTTTAACATGCTCCTTCTGGGTATTAATTGAAGCAAATGCAGTGTATCTGGAGGTGAGGATTATTGTGGAACTGTACAACAGAGCACAGGACAGGAATTCATCATCTGTAATAAGATGCTTTCAGATCAACACTACAACTAATTCCTCCCACTAAACTCTCTTATTCTGGCATAAAAAAGACTTTTGTTTCATACAAAGCCGGTAGTGCGCAATGACCCGCTGTGAAAAGACATATTGCAGTTTACTTGCAGTTTTAATTAAAAACACATTGAAACTCATGAGCTGATTCAACGGTATGGACAACAAAAACGATATGTCATTGTGTCCAAGAGTGGGCACCCATGATGTTTCCATTATGCCAATCATTTTAGATCTTGATATTCAGTTGCTAACTGAACTGTAAGGATAACAGGTAATGCGAGATAGCCGTGGTATTGAGGAAGTGGTTGATTTAAAGTGGAAGGTTTCATAGGTACTTTTCACATTCAGGCAGTAAAAATAACCTGTTTTGTGGTCTCTGACTGTTCTCCAGTGACAACCAGATTATTTAGGTGTAGTTAACAGCAAATTCCTACAGGTGCTATGTTATTTTTAGAATGATCCCCCATCAACATGGCTTGACCCATTTCTTGTTGTCTTCTAGTTTCCTTCCTGGACAAGGACTGGTGCTGTATCCACAGATTGGAGACAAACTGGACATTGTTTGCCCAAAATCGGACTCCAGGGCAAACGGACAAAATGAAGAATATTATAAACTGTACTTGGTCTCCAGAGAGCAGGCTGAAAGCTGCACCATCACCAAAGCAGACACGCCTTTACTCCACTGCACCAAACCTGACCAAGATGTCAAATTTACCCTCAAGTTTCAAGAATTCAGTCCAAACCTGTGGGGTCTGGAGTTTTCAAGATACAAGGATTACTTCATTATATGTAAGTACATGATTTGTGGATCAAAAAGAGCTCTGGTACTATGCTGTTTTGAATTGTTCACACTAAAGAGGTTGTTGTCATTTTTAAAAAAAGGCATTTATTTTTTTATTACATTTCTTGGCTTTTAGCGACATAGAGGTTGTAGCCATCTGCCTTTGGTTGCTAGGTGGCTGCTTTCCAGTACGACTGACTCACTGACAGATTTTTAGTGTACAAAATAAATCTCCATTTAAAAAAAAAAAAAAAAAAGACAGGTGAAAAAGTTTGCTTGTTTAAGTGCAGTCATTCAAACAAGTGTGTTTTTTTTATTTTTTAAGAATACATAAAAAGGCTGATAGCACGGTTTGTTACTGAAAGTGTACTAAAACAAACTCGCAAATTTCTGAACTTGAGACAAGTGTTTAGTAACAAGTCATCTCAACATCACAAATAAATATACAAAGAATGAGAGAAATATTTAGAAACCATATCAATTTGTTTTGCAATTTGCTTACATTTTTAGTGGAGAGATGGCCCAAATGTACAGTTAGTAAAGCACTTTGAAAAAATGCTTTGGTCTGCCTTAAATGTAATTGTAATGAGAACCAACCTGATTAATGACCCAGGGTTTGGCAAGCTTTATGAAGCAATTGGTACAACATACAAAGGATTCATGCTTTCTCCCATGCACACGCACAAAAACGTTTGAGCTGGAACGAACGACTATCTGACACCCAGTAATGATAATTATAGAATTAAAATCATTTAAAGCTTTCATTTTATTTATTTATTTTTTACTGGCATAACCTTATGTTAATTACTGTATTTGTTTTTAGTAAATTGAATTTAAAATATAACAGACAATTATTTAACTGTTTGATTAGTTTTAGGAAAAATGTTATCCAGAGAAGGTCTGTACCTAACGGAGCCTGAGGCCTAACAGGGACTAATGGAGTCATAGTCCATTGGGATTCCAGGCCTGAATGGCACGGGGCTTGTGAGAATAAACATTTTCAAATAATGGATTTTTTACTCTGATTTGGTGACATTAACTGTGAGCCAGACAATTTATCTTATTTAAAGCTGGTAAAGGTAGAGGTATAGTATAGGAATTCTGTAAGTAGTACTTCTGAGTTCCCCAGGGCCGCAAATGAAAGGAGAGGATTAATCGGTTGTGAAGGCAGAAACATTCAAAGTAAATGTATACAAGGCTTCCCTTCCTAAACCAGGTGTAGTATGTATATATGTGTAAAAATAAGTGAATTAGGATTCTATAATTTCCCCCATAGCAGCCCTTTAAATTTTTGGCACAGGGAATGGATGATATAATAGGCACCAAGGCGCCAAACTGTGTCGAGAGGGAGATAGTTATCTGATCTAAATAGTGTTTTGTGGTTCTCCACAATCACACTTTTGTTGTACTTGGTGTAAAAGCCTGAGATTAAAGTATTTTTTATTGAAGCAATTGCTCGCTGACCTTCAGAAGTAGATCCTTCGACCAACACAAAGGAAGTTCACTATAAGGGTACTCTTGGCTACTGTAAGGGTACTCGTGGCTAGTGGACTGTGTGCTGTTTTGAGTGCATTTTGGTCACACGCATTAAGACTAATGTGGCAGATTTTCTCATTCTTCAGTTATATTCTGAACTGTCAAAGTATATTAAGGTGCGGTGTGCTGAAGTCCAGTAACCAGTGGATGAACCCTGGCCCTAATGATGTCTTTACGCTTCACTGCCATTTGCAGGATAATTATTGGGTCATTAATATTATTGCCGGCTTTTAGTCTGTCAGGATTTGCTTGAATATTTTCGGTACCCATACGTTTTTTATTTTTAGTTTTAACTGGTACTGTATTATAATGTTTGATTTGCATTTATTCACTTGGCTGATAAGGCTATGGTAGAAGAGAATTAATTGACTGCTATATAAAACCAGTAAACATTTTCCCCTTGATGCTTGTCTACTTGTGTTCAATCCTGCTGAGGTGTATTACTGATGCTGTAAGCGAAATAAAGTTTACTGCAGGGGGAAAAAAAATAAATGAGAGGATATGTGCTTTTGAAGGCAGGCAAGTCTTTTGAAAATTACATAGACTAGTCTTTGGTTTAACAAAATAAGACTTGCTCTTGGCAGAATAGTACACAGGCACTTTCTACAAAATAGGCTTTCCTTGGAAAATGGAATTGCATTTTCCAGAGTGAATTGTGTGGTTGGTATAGCATTTAATGTGGGAAGCAGCATTATACTTTTCACTTGATACTGACAAGTCTAGCAGCTGAAGAAGACTATGGACAATTTGTTGCAGCTCTTAATATTTGATCTCCCTGAGAACCTGGACGGCTGCAGTCCAGACATGTTAAAACCAGCATGGGAAGGAGCCGCTGTCCTTGTCACAAACTCATTGCTCTGGGCAACTTCTGATGTCTGATGTCTTTTTTTAAAGTGACAATTACATTGCTTTAAGTCCCAACTCATTTAATTCAAGACGGTCTGCAATACCAGAAATTAACTCTGCCCTTGATGGAATCTGTCAATTACAGTAGAGTTGGCTCCCTGCTTTAGTTCTATTAAGTCAGACCTTAAATCAAAATGGATCTTAAGTGAGACTGAATGGAGGCGGTGACTACCATTTCATATTTTCCCATGGAATGCCTTTCTTTGTGTTCAAATTAAAAAGCATGCCACCATTTGGAATATTCATAAGCACCCACCATGCTATTGTGAACAGTAAAGGCTAATCCCCAAGATGGATGTATGTGCTGTGCAGAAGGATTGACACTGCACTGACCTTTCTGGCTGGACAAAAATAAGCTGCCTGATTAAATAAACGTGCTGTGTTAAGACAATTTGTTAATTTCCAGTGACAGAAAGGGCTTAGAATTTAGGTGTCGGTCCACCCTTGGTTCTTAATTGGGAATATATTTCCCAATTTGAAGAATATATATATATATATATTTTTTTTTTTTTTAGTAAGATATCATGAATCAGGATTTTTTTTTTATGAATTTGGGGAAAGTGCTAAAATATAGAAGTCTTTCAAAAATCAATCTGCTATGATATATATATATATATATATATATATATATATATATATATATATATATATATATATATATATATATATATATATATATATATATATATATAAATTCTAGTGAACTAAACATGATCCCTTTTATTCCACAGTAAATAGTGAAAAGGGATTACAAGCCCTAGAATTCAAAAGGGCTCCACAGCCACATTCTTCTTCACAAAAGGCCTATTTTACTACCTCCTTGTGTTGTAAACTGTGACTAGCCAGTTCATTTACTTTAGGTTTCTGTGGGTAAGGTTTTAATGTTCTTAAATGACTAAAGCATATATAAGTTTCAGGCATCTGGTTTTGGGTAGTATAAGTAATTTAGTTAATCAAGGACACATTTGATTTTAAAAGACAGTATCAGGGTGTCCATTAAAGGTTTTGGTAGTTTTTTTTTTTTTTGATTGATTGGTGCTCTTGAGATTACACTTAACAACTCTACATGCTTTTATTTAAGGCTAGCTTTGCTACCTTGGAGAGAGTCAAAATCATCAGGTACTACAGTAACCTAGTTTTATGTATTGTATTTGTTTTAAAATAATCATGAACTATATTGAGTGGAGTTTAAGTGAATAGCAGAATGCATTTGGGTGGGGAAAAATACTATGTTTCAAATATACATATGTCTGTATCATGCTTTTTGATTTAAATCCTTCCTTGGCAAATAGACAGCCCACCCATTTTTTTTATAGATATTGATATAGATATATAGAGATCGATATAGATGTTTAAACAAATGCTGGAGAAGCACCTGCTTCTAATTCTCTTCTGGTTTAATGAAGGGGTTTAGCAGGGATGAAGCCACTGCCTGATTTCAGTTACTTGTCTCTCTTCCTAATCCCTATGAATAAAGGCCAACACACAGGCACAAATCAGCAGCTTAGTTCTCCATCTGATTAGATCTCTGTTACTGACCTGATGGGCCATAAGCCTCCAATTGCATGTTGTAGCTTAGCCTCTAGGGAAAGCAGTTTTAATAGCAATCAAATGTTAAAGGTGCTATTGCTTCCTTTCTATGGGGATCACACACAGTCATCTCCAGAAGTCACACTTGTGATCATTTTTTTTGTCTGTTTTACCTGTAATTCTTCAAATCCAATACTGTTTGAAATGTGTTTAATTCCACCAACAAACCTTGCTATCGCTGACATATTTTTCTACTATCTGCTATGGCACACAAATCAGCATTTCCCAGCAACATATTTTTTATTTTATTTTTATTAATACACTTTGGGTGGTTAAGTTATAATGTTTTTTAACATATTGATTTGCTGCAGAATAAACAACCGTTTAGACCATAGCAAATGTAAACCGTGTCCCACAAAATAATCAGTTGTCACTTGTTCTGTGTAGTGACTTTTTGATTTAATAGCTGTTAAACTATTATATAATTTTCCTTATACCTGAGTAGTTCATTTCCAGCAACTTTTTTATTCTTGGCTATCGAGTTGTGGCACCAATTATTAAAAATCAGTCAAAGCTAATTGACCAGAAATAATTCTTCTTGTAGTCCTGGCGCTTTAAATTACGCATTCCAAAATGAAACTGCTGAGCCTACAAAAGGACCGACTCTATGCAATCAAGGATTTGTATCATTAACCATGACATCTGTTTGCAAAACATGGGGACATTATTATTCTCAGCTTCATTGCAGACATGCAGCAAAATGATTTATTGTGCTAATGGCATGCGAGTCCTGTAACCAGAACACCATCTTGAGATTTGGGGAGGGGGGGGTATGGTGCATTTACACCAAGTAATCAGTCTTCAGTACAGCTGTGTTCAGTTGAGGATACTTTGTACTAGCACTTGTGGTTAACTGTTACACTCTGAGCTTTCAACAGGTATTAATGGTAGGAAACTTCCCTTCTCCACTCGCCAACAGATGATTTACATCATAGTTAAAGCTGTTCTTTAAGTTTTTTGCCAAAGCACCACAGATCTAATAAATTCCATTTCCAATTTAATTATGAAACTTGGTTCAAATGTAAACATTATACCTATTTGTCCACTATTTTGCTGTTCTTGGCAATAGCTTGCGAGTTCATGTTCTTCATGAGTATATCTGATGCATTGATTTTGTTTCACATAAAAAATGCATGACATCATTATTTTGGCTGTCTTGGTGTATGTGTCATTTAAGTCCTTGCCCATTACTTAGATTAAATTGCAAAGGCTTCTTGAAGTAAAAAATAAATGTAGGGGATCCTACTAGATGAAAATCCATGGTAATTGTACAGAGGCATATTGAAATGCATTTTTGTTTCTTGGCATATCACTCTGCAGGGGAGTACAAAAGAAGTTAATGGCTTGGCTGTTTTTACATAGGTTGACAAATGCTGCCAACATAGGTTAACCTTGAGCTAATTGAGCCATGTAATCTTATTGCTTAATTTGTTTCCTCCATTTTCTTTGATATATTTCAGCTACTTCAAATGGAACAATGGCAGGCCTGGAAAATCAAGACGGAGGTGTCTGTAAATTCAGATCTATGAAGATCATGATGAAAGTTGGGCAAGGTAAGCATCATATATCAAATCTACTTTTATTTGGATTGAAGTGAGGAATTGTTTCATATAAGATTAATCTCCATTTGCCCTCTTAGTCCCCTAGTTCAACAGTAAACCGCTTTCAATGTCATTGGCTAGTAATAGGTTTTTATATTATTTTTGATGTTTTTTTTTTAAAGGCAATCCTTTTTTTCAATAGATAAGAGATTTGGTTATATATACAGCATGTAATCTCTGCTACAGTCTGTCAAGTTGCTTTATGAAATTGAAATGTCACGTGGAAAGGTTTCCTGTCGCTTGTGCAGATGGTCCTGCTCTCTGAACATGTGAAATGGCCACCACATTAGCATACTTGGGTTATAAAGACAAATGCCTTGCAGGAATCTGTCAACCTTGAATTAACGTTGTGCATCTCACTCTCCACACCATACAGTTCCTGTGAGACCTGCATTTTGTCTGCATGCTTTAGTCCCCCTCTAGAACAACATCAGGATTCCTTCTAAAGAATAATGCTTAATGATGTTATATTAAAACAAACTATTTATTTTATTTTTTTCCCCCAGATCCTAATGACCCAGGATCATCAAAAGAGAACAGCCCGACAAAGTCTCCAACAAAAGACACTGAAAATACTGGGAAAGGCTCTACAAATAAATCTGAAACTGGTGTAGATGAAAACCAAGGTAAACAGTTATACATTTAATATCTGGATTAACTGGTGCAACTGGCCCAGGGATGTAGAGAACAAATTTAATCACACGTGGCCTAGAAAAATGTGGCACAAAGCTGAGACTGCAAATGTGAATTTCTTGTAAATGTGATTTAAGTCTCTTATCTTATTTATGCTGAGTGGGAGCTTGAACAGATGGTTGCCTTGTTTAGTTGAATCATTAAAAGTTTCACAGTAACACACTATTACTAGTTTCTAGTAGCTAAGGGCACTGTGTGGATTGTTTTAAAGCATTTCCCAGGCTTTACACATCAAAATTGTAAACGCTCTGTTGATTTTTATTGGAACCTCATTAAATGGTCACAATAAGAATAATCTGAAATCACTGTAGTAGTTAGAAATAAGGCATGACTAGTTGCTTTTGAACTGACAATTAAATAACTTTGACAATGGGTGTGTATTTGCTAGCATGCCGGTAAATCTATTTTGGCATCCTTCTAGCAGGCATCAGCAGTTTTCAGGTGAGCGCATATGGGGATCAAAGTCATGTGAATGAAGTGTCTTTGGCAGCATATTCCTTCTGTAATTGTATAAACTATCAGGAAGTGGAGAGCTGCTAATCCATCCCTTTGATATCTTAAAGTTTAAATGTGCTATGGGTGATAATAATAATAATAATAATAATAATAATAATAATAATAATAATAATAATAATAATAATAATAATAATAATAATCTCTGAAGGATTGGCCTCAGATGAAGTATTCCATTTGTGTGAAGGCAAAAAGGTCACTCTTCCTTAAGAACAATTAAGAAAAAAATGTTCTTGATAATTAAACCTAGATTGCTAATGCTTACCCTTTGCTTTAAAAAAAAAGTTTGGTGTATTAAAGCTAGTTTTACATATGCAAATTGTTCAAGTTTGTGATCACGAAAGATCCTGTCCTGTGAATTTGTTTCAACAGTCTCTACAGTGTGGCCTAAGCCTGCATCTGTTATTTGAGGCATACATCAAAGATAGCCTGTCATCTGCATTGCTCTCCATTTGATGGATGGCAGTGTAGGAAAACAAATGGCCCTGCTTAGGTAGGATTGGGGACGTGAAGTCCAAGAGACCCCCAGTGTTTTTAATAGTGATTGCTGACTCCTGTTTGCATATAGCTCCTGAACAAAGTAATTGGTTTGTCAAAGTTCATCAGCCAGATTTAGTGTTCAAAGTGAGAGTACATTCCTGTCAGTCAGTTTCAGATGCCTTGAGTGATTGAATTACTTTAAACACTTCTATAACTTCCTTTTTTTCTTATTGTTTTCAGGAGGTAAAGGACCAAACACGGGTGACAACAATACAACAGCAGGACAGTCCTCAAGCATTATTGGATCCGAAGTGGCCTTGTTTGCGGGGATTGCCTCGGGTTGTGTCATCTTCATAATTATCATCATCATGCTGGTTGTCCTCCTGCTGAAGTACCGGAGGAGACACAGGAAACACTCGCCACAGCACACTACCACACTCTCTCTCAGCACCCTCGCCACACCCAAACGTGGTGGCAACAACAACGGCTCTGAACCCAGTGACATTATCATCCCACTTAGGACTGGGGATAGCGTGTTCTGCCCTCACTACGAGAAAGTCAGTGGAGACTATGGGCATCCAGTTTATATTGTTCAAGAGATGCCACCTCAAAGTCCGGCGAACATTTACTACAAAGTCTGAACCAGCAGTTTAAACTCTTTGAGGATTCATATAATATTAGAATGGAGAATTCCTAGCCTTCTGCTTTTGTGGTTGGGCTTTTGGTGGCTCCTTGTGCACTATGAATGACTTGGACTTAAGATACCGTGAGAGAAGCATTCAGTGGACTGCCACAGTAATAGTGTATTTTATGCTCACTAAAACTGGAGGATTGGCTGAAATTAACTCATTGCAATGTTTTTGTCTCTTCAGTTTATATGCCGTTCTAGGGAATATAAGCAGAAAGGGATGTTTTTGAGTGATACAAGGTTCTGAGGACCCTTGAACTTAACTCCAGAACATTACTTAAATCGTTTCTTTTGTCATACTTTAATTTTAAATGTAGTCAGCTCTTCATTTTTTCCCCCCCTTTTTTAGTCTACCACTGTTATGTCAACTACGGTTACTTGAATTCCAGATTTTTTTTCAATTTCATTTCCTTTTCAATTATGTAACCACACCACTGAAAATGCATATTAACACTATCTGTTTGCATATGTTCGTCATACATGCTACACAACAGCCACACTAGAATGGATGGAAAATGGCGGGTAGTGGTAGGAAATCGGAGTAAGACCTCCAGCCTGAGGTTAGTGATAACTGGGTCAAGGAAAGGAGTTAATTTGAAGAAGCAGTCGTGTGCTACTTCTTGGATATGTGACCTTACAAGTGGCACTTTGTTGGAGCGGGGGTAGGGACACAGCAACAATAGCTGAAGATGGAAGCTGCTGCACTTTGAATATTTATTATGGTAGAATTATAGTTGATCACTACAATGCACCTACAGGGTAGAAAACTGAAGTGCAAGGGAAGGGAAGAAAGAGGAGATGGCCCAGTGTGTCACACTGGTGGCATATTGGCATGGCAGGTGTAACTGTAGGTTCAGGCAACAAGAAATAAAACTGCCTTACAGCTGTTTTGAAGAACCCTAGTCTTCTTTGGGGAGCTACTGAAGCAGACTTAGGTACTAAATTGACTGTTCTGTGAACCTATTAAGGTGTGGGTAGTATAAGTTTCACAGCAGTTCATTGGTGCTCTGTTCAACTGTAAAGCACATAATGCCTGCAATTTGTTTTGCAAATGGAACATTTGTAAATTTGAGGGGTGAAAAGATTTATTTATGATAGGTGATTAGAGCACATGACCTTGTGGTATGAAAATATAATGATGTATAAATGCACATTATGCAAGTTAGGTTATTAAAACCCTTTTTTTTCTACAATTTGAAAGTCTCAGCTGCCTTTTTTGTTTTTTAAAAGAAAACCAAACAGAAAAATTGGACAACTGCCCCTGGGAAAATACAGCCCTGTTCCAAAAATAACTAATCCGAGCAAAAATAAGTCTTGTGCTGTCTCAAGTTGCAGGAGATGAGGAAACACAAGCCCCTGAATACCAGGAAATGAATCTTCATTATATATTAAACAATAGCAAGGTGTTCCGGCATTTACGGTCATTGTGTTTCATTTGTCTAATGTAGAGTAGTATTATAAACATTTATCAGTTCAAATAAAGCAGAATAGTTTTTAAATGGGGCGCCCTTGTGTAATGTAAAATACTTGTAGTTTTACAAAAGTCCTGTTTTAATATAACAACAATATCATTGTATTCTGGAATGGGAATAAGTGTAGCTGACTTTGACTACTTCATGAACCTGAAAATTACATTGACCAAGATGTAGAATAGAGCATGTACACTTCATGTCTCTGTACCGGGTTGTCATGGTTGCCAAGTTCTGCACAAATGTATTTAAAAAATAATAATAATCTGCATACCCATGAAAAGTGTTCTTAAACCTCTGGTAATTATAAAAGGTAGCTTGAATCTGCTGTTCATTATTTAAGGTGTTTTTTTTTTCTTCCCTTGAAGCAGTTCTTTATGTAACATCATATGGCTGTGTTGTGGTTATGAGGTAAACTGTGAATTTAATGAAATGCAACCTGCAATCAATTCAGTGTTGTGGTTGCTGCAAGTCTGGTGCAGAATATGACAATCGTATTAACTAGTTTCTTTTAATCTGAAGTTAGTTAAGACTTCAGGCTGTTACTGTAAATGCCTTGCTTGTATGGTCATCCCTAGTCACCTGACTTTGAAATTTGCACCATACATTAGTAGTGAAAGATGTAAATATGTTTGTATTGTACATGGAAAATGGGTTGTTACGATAGCCTTATTCACCTTTTTAGAAAATAAAAACACACAGCAAAACATAATTTTGGTAACCAGCTTGTGTAAATAATGAAATGGTTTTATAAGAGGTTTTGTATAAAATTTGAATTTTTTTGCTATGTGTTTTAGCTATATCTTGTTTTAAAAGCAGTGTCATTTCCCCCTGTTTGCACTGTTTAAAATAACTGGTTAAAAATGGAAAATAAATAGTTGCCAAAATTTGACTGCTGCATATTTGTGCCATAAGCGTGTACCATGAATATTTATTTAATTCTTTGTCCAGTTTGTAAGTAACACAGTATTATGCTTGAGTTCATAAATATTTTCTTCTCCTTGTTTTACTTAGCCTGTCATGAATTCTAGATTGCTTTAATTCCACATTGCAGTTATAATGCCAGGGAAAAATAAAAAATAGAAAATGAGAAGTCACATTCCACAAGTCTGTTATAAACTGAAATTTGTTTTTCAATAAAATGTTTTTCCTATGGATATATTATCTCATGTCTTTTTCCATCTCCTTTTCACATACGTATCATTTAGTGACTTGGCTGAGTCATATTCTAGACATTTTCTTTGGGAGGTTTTGTTTATCAGTAACCAACCTTCCATGATTTAAAATTACGTGTCAGTTGGACTACCAGAGACCTAAGTAAATCGTTGTTTTAATAAATCATTATTATATCTTGAATACCTAAAAAATCTTGACTAATGATAAAGGAATTTCCCTCCCAGGTGGTGGCATATGTATTTTTGTAGCACATTGAGATGGGATCTGATCTAAGTAGGGCTGACAGCTCCTAATGCAGCATGTTCCTCATACCTCTTGGATTAACCATTTGCTCTTTTAGTCTGTTTGGCTCTGTTACCTGCTCCTACCTCCATCACCTCTAGTGCAAGTAATTAAGGGAGTGTCTGCTTATAAGCCTGGGGTGAATATGTAAAACGATATGCTGAACAGAACAGGCTGGGTTGTTAAAATTGCAGAGAATTAGCTCCTTGGTTCCATTAACCAGTGCTAAAAAGACAGATATTTGCTGTAGTCTTCAAACTTGCAAACTGTTGTAGAAATTATGTGCTGCCAAACAGCCAAGTTTCAGGATATTTTTGAATTGGAGATGAAGGAGCAATTCCTTTAAAAGAAACAGGATTGTTCACTTTTTATGTCAATATGGTGTCTAGAAAATAACTTACATTCTTTTAAACCGATTGTTCCTTGAGTTTTGCCTACAGGCCTTTTACCTTAAGTTTAAAACTAATTTTAATGTGTCGCCCCAACTGGGATTAAAGTGCAGAAAATTGTTTCATGAATTTCCCATGCATAATACAAAAGCCCCAGTGATATTTTAAAAACCAGTAGGTCTCTTACTTTTTTTTTTAAACCTATGAAGTTTAATCTGTTGAAAATATACAGATTGTATTACTTTTGTTAAGACCACAAGGGCAATATATTGCCTTTTGATTGAAATTAGGGCATGCTTGTGATAAATATATCTTAACTAGCTTGCCGCTTCTTTCACTGTGGAATAAATGCTTCTGTGTTACTTTGCAGGTAGCATTTTGACTTAGCACTTCTATTTTTTCCTCTGCTTCTGGAAGAGGAAACAGAGGCTGATTCTTACAGAAATTCCACTCATGGCCACCACCAATTTTTTTTTAACATAGTCTACAAGTGACAGACAAAAATGTAATATTTACTATGGAAGGGTCTTTAAACAACTTCAGTGTTCAGTATGCTGTGTAGCAATATGAGATGTGATAAATGTTCAAATATGATATTGTTTAAAGACGGCGCTCTCATTAGAAAATAGATGTAAAGTTTCATAAAATAGTAGCAAAATTTCATAAAAGGACCTAAATGAAAAATGTGTTGCAACAGACAAGTTAATTTCTACAACTATACCCTTAGCGCCATTAAAGGTGAAACAACTTCCAGAGTAAATATTTAATTTTTGTTAGTCACTTGTAGGCAAAATTCCTCCCTTATAGACAGACCATTGTCCTTTGAGGAAAACTTTATTTTTCAGTCTTATGTGTTAAAAAAAAATCATAAGACTCAGATATCAGTGTCATTTCAAAAACAAGAATGAATTAATCTCTCCACAAATCTTTTTTGTGGATAAAACCTTCAATTAAGATTCTGCTTTCTTTCACCACCAATACTCCTCGCAATGGAAACAGATCTGACTGTGACTTCATGCTGAAGCGCCATAGCGATTGCTGCTTTATCAGAGAAATTAGTAATGAATTGCGTAACTTCCGACCCTGCCCTGACCTTTCCCCAGGCGCTATCACCCCCAGCATACATAGGTGTTTAGAACGGCCCACATGCAAAAGAGAATAGCATTCCATCAACTTAATACATTCCATTAGCTTGACGGGGTAGACATAACCACCTGGGGAAACTCAATAGTAAATCGGATTAAAGCGAAGGTTGTGACCCATAACAGCACCACAAAACATTGCAATCACCACACGATACTCTGACTCCCTCCTTTACTTGTAAAGCTTGGTAAAGAAAGACATTCTCAAAATAAAACAAAACCGCATACAATAATGAAGCAACTACATCCTTCTTCTGTGCTCTCAAGGTAATACCTGCTTTAGAGTAAAAAAATACAAATAAATTAAGCTGCCCCATCTAAAGATGTTATTATTAATAAAACTGCCTTTATTAAAAATAATAATTAGGTACATATGCATTATACTGAAATCCTCATTTATTTTAGGGATATTTTCTTTTTTAATTGTACAAAATGTTATTAAATAGCATTATAAGTTGAGTTCATCTATTTTGATAATAAATTTGCTATTTTTTTTAATCATAAGTCTGTCTGTTTGTTTATTTATTTTTTTTATCATATATTTACTAATCATCTCAATGATGTGTATTAGTAATTGTCCTGACCTCATTCATCAATTTGGTCTTTTCATCAAAAACAGATACTGATGATTTTAAATTATATAATCCCTTTTCTGTCATTAAAAAAGAAAAAGTAAACAGCCTTTGTTTCCTTGCATTACCTAATTAAGCATCCCTCTAGGGTGGGCTTATATCTCGGGGCCACAGGTTGAGTCTTAAAGACAAATTAAAAAGATAAGAAACACAAAAAAATTCTAACCAGTCTCAGGTTAAAAAAAAAGATATTTGAACAGACTGGACCTGAAGGGTCAGACCATGGATTACAGACACACACAGTCTCGGATTGCATTAGTTTCTTTATTCTCAGATCCAACTGCTTTTGTGTAGGTATAGAATACCTATTTCTATAGAAATTTGTATCAGCTAATGGAATCAACCTAATCCCATCAAGTGAAGTCAGAACTCATGTTTGGATCAAGTCTATCTGTGAAAATTAGTGTCAGAATGGAATTAGCACGGATACCTACTATGCTATGCTCATTCTTGCGGTAAAGACAAGTTCACTGTAGGAAAGCTGTGAGAGTAAGAGTCCTTTATAGCCTATTTAAACATGGAGTTCCACATTCTCTCCATACCATGTAAAGGCAATTATGTGTTTTGTTATATAAACCTATATGTATAAATAAAAAATATATAAAACTTAAAACTGTTATACATTTCCTTTTTGTTTCCCATAAGTTTCTAAAGCCACCCCTATGTGTTCTAGTGTGAATCTTATCTTATGCCTGCTTTTTTGAAGAAGCTCTGCGGTATTTTTTTTTTTTAAGGAATGCGTATTATCTGTCCCAGGAGCACATATCAATGGATGCATTCAACCCTATCTCAATTTTTAACAGTGGGGAAGAAAAATCTCATTATTCCTATTATTGTTAAATATATACACTACAACAAAACAATCTCAAACCTCTGTAAATATTATTTATTTTCATAAGTCTTGGTATGTGACTAAATTGAATGGGCTAGATTGATATCTATCATGAAAACAAGGATATTTTTTTTGTTTTTTATAGTTTAATTGCTTTTGCATCTATAAATATACACTGACAAATTAGCTCTTTGTCTAGAGATAAAAAAGACATATGACGGTTAATAAGGGATACATAGGAAAGTCTCAGAAACAATGTAGTTAATCCTAAATTCTGAATCATTCAAGTGGAGCCATTTAAATGAATATTCCCAGTAGTGCTGCATGAACGCCTTAGAGTTCCTTAACTATCTTAATGACTCAAGTGCTTCACGAAATGACAGTACGTTCTCTTACATGTTAAGCACAAATATATTAGTAGTAAACGCTATATGCGCCATCACCATGTTAATTTTTAACCAATAAGAATGCAGCATTTGGTTTTGACAGGTCCCCTTAGCCAATCAGACTCGACCGGAAGTCCCGCCTCCCTGTTCCGGTCATGTGTTTGTAGTCTTTGAGCAATTCCGGAAGTCCCACCCTCCTGTCTTGTGACGTTTTGTAGTTTTAATGCAAGTATGGAAATCCCACCTCCCATCGTGTCACGTGTATGTAGTTTTTAATGCCCTTTTGGAAACCGTGTTCCATGATTGTAGTTTATCACATTAAAATGGTGAATTAAACAAAGGTTTGGGGTATTATTTTTAAATGTATTTAAGAGTGAAATGGGGAAAAACAAGGGGGAATACATTGTTTTGTTATATGTGTTATTTCAGAAAATAAAATAAACTTTTTAGAAAAATAAAATAAGTTTGAAAACAGGGGTAAACAGTTTGTTATATTTTTTATTTCAGAAAAAATAAATGGGTCGGTAAAAATGGGGAAAAACAAAATAAAACAGACTTTTTAGAAATATAAAAATAAGTTTGAAAACAAGGGTGTACAGTTTGTTTTATACTTTATTTCAGAAAAATAAACGGGTTGGTAAAAATGTGGAAAAGCAAAATAAAACAGACTTTAGAAAAGTAAAAATAAGTTTGAAAACAGGGATATACAATTTGTTATATTCTTTATTTCAGAAAATAAAATAAGCAGTAAAAAAGGGTATAGTGTTGAAAAATAAAATGAGTAAAACAAAAAATGTATAGTGTTGAAAGATAAAGTAAGTTTTGAAAATAAAGGGAGCAGTAAAATGTTAAAAACAAGGTTACAATGTGTGTACTTAAAAATGAAAAAAACAATTTAAAAGCGGAGAAATGTGAACTGTTAAAACCGGCAGAGAACAGAGAAGAATGTCTGTTGAAAAAAGACTAAAAACGTGCTAAACTGTTTAAAACACTTCTTGACCACCACATATATAAATAAATAAATAAATAAATAAATAAATAAATAAAACAAAATAAAACGTGAGAACCGATATACACTGCAAAGTTAGCATTTTTTAAAACCTTATTTTACACAGCTTGAGACCAAACCATTTGTAAAAGAAACACATGGCTCTTCTGAAATGCACTACAAAGTGCCTTGAGTTTAAAACATTTAAAAAGCCATTACAAAGAATACAAACCTTGACTATCTGCTGCGGCTGTTGCGGCGATGTTAGACTTGTTACAATGTATTTGCTTAAAGAAAAAACATTTTTTAAATATAATGCTAATGTGTCTGTGTCTGAGGGAAAGAGAACACTGTTGTACACTAAACTGTGCCCTGCATGGAGCTAAGGGGCGTCGCTCAAAGATAAGAAACTAGAGGGCTCCATCAATGGCTAGCAGCGTCGCTGGTCATATGCTAAGGGGGTTGTTGGCAAGTTTGTTCGAGATAAGAAGGGATCTAGGTGCTAAGGGTATTGATGAAACATATGGTAGCGATAAGAAATGGCCTAGAACCAAGGGGGTAAAGATGTTTGCAAGATGGGGACTGCCACAAATCGTCATAACAGATAACGGACCCCAGTTTACCTCCCATTTGTTTCAGCACTATTTGAGGAGTAAAGCTATTGAGCATGTCACTACTTCACGTTATCGCCCTGAATCTAATGGTGGTGTTGAGCGGTTTAATAGAACCATAAAAAATGGACTAAGAACCAACATGCTGGAGGGAAAGGCATTCTCAAAAGCTCTGTTAACCACATTGCAACACTATAGGGCCACTCCACACGCGACCATGGGAGTCTCTCCAGCCATGCTGATGGTGGGTAGAAACATTCGGTTGCTGTTAGATCAGATTCGACAGCCTCAACCCCCAGCAGTTCCGGTTGGAGTGAGGAGCAGAGTTGTTGAGAAACAACAAGCAGTAAAGAGATATACAGATCGCAGTCAACATGCACACAGGGCAGATCTGAAGGAAGGCCACGAAGAGGTCATAAAATCAAGTCTCAATTTTCAAAAGGCTGGGAGAAGCCACGTACGAGCTACAGGATGGTTCCAGGTGGCATTTCAGTAGGCTGGTAAGGGTGGCTGCGCCAGTGGGAGGAGCAGTGGAGTCTACGGATCCAGTACTGATTGATGATGCCAATTCCGTTCAGCAGAAGAGCCCAGAGAGGGTGGTGTCCTGAATAGATCTGTTCGTGTTCGACGGGCCCCACAGAGTTTCAGAGACTTTGTTACAAACTTCCCAGTTTAAGTGAATCATTTTCCTAAAAATAAAAAGGGTGGGTAAATGTTATGTATGGGTTATTGTTCATTGTGACAGTTAATGTTCTGGTTTAAAACAAGGGAACTTGGGATAGGTACCGTAAAGTGTGAAGGAACTGGACTTTACGGGAGATAGTTTTGCATGAAGGGTTATGACAGGAGGTAGGAGTTCTGCCTCAGTGTGTGGAGTGTTAATAAACCGCACAACATCACAACGTAGTGTCTGAGTTGTTTGTCAAACACAACATGCAGACCTTGAAATATTGGAAATGGCTAATTGTGTTGTAAAAAAGAAACATTACAAGATGTTTTACAAACGCAGACGCAGATATTAGAAAATGGTGTATAAACGTGGGTGGATGGGTGGGTGTTTGCGTAGGTATATGTTCTGTTATAACCCATTACATTTTGACCCTATATTTACAGGATCAAGAGAGGAGACATTTTCCTGAGAGAATAAGTGTACAAACATATCGGGAATCTGTACTGGAAGCTGTAATTACTAATCTAATGTGTATTAAAATGGGCCGAAAAATGAACACGCTAGAACCGGCGGCCGCCAAACTTCTGGTGCTAGATTTATATTTTTCAGACGGGGAAATGAGAATGGCGGGTGGTGTTTTCATGAGGGTTCAGAGAATTTTGCGCTGATCATTTGGAAATGCAGTCCCAATTGTTACAACAGGCACATTTTACTGCATACTAGAAAGAATAGCTATGATCTGTGCTAAAGGTTACAAGGATGGGGAGAGACAATCGGTGATGAATGCTTTGGAAGATAGTGCCACATTTCTTTGTAAAGTGGCTGTTACTAATCGAGATTTTGTGGTGTGCCGTGTGAATATATAAAATGTATATGGATGGATTACAAATGTCTTCAACATTATTGTTTGAAATAAAATAAAACCACTGACAAAGAACAAATGTTATTATATGTTTGTGTACAAAAATAAAATGTTTTAATCATTTACATTGCCTGCTTTAGGCCTAAGAAACCAGGGAGTTTCGGAGGTGTGAAATCATAATTTACCTGTGTCTAAGAAGCGAGTGTCAAAGGGGCTTTCGGAACAGGACGCCTACACGGTACATAAGCCAGCCAGGGTGCATTTTGAGAGGAACCGAACGGTTGTGTCAACCATCAATTGGCAATGGCAAGCCGATTTAGTAGATATGGGCCAGTATTCAACTTTAACAATGGTTTCAAGTATATTTTAACGTGTATAGATGTCTTGTCTAAGTATGCATGGGCCGTCCCTTTGAAGAGCAAAAAGGCGAGCGAAGTTGCACTGGTCTTCCAAAACATATTTAGTCAGGGTTGTGTGCCTAAAAAACTGCAAACAGATCAGGTTACTGAATTTCTGAACAGAACTTTGCAAGCTGTTTTAAAACAAAAGCAAATTGTACATTATGTGACAAACAGCAATGTGAAAGCTAGTGTTGTTGAAAGATTTAACAGAACTATAAAATCAAAAATGTGGCGCTACTTTACAGCAAAAAACACGTTCAGGTATATCGATGTTTTGTCAGACTTTATACATAGTTATAACCACAGCTACCACAGAATTATTAAGTCAAGACCTGCTGATGTTAATAGTTTTAACTCTTTAAAGATTTGGAAAATTGTCTATGGGGATTTGTTTCAAAGGACAGACTTTGTATTTAAAAAGGGGGATCACGTGTGAGTGTCTAAATTAAAGGGAAAATTTGAAAAAGGATACGAACAAACCTTTACAGATGAAATTTCCATAATCAAAGAATGTGTGAAGGGGTTTAAACAAACCTTTAAATTGAAAGATTATGCTGGAGATGATATTAAAGGGTCCTTTTATGTCGAGGAATTACAGAAGGTGAAGAAGACACCAGGTTAGAGCTTATCGCATGCAAAACATATTGGCCAGGAGGGGGAGAGGAGCTAATAAACAGTTATTGGTTAAGTGGCTTGGCTGGGGTGCTAAATTTAATAGCTGGGTCAAGGCTTTGAGTGTGAAAGACATTGCTCAAAGTTTTTGAAAAAATACTTAAAATGGATTACAACGGGTTTTACGTGACGCTGACAAGCAACGCCTCTTCAGAGTTATTTCCAGGCAATACAAGCGCCTGTTTGACAAACCTCATTAGGTCCCAGTGAGTGCATATCATTTTGGAACTGTATCAGTTGAAATAAAGTCAGACCAGAATAAGCATGTGTCATTTGCATTTGGCAAGGTTATTGTCAAGTTGCATTTTCGTCCGGTAAAAGTTAATTAAAACGATGGTTGTGATTAAAACCTACGGAGACCCTGCTTTGTACAGAAGTTATTAAAAGAGCCAATGGGCAAATGGCTTACCGGGGTTTCAGGGACTGTCTGTCATGTATGGGGCTGTGTGGCAAAGTGGCTAGTGAAGGGGAACAGGTGTAGCAGTGATGCGATGCAGGAGTGACCGACTGACAACGGTATCCAGTGACAAAAGGTGCTTTATTTATAATCCTGGTCTGGCGACCGTAAAATAATAAATCCCCGGCTATACACAACAATGTGTAAAGCGCGGGGATAACAAACAGGGCAGAGTCCCGAACAAAAACAAACACACGGTCACCAGTCCTGGGTGAGTGCAGTCGTGCTGGTGCTGAGTGAAAACACAGGTCAATTGTGACGGTAGTGCAGTGGTGCTCCGGATTTGTGCTGTCCCTCTGCGACAGCTCCGGAGGTGTGCTTTAACTGTCTGGTGAAGCAAAACACGAACAATTACAACACACACAAACACAACACAAAACACGTAACCCGTCTCTTTATTTTATTTTAACTCTGAGAGCTCCTCTCTCAGTCCTTCTCTCCACTGAGCTTTACCCGAACGAAGGAAAAGATCAGCGTTACCCTGGCCCCTATATGTAATCCCGTATGATATCTAGGTAAACGGTTGCAGCTGCCTTATTACTTGCAGCTGCCCCTCGTTTACCTTTCAAGTCAAAACGGTCTTACAACAGAGTCTCGCTTCCTTCCAGGCTGACCCACTTCCGGTCCCGAAACAAACTGTCAGGCCAGCCCTTCCAGATACTTCTCCTCCCGTTCTTTAGCGCCTCACAGGTCGGGAGGAAGATTTATCACCAGAACTCATTATATTTCTGTCACATATCCCTCCGCTCAGAGTGGAGCCGAAGGAACACTCGGCTAAATCTACCTTTCCCATTACTCCCCCCTCCCGGGAAAAATAATCCGCATTTTGGTGGTCTTTCCCTGCCCGGTGTACCATATGGTACATGAAGGGCTGCAGTGCCAGATACCACCGAGTTATCCGGGCATTGCTGTCCTTCATTGTGCTTAACCACTTGAGTGGGGCGTGGTCTGTGACCAGATCAAATGAGTGTCCCAGCAGGTAGTATCGTAAAGAGTGAGTAGCCCATTTAATGGCCAAACACTCTTTTTCGACTACGGAGTAGTTACGTTCCCAAGGTAACATTTTTTTGCTCAGGTACACTATCGGGTGTTCTACTCCAGCTACTTTTTGGGACAAGACAGCACCCAAACCTACATCCGATGCGCCGGTGTGGAGGATGAATCTCTTGGTGAAATCTGGAGTAATAAGAGTGGGGGCCTGGCAAAGTCTACGCTTAATCGTATCAAACGCCCCTGACACTCAGCTGACCATTTGATTAAATTTGGGGCACTCTTTTGGTGAGGTCAACTAACGGGTTAACCACTGTGGCGCACTCGGGATGAAACGGCGGTAATAACCGGCTAAGCCCAGTAGTGACCTCACCTGAGTCTTGGTTTTGGGGATCGCTGCGTCAACCAAAGCCTGGATTTTGGTGACCACAGGTCTCACCCTTCCATTTCCCATTAAAAATCCCAAATATTGAGTTTCTTGTTTTGCAAACACACATTTCCTCAAGTTAGCTGTCAGCCGGGCTGCCCTTAGAGACTGAAGAACGGCTGCAACCCTAGCCAAATGCTCTCGCCAGGTGGAGCTGTAAATCACCACGTCATCAATATACGCTGCTGCATATTCATGATGTGGGCGTAAAACCTGGTCCATCAGTCTCTGAAAGGCAGCGGGCGCACCATGTAGCCCAAATGGCATGGTTTTAAAGTGGAACAGCCCTTCTGGTGTTGAAAATGCGGTTTTTTCTCTGGAGCTACGGGTTAAAAGGATTTGCCAGTATCCCTTCGTCAGGTCCAGAGTGGAAATAAACCTCGCTTTTCCCAGTCTGTCTAAAAGTTCGTCAACCCGAGGCATGGGATACGCATCGGACTTAGCAATAGCGTTTACCTTACGGAAATCAACGCAGAAGCGGTTGGTGCCGTCTTTCTTAGCCACTATGACAATTGGACTGCACCACTCGCTCCTGGAAGGTTCAATCACCCCAAGCTCGAGCATATCCCATACCTCTTTGCGAACGCCACTTCGTCGACTTTCCGGGATCCGCACGGTCTCTCTCGCACTGTGACACCTGGTGGAGAGATAATGTCATATTCAACCAAGTTTGTTCTGCCGGGCACGCCAGAAAAACATCGCTGAACTCCTTAATAAGCTTACGCAGCTCTCTTTGCTGATCCGGAACCAATTGTTCCCCATTGAAATCGCTCTTGTGCTCGGGTCTCTGGACAGGGGCCTAAATCATCCTCCATATTGCCTGGGGCTATAAATAAGACCTCCCTTGCCTGCCAGGGCTTTAACAAATTAACATGGTAAATTTCACGCTCATTCCGCGATCGGGCTGTCTAATTTCATAATTTACTTTCCCTATAGCCCGAATCACCTCATACCGCCCCTGCCATTTAGCACACAGTTTTGATTCTGATGAGGGAAGTAGCAGCATTACCTTGTCCCCTGGTCGAAAGGTTCGAATCCGTGCATTTTTGTTGTAATGCTGCTGCTGTCGGTGCTGAGCCGATCTGAGGTTGCCCTGGGCCAAACGACCGACCAAATCCAGGCGATCTCTTAGTAGGAGCACATACTTCACTACATTTTTGATCGAGCCTTTGTGCTCCTCCCACCCTCTCTCAGCAGGTCGAGAATGCCGCGAGGCTGCCGGCCGCACAGGAGCTCAAAGGGGAGAACCCCGCTGAACTCTGCGGCACTTCTCTCACCGCAAAGAGCAGGTAGGGAAGAAGCGATGCCCAATGTTTCTGCTCTTGTGTTACAAACCGCCTCAGCATCGACTTTAAGGTCTGATTAAAACGTTCCACCAGACCGTCCGATTGTGGATGATAAACGGACGTCCTGATGGGACGTATTTTCAATATTTTGTACACCTGTTGTAACGTATTGGACAAAAATTGGTTCCGTGATCGGTCAAAATCTCCTTGGGGATCCCTACTCTAGCCATAATCTGTGCTAACTCGGTGGCTATTGCAGCTGCACTAGTGGACCTCAATGGAACTGCCTCCGGTATCGCGTTGCATAATCCACCACCACTAATATGTGCGATACCCGAGTCAGAAGGTAGCAAAGGGCCCACTATGTCCATTGCAATGCGCTCGAAAGGAGTGGAAATAATCGGCAGTGGGACCAAAGGGGCGGGCGACTCGACCCGGGCGCTACTCGCTGGCAGTCTGGGCATGTGGCTACATATCTCGACACATCAGTATGAAGACAATATCCGTTCCGTCGTCTTCTCGGCTCCGAGGTGCCCGAGGATATCCGCAAAAGGGATATCATGCGCCAGCCTCATGACCTCGGTCCGACAAGACGGGGGAACCAACAATTGTGTTACAGGCTGTCCTGTGCCCGCGGCTAGGTTTACCCTATACAGTAATTGTCCCTTGATACTGAAATGTGGATATACTAGCGCCCCAGCACCGTCAACATCCTTACCTTCAATGGACCGGACCTGCCCCCAAGCGTGCACCAGTGACGGGTCGTTATGTTGGCACCACACTAGGTCCACGCTTGAGTACCACGGGTCCGGTACATTGAGAGGGGCTGGAATAACCTCTGCCCTAGTCGGCCCAGTAACCTCGCTCTCCCGGTCACACTGCGTTCCCACTCCCTTCGACTGGCGCTTGTTACCATGGCAGCACTCTCCCACCAGACCCCAGCCTTGTCTCAAAAACGCCCTCCCATTTCGCGGTCCGTCTCTCCTTATTTGTTTTTCTAGGACGGAAAAGAGGGGAAAACATTTCAGTGTGAAAAGGAAACACATCACCAATCCGCTCCTTTTCTTTTCTGCCACGCTTACGTGTGTGGCTGAGACTGCCATTTTTGTATCAATTCTTTGAATTTTGGCCAGTCTCGCCCAGAATAACTGGGTGTGGCAACCTTTCCGCCACCCCGACTACAGGTGACGCTTTATCGGTCCTACCGATAAATATACTTTTAATGTGGGTATGCCGCCGTGTCTCCATGGATACAGGAGATGGCCACCTGACCTCGTGGTCGCCACGACACACCGCCCAGGAGAGCTGTCCTAATCAAGGTTTGCTCACACCCGTGTCCACTAAAGCGTGGGTTTTCACATTCCCCAAAACAACATTAATCAAACGAGGCCCCTCCCGACCATTTTCCCCACACTTACCAGTTTCAGGTGCCCAATTGCACGCTGCCACGCCACACTCCATGGCAGCGGGCATGACCTGGCCAGATGTCCCGCTGGTGGCACCTAAAACAGATAGGAGGGACAGAGGGGCATAGGGTGTAAATCTGTCCCGCTGCTGGTATGGCAACGGGCAGGGCAGCACCTCTACCCCAGCTGGGGCCAACCTTGGTCTCCATGGGGGAGGCAAGGGGCCCAATGGGGTTGGCGCCTCGGAGGTCTGGGTCCCGGGAACACGGGTGGTGGTGGTGGTGTTGGAGGAGAGGGAGGGAGAGGGCAATTGCTCCGAAGGGCAGGGGTCGACAGGATCCCGCCCCGGCAGAAGTCAGGGAGTCCTCAAAATCTTCGGCCAACTTGACCGCCTCCTCCAGGGTGTCAGGGTTGTGGCGCCAGATCCACGCCTGGGTTTCGCGCCGACCACATGGCAGAATTGCTCTACCACAATGGCTTCCCCATCTGTTGGGCGGTCTTCTTCCCTGGGGTCAGCCAATGCACCATGTGGTCGCGACAACCGCTTCTGCCACCACCCTGGGGCGGTCTCCGGGCTCTCCGGTACTCCCTAAACCGCCCGGTGGGTCTCCGTGGTGATATTTAGGCGATGGAGGATAGCCTGTTTGACCAGGTCGTAGTCGGTGGCGTGATGGTCACTCATGGCCTGGTAGGCTGCCTGAGCCTCCCGATCAGGCAGGGTCCCAGCTGGCTGGCCCAGAACTCCCGCGGCCAAGCCGCCGCAGTAGCCAGCCGCTCGAACGCCACCAAATACGCCTCCGGGTCATCCTCCGCCGACATCTTCATCGCCCGTGCCTTCGGGGCGACATCAGCAGTGTTGTGGTAGGGGCCGTCGCTGCGGCCACAGCCAGCCCTACCCATTCAATGAGCCCTACCCGTGTAGCGCTCCTCCCTCCTTCTCTCCTCTGCATCGCGTCTGCTCTCCAGCGCCTGCAGCAGCTCCAACAGTGCGTTGCGGTCCATGATCCGGTGATCTGACACCACGTGTGGCAAAGTGGCTAGTGAAGGGGAACAGGTGTAGCAGTGATGCGATGCAGGAGTGACCGACTGACAACGGTATCCAGTGACAAAGGTGCTTTATTTATAATCCAGGTCTGGCGACCGTAAAATAATAAATCCCCGGCTATACACAACAATGTGTAAAGCGTGGGGATAACAAACAGGGCAGAGTCCCGAACAAAAACAAACACACGGTCACCAGTCCTGGGTGAGTGCAGTCGTGCTGGTGCTGAGTGAAAACACAGGTTGATTGTGACGGTAGTGCAGTGGTGCTCGATTTGTGCTGTCCCTCTGCGACAGCTCCGGAGGTGTGCTTTAACTGTCTGGTGAAGCAAAACACGAACAATTACAACACACACAAACACAACACAAAACACGTAACCCGTCTCTTTATTTTATTTTAACTCTGAGAGCTCCTCTCTCAGTCCTTCTCTCCACTGAGCTTTACCCGAACGAAGGAAAAGATCAGCGCTACCCTGGTTCCCTATATGTAATCCCGTATGATATCTAGGTAAACGGTTGCAGCTGCCTTATTACTTGCAGCTGCCCCTCGTTTACCTTTCAAGTCAAAACGGTCTTACAACAGAGTCTCGCTTCCTTCCAGGCTGACCCACTTCCAGGTCCCGGAAACGAACTGTCAGGCCAGCCCTTCCAGATACTTCTCCTCCCGTTCTTTAGCGCCCTCACAGGTCGGGAGGAAGATTTATCACCAGAACTCATTATATTTCTGTCACAGGCTGGTATTGGAGGTTTGTTTTGGGGAATGTTTAGGAAGGCCGTGCCTTTTCTGAAGCAAGGGTTTGAAATTGTAAAGCCGCATGTGAAATCAGCTGCTTTGAACATTGCCAAAGATGTGATGGGTCAGGTTACCAGCGCTGTAGGGAATAGGGCTATGATACCCCAACAAGAAGGTTCGGGGCTAATGTTTATCAGAAGGGGAATCAGGAGACAGAGAAAGACGTCACAGCCGCTGCTTATGGGGCTGTCTGTGCCGTGTGAAAGAGGGTCGTGTAAAAGCAGAAATACTCATAAGAGCAAAAGAGGGGCTAAGAAGTGGACCAAGTATAGGCAGAGCGGGGGTGATATATTTTAACAGTGGCATTTATTCACGGATGTTCAGATGAATGTGCAAAATCTGAACTGGATATCTTTCAGATGTCCCCTACTCAAACTAGCATCGAAAAAAGTATTTACCTTGAAGTTCCACCACTTACAGCTCTTTCAGAAAATGCCCTTTTGGAATTTTACATAGCCGGCAATGGTGAAGATTATTTAGATTTAAATAACACGCTGCTGTACCTCAGCTGTAAAATAGTTGAAGACGACGGGTCCGACATAGCGATGGATGAACGCGAGCCTTGTAAATTACCCCATAGCCTCTCTTTTTAGTCAAGTCGATATCACGGTGGGAGACCGTCTTGTCAGTCAATCAAACAACAGCTATCCCTATAGGGCGTTTATAGAAGCTGTTCTTAATCACAGCGAAGATACTCTGAAAACACAATTTTCTACAGGTCTGTTTTACAAAGATACCCCAGGACATCACAAAATAACCACGCTGACCAGAGCCAACGAAGGTTTTAAAAAAAGGGCCGAAAAATTAGAGTTATTGGGGCACCTGCACGCTGATCTGTTTTTTCAAGACAAACTAATGCTGAATGGTGTCGATATAAAAATTAAACTCACTCGTAATAGAGATTTTTGCTTAATGAGTAACGCAAACACTTTTAAGCTGGTTATTCTCAATGTATCGTTGTTTGTTAAAAGAGTTAGAGTGACCCCCGGTGTCCGGCTCGGACATGCGGAGGCTCTATTGACAGCTAATGCCAAATACCCTCTTGATCGGGTTCAAATGAAAGTATTTAGTTTAGCCGCAGGCAGTCGTGTGTGTAATCAGGAAAACCTGTTCTTGGGACAATTACCAAAAGTTGTGGTGGTGGGTTTTGTTGACAACGCTTATTTAGCCCTATTGAATACGGGCATACTCAGGCGTGTATTGGTTTTTGTGAATTTAAAGTGTGTCATGACTGTTAGCCTTTATTTAAAATGTTAATAAAATCTGAATACTTATTATATAATGTTTACGGGTGTTTATTCGTGCTATGAACATGTGTATAGATAAATATTATTAATGTACAGGGGTTAAAAAAAAAAAAACACTACACAAAAGCTATAATAATTCTAAATAGTTTTTATTACTTTTTATTGCCCCGCCCCTGTGTGTATTCTTGTGTTTTATGTTGTATGTTACGTGTGTTAATGTTGGTGTATTGTAGTTGGTACACGGGATATAATGTGGTTAATGAGCACGAGTGTTTAAAATGTATAATTGTATTTAGGCACGGGGATTGCACTATCGCTTCACGTGCATTTAAAGTATTTAATATGTGAGCACGGGGTTGCACATAATTAGTTCACGTGCTGGGATTCAAGTGAATAATTAATTAGTAATTGAATCCTGGCACAACAGTATATATAGATGCACGTTTTACTCACTCGGGGTTGTGTGTTTGGTGAGTGGAGAACGGGAGTGAGGAAGGAGAAAAAGTAAAGAAAAGAAAAGAAAAGTTTCTTTGACTCACCATGTTTGTTTGTCTGTTCTGTTTACTGTTTTATCGTTTGTCTATTTATTTTGGCTTAAAGTGCCGTGTTCTGTTTTGTTCAACCTTTTATTTATTTGTTTATTAAAACACTGAGCGCTGTCGCGACTCAGTTTCATCACTACTGCCTGTGTGTCTGTGATTCTTTCTGGCCTGACGTCATCCACTACAGCCTGCTTGTCACAGTAACATATATAGGGAGAATAGAAATGGGCCAAGAATTGAACCCTGAGGAACCCCACAGGTAACCTTTGACATAAAAGAGGTCTCCTCCTCAACTTTAACAAACTGAAACCTATTAGAGAGATAGGATCTGAACCAGGACAAGACAGTACCTGACAATCCCACTAAATGTTCAAGGCGATTAATTAAGACAGAATGATCAATGGTGTTGAAAGCAGCACTTAGATCGAGTAGAACAAGTACTGAGGCGAGCCCATGTCAGAAGTCAACAACATATTTACCATTCGAATCAGTGCCGTCTCGGTGCTATGATAAGGCCTGAATCCTGACTGAAATTTTTCAGAAATATTCTGTGCAGCAAGAAATATATTTAATTGTTCAGCCACTACTCTTTTTAACACTTTGGACAAAAAAGGGAGATTAGAAATAGGCCTGTAATGATTAAGAACATTGGGATCAAGGGTAGGCTTCTTGAGCAGGGGTTTTACTACAGCAGTCTTCAAAGAATTTGGAACAGTACCTGATGAGAGTGAGCTGTTAATAATATTTAAAACTGTGTTATTTATTTTTGGATATACTTTTCTCAAAAGTGTAGTAGGAATGGGATCTAATGCACATTTTGTCAGTTTAGTCTTTTTAATTATGGCATCCAGCTCTTGTTCACATGTCAAACAAAAGTGCTGTAAGGTTTGGTTGGGTTCAGACGGACCAAGAATATTTGTATCATTGTTTATATCAGTCAACTTATCTCGATGTGGTATGTAGTTGCTAAACTGATTCCTAATGTTGGTCACTTTTTTATTGAAGTGATTCATAAACTCGTCACAGCTTACTGGAGGAATATTCTGTGTAACACACTCTGATTGCGGAATTGTTAATCTTGCTATTGACTGAAAAATAAATCTTGTATTGTTCCCATTTTTGTCAATAAGATCGGAGAAATAAACAAATCGAGCTAAAGGCAGTGACGTTCTACATGTTAAAATACTATCTTTCCAGCTTTGATAATATATCTGAAGTCCAGTCGATCGCCATTTGTGTTCTAATTTGCGACACATACGTTTATGCATATGTGTGGTATCATTAAATCAAGGAGAAAATCTTTTTGTAGATAGTTTCTTTATTTTATAAGGTGCAATAGTATTAAGACTATTTGCCAGAGTGGCGTTATAGTTATCCACCAAATCTCTGACCACTCCTGACTGAATAAAAGCTGAAACAGAGAAAGCTTCCAGGAACTTATCAGATTATAATGAATTTAGAGATCTAGTTTTAACATAACGTACTGGCTTAACTATAGAGCCAGGTAATACAATTTCAAAGATAATAGCAGAGTGGTCAGAAACTGCTATATCAGTAATGGACATGTTCTGAATATGCAGACCACGAGAAATAACCAGGTCTAGAGTATGGTCATGAATATGAGTAGGACTTTTAACATGTTGAGTAAAACCAAATGACTCTAGTAATGCCAAAAAATCTCTACCAAGGGGATCTCTATCAATATCAACATGTACATTAAAATCACCTAGAAGTAGAATCCTATCATGCTTGACAGCAATTGTTGATAAAAACTCACTAAACTCAGACAAAAACAGAGCGTTAGGTCTAGGAGCATGATATATAACAGACACTAGAATAGAAGTTTGGTTATGAACCTTAAAAGATAGTATTTCAAATGATGTATAGCCATCTGCTTTTTCACAATTAACATTAAAATGATTACCAAAAATGGTTGCAATACCACCACCTCTTCCCATTGGGCGTGTCTTCTGACTGAAGGAGAAACCTGTGGGACAGGCCTCTACCAGAGGTAAATTTTCATCTTGCTTCAACCATGTCTCAACTAAAGTTAAAAAATCTAAGTTTGTTTCAAGAATAAAATCATTCATTAAAACAGCCTTGTTAGCCAAAGATCTTATATTTAATTAGGCAAAACGAAGTGTGGATGGTGCAGAGCATGATAAGTTCACAGTGGATGTTGTATTGACTTTAAATTCTTAGTACATGAGCCCGGAGAAAAAGCTGAAAATTTTAAACGGGGGACTGATATAACTTGAATTGGATAAATCTCTTCAGGAAATCAAGTGGCTGGAATGAAGCATTCAGTCAGAGATTTGTATAATAGTTCTCTATATTTTCTGCTCATCTAAATGAACCCCTCCTGTTTGGATGCAGACCATCTTTCTTAAAGAACCGTGGTCTTTCTCAGAAACTCTCCCAGTTATCAATGAAACCCAGATTCTCTAAGGCACACCACTTAGCTAGCCAGCTATTAAGAGAAAGCAGTCTGCTAAAAGCCTCACAACCACATTTTTACCGACCCGTTTATTTTTCTGAAATAAAGTATATAACAAACTGTACACCCCTGTTTTCAAACTTATTTTTATATTTCTAAAAAGTCTGTTTTATTTTGTTTTTCGCCATTTTTACCGACCCATTTATTTTTTCTGAAATAAAAAATATAACAAACTATATACCCCTGTTTTCAAACTTATTTTATTTTTCTAAAAAGTTTACTTTATTTTCTGAAATAACACATAAAACAAAGCAATGTATTCCCCCATGTTTTCCCCCATTTCACTCTTAAATACATTTAAAAATAATACCCCACACCTTTGTTTAATTCACCATTTTAATGTGATAAACTATAATCATGGAACACGGTTTCCAAAACGGCATTAAAAACTACATACAAGTGACAGGATATTCAAGTTTTATTCCTAGCTTGTGATTCCATAGGCCTACCTTCCACACTAATTTACATCAAAACATTTCCAATTAAGCTTCATCTGAATCTGTCACGTACAGGCACTTGTTTTAAAATGTGAAAAAAAACCACTTCACTTTAAGCATGTTGGTTAAAAAGGCCACAGTCTGCTTGCTGAGCTGTGCGTCTGCATAGGAAAGCACACAATCAAATGCAGTGTGATTCTATAATCTGAGAGAAAAACTCAAAGTAGACTGTACTGTTAATGCATATATCTCCCTCCATTTCAATTCAGTCTCATTGAAACAAGAAGAGACTTCCACTTAAACATATCAGTGCTTTACATGACAGGAAAGAGCCATCAAAATCCATCTTTGTGGTTTTTTTTATTATTTTAAAGTCATAAGAAGTCATTGTTCATGGTTGATTGATTCATAAGATATCAAGAGCTGCCATGGATTGCTACGTAGCAACGAGAGAAGCAGAATCATAAATGGGGTGGAATGCTGATTGTATATTTTAAATGCCTACCCTGTGTAACAAATATACATAAAGAAGATAAAATAAACACAACAAAAACAGTTTAAAGCATGTCAGAACACTCATTGGTGTACTTCCTTTTGTGTACTATGTGTTCCAATTTCACAATCATGGTTTCAATATATTTATAATGGGTCTAATGTACAACAAGTTGCTTAAATTGTTTTATGATTAACCTGTAACTAAAAAAAATACACTTACTTAAACAATTTAGCCTTCATTTTCATTCTGCTGAATCAAAGCTGTTTCATGCTAGTTTGTAACATGGCGAAAACAGGGTGTCTCTATAGCACGAGACACACCCTACAGTTATCAAAGCATATCACCTAACAGTAAAGGCATTTTACCTGTTGTGTTACTCATGGAAAGTTAAAACAGATAGAGGTGTTATTGTTAATTCTACACAGTCATAAATAAATAGTTGATATTATGCATGTTGGTGAAACTTAAAAAGCTACAAAAGGTAGCAGAAAGTTAAACTGTTCTCCAAGCAAAGTATTAGAGATAAGAATTTGAACACTATGGCCATCTTTGTTGAAGGTTTTTAAGGCCACTACATGATACACTATGGCAAATTCAAAACCATCTCATGTATTTACAATATGGAAACATAATGCAGTGGTTCCAATAATTTGGTTAAGACTACATTGCTTTGTTACATTTTGCAATGACAGTTGCAAATAGAAAACATGTCTGATTAAAGTAGGTCTCAGACTGAAAACAAGTTATGTCCATCCAAGTTATTTAAAACTCTTAATTATATTAATTATATTTTGAGTAGGTTGTCTATTCTGCAAAAAAAAAAGAAATATTGTAGATACACTAGGTATTTTTTCTTTTTTTTCTTTTTTTAGGCAATAGCAAAGTAGACAAGTGGTTATTTGCAGAACAGAAAGTGTGCATAAACAACTTTTGTTTGTCTTTAAATGAGTGATCCAACCCCTCCCCAAGGAAAACAGCAGTACAACCTCTCACAGTTAGGTGTTTCAGAGCACTAAGAGATGAATGGGGACAGTTAATGGTCAATGAGCAGGCCACTGGGTCATTAAAGGTGACACATTGAAATACAAACTATGAAAGGGAACAGCATGACTCAACTTGTGAAGAGTGACAACTGAAAGTCCCATATCACATTATAAAAAAAATAAGCTTGATCTGGAAAAGATAAACATCTGCAGAATTTGCTTGGTAAAAACTGCAAAAGTCTCACATGTTTTTATATTGCTGAAGGATGACACTGAATTGTACGGTGTTGTTGCCCTGCTTGCCTCTTACACCCTAGTTATCATGGAGACTGGGTTGCTAGGGATTACACAGTGGCAATTGTAAAGGCCAGCAAAGATCAGAGATCTGTCATTCTTCATTCAGGAGCAATTGTTCCTGAAAAATGTGAAGTGCTCCAATATCCAAGGCCTGGCCCCAAAAATTCAGTCACAATGATGCTTCAGTTAAAAAACTCATAATTAACTTAGTGCTCAGTACTTGGTCAACATTAATGGCCGCTTTATGAAGTGGACATTCCTCAGTGCTTGATGGTTTAATAGCTAGAGAAGTATTATAAGAATGCAGCTGCTACAAATTGCAAAAGGTAATCGTTGCAATTTATTTTATGCCATTTGCCAGAGCCCTTCAGACCTTCATTACCAAGTCTTTCGCCCTGTGGAAACTGTGGCCATCATAAGGATGCATGGAAATTATTTTAACATTCAGTGCCACGAGCTCTGCCCTGAAAGACGTGCACCCTATAGGTTCACCTTCTTAACTTTTTTTTTTTGCTGAATTTATTTTTGAGTCAGAAGAGGTCTCAGGAATGAGTAGTGCTTTGAACATATCTGTCGAGCATATTTATTCTAGTTTTTTCCACCTGCTGCTTTCCATGGACTCGGGTTGCACAGCCTTGAACTTTAAGAGGGATCCTTTACCACCTATTGAAGATGATTCCTTTGTGCCACCTACTCGATTTGTTTCACTTTCTTTTCAAAATGGCATACAGTTCTGCTTTTGAACCGCTTCTCATTGAGTGCAATTCAAAGATCACTCCATTGCCTCCGATTCACACAGTTCAGCATTCCCAAAGGTAATGCTCTGCAGAAAGAAATAACAAATCAAGAACATTGACAACAGCTCACAAATTAATATCCTTTTAAATTCTCAAACAGTTTATCACTTTATTATTATTTCTCATGATTATTTCTCCTCACAATTCTCGACTATACTGGACAATATGGTACCCAATTGTATCGGTACTTGCATCATCTTGTACTTGCACTTAACTGCTCCACACTTTGCTGTGTATCCTGTACTTGATTTTACTATTAAAGATAACAATATTCACGTTCTTTGTAATTGCTCTTATTTCAAATCGTTCTTATCCATTTATTGTACTTACTATTTGCTCTTAATGGAATTTACTCTTATAAGCAAATACCTTTTCTACAAGTTTAACTGCTCTTAGTCGAATTTACTCATAAACATAATTATTTTGCTCTTATTTGAATTTGCTCTCATTTTCTACTGATTTTATTGTATTTTATAACTGCTTATACCGGTAATGTGATACTTTGTAAAGTGATATATTGTAAAAACTGTAAGTCGTCCTGGATAAGGGCACCTGCTAGGAAATAAATAATAATAATAATAATAATAATAATAATAATAATAATAATAATAATAATAATAATAATACTTAAAGCTTTATTCACAAACATGTTAAAAAGTATAGAAATTAATATTTTGTTACAAACTGTTTTTAAATCCCATTTTAATAAATGTGTGAAGAACCATATTTTCACTGGGGTCAATAATTTAAAAACTGCATCAATTTAATATAAAAACTGTACTCATACAAATTTGTTCTGTTTTCACCACATATCCTTCTCTGTGCTTTGCATTGATTCTAAGATTTAAAAAAACAAAAAAAACATTACATAAAAGCCTGGCAGATATAATAATAATAATAATAATAATAATAATAATAATAATAATAATAATAATAATAATAAAACATATATTAAAAAGCAAGAGAAAGGGAAATATTTTAACAGAGGTAAATCTTTCTTTTCTTCTTTCTTTCTTACAAATTATCAGGTTATCCAGTCAGGAGCAATAGTGTAACAGGATAAACATGATTTTGGTGGTGATCTGCAGGGGATGACTGCAGATTCAAATCAATACACAAAGAAAAACAGATAAACCGAATATTCTAAGGCCAAATAGTAACCAAGCGGCTCTGAATTAAAATTGACATCAGAAATGTAAAAAAAAAACATGGTCGCCAGTTATTCAACACAAAATAAAGATTTCATTTAAAAGAGTGTAACATTGAAGTGTGCATTCCATTCTAGTGCTTTTTAGGGACAGATCAAGCAGCTACTGATCTTTTCTCCCAATCAATACATGGTGTTTCTAACTGCCAATTAACATGATAGTGAAAGTGCTGTTTTCTCTAAGCACATCCGTGTAATTAAACCTACATTCCAAGTAGCTTTCTCCAGAATGTTTGTCCTTTTCAGTTAATGTGGCTGCTAAGTAAAGATGTCCAAAAGCTCATTAAATATGTACCGAGCTTTACCAGTTAAACTCTCATTTATGGTAGTATATGGGGAACAAATTACAAAATAATGTATTAAAGGCTTTATGAAAGCATATGAAGCTGAAGTATATGTTTTCCCACAATAACTCGCCAGTGTGCTGGAATCCAACAGGATTAATCCAGGTGGACTGTCTGGGCCACTGTTGGCACAGGCTCCCGTTAAGGTCAGTTATGATGCAACCCCTAGTCTCTGGATAAAAACGTCTGCTAAATGACTAATTAATGTATAGATTGCACTACATCTAGCTCAGATAGGAACTATTCCTTATTTGTGTTTGATTATTCTACAGCATAATCATGAAGGTGAGCAAGATTTATGCAATTTAGGCTCAACTTTATATGCATTCCTTACGGAAAATGTAAAAAGAAAATAAGGGGTTTCAGATTTGTATATCTAAGGCCTTGAATCCCCTTGAAATTGGTATATGAAGCCCCAGTTTTGTTATCAAACACTAGTTTTTTTTAAGCACGAGTCTACTGAGACAATCAAAACACATTCACATTTTAATGTTATACATTGATTTTTCTTTTCTTTCATATGAAAAACGTGGGCTTTCATCTCCAGTTCAGAACTAAACTGAGAGCCTGCATGTCCTCGTGGCAGCAGAAGAGCAGACAAAAGCACAGGGTAATACGACATGTAGCTATGGAAACTTGCAATCCCTAATATTAAACTTCACAGATCTCAGCAGTCTCGACATCTTGCTCTTACGCTTACTTCCAGTCCCAGCTTTCTCCTTCCTTCTACTCCTTAACCCCCTGCTGACACCCTGGGATCCTTCAAGAAGCTGCTTGATAAGATTCTGCGATCAATAAGCTACTAACAACCAAACGAGCAAGATTGGCTGAATGGCCTCCTCTCGTTTGTAAACTTTCTTATGTTCTTATGTTCTTATGTTCTTTTAAAGACCAACCAAGTGTCACTCCCTGAATGCTCTGAGGTAGTGCTTTAACAAAGAGAATAACAGACACCACCTTTAAAGCAGTACAGTCCTTGTTACTCTCTCCCTCAGCCAGGCAGGTGATCTGACTCCAGATCGACAGTGAAACCAGGTGTACGTTTTGTAATGTCGAAAAATAAGAGGGCCCCTGGTTGTGCCAGCCCACTGTCATGTGAGATAAGCAGACCCCCTGCTGTTGAAGTATGATCTGCTTTTTAAGAGAGTGCCCTGAGGATCTGAGGCAAAGCCCTCAAGCAGTGTTACAAAAGGGAACTTGGTTACTGCTGAGTTTGTTAGACTACACGGTCCAGACTTTTTTTTTTTTTCCTGGCTTATAAGTGAATGAACATCAGGGAAAATATCATGCCTGCAGGCATGCCTTCAGGCTTATCTGTAGCATTTTCAAAACACATCTCACACCTGGCCGCACTAACCAAGGCTCTACAGATCACACTTCTGAAGCTAGCAAAAGATATGCATGTGTCTGCGAGTTCACACTTGTGCAAATTACATTGAAATTAGAGACTATACAGAATTGTTTGTGGAGATTCTATACCCCGGTTACTACAGACTAAGCAAAAAAACATAACAATCGTTTACGGTCACAAATTCATTTTGAGTGATTTAATTTCTCAATTTTAGATAATTAGGTTTGTATTTTCTATGATCCTGTATTCAGTGTTATCTGTGGTCTAAAGAAAGGGCTCATTGTTATTTGCAAAAAGCAGAGGTAAATGAACCAGGCCTTTGTTTGATCAATAAGAAGTAATGTTGTTTTACGTTTCTACACGGTATGCTTTCTAATATCCATCCTATAGTCAGGTTTGACACTGCAGGTAATTATTCTTGTAAATGTTATTAGCGTATTTCTGTAAATACCTAAAGGAGGCATAGCATGTGGTTAGGCTATAATTGAAAACTTTATCTTGGATTATTTGATACCAGTGTAACTGACTGTGGAATTTAATAGCATATTTAGTACACCATTCATCTATTTAGATGTCTTGGTGAAAATGTCAGATGGGTTAAGATAAGACTTTGATCAAGTAAATTTGAAATCTCATTTGTCCTGGCATTTCAGGCAGCTATAAGAATATAAAACGTAGCCACTACATTTTTAATAACAATTGCAAACAACTTGCTAAACAGCAAGTCAGCATTTCCTTTTTCTAACAAAATACATCTTGTGAGCCGCATACTTTGATGATGTGATGGTCTCTTCACCATTGAAGGAATCCTATTATCTTAGAAACTGTTCTTGTTTGTTTATTTAATAATATGTAAGAACATTTAAAACACGCCTTGTAACTTGTGTATTGAAACAAAGAGCTTTGTAACAATGGCATATTGTTCTGTTTACCATCAATCAAGGGTGAAGGAACTTTAAAATGGCATTAGCAGCTGTTCCTTGACTTCCTTTCCACCACTGTTTCAGTCAATCACTCCTCATTCTTCAAAGTTGATAAGATCTTGCGTCAAAGTGGTAAGTGGTACGTGCCGGTCAGGGGTGATGCAGTGCAGTGATGAAACATGCAGAGATTTATAATCCGGTTTGGAACAGTTTTAATTTTTATCCAGGTCTGGTGACCGAATATTAATCCCCGGCAATACCCAACAATGTGTAGTGCATGGAGTAAATAACAACAGGGTTGCAGTCCCAAATAATAAACACAATATATCCACCCCACAATTTACTAACACGGTCACCAGTCCTGGGTGCGTGCTGTAGTGCTTGTGGTGGGTGATACAGTTTATTTCGTGACAGTGGTGAAGTGCTGTTCCGGCTTTGTGCTGGCCCAAGGCGACAGCTCCGGAATCGTGTTAGCTGTCTGGTGATTCACAAACACTCACTAGACTCTGCCGTGGAACAAATTTGACCTCATCCCGAATGTATTAACTGGCCCAAAATGAGTGAGGCACGGTGTAAGCTGCCACGTATAAATGCGTAAATGCGCTGCGCCAGTGCTCAGAATGGGCTACCATTAGAATGTACAGGTTTTAACCCACTAAAGCCCAGGTAGCTCATCTGGAGAGGCAGAAATAACCCATGTTGACTAAGTGTCTTGACTTTATATTATATTATTATTATTACACAATGTATAAAACCAAATATACATAATGAAACCAAGTTTATTATACGACGAATACAAACAATTGTACATAATGAAATAGCCGGTATCGAGCTATATTTTCAGCCTCAGGGAGATAAAAAAAAGTGTAAAGGGGACCCTAAATGCTCTCCCTTCTTCTCAGTACTCTCCCTCTGTTCCTGGGTTGTCCAGGAGGCGCCTGCACTCTCCGTCGTAAGAAATAGGTTATGACTGCTGCCATAATTGTCTTTCCTATCAGCTGCGTTCTGATTTTTTCTTTGCGCCAAAGTAAGACCAATTTATTTGTGGACCCTTTGAAAACCGGTGCAGCTGTTCGGCTGCTTCATAAATCTCATTTTAATATCACAGATTTAATTTACAAATGAGCCCCACCTACAATTTGCCCATGCATATAATTATGGCTTGACATGCCTTAGCGCATGGCAAATGAGTGGCGGAGCACATTGCACAGCGGAGTGTCACAATACATACGGGGCAATTTTAAGGCCGGCATAAACTCGGCATTATGGCCTTAATGACATTGCAAGCGCTTGATACATGACCCCCAATGCTTGTGGGTTATCTGAACCTTCCATTAGGGATGACTGCCTGAAGGACAAAACATAATTTGAGTAACTTTCATTTTTTAGCCAATAATATTTAAAATTCCAGAATAGATTCTAAAATTCTAAAAGCATGTCTTGACACTCAGTCTAAAGCGTAGTATATCACATGAAAGGCAGATTAACAGATTTGACATATCATAAAGTTGTCTCTTTATGGCACAACATTTTATAACGTATTCGTATTGTGCTTTTATCTTTAAACAAGCCGCAGTTATTTGTTGCCATGCTCGGTTCTGTTGCCCTAGATTAGAAACTTCCTTTGAAAATGGCAGTGAAATTTGACGATACTGCTGACTTAGCAGTATCCTTTTGAAGATTTCTAATATATTATGAATTGATTAGCAATATAATTTCCTATTGTTATTAGTCTATTTTTTTTGCTGCCAATAATTATATACATAGACTACCCAAACTCCAATCCCAGCTGTTGCTTGATGCTAAAAAGCCATTGATACTTTTGAAAATGAGGAACATCCTTAATGGGGCATATGGACACAATCTATAATATTTGATCAGTATATGCCAAGTAAGTATTGTTTACAGTGCATTAACGGCAACAACATAATTCATAAAATATTAATAGAGTTGAAAGAAAATAAGCAGTCAGACCGACCCCCAGTATAATCAGTGACACGCTGCTGTATGTTACTTTAAATTCATCACATTGCAGGACTGCCTGATGAAGATAAAAAGGGCAGTCAGTAAGTGCATTAGTGGTCATATAATGTAGAGACAATCAGTAATACTCGATTAGATTTCTCTAGGCCACATTTGAGTTGGACGTATTATCTCACAGAGTCAGGGATGTCCATGAATAACCAGTGTTAATAAAAACTGAAGCAATAATAACCAGTAAACTGCAACAAACTGCAATTCGTAAATGTAAATGCAAGTTGGATAAGAGAATATAAAAACAACACCATTCAATTAAGGTTATCTCCATTGCTGGAGTTATGACTGGGAACAATAGTGATGGTCCTCTTTCACTAATGCTCAATGATCTTGTTATTTAGGCTCAGATATACAATTAAACTATAGTTTTGCAGTTGGGTTATTATGTAAGTACTGGTACTCTAATTTAAAAAATGACAGATATTGTTTCTTTTACTTACAGGAAACAATCATTTTTTTCTTTTATTACAATATTAGCAAGTGAAGTAATTAAAAACTCCAGCTGCCAGCCAACACTTTTAGCAGACCAAGTGTAGAATAAGCAGTTGGGAATGTGCCACTGTGTTCTCATGAAGCTCAATACTAAAGGAGTCACAGGACTACCCACTAGTTTAGCCCAAATAATAGTTTGGAGCATGAAATGACTTAGCCACATCTAATGTAAACCCCTTGCAGCTACTGTTTCAGCTTTTTGTAAGCTGAGCACTGTAAGCAAGGATTATTATTTGTTGAGTTTAATAGAAGTTTTGCTATTAGAGCAGACAGCTCAACACTGGAACATTGCATCTCACCATATCTGCAAATTGTAAAAACATGAAACAATCTTCCATAGCTTGTGGGCAGTGAGGCCTCTCACCAATTAAATAGGCTGTTGTTGTTTTTTTTCTTCCTTACACAGACTACTAAGACTATCAATATTTTCATAAACAGTTCATCTTAAGGTTCATTAACTTGTGGTCTTGTATGCAATGAAAACCATGTCCATTGCGGATAATCTTTGGTCCTTGGAGGGTTGCTTGTTTTAAGAGTTCAGTGTAAAATAGGCCTTAGCATTTCCCAAGCAGGAATATTGTTTCAGCTCACAACAACAATTCCCACATCACTCATTAAAGTAATATCCAACCATGTCAAACCATGCTATTGGAACTCTTATGATCAAATAATAATGAAGCACATGCCAAGAACTAAATGTCAGTTTCAAAATGTCGATTTAGGCTTTTCTTGTATTATAATGAATACACTAACAATTCTGCCTATTGCTTGCATCTCTTGGTCTCTATCCATAAATTACATTCACGGAAAAATCTAATTCAACCTACTTTTCTGACGTATGTTGCATCTACACAGCTGTACACAAAGGCATGTACCTACTAATCTACTATTCAACTGTAAACATCTGGTATCATTAGGGAGAGCCTCCTTCAATTCGTGCACATGAGGATATATTAACACAGCCTCTCATGTAATTCTCGTGTAATGCATTAACTATACCTAGAAGTGCTATTTAATGCTTTGCCTTTAGGGAAACTAAATATGTGTGTATTTAGCCACCCTTTGTTAATAAACAAAAATGGTTCCTTCGAATCCAGAAAAAGTCACAAGTCACCATGGATATTAGTTCCATTCTAAGCAGAATTTATAATGCAATGAGAGTCGTTTCTCTGCCTCTCAAGATCTTAACATGATAATTCTTGACATAGTCCTGTTAAAATATTCCATTTAGATTTCATTCTGCTGACATCTTACCTACTTACCTACTGCGTGCCCCTGGCAGAATCTCAATTTGCCAGATCTGATATACCGATTCAAGATTATAAGCATTTTGTATGGTGACACAACAGAAACAGATGTATTAGTTCATGGTTAACAGGAAATGTACCTGTATTTTAAAGTCAATTAATTTCACAGTGCCTCCTTACATTGAATTGATAACTGCCTCATCTTGGTTCTTGCTAATATAAAAGAAAGAGAAACATCAGAAAATGTTCATTGAGAGGAGGTCATTCATCAATGCTGGCCTGGTTCCTGGTAGCTGATTGATAACTTTGTCAAGTTGTGTCTTAAAAGCATCAACAACATCAACATGGTTAGGTAGCCCTTTTCATACCCTCACCAATCTGCATAAAAAAGTGTTTCCTAACCTAACCTCTATAGCTGCAGCTGACAGTGTCACTTTGTAATAAGTTGCTCTGGATCCAAGGTTGAAGAGAGGCCCATATTTTACATATCTTACCTAAATACATTCAAGATATTGCCATGTTCCTGGAATTAGATTGTAACCATACATTAAAAACATTTCGGTTCCCCTTTCCCCTCCATCCGTTCCTAATGACTTCACGGTTTATTCGTCAATAATTCTTACCCTCACTCACCCACCAGGGGATTGTGAGAAGTGTTAATGCATGCATGAATGCATGCTTTGTACATGTGCTCAACATCATTTGTTACAAAGGAACATGGCATGAATACGAGTAATTAAATCCATATGAATTAACAGGACTGAATTCAAAATGAATTACTTCAGAACTCAAAGGAATTACATAAGATATTCAGGTGTCATTCCTGTGGTATTCTGTCAAAATTCATTGTGAATTTGCGACCATTATTTTAAAGTGTTTCCGTTTTATCCTCAGGACAAAGACTAATCTTTTTCTGCAATGAAAATGACACATAATTAAGAGCCCAAATTCTGCCATTTATCCAAACATCTCCAGGCATCTGCAGGGCCAATATAGTGTTGAAAGAGATAAAGAAAATGTGATACTGTATTTATAGTGTGGTTAGAGAAGGTGACCGCTTAGTTCATTTGACTGTAAATGTTGGTTTTACTGTTGATATACAGGGACTAAATAGATACTATGATGATGGAAATACTAGTGCAGTATTTTACTTGGCAGTGACAATGCCATGGCAACACAAGACATCTCTTGCTGAACATTATTATTATTATTTGTTTATTTAGCAGACGCCTTTATCCAAGGAGACTTACAGAGACTAGGGTGTGTCAACTATGCATCAGCTGCAGAGTCACTTACAACTACGTCTCACCTGAAAGACGGAACACAAGGAGGTTAAGTGGCTTGCTCAGGGTCACACAATGTGGCTGAGCTGGGATTTAAACTGGGGACCTCCTAGTCACAAGCTTGTTTCTGTAACCACTGGACCACACAGCCATACTATACAGCAATCAATTAACAATACAAGTATTTAATCAACATAGTATAATGCAGTTAAAGCTTTTGTCTTCTATACTTGCAATATATAATAAGAGCAATTTGAGAAGAAAATATATCTGCATATAGTACACTAGAAAAAAAAATATCTGTATCATATTGTCCTATAGAAAGAACAGCTGTTGTTTTTTTAAGGTTGGCAAGAGTTTTCAAGCATTAATTAATAAAGTTATTAACTGGATATTATGTCTGCTGGGTGTTTGTGTATTTTTAATAATTCTAATGCTTGGTGTAAGCGGTTTATGACAGATGGGTTACATTGTTGTTGCTTTTTTTTTCTTTTTTTCAGGTTTGTTGATTGTTTGTCATTAAGAAATTGGCCCTTCAAGCACAGCTTTCCCATGATGTATCCACACAGCTTGATATTTGCACAGTACAGTTCACAATTATTAATGATCAAATTGGGAAAAAAAAGTACAGTGGTCAACCCATGCTGCTGTATAGGACCTCTTGCATATTTATTGTTTCTACATTTGCATGGTAAGGCTATAATAATAAGGGTATAATGTGTAACAAGAACCGTCTACATAGTACCTCACATTAATCTCACATGCAATAAGGTAACCCAAAGTTTAGCCAACAATGCTAGCAAATGTGATGAATTTACTAGAATATATTTTGGTTGATTGCACATATGCAGCACCCAGTGTGTGACCACAACAGTTTGGGTCTATATCTGTTGCACAAGTACTTCCTTGCCACCCAATGCTCTTCAATGGCAATGCAATAGTCAAAGCCCTTTATTCTCAGTTTATACTGATTTCTACCAAATAATTTCTTCTCCAAAAGCTATAGATGGTATTTAGTAGCAGGTGCAATGCTTCTGTACTGGGTGACATTAACAAGGGCAACTTGAATAGTATGAACCACAATGGTAACATTGTCACATTTTCATACAGGTAGTGGACAAAAAAATGGAAACACCTGGGTAAATGAGGGACACCAGGTATATTGAAAGCAAGGGCTTCCACACAGGTGTGGCTCATGTGTTAATTCAGCGAATAACATCCCAGCATGCTTAGGGTCATGTATAAAAATCTGGACAGGCCTGGTTGCCTATAATTATGGCTAGCATGGCTGCTAGAGGAGACCTCAGTGACTTTGAAAGAGGGGTGATTGTTGGGGCGCGTTTGGCAGGAGCTTCAGTGACCAAGACAGCTCAACTTGCTGATGTTTCACGAGCAACGGTGTCTAAGGTGATGTCGGCATGGAACTCCGAGGGAAAGACATCATCAGCAAAGGGCAACAGTGGGCGGAAGCGCATACTCCAGGATTGTGATATCCGTGCATTAATTTGAAGTGCAAGGCAAACCAGGCGAGCAACTGCAGGTCAATTGACTGTAAATTTCAACCTGGGGCACGAGCAGCCAGTTTCATCAAAAACGGTCCACCAAGAACTCCACAGAGCGGGATACCATAGTGGCCCAACACCCTATTAAGTGACTTTACATTGGTGTTTCCATTTTTTTGTCCACTACCTGTAGTTAGACATACCAATGATATTGCTGTGTCCTTCAAAACATGTTAAACATGTTTTAAGTGGACGTTCTCAATTGACAAAAGTGAGTTAATCTGTCAAGTAGCGGATTATTGTACAGTAACATTGTGGTACATGGTTGTGAATTTTAAATAAATATATTTTTCTGAACTCTTAAAACCCAAATCTACATCATTTCCATAGCTTGTTATTTCATCAAATTAAATTTGCACTAGTTTTTCCTCACTTCCAGCAATGTAGTTTAGGATTGTCATAATCCCTATTGAATTGCATGCTGGATTTAACCTCATTATACATGCATTACATATACATTAGCATCATAATCTTTTTTTTTTTTTTAGATGACAGCAAAGCCTTATGTACTTGCAGAATATCCTTTACTGGGTACTGAGATAATTATCACCAGAATTGTTTTTTTATATCCAGGTTGATCAGAATATTTCTACAAGAGGGACTCTGATCAACATCTTGACCCAGTATTTTCATGTTGAGTAATACTTGCAGTCAATTTATGTCCTGCTAATAAGAAACAGCACAAGTGGATCTCTCCTTTTTGTTTGTAATTGAAATTACAATGCTTAAAAATGCAAACTCTTTGAGGGCCAGTGGAGTATATTCTTTATAAATGCAAACATGTGTTTTTTTTATTTTTTATCTGGCTCAAAGTGTTGATCATAGATCATAGCCCCTCATAAATTCATAGATAGATTGGTAGAGTATATGAAGGAATCACACCACTTAATCTGCTCAGTGTTACTTTGACTATGGTGACAGCAGTAGTATGATAGTAGTACTATACTACAGTAATACCTTGTTGTGTAGGATTAGGCATTTGACAAACATCCAGTCATGTAAGAGTTAAGGTCTGATTATAAAGTAAACAACTGTACTTGTAGATTTGTTCAAGGTGTTTTGGCTTTTTATCACTCAGATTTCACAGTTCTCCAAATACTTATTAGCATAAATAGATTTAGAAATAATTCAACTGCAAACACATTTAAAATGGAATTTAAGAAGATTAAATGCCATTGAGTCTTGCAAACAAACAGTTTAATATGTTTCATCAGACTACGTGGCCCTACATGCTGTCAGAATCGAGACCATGATTTCAGGTTATTTATGCTTCATTGATATTGGTTGATGCCTCCTCAAAAAGGGGTGGGGTACAAGGATTTGAGTTATTCGTGTGTAATATAATTAGGTCACACATACGCTAGCTCAAGGTAGTCTTGTCAGTGCAAGTCTAAACAAGCCTCCCTCTAAGAAAAGACAAAAAAAAAAATAAAAGATAACCAATATAATGAATACAACTTATGAACAAGTTATGTTATAACATGGAACAGCAGCAATTGTATGGATTATATGAATGTACAATTTGCAATATATAATAATGGCAATTTGAGAAAATAAAATACCATAGGTGGTGCATACGGTTATTGGTGGTGCATTTGGCAAACAAATTGAATGGTCAGGATTAAAAGAAAATGCCTTTTCAAGATCTTCAAATAACCCTATGCACTGTGAAATGTGCAACCTTAAAATCGAGTGCCTAATAGCCCTCCATGGGCCTTGACATTTGTGTAGATTTACTACACTCACAGGAACCAGAATATAATACATGCAAGTAGTAGGGTCTGGGAGATTACTATGTATTTGTTTTTAATAAGATAAATTATTTACACAGAAAAGACCAACAGAGATCACATGTTTTCCAGTGGGATACAGCTTATACTGAGTTTTCCATGGGTGTGGAACTGTGACACCTGAAGATTAGAGACTTTTCCTCGGGGCTATAAAGCAAGCCAGCAGCTGAGCTTGGAATGGGACTGAGGGTTTCCAGGCTGTTCAGCTTTGTACTGCTGATTGCTTCATTGCCTACTTCTGATTGAATTGTTTGGAGCTGAACATACAAGAGACCTGCTTGGTTAAAGAAATTGATAAAAGTGGTGCTTATACTAACATATTTAGCTTTAATGATTTTACCCTGTCAGCAGCTTTTGCCAGTAGCAGATAGTAACTTTTAATGAGGACAGTATTAATCAACCTGTAGTTACAATTTCAGACTCCTGCATTGTTAAATTCAGGGCTTAAAGCAGCCTGAACTTAGAGAATGGAATTTAATAAAAAGAAAAAAAAACCTGGTCTGGTCACAGTGTCTACAAAGATTTAGGGAACAAAATACAAATCTGACAGTCGACTTTTCTATGCAGCCTTCCTGGTTTCTATCACACTGCAATGTCATTTTGCATGCCAGTTTAGAGTAGTAGAGCACAACATGCCAAGTACAATCAGAATGTGTGGATAATATAGGCAGGAACGCATTTCACATATTTAATTTACGAATGACCTTGAATGAATTTATGAATGACCTTGAAAAGCATCAAGGAGAAATGTAAGCAACTTCATTTTTGTTGTTGTTTAGATTTACTTAGATTCCGAGCCTTTACTGAAACAAATATCACTAAATTACAGTTGGAGGTTCATTGCGCCTTGTCTCTAAAGCACAATTTTTTAAATAATTCGACCATTGAGAATAACCTGCAGTTATTATCCCTAATATGAAAACATTCTCTTCTAGTCCTTTAAGCTTGCACTTCAGTAATTCTCGAGCTATAAACATATTTCTATTGATCCCCAGCTCATCTAACTGTAACGCCCATTAATGATTTCTTCCTGGAGTCTTCACTCAAGAAAGGAAATAACATTGACCAATTTCTGATTCCACAATATTGTCAGTGCCTACCATATTGACTTTTTCATTCAATATGCTGTGGTATAAAGTTACTCTTATAGTCTATCCTGTAATATAATCTTAAAGGATGCATTAGGATTATAAAAATAAATACATTGCAACTGATATGCCTTCCATCATGTCCACACTGACAAGATAGCAGTTTTTATAGACTGTCTTTACTTTTTTCTTTTTTTTATGTTAGCCTATTTTTCCCTTCATTTAGGTCCAGCACATTATGTTTACATACAATTACATTATTTTTTACACATTATTTTTACATACAATTACCCATTTATACAGTTGGGTTTTTTACTGGAGCAATCTAGGTAAAGTACCTTGCTCAAGGGTACAGGGGCAGCGTCCCCCACCTGGGATTGATCAAGTATCCAGAGCCCTAACCACAACTCCACAGTGCTGCCACTGTGGTACTTCATGTACCACATGGTATACCGTGCGGGGAAAGACCATCAAAATGCAGATTATTTTTCCCGGGAGGGGGGAGTAATGGGAAAGGTAGATTCAGCTGAGTGTTCCTTCAGCTCCACTGAGTGGTGGGATATGTGACAGAAAGACAATGATTCTTGGTGGTAAATCTACCTCCTGACCTGTGAGAGCGCTAAGTAATGGGAACAGAATACCCTGAACTGTTTGGCCTGACAATTTATTCCCTGGGTTAAAAGGAAGTCGGTCATCTAGAAAGGGGGAGCTTCGTGCCCTAATGCATCGACTCGGAAGGGAACGATGTGGCAGCCGCAGATTGGAGGAGCGGCTAAATCGTTTACCAAGGGGTCATGTGACGGCACAAAAAGGGGACAAAGCAACGTAATCTGTTCATTCGTTTTGGTTAGAGAACAACCTGGAAGAAAATCATGAGTGTTTTGTTTGTTTATTATCGTGTCGGAATAATACTGTAATTATTTAGATGGCTAAACACGATCCAGGAGCTGTCGCTAAAGGCCAGCACAAACCTGGACGAACCTGTATTTTTACCACGAGTACTAGAGCACGCACTGTGGACTGGTGTTTGTGTATGTGTTACGTGTAGGTGAATTAAAACTGGACTGTTATTATTTCAGGGCCAACCCACAGATTACAGATAAGCAATATACACCGCTGTACTGCTTCTCATTGACATTGTTATTATTTACTGTTGTTCGCCATCAGGCATTTGGATTACAAAATACAACCTTTAAACAACATTGCAGCTGGATTATAATTGTCTGTCTGTTAACTGATCACCTGCACCTGCACACTGTTAACCACTTTGCCACACAGCACCAAAACGCTTTCATGTAACGTTGTTCATAATGAAGAAAGGATGGCTGAACAACACTACAAAGTTAAACTTATAATGATAGCAATTTAAACACTGTCATGTTGTGTTTTCAGCTCTTGGGCACTCAAGTCTCAGTGTGGGGTTTAATAATGAAGAATAAATAGTTTGATTACAAAAACTACTAAAATGAAAATTTAAACATTACTGTTTTACTGCCGTGGGAATGTGACTTTCTCTGTCAGACATGCGACATTCGACACCCATTTTATTGACTATGAAATTGAGGGGGACAAATTCATGGGGGGCAGTGGAGAGGGTTAAAGGTTAGACACTTTCAGAAAGAAAGTAAGCCTGCTAGTTTCAAAGAACACTGCATGGACGATGAGTATCCTGAGAAAGGCATGTTATGTTTATGCCAACAAAATGACTAAATAAAGGAATAAGCATAAATGAAAGTGAAGCCCAGCATCCGTATTCTGCTGACAAGCAGCTTGTAATAATGGCATCCCAATCATCACGTTAACTTGCTCCTACTTAAAATATCACCAGGGAAACATCTGTGCTGCTTGTAGTCTTTACCAGTGCGTCTGTCATCGAATAAATTAGCTGCATTGTTATGGGAGGACTGTGAAAAGAGGATGGAAAATGTGATGTTAGCACAATGAGGCATATCATCATTCTGTCAGCATGGCAGCTGATACATCCCTCCTTCTAAGCACTGATCGATAAAGGCAGAAATCTAAGTCTGGAGTCTATTAATAGTATACAATGTGAGGAAACTGAATACATTGTGGTGTAAGGAGGAGCAGCATGTCACTTAGATTACAGACTAGTGCCTACAGGCACCTCTCCCCAATACTTCGGACCAGATGAGGGAAAATTATAGGGTTGTGTTGCACTGATGATAGCTTGGAAAAAAAAGCAATTAAGAACTCCTGCAGCTAGAAAAGCGAACAGGAAGGACACAGTTACTGTTGTGCTGCTTTATATGCCTGTCAGTCAACATTTCTAACAGTTCATTTCATTTTATTTACCAGTATGTTGCATTTATGTTATGTGCTAACATGAGCATGTTTAACTTCAGTAACACTTTCATTTTTTCTGAGACTGCAAAAGTATTACAAGTAGAAGTCTAGTTTTAATGGATTGGCTGCCTCCCATGTTATTTCATGGATGCAGCAAATATGACTGAAATATATTTTCAAACCTTCATTAGAATTACCTTCATACATTTTTTATCTACTTTATAAACAGTCAATGGTACTTATTTTATTTGTTTATGTTTACTATCAGTAAACTGTTATTAAGAAAACAGGATTTTTTTAACTCTACATATCCTGTGGTCCAGGTTATAAATAATGACGTTGTTTGCCAAACTTTTTCCTGTCATATCCAAATCATTTTCCATGGGGATATGAGGGTGCACTTCACACATGATCCCTTATGTGTTTGTTTTCTGTTTTTTTGCAAATTGATATTGATTGGATTCTCCGTTTTGTTTCCAGACTTCATTGAAGACCTGATTTGGAATTGTTCCCTCTTTCCAGTCTATTTAACCAACTGGTAAGTTCAGGTTTAGTATCATCTGGCTGTGTATGTTACTTATAAAGAGCTGTGAGGTGATAAAAAGCTGTTTGGATTTGTTATTATCATCAAAGACATATTGATCTGAGTTGTGTGCACAACACTTTCAACCTCAAAAAAGTAATTTTGTTCTAGCATATGCTTTTTGAAATGCAACTATATATTTTCTGGAAAAATGTATCCTGGGGCATGAAAAGGGTTGGAAAATGAAAGTACATGCAACTTCCTGTGAGGAGGTTAATTCCTTAATTTACTCAAACACGTAACATTTGTATAGAGAGCTTATACAGGCCCTGTGGTCAATGCATCTCATTCTTCAAGGACCCCACTTAGGTCTGTGTATAAGACTTTTTTTCACAATGAATCATTTTACAATGCAACACAATTAATTATTTTACAATGCAATGCCCAGAGAACCCACAATAATATTGTGAACCCCACTGTGGAATTTAATCAAAGTATTATCTTTTATGGATTTGCAAAAGTTATTTCTACTGTTTATAGCTTGCTCTATACATCCTTACATATGTTATTACATTTACAGTATGTGTTGGGGGGGTTGAAGTATGGCCGGGGATTGGAGCTGTTTGATTTGTTACCAAACAGTTATAGTTGGCAGCAGGCATTTATATACATTTCTAACAGACTCCAAATGGTGCCATCAAGTTACAACTCCTGAATGTTACTGATAAACAGCCTTTTATGCTTTGAAGTACTGTACTGTACAGTGTTTAATTTGGAGTACAGCATTGATAAGAGATCATTAAGGATAACATATTGGTTGAGATCACAGGGTGATTATATTACATTTTATGAGCAAAAATATATATTCGGATATTCTATCTTAAGTATATGGCTGTCTTTTGGTTGATTCAGTTTACTCTTCTAGCAAAAAGTGTGGTAAAATTAAAAATGTATGTGGCATTTGTGCCCAAAGCTTCCTGCTCCTTTGACCTGATGAGACAGACACTTTCTCATTTGTATCTTTTTATATCTAAATGGGCATTTTTTTTTGTCTGAGGTTGAAAATGTTGAATATGCCCCAAAGGTGATTTTCTTCTCAGCCAATAGGATTGAGCTAGTGTGAAAAAAAAGAACAACAAGGATGAAATCCTCTTTTGTGAAGGTGGTGAAGGGCTGCTGTTTGAGGGATCAGAACATGTTTTGGACCTCATTTTTGTCACATGTATTAAGCCAAACAAACCAATAATACAATTAACATGTTGTGATAAGAAAAAGACAAAACTAAAAAGCCAGAATGCTTAAGAAGGGCACAGCTGTATTTCTCTTAACACCATTAAGCTGTCAGTTGGACGCGTCTTCTAAATAGATGATCTTAACTAGATTGTTAAGTAACTCAGAGGACCATGTAATCATTTCCCCAGTGGGGACATTTAAATGTAATTCACAGCTTATCCATGCCAGATGAAAATCGCTCAATCAGCCCTTAGAAGCCATGCAATTATAACTTTTTTTAAAAATATTTTTATTTATCCCCAGTGATTTCCAGCTGACTTTGGATATTTGTCACTAAAAGAAAATATTTCGATAAAAAAGTTGAAAAAAAAAACTGTGAACACATTCTAACTTCTTTGACAAAAAGTTAAGAAAAGAACCTTCAATGTGACCAATATCCGTCAATTCTAATATAAAAACGTCAATATAATGAAGACATTAGTAGGAACATTTGTCTAATGGACTATGGGCCCTATTCACAAAACAGGATTGTTTTAAGGAATACTTAAACAGCTTTTAAAAAATTAATCAAATAACCCTCTCTAAAACAGCTGAAAAGGGTTTTGTGAACTAACTTCACGTAACGATCTCAGTTCCCGCAGGCAGGGGTTTCTCACTGGCAGAGGTGGGACGAGAAGCTGGGACCTGCCGCACTGAAGCATAGCGCCGATACTGCTGTACAAAAGAGCCGGCTCCCTTGCAGGAGCTGGTATCGGGCTTATGTCTTCATATTTGATTGCGTCACCTACCAACCACGACCCCTACCCCCGTATACATTATTCTCATTTCATTAATCAAAATGGGCTTTGAAAAAAACGTCCTCACCAAAAATTCCAAAACTTTTTTGTGAGTAGAGTTATTGCATATAGTGTACATTTTACTTTAGAACCATAAGAGCTTACAGAATTGACAGTGGAGTTTTATTTTTATTTATTTTTTTCTCAGGTGAACTTCAAAGATAGCAGTATAAAGGTAGTGTTTATTTCCCCCTTGAGTCTTTAGGAGGAGAAATCCATACTTCAACACTTGATGTATGGGTGTTATTGGATATTGATTTATTTATTAGGCTAGCTTGTTTTCTTTTATGTAGTTTATGCCTCTGTCACAACACATATGTGCAAATTTATGAAGTGTGCTGAGAAGGTGTGAGTGAGATGAAGACTGGAACGGTTGAGTTCTAAGAATGCTTGACAGGAATTACTGGTGAATTATGACTACGCTCCACCCTCATATTAACATCTTCCATGAATGCCAAGGATTCTGGAAGTGAAAATGTTGTTCTGATATATCTGCAGTTACCATATACAATCCTTGAATTTGCAGCAATGTTATAACTTGCTAGAACCAAAGTCATTGTATTTATCTTGCTCTTAATTGTATTATTACTTGTACTGTGATTCTTGAAATGTATTTTTGTTTACGACTGTAAGTCGCCCTGGACAAGGGCGTCTGCTAAGAAATAAATAATAATAATAATAACTGTAGTATGTTTACATTTATGAGGGTGGAATGCAGTTTATTTATAGTTTTCTTATCTGAGAGGAGAGAGGTATCTTCCCATTAAATAGAGAAAGGTACAATGTAATGCATTTTACAATAATGTCGCCCAAGCTCATAGCTTTCACAAAATGACAATATGATGTTAAAGAATAGGTTATGGGCGCTATTATTATATTTATCCCCTTTTGACAACAAACTGTATTGTTAAGAAATTATTTTTTGCCATATTTTGAATGTGAATTTATGATAATGTTCGCTTTAAAATTATTTAAAACCTGAATATAAGCTGAATAATATTTGTAGTCATTTGTTTTACTTCTAATAATAATGTAACAGTTGAAATACAGGGCCTTATTTACAACTCTTAAGTTATGAATTATCTAAAGATTTTTTTGTAAAGTTTTCATTCCTATTACATTTCATAAAAAATGGAATTAGATGCGTTAAGAAATTGGGTAGCTATTTTCATATGTATTTATTCTTTGTTTACCATACTGTTATACAACAGTGAAATTCATGTCAGAACTCCTGACTTATTACAGACCAATTAATTGCTCTCCCTTAACCCCAAATCACTGTGGTATCTGGATGACAGACAGTTTACAAAAATGCTGTGGGAATGATTGTCAAAGTGGCTCCAAGAGGAAGACTTTTACAACACTTGCAAGAACCAAATTTCCCAGGAGACTTCCTCCATACTGCTTCATCTGTCACAACACAGCACCCCACCCAGACGAGAAGAAGCCGGTTTGTTAATTGGCTGAGTTAAATGAGAAGGCTTGTGGCTCTAACCGGGACCAGCTGAAAAAAGCCAATAGGGTTGTTGTTTTTTTTCTTCTCAGAGTGTTTTCTTTCTCCCCACATATCGGGCTACACAGGTGAAACTAATTGCGGAGTCAGTGTCTTGGCTAGCACATGGTCCCCAGATCCTGCTGGGAAGGCTAGGCCATCATCACTAGTGCTCACAGCCAAGCTGTAAAAACAAACACTCCCGGCTTAGTGCTGCTGATGACGAGAATCCTCTATTACTGCAAACAAAGATCCCCACTCCTTCAAACAATAACTCATCTGCTTTGGTTTGTGAAACTCATTTAGAATTGCACTTTCAAGGGTAGGGCTTCTTCTATCTGGGATTGTGCGTTACTTAAACAATATGAATCACAGCTTAAAGTGCGGTACCAGTTTCTACCTAAACTTACAGACTGAAATACTCCCTAATAAACAGAAAGAGTGGAAATATCTGAGCTTGTTTGTAAGATGCTTTTAGGTAGGTTATTTTTAGATTTTGTTTTTAACATATTCATGTTTCTGTTGGTATTGCAGGGAAGTACAAACTATGGGAGTGTGAAGGTGGTTAGAAAATTCAACCAACTTCCTCGTAAACTATAGCTGTAGTCTATGTCTATGTTTTTCAGAATTTCTTCAGATAGAGTAATTAAGAAACTAAGAAAATACCCTATTCCTCCTCCCACAGAAATTTAAATCTTCACTTTTCACCCGGAATCATTATTCAATATTAAATTCCTAAGGGTCCTGTTCTGCAAGTCAAAGGTCAATTGCCCTCTAATGACCCAAACACACACACAGAATATCTTAGTGCTTAACTAGGTATCTAACAAACCGTGACATGGTGGGTCCTTCTTGTGACTAGTTATGACTAGGGGATAACAGGAATTTTGATCTAGCTGTGCCTGGACATCCTCAAGTGTTATAGCAATTTCTGTTTCAAGTTCCTCAACAACCTATTCACAGTCGCAAAAGTCAACTTCATACATCACACTTTTCTATTGTTTGTTGCCTAGAGCTAAAATCCAATACTGATGCTGTTCGTTCATGTTTAAGAACACTCTGGGAAGACGAAGGCTTCATACCTGTCATTCATCTTTCCATTTTATAAAAAATAAAACAACACAACATGAAAAGTATCACTTTTTAACAAGGCAGATAATGATAAGCCTGGTCTTGTTCTTGAAAGCCAGTCTGTGCTTCATAAAATTACCAAATGGGTTAGGAATCTATCTAAATGCAGGGTGCATTGCCATCAAAGTCATTATTCAGCAACTGTTGATAGTGAGCATTTAAGTTGTTTTGTTTTGTCCCCCTTTTAGTCTTTTTTTAGTATATGATTTTATGTGTCTACAACAGTAAACAAAACACTATTTACATGTATCCAGTTGTAAACCAAATTATGATAGCGAATGTTCTACCATTAGCAAACACAGCTGTAGAAATACAGCTACATCCTTGTTAGTACATGATAAATTAAATGAGTATCAAGTCTTAAGAACATGCGTCTTTTTGCAATTCAAGAAGAATAATGGGACCTCTTTTAAACAAGGAGTTTCTCATTATTTATAAATATGGCATGACAAGAATATTGCATTAAATGCAAAGTATGGTGTATTTTATATTAAATCTGCAGGATCCTGCAATAATTCTGCATATTAAAATTATATTATTGTTTTGTGTGTTGAACTTCATTACCCATATGAACCTTATTCCAGTTTCTTTACATCACCCAAGTTTAGTTTCCGCTGCAGGTACACATGGTACCTCGCCCTTTGAAACTTGTTTGCCACCGTCAATCTAGAAACTTAACAGCAGATTACATGATGTCATTATGTAATTGTGCTGATGCGTTAGGGAGGCAAAATAAGCTGATCCCTGGAGCCAGCATTACACTTCAGCCATCAACACCAAGCAGAAGAATATCTACATCATCATATGGAAGGAAACGCAAATGGATGGAGACACAGATGGGTCACATTAGTTTACTGTAAGGCTATGTCTTAGTTGGTGCTTATCTTGGCAAGAGCCGAGTTCAAATCAGCATGAAGTTTTAACATCTACTCTCGTGTAATGGAAATCAGGATTGCAGCAACCAGGAAATCATACAAGTACAGTTCCTCAAAATAAGCTATTCCGTGGTGTTATAGGGGAGGCGGTTTCTGAAGGGGGCTGAATGGAGATGTCACGGCCAGGGACCGTATATTTTTCAGAATCTTGGCATAGTTGTCATATTGTCCACTCTCAATCAACTATAAACTGTATAACTGTATTACTTATTCGGGGTGTTTTTATATATATTTATCTGAAACAAAAACACGTTGGAAATGTGAAAAAAACGCCAAGTTACCAAAAGTGCCCAGCCATTTAAAGTTATCAAAAACAAAGGCCAAGTTTCAAGAAACCATTGGGTTAACCTTTTTCCAGCACAAAGCAAATTGGCACAACTGTAAAACCGTTGGGGGGCAAGTTTGCCCCAATTGTTTCTACTAATGTGGCTTGTGTTTTTCAGGCACAATAAAAGCAGATCAAACGCTAGTGCACGAACACATGGTGTTGGTAGTGCATGGTACTTGGTGCGCTATCAGATGCGGTTGTGGGTACTTTGCAGAACGCTAGGGCAGACTCCACTAGGTCTTTGTACACCTACAAGTGGAGGTATTTTCAAGCTTGGTGTCTGGCTAGAAGCCACGACCCAATGTCTTGCTCTATGCTAGTTATCTTACAGTTTCTGCAAGAACTGCTTGATGCTGGTAGGTCACTTTCCACTTTGAAGGTGTATTTAATGGCTATTTCTGCATGCCATGCCCCCGTAGATTCAGTGTCTCCAGGTGCACATTTCTTGGCTACCCAATTTCTTAAAGGCGCTCGGTGATTACGCCCTCCCAGGAGGACTGTTCTCCCCGAATGGAGCCTTGATATTGTACTGGAGGCTCTCACGAAGGCCCCGTTTGAGCCCATACACTCCATAGAGTTGAAGTACCTGTCTATGAAGACAACCTTCCTCGTGGCTATCACCTCAGCTCCTGCATGCGTATTTGGGAGGATGGCAGCAGGTTGTCTCTGCGCACCAACCCTGCTTTCCTCCCCAAGGTGATCACAGCCTTTCACATTAATCAGTCTGTGGAACTGGAGTCCTTCCATCCACCCCTGTGCATTATCCCGTACATAATGTCGTTGGTGGTTGTCTTCGAATTGAAAGGGAACGTTAGGTTACTTACCGTAACCCTGGTTCCCTGAAAGAGAAGATGACTACCAACCGTGAAGTCGCATTGGTCGCCCTCACGGGTTTGATGGAAAAAGAGAAATGGCTTCCTCAGGATGATGGTTTTAATCCCTTGGCGGGTGGGACCAAGTGCGTCATCCCAGGAAGGGGTCTATCGGCAGCTCTGGTATAGAGAGCTTTGCAATTACCTACCCAATGGGCAGGCATGTCCCATACATAATGTCGTTGGTGGTCGTCTTCTCTTTCAGGGAACCAGGGTTACGGTAAGTAACCTAACGTTCTCGCGCTTCGCTGTAACTTGGCGCGAGGAACTACCATTCCTCTCGATAATTGATTATTCATTTAGTATCATATTTATATTTAGGCATTAGCAACCAGCACAGTAATACTGGTTCATGTCCGACACCCATCGAGGCCTTCCTAGTTCTTGTTACCCATGGTAACAGTAATTAATCTGTTGTTAATAATGTGCGTGGTTGTGTAGTATCAGTGTTACATTTGTTATTTAATGAAGAAGATTGGCAGTGATGATGCATTATCTAGGAATGTTAATCATCCCTGGTATTAATTAAAGCAATAAATATGATTGCAAAGCTTCCCAGATAACATTCCAAAGTGCCTTCTCCAATGTATTACATTTTTCTTTGAAGTTGTCAAAGTGATTCAAACCAGGGAAGTA